>OX393576.1:28821123-29468672 GCA_947652605.1 Elmis aenea | reverse complement strand
GATAAAAACCTTTACTATTTTATATCGATGTAAAGCTAAAATGAAGGCGGTCAAGAATATTAAATAAAAAATGGGGTGTTGTATTTGAAATATAAAAGTTGCTATTGGTTCCAGAGAGGTGACTCACCCTGTATATTTAAAAATATTTTTATCGTGTTCGGAAGAAAAAACTGTATGGAATACCGTTTGAATCAACTTTCTATCTCAAACCGTTTAGCCACAATCGACCGATCCGCCACTAATGACTCACCCTGTAGACAAAGAATGAAATTTTATTGTCTTCGAAAATTTACCATTTGCTTTATTTATAATAATAGAACTAAATTTTATGTAGTTTTTTATGATAATTTTTATACTTGATGATTAAAAATTATTTTAAAATTTTTTAACGACCTTAATTTTTGAGATATTAACCCCTTAACGCGCGCTTTTTACTTAAGGGAATCTCGATAACTATAAGAGTTATCAAAAAACGGACCGCGCATCCTCGATCTCTTTTTTCGAGAAAAAATTAATGGTGAAACTAAAATTGGTTACCGTCTTTTGTTTTCGAGTTATCGCCGATAACTCGATTTTTGGACTTTTCGTTATGACCGTATCTCACTTGTTCATAAAAATATACAAAAATAATTTTGACGTTCTACAGGCACTTTTTTTAAAAAGAATACAGTGGCGTAGACAATTTTTCAAAAAAAATATCAAAATTCGAGTTGTGACATAAAGTTGTATTTTTTTAAATAGAACCCATAGTTGGCTATGACTTGTTTAAATTCCTTATTTTTTTATCATTCCAAATATATAAGGGTTGATTATTTATTTTCAATAATATGCCAGTTACGAAGGTTTTTTAGTTTTTTTTTAAACAAAATTATTGTAGGCTGTGAAAACAAAATCAAAACAAGGTGTAAAACCTTTTTAAACTTATTTCGTACAAGTTACTAAGCTTTTGTAATTTGTTGTTGTGATTAACATTACAAATATTTGAACATAAGATAAACTACAATAAACTACGTTACTGCAGATTCCGACTTTATCGTCGTTTCCTTATTTTTATATATTTATAATGTTTATAACAACAACAAATTACAAAACCTTGGTAACTTGTACCAAATGAGTTTTAAAAGGTTTTACACCTTGTTTTGTTTTTGTTTTCACAGCCTACTATAATTATGTTTTAAAAAAATCTAAAATAAACCTTCGTAACTTGCGTATTATTGAAAATAAATACATCAACCCTTATATATTTGGAATGACAAAAAAAATAAGGAATTTAAATAAGGAATTTAAATAAGGAATTTAAATAAGTCATAGCCAACTATGGGTTCCATTTAAAAAAATACAAGTTTATGTCACAACTCGAATTTCGGAACTTTTTTTGAAAAATTGTCTATGCCACTGCGTTCTTATCAAAAAAGTGCCTGTAGAACGTCAAAAATATTTTTGTTTATTTTCATAAACAAGCGAAATATAGTCATAAAACGAAAAGTCGAAAAATCGAGTTATCGTCGATAACTCAAAAACAAAAGACGATAACCAATTTTAGTTTTCACTATTAACTTTTTCTCAAAAAAAGAGACCCAGGATGCGCGGTCCGTTTTTTGATACCTCTTAGTTAGTTATCGATATTCCCTATTAAAACATCGAAATTTGCCCATCTTGTACAGTACGTATATAATCACGATATTTTAGGCTTACGAAAAGTTCCAAAAATTATTGAAAATTGACAAACTATGTAAATACTGTAAGAACAATTCTTCTTTAATACAATGATGACTTTCTTGAGATTATAATTCATTGCCTGTATAAATGGGAGCACGTTAATTAATAAAATGCGAGTATACTCGGGTTTGCGTATTTCGGACAGTGGCGCCAGTCCCAGTACTTGGGTTTGGGCGTTAAGGGGTTAAGAAAACACATATTTTTAAATGGAAACCTAGTAGGCGATGACTTTATATGAGTCGCGTTCGGGACGCTGTTCCCAGAGCAGAGCAGAGTGGAGCGGCGCAGAGTAAGAGCGTAATCACGTGGTCTCTAGAGCCTCCAAGGGTAAATCTCGAGCGTTCGGGACGTATTGGTGCTGATTTTTCAAATTTAAATAAAGATAACCTCACTATTTTGTTATACACCGGTCTAATCATGGGTCACCTTTAAAATGTTTACCACAGGTCAAACAAACAAAAGGTTCTGGTGCTACGAATTTCTAAATTATTAAAACTTATTTGATAATAAAGTTGATTATAATAGGTTGTTTATTTGGAGAGAAGTTTCTATTTGATTGAAATACAATTATTTAATGGAGTTAAAAATTGTATTTATTTAGGTAGTTGCTACAACTCAACAGTTAAAGTGTGCTTATATTCCAGATTATAAATTCTTGTGGTCAAAGACCGTTTTATATGTTTGCATGGCCCTTTCCATTTTGATTGGTACTGAATATCACTGAAGTCTTTGTTTAATTTGATCTTAAATTTGTTGGAAATTTTTTTCCAAAAAGGTTTTTTATAACTTTTCATAATTACTCTTCACATTTTCAATTAAAAACAAAATTGTCTTGTGTGACCACAATTTATCCAGGTTTTCTGCTGGTACATTTTCTTTTGTTTCAATGTTTAATTGTGAAAGAATTTATGGGGTTGATGGAAAATATTCCAGTGTATTTTCTGCTACTACATTAATACCGCTTTATAAGCTTTTATTTAAAATAATGTAATATATACGATACCGTCAATAATATTGATGAATTTTCTTTCTTATGTGGAATTTCCTCCTTCATCTAAAACCATAGCATATTTTTCGGAATGAACCATTTTGTATCACTTGCAGAACACAACACAGAGTACACTGTACATATTATAACTTCGCAACTACTTGTTAAACGACGCCAGGATGTTTAGCTTACCCTTATTCTGGTAATTCCAATTTCAAAGAATTCAAACAAACGTAAACATTCCGTAATGCGCATGACTGCTCCGTTTTCACCAGCTCTCGACTTGGTGTAAATAGATAAGCTCCATTTACCCCAATCTTTCTGTCCCGAACGCGCTTCGGAGCTTCTCTTTTTTCTCCCACTGTCGCGTCCCGAACGCTGTGGAGCAGAAAAGTGCAGATAGAGTAAAATATATACAGGGTGTCCCAGCCAAGACGAATTATTCGATAGCTCTGTTATTAGTAATAATATTTAAAAAAATTCAATATAAAAGTTGTTTGTAATCATTTACTACATAACCTAAAATTATTATCAACTATACACAGTGTTTTGTTTTTGCGCTCTGATACCAAACATAGTTTTTTTATATGGAACACCCTGTATATTTTGTAATTTTTGGATGTAAAATTAAATTCTCTTTCAAAAATATTGCAGATTGTTTATGTCTAAAATGAACCGTTTTTGAGTTATTGATGTTTTTTTGAAACTTTTGACAGATGCAGACCTTTATAAAAATATTTAGTTATTAACATAATAACACCAAAGCAATTTACTCTGGTAATTCATTAGACAATAGTGTCAGTGATTGTTGACTAGTTACATTTTTAAAATAATATACACATACAGGGTGTTTGTTTTACTCGGTCCATTTCGTTAAACTTTAAACGCATGTAAGTAATTTTTTTTAAATGGAACACCCTATATATTTTTACATTTTCTTGTAGAAAATTTAATTATTTTTCAAAGTTATAAAGCATGTTTTATCTCTAAATATAATATTTTTGGAGTTATATCGTTTCTTATGATTATTTGCGAGTGTTTTACCTAAAATATCGGTAGTAGCCTTTGAAAATTCAAAACAATTTGTATGAACTGTCAACCAGAACAATTAATCGGCACAATTTTAACTATTATGCCACTAAAAATCCATATTCTTTTAAAAGTTGTAGATAAACAGCATAAATCGCAGCAAATAACACCAGAAAGAACAAATAAAATTGTTCTTATGATTAAGACAATAAAGTTATGAAAAAAAAAATTGGACCTTTTCCATATTTTTTGCTATAACATCTGAAGCACGAGAAATGTTGTACTTTTAAAAATTGATTGTGGCTCCTCTCATACTAAGGAATAATTCATCTAATTTAAATTATCCTGTATCTCTTATAATAAGCCCATGCTGGAAATGTAATCTGGGACACCCTGTATATCAAAAATTTCATTTTATCTTAAAGTGAAAAGTTACAACTGCCATTTTAACCACATAGTGCTGTCAGATTTAATACAAACAATAAAAATTTTGATCGAAGTACTTACTTTGCAACTACTTTTTTATTTTTATACTATTATAAAATCCGCATCAACAATACTATATTAATCTAAGATACTAAAGTTTTTTAAAGTTTTGTTTTACCTCCCAGAAGCAATTTTACGTGGGGGATATATAGTGGAAGGTTCTATTGTTACGATGGACTTTATTCCAGGTCATTTAATCAAAAAATAAAAAAGTTACGTTAGAAAAACCTTCAAAACTATGTCAAAGTAGCCCCGGTTTACGGTACTTTTTTATTTTTATACTATTATAAAATCTGCATCAACAATAATATATTAATCTAAGATACTAAATCCAATTTTGTGTTGATCACTCATGAAGTGATTAAAAACTAAAATTTTAAATTCCAAATCCTAAACATTTTATCAGTATTGATGCAGAAATAAATTCGTAAGTTCATTATTATTATGCATTATTTTTCATGCCACAATGATGTTGTGATACATTAGAAATGCTCACTCATGTAGCTACATATTATACAGGGTGTGTATAAATTGGCGGAAGCGCTACACGTGACGATATTATTCGTAAAATTCCAAGTCGAAAATCTTGATACAAAAATGTTGACCAGGCTTCCTATGGCCTCAGGAACCATTTAAAAAAAAAAACAATTGGCAACATGGCATACATTGATTTGCGTTTGGACATTTTTTTATCAGCAATTTTTACTTAGGTATTTACAATTTTTGTTAGAACTGAACGCGTTCAGTTCGAAAACATAGCTGCAAACTTTTGGGTATCGTAATATCGTAAAACACAAACTAGAAATAATTACGAGAAAAACAGAGATGACAGCTAATGACAATGTTGCCATATGTATTATTTTCATTCGATTCAGTGACTTACATATTTTTAACACCAATTTTAAAAAGGAAAAACACAATATCTAGGAAAAAATACTATTCGAAATTTATTTTTATTCCAAATCGCAGCTTTTTCCTTAAAAAATATTAAATAATAACGCTTTTTAAAGGACTGAATGTCAAAACTTTGAGGACCTCTTGCAGACACAGTAAGCATGGTACAACATTTTCGTATTAAGATTTTCGACTTAGAATTTTACGAAGATTATCGCCAAGTGTAGCGCTTCCGCCAATTTTTACACACCCTGTATATTTAAAGCGATTTTATTGAGAACCACAGTGTATTAGAGAATTATAATTTTCTTCACATATTTAGATTGTAATGATATTAGGGTCTAATAACAATCAGATTTATAAAAAGTCCTTATGAGTATTGTTATTGTATATTTTTCGTTAATGACTGATTTTACGTTGATTTCCTTTTATAAATCTGAAAATAAATCATTGTACATATTTTTGTTTTATGTTTATTAAATACATACTATCCAAATAAATGGAATTCTTTAAGTTTATTTTTTATTACACATTACACAAAATAATAATAATAATCTAATATCAAAGTTGCTTTTTCCGAACATTTTGCTCTTTCCAAACATTATCTATAGCATCTAATTTTTTCAGCAGTTCATCTACTTTGCTAGTCAGTTCTCTTATGTTTTCTTCAATGCGGTCGGGTCTCTCTTGTTGCCTAAGTAATCATTTGAGTGTGTAACAGACAAAATTAATGAAATACATACGTAATAAAACCAGCAACACCATCACCAGCTGTTTTCTTATCACTTTTAGGTGGAGGTTCAGTACTTAAAACTATTTAAAAAAGCAATATTGTAACTAGAACATTATAACAATTTTAAAAGGTCACAATATTTAAGTTAATGGTTTATTAAATTTGTACATTTTAGCGATCACTAATTTTTAAAAGCAGAATTGATAAGCCATATCAACTTACTTATCATTAATAATTACCTTTTCTATTAATTTGCGATCCCTCCAAATCGGACATTAATTTCTTAATATCGTATTCGCCCATTTCTGCCGTAGGATCAATATTATAACGGGCAAAAAACAATTCTATTTCTAAATCACTAAATCCACATCTAAAATATAAAAATAGATAACTGAAATGGTTTAAAAAATCAAATATTTTGTTATAAATTCATTTTTATGGTATGCATTCCTAGATGAGCCCACAGCTCTATAAAATGTTTCCAGGAAAAAGGGTAAGAAAAAGTCTCAGAATGTGATTACCAAAATCTTTTAAAAAATATTAAGTGCTCACTTTTTTAAGGCATCACGAATTTGCTTAATGACGTTGGACTCGTTTTTTCCTTTCAATGATTTAAAATACTTAGTACAACAACCACAACGTTGCAACAATTTGAAAATGTTTAGTTTTATGTATTCCCCCATTTGCATTTCTTGAGGTTTAATGGACATTTCAGTTTTCACATCAGAGTAAGTATCATTTATTATTGCCAAAAACATATTCTACAAAAAAGTATATTAAAACTATGCCAACTAAAAAAAAAACAGTTTTACCAGCAATATGAAGAAAACAAAAAATATGTATAACAGGAAGAAAATTGGGGCTACAATTCTGTTTGCATTTTCAATTTCTAAATAATCGAAATCGCCCAAAATCGTTCGCAAAAGGGTGAACATTGCAAAACCAAATGAACTAAATCCTTCAACCTACAAGGAATATAATTTTCATTACACGAGATAAAATTACACACAATATATATGTACCTGTGCTCCAAACAATAAATACCCAAGTTCTGCGAAAGCAATAAATATTATGAAGAACATAATTGAGAAACCCAAAACATCCCACGCACACTGAAATGAGAAACAGTTTTTAAAAAATGCAAAGATTAAAACATTTTAAGTTTGAAAAACAAAGCACATTTTGGATCTGTAGGCAGGAGCGGATTGGCCCACCGGTCCACCAGGAAAATTTCTGGTAGACCGGGTGTTCAATGAGCTGCTTTGATGATTTTTATTTCTATTTAAATAAAATGTAGGTATGATGTGGTTGGGCCGTTTAACTCGAAATTTTCCCGATCCGGTCTTATGTTGCCAACCGCTCCTGTCTGTAGTTCCCTCTCACTGCAATAAATATATAAATTTTACAGCTTTAAGTCTGTATTGTACTTTTTTGTTGCATTTACAATGTTTAAAATGTTTATTTGTTCCACTTTGCATATTCGAATCAACGTCTAATAAAAGAAAAATTTTAATTGAATACTTACTCTATGTAGTGTGTTATTTAGCTGTCCCATGGTTTTGCTAAAACCAAGATATTGAAATAGTCTAACATAAATCATGAACAACAAAACAGCAACTAAATTATTAAAGCTAATCTGCGAGTTAGCAATATCTTCAAAATTGCCATACTCCGATTCTAAGGCAAGTTTTTCCAATGAGCTTTTTAACATTGAACTTGTGACTAAAGAAAGTGCTAAGCAACTGTAAGAAAGCTGAAACAGTAAAATTGCAATAATTACAGACATTTTTCATTAAAAGCTTGCACACCGATAGTAGGATCAAATTGACGTAGCTCCAAAAATATTTCAAATATTTCCATCGAAAATAAACTATATCCCTCACCTCTTGCAGCGTATATAATACAACAAACACTAAAAATATTATTTCACAGGTCATTACAAAATAGTCCCAAGTTGTTATGTAGCGAATCAGTTTTAGTGTTTGAAAAGAATATGAAGGAAATACACCACCAGTTGGAGGAAATTCAAAAATGATCCTAAAATTTATTATCACTAATATATTGTTGTAAAATAAATATAACTATGCTTACTTTATTACACAAAACAAATTTAGATTAGCATTAAATACAGTGAAATCAATGAATATAACTCGTGTTCCACGTCGTATCCACAAGTTTTTTTTTAACTCCTTAAGAATATTTTCAGTGCTGTTTTTTTCTGCAGCTAAATCTTGATAAAAACCACCACCATCGTAATGAGCCATTTTACCTGTATAGGTTGCACTCCCAGTTTCAAGGGATGTACTATAAGTCCAACTGAAATGTTTTTAAAATCTCATAAACATCTTTAATACTTACATTATTCGAAGTGTTGATAGCATACTAAACAAACTTTAAAATTTGTTAAACACAAGTGTAATTTTTATAAAAAAATATAAACTATTAATTTATAATCTCATTAATTTATTCTACTGCATAAATATGTTAATTCATCTTAACTAAAAAATGCAAGTTTAATTTTAAAGTTCCTAGAATAAATTAAAGATAAAATTTTAAAATTCAACTACATATTAAATCTTTTATTTTAGCGACTAATTTGTCCTAATGCTGTTTAAGTTTGTGCATAAAGCACAAAAATGCTCTTCACTATTTTTTTGGTACTACTTTTTAATATTTTTCAGCAAGTTAAGTTTTTATCCATCTAAACAATTTTACAATAATGTTTTTGTTTTATAATAAAAATCTACATACGCCGTTCCATCTTCAAGTCCAAAAGGTTGAGTATCTTCTGCTCTAGAAGAATAAACATCATAACAATTTACGAATGTAAGCAGAAAATAGTCATGGATGACACAAGAATCATTTCTCACTTTCAGCTAAAAATTACGCTCTACTATTATAAAGATTGAAAAATGAAATGAACAGTTAAAACAAACACCTGTCGTATTCTTGGTACACCTAATAATTTATTTTCATATAGAATTGTTTTGTCATCATCATCATCATCATCATCATCATCATCATCATCACTGGAGCTGTTTGCAACTGGAGTTTGTTTATCATTCCAAATATTCGAGTAAAAACCGTTAACTAATACTGACTCTGCGTACTGTAATATAAAATTTTCATGTTTTATAATTTATATCATTAGTAATTTGGAAAATAGTTTTTACAAACATTTACATTATCATTAAATACCTACAACTATTAAGTGTTAAATTATACTTACAAACCAGAAATCAGATGCACTGTGAATATTAGCAAAATTAATTTGTAAATCATTATCAGTAAAAAACTCTTTTTCCACAAACTCTGCTTGTAAACTTTTGGTAAGATAATACATAGATGGGAAAACCATTCCTAAGGCCACTAAAATGATCAAGCATTAGAAATAAATTATTAATAGCCATATGAAAAATTACAAATTGTTGCGATAGTGAGAAATATGACATAAAATATTGTTTCTCGTAATGTAACTTGAAGAAATACTTCTCGCGATTCTGTTTCCGCTATATGTCTTGTAATAAATCTGCCTAAAATATTATGATAAATGAGTTTTTCTTATGAAAATAACCAACTTTTAAAAGCTATATGGAATAATTAATTTTAAAATTGTTTAGTAATAAATGACATTTAAAATTGTATTTTTCACAATGATAATTTTAAAATTGAGTTACTTGTTTGGCTGTTTTTGGAAACGTCAGAGGTAACAACTGGTGGACGTTTTTGCTTCGGCATTTTTAGTTTTTTCTTACTCAACCTTTTTTGAAATTAAATTAAATTAAAAATGTCTTAATAACACTGACATTTAATTAACAAGTTGCTAAGACATAATTGTTTTAAATTCATGGCCAACTTCTTTCATAATCCGCTCAGCTACTTGCTTCGCTACTTATTCCTCCCAATTCCAAATTTTTCATTGTTGCCAGAATCACCTGTCAAATAGTACGTCAGGTGGCGCCCTCAGTGATATATTTTAAATGTCATTTATTTAAAAAATTTCATGTTATAACTAAAAATGGCAGTTACATGTTCAAATTAAGAAAAATTCTACAAATATTTTCATGAATAATTGTAACAATTATTCTTCATGATTTAATTCGCAATTTTCACTGAGATTGGGAAATGTAAACATATTTTTTAGCAAAGCAACAAACCGGTCAAAAAGTTGTGAGATTGGTAAAGCACATATTTACCTCAGGAAATTTCCCATAAGCGAAGTTGATTGCTGTTGGTTATTTTTTACAGGTAAATAATTATTATTTAAGTACAAAGTTTTATGGAAATATGTGACTATCAATTTAAAAAATATAGTTATTGATATACTTCACAGGGAGCGCCAGTTGACGTACTTTTTTGACGTTTACCTGGAAACGACGTTATGAGCGTTCGGGATGTTGTTCCCAGAGCAGAGTGGAGTGGAGCGGTGCAGAGTAAGAGCGTAGTCACGTGGTCTCTAGCGCCTCCAAGGGTAAATCTCGAGCGCTCGGGACGTGTTCGTGCTGATTTTTGAAATTTAATTAAAGATAACCTCACTATTTTGTTATACACCGGTCTCCTTTAAAATGTTTACCACAGGTCAAACCACGGTCAAACAAACAAAAGGTTCTGGTGCTACGAATTTCTAGATTATTTAAACTTATTTGATTATAAAGTTGGTTATAATAGGTTGTTTATTTGGAGAGAAGTTTTTAAGAAAAGGATTGAAATATAACTATTTAAAGGAGTTAACATTTTTATTTATTTAGTTATAGTTGCTACTACTCAACAGTTAAAGTGTGCTTATTTTCTAGATTATAAATTCTTCTGGTCAAAGACCGTTTTATATGTTCGCATAAGCCCTTCGATTTTGATTGGCACTGAATATCACTGAAGTCTTTGTTTAATTTGATCTTAAAGTTGCTGGAAACTTTTTTCCAAAAAGGCGTTTTATAACCACTGTTGAACTCTTTATAATTACTCTTCACTTTTTCAATTAAAAACAAAATTGTCTTGTGTGACCACAATTTATCCAGGCTTTCTTTTGGTACATTTTCTTCTGTTTCAATGTTTAATTGTGAAAGAATTTATGGGGTTGATGAAAAATATTCCAGTGTATTTTCTGCAACAACATTAATACCGCTTTATAAACTTTTATTTAAAATAATGTAATATATACGATACCGTCAATAATGATGAATTTTCTTTCTTATGTGGAATTTCCTCCTTCATCTAAAACCATGGCATATTTTTCGAAATTAAACATTTTGTATCACTTGCAGAACACAACACAGAGTACACTTTTACATATTATAACGTCGCAACTACTTGTTAAACGACGACAAGATGTTTAGCTCACCCTTAGGTCGTTTTCACACACGACGGCAAAACCGCTGCCGTCGGCGTCAGCGCTGCCGACTTCAATGTAATCAAATGGGTGCTTTCACACACAGGCGCGGGACGGCAAATTGCCGTTGCCGTCGACGGCAGCGGTTTGTGCAGCCGTCGGTGATCTCGACAATTTCGGATGCCGCCGTACTTGTTCTCATTCAGTGTTTCCATATAAGAACTGTTTTTTTCAAATAAAAACTAATCTAGGGTGTTTTAAATGACAAATATAGAAAACTGTAATAGATAAAAATTATTTGTTTATGTAAAATTGTAGTCTCACATGTGTGTTATATAATATATAAGTACAGGGTGGCCTATATTTCGTGAACAGATTTTTGATATCTTTTTTAATTTTCGAAATATAGCCAAAAACCGATTTTCGTCAATTTTCAAAAATGTTAAATATCTCGCTTAAACGAAAAGATGGAGGAAAACCTTACAGACATTTTTGGCATGGTTTTTTGTCCTTAATAAGATGGCGATGTTCAATTTTTTTTTGCTCATACGAATGTTGATATATTACACCTAACTTTCTTATTTTAAATGGCAACTATAGTTGGCTGTGACATAAATCGAAAGCTTATTTTTTGCACTTTTCAAAAATATATAATTTGCTTATGGTTGCCATTTAAAATAACAAAGTAAGGTGTAATAAATCAATATTAGTATGAGTAAAAAACAATTGAACATCGCTATCTTATTAAGGACAAAAAACCATGCCAAAAATATCTTTAGATTTTTTCTCTTTCTTTTTGTTTAAGCGAGATATTTACCATTTTTGAAAATTGTCGAAAATCGGTTTTTGGCTATATTTCGAAAATTAAAAAAGATATCAAAAATCTGTTTACGGCAATGAATTCGTGTCAAAAAAAGAAATCTAGACCACGTAGGTACATAGTTTTTTTTTCTATCTCTGATAATTACCGAGGTATGGGCATCGAAAATAGGCCAACCTGTACAATGTACATATATGTTGGGGTCTATTAAACATTCTTCTAAATATTTTTGGTAAAATTAAAAATTACGAAATACTTTTAAAACCCCCTTTACAAGAACTGTTTGTTTATCGTAAGATTTCCCCTAGGCTGGAAAATAGCCACATTAACAAACGACACCTTCAATTCTAGTATCCTGGTGCTTAATTCTTGTTTGTAATACCTAATTGCACCAGAATATCAAACGTATTGGCACTCATTCGAAAGTAATTAAAGAATTTTGATTGATCTTCTCTAAGTTTTTTAAACAAAGTATAAAAACTTCCTTCCAAATATCGCACGCTTAAAAGGGGATGAACCCAGTATTTTCTTTTATTTTTATTACATCTGTACTTCCTAAGGTAAATTAGCCCAAGGAGATAACGTGTGTTGACAGCAGCATACATCTTTCTATCGTCACAACTAAAAACAAACTATTCAGCGGCAGCGGTAATGCCGTCGTGTGTGAAAGACTCGGACTTCTGATGCCGCTACCGCTGGCGGTAACGGCAGCGGTATTGCCGTCGTGTGTGAAAACGGCCTTATTCTGTTAATTCAAAATTCAAAGAATTCAAACAAACGTAAACATTCCGTAATGCGCATGTCTGCTCCGCTTTCACCAGCTCTTGACTTGGTGTAAGTAGATGAGCTCCATTTACCCCAATCTTTCTGTCCCGAACCCGTTTCGGAGCTGCACTTTTTTCTCCCACTGTCGCGTCCCAAACGCTGTGGAGCAGAAAAGTGCAAATAGAGTAAAAAGAGCTGCCGTCACGAACGCGCCTATGAAAGAACATTCTTTTAGCTTTTCAAAAATACGTATATACTTTTGTATTATATTTGTTGCAAAAAATAACCGAGAAATGGATAATTTTGTGAAAATTTTGTTATCAAAGTTTGCTATAATTTCGTGAACAAGTGAATACAACTAAATGTTATATAATTACACTGTATAAAGCGGGGTACACACGTACAAGTATATTGCACAAAATACTTGTGTGACGTCAATATTGTGCAATATATTGTGCTATTTTCAAAGATATTGCGCAATAATATTGAGATTGAAGATTGACAAAATATATATCAATAACTGTGTTAATTGTGCAGTAAACTTGAACATGTGTTTGCGTTCGGCTGTATTGTACAATATCTGCAGTTCATTTGTAGCCTCTGTAGCCTGCACATGGTAAACTTCTCATAACTGTATTTTGTTTTTGAATTTGAGGCGAAATTTTCTTTAACAGTACGTTAAACGTGGCTTCATCCATCCTTAGGTAGTTCTTGTAGTCGCATCCTTGGAGTTCCTTTAACAGTTTCATATCGGAAAATATCTCCCTTTCTAAATACCATTCTATTATCCATAATCTTCTATTTATTTTCTTCTTTTTCATTAGTAAAGCTTTTCCAAGCCAAATGTATATTAAAGCTTTCTTTTTTTCCCATCGTTTTCACAAACTAAGCAGTCACACTACACTTGTACAATATCAAAATTAAAACATTGAGCGTGTGTATGCATTTGTCGCACAAACGATATTGCGCCATATATTGTACAATACATATTGCACAATATACTTGTACGTGTGTACCCCGCTTTAGATCTTTAATATTTCAGCATTTTGGTATGTACTATATGCAGCTCAACGCATTCTGTTGTATTTATGGTTGCCAAGAGCAACTGCGATTAAGGTGTTCATGAATAATTAAAAAACTAATCACCATACATTCTGTATAATTATGGATACCACAAATATTTCTATTGAGAAGAGACCTGTTACGACTTAAACTCAAAAAAACCTGAAAAATATTTGATAAAATTATCAAATATTAAAAGTGTTTAGAGCTCAACCTCTAAAGCAGCGTACACATTAAGGTAAGTACACATTAAGCGCACGCATGCGGACGCACGCGAACGAACGCATGTTCGGTCAGTGTGTACGTCCAAACGCATGCGAATGCACGCTGCCAAACGCATACATTTGCCTGCGCTAGCGTTCCCTCTGGAGGCGGTACATCAAAGAGCGTGCGGAAGAATCATGCGTTCGGACTTGTTAGTGTGTACGTCGAGAGTTCCCTATGTGGTGTTAGTGCATTCAATTTAAGATGGACTGGTCTAATACTGATTCTTTGAAACTAATACAGTTGTATAGAGAGCATAATTATCTGTGCAACCCGGTTCATGATGATTATAAAAATCAAATTAAGAAACTGGATGCCTGGGTTAGATTGGATGGAGGTTCCGCATGTACCCGCAAACACGAATGGCTACGAACGCATTCGTTCGTAATGTGGACAGCAAGCAATATTTTTACAGAACACCGCACGCATGCGGCCGCATCATTCGGCCGCATGCGTTCGCCTTAATGTGGACGCGGCTTTATTGGCCGGTTACACTTACGGTTTTGCACGTGGTTCTGCTGACTTGATTTTGCATGTGGCTAAGGCTATGATCGTGTGTGTGAACGCTAAAACTAAGCGATTTTATTGACCTTGGTTTGCACAAGTGAATCTAGCAGCGCTGGATTCACGCACACGATCATAACCACATGCAAAACCGTAAGTGTAAACTGCCTATAATAAAACCATACCGATTATTCTTCAACATAGTTAAGCAAATATGTTGCCCCTATTTTGCTGTTTTGAATTTTAATCGGATATAAATGTATAGGTTAATTATTTTAAATTTTAACACGACCTTCACTTGAATGTTTGTTACGTTACAACTCTTAAATAATGCTAATTCGATTCAACAATAATTATCATAAATATTTATATCATAAGATATACTAACAATAAGTAGATTATAATTATTAAAATTTGTTGCTTCCTAAAATTATGTTTCGTTGTACTCAGATTATAAATCTCACATTTTTCCTAAAGCTTAGAGATAAATCCATGATCTATGGATCATTTTAAGCTTCCTAAACAAATGTGTTGCACATCTAACCTTAACCGCAATAAATTAATTATTAAAAATAAGATTAGATCATACGATTCCAAACTTTGTGAATAAGTTAATTTATGACGCGCTGTTAAAATGCAATTTGACTAATCGAACTCACAGGTGTTATAAAAGAAATAATAAATACTATTATACTCAACAAAACGTACTAAAATGGCAATTTCAACAGTTTCTAATAAACCGTTAAAAGCTATAATCTAATTTATAGTACACATATAATTATATTTATTGCTGTTGTATATCTGAAAATTCACTGCGAATAGCTTTAACTTAATATGGTAAAAATGCGTTGTGCAAAACAATAATTGACAAGGCCAGACTTTCATAATTGTCGCGTTAATTTGCAGCAATTTTACATTACCTAACGTAGACCTAAAATTAGAGCAGTGTCTACACTCTACAGGCTACTTACTCGTGCACAGACATTAATTGTACGCAAATTTATTGTAGTCATTCAAAGTTGGTAATATGCGAACCATTAATGTAATGAACTACAACACGTGCTAGATTCCTTAGATAACTAGATACCTAAAATATTAATGTAAACTAGGGTTTCTGAAACGGATAAATCCGAACCGCAAAAACGCGGTTTTCATGCAAAAACCGAAACCGCAATGAAAAAACGCGGTTTTCGGTTTTTTCCTACAAAAAAGAAAAAATCGCTAAATATGTATTTTACTTGTGTGTGTGTACTAAATCATATGGCTAAATGTAACTAAAATTAAAAATGACAAATCACCATAATAAACTGAAATGTTAGGTCATGATTGCACTCAAAACCACTAAATCACCAGAAAACGCCACTAGATCTATTTCTTCTAGTTTCATTCTTAGAATTTTGTATTGTCTCTAGTCTCTACCATTTACGTTGATTATTAAAATTTAAAAAAAGATCTATTGCTATTTTAAACTTTGCGGTTGCGAGCAATGAAGAAGAATTGGAAGAAATGCCACATACTAATAAAATATCGCTAAAAGAAGAAATTCAAGGGGTATTAATAAAATGTGCTTCTAAACATCTAAACAAATAAATCGCTCATCTCGTTCCATTATAAAAAACACTGGTGAGAGAACAAAAAACCTAATTTTGTTGTATACAGGGTGTCCCAGATTACATTTCCAGCATTGGGATCTCGCTTATTATAAGAGATACAGGTTTGTTTAAATTAGATGAATTTTTCCTTAGGATGAGAGGAGCCACAATCAATTTTTAAAAGTACAAAATTCGTCATGCTTCAGATGTTATAGCAAAAAATATGAAAATGTCGAATTTCTTTTTTCTTTCATAACTTTATTGTCTTAATCAATAGAATAATTTTATTTGTACTTTCTTAAGGTACTTTTTAATGGAGAATGTAACTGTCTTTTTAGATTTTTTTTAACCTACCATTTTCGAGATATTACCCCTAACTTCATTTTTTCTTATAGGCCGCGAAGTTGGCTATGGAATAGTTAAATGTGCTTTTTTTTCTCGTTTAAGTAAGATATTACTTGCTATACCTATTTTCATAAATAAGTCACAAAATGAATAAAAAAACGTATTTTACCCATCACTTATCAAGCTCTCTATGAAAATGAAAACAAAAAACAACTAATTAAATGCCAAATGACAGTTACTATTTGTCTGCGGTATCATTTATTAGAATTTTATAGTATTATTGTGTAATTCGATAGTCTTTGTAGGAAATTTGTTATCATATAATTAATTAATTATGGCCACATTTACAACTAATTAAAAATTTTTAATGTTGAAATGCTACATTCTTTACAATAGAAACTGTGTACAATAGATAATTCTAATGGATTTTTGGTTGGTTTCTCGAAGAAACCATATTCTTTTAAATTTATTTCCAAATTTCTGTAATTACACACTCTTGGTTGCCTTTTCTCAAGATATGGCTCTAAGTATATTCGCTCAGCTTCCACGCAGTTTTTATGGTAAAGAATGTAGCATCTCAACATGTAAAATTTTTCGCTATTTTTAAATGTAGCCATCATTATAACAATTACTACAAAGACTATCGAATTACACAACAATAATATAAATTTTAATAAATGATACCGCAGACAAATAGTAACTATCATTTGACATTTAATTAGTTGTTTTTTGTTTTTATTTTCATAAATAGCTTGATAAGTCATGGGTAAAATACGTTTTTTTTTCATTTTGTGACTTGTTTATAAAAATAGGTATAGCAAGTAAATCTTATTTAAACGAGAAGAAAAAAGCACAGTTAACTATTCCATAGCCAACTTCGTGGCCCATAAGAAAAAATGAAATTAGGAATAATATCTCGAAAATGGTAGGTGTTAAAAAAAATCTAAAATAACAGTTACATTCTCCATGAACAAGTACCTTAAGAAAGTACAAATTAAATTGTTCTATTGATTAAGACAAAAAAGTTATGAGAGAAAAAAGAAATTGGACATTTTCATATTTTCTGCTATAACATCTGAAGCACACAGTAGCGTAGCAAGGGGGGGGGGCAGGGGGTTCGGTCCGCCCCGGGAGGCACATTTTTTTGGGGCGGCACTTTCGGTCTACCCAAATGGGGTAAAAATGAAATTCTCGGGGTAATGAAAGGATAGAAGATATAATAATCAGTACCGGCACTAACGCTATTAAATTCATAAAAATTAATTTTTAAAAAAGGAATTCTTATCGAAGTTAGAGGATAAAACGGGCTACTTTCTTCACTGAAAACCCGCCCCCTTGTAACGACAGAAATAAGTACCTAATAAACTTCATAATAGGTTGCCAACCATTCAATAAAATTATGAAACAATTCATTTATTTAAGCCATTAAATTCCATGCAGTTTTAAACTCTGTTGTAACACGGATTTTTTACCCTTATTAAAAATAATTTCGCGGGAGTGGAGGCGATCTGATTAAAGAAAATAAAAATCGGCAAAGGTTCTACTGTAAAACTGTAATTTTGGAAGATGGTTAAGTATTCTACATTATCTAGCTTTGCATTAAAACACGTTTGAACGTCTAAAATTTTAAAAAATTCGCCTGCGGCGCATTTTTTTATCCCCCCCCACATTTTTCTGTCGATCTCTGCTTGGTTTTGGAAAAAGTTTAGCGACCCTTATTTATAGGGGCGGCAAATTCAGGGACCGAACCGGGCGGCACAAACTCTAGCTACGCCACTGGAAGCACGACGAATTTTGTACTTTTAAAAATTGATTGTGGCTTCTCTCATCCTAAGAAAAAATTAATCTAATTTAAACAACACTGTATCTCTTATAATAAGCGTGATCCCCATGCTGGAAATGTAATCTGGGACACCCTGTATAAGGCTTTTTCTACTATTAAAGCTATATCCACGTACGCAGAGAGAAAATTTTCGATAAGCGCAAATTTTTGCACAAAACTGAGTACGCGTTAGTGATGAACACTTGAATAGTGTTTTTGAATTTTTTAAGTTTAAATTCAAATAAATCTTAGGTAATAGTACATTGTAGTGCAGAAATGTAATGTTTTTGTAGTATATTTTATTTTTCAGTGTATGTATTTCAACAAAAATTTACGTTTTCTTGCTTATATTCAAAAGCGGGTTTCTTTTTTATATTAGTGTATTGCAGTATGTTCTTGAATAATAATTTTGGAACCAAGAAAATTCTTAAAAACCGAAACCGAAAGGAAAACCGTGGGTTTTGCTTTTAAAAACCGCAAACCGCGGTTTTTTAAAAATACGGTTTTTCAGGAACCCTAATGTAAACATTAATTAAAACTCTTAATACGAAATTATGGAATTAAATTTAAAGCCTTTTTGATACTGACAAAAAACAAAACATTCAGAAATTATTTAATATTGGTTCTAGATTCTATTGTTACCATCGATGGTAAGATACGAGGTTCAAGCTGAGTTTATTGGAAAAAAACATATTTAATATTTTCCAACATTATGTTTTAAATATGCTCACATTAATTTCGTTCCGCGATTAAACACGTTACAATTCTTATTTTTCACTCCTTAAATGTTCCCAACCAATCTTTAAACAGAATACTTGCTAAATAATCCTCAAAGGTTGTATCAATCTTTTTCTTAGATAAGAAATTTCTACCCCGAAAATGTCTTCCAAAAAATTGACTAATGGCGCACATTGTCAAGTCAGGCGAGAATGGTACGTGTTCTTTTACTTTTATTTTATTTTCAACCAAAAACTGGAGAGTTAAAGCTTTCATAATGAATTATCGTGATCGTCCATAATGCATAATGCGTTAATACGTCAGGTAAACAGTTTTTTGTGCACCATTTTGCTGTTAACTGCCTTCTTAATTGTTTATTGCAAGGACCAGGCCTGTACTTCAGAATAGAACTGCACACCGTGGACACTACTGAAATAAGCAATATCATTAAGAAATTTGCCAGCTTAAAAGCAAGAAAAGTTATGTTTTTATAATCAATAAAACTACTAAGAATTATTATTATGGGTTTTAGGTATTATTAAGAACAATCACCTTTAAAATTGGCGCTATTGGCAAATTAGTAAAAATAATTTTGTTACGTATTGGTTGAACAGAATATTATATTATTTTAATAGTAGTACGTAGTAATAAATCTAATATAAAGAAAATTCTCGTATTTATTAACTTCCTGTCTAAAAATTGTCCTGTGCTTAAAAATATAAGGAGGGTGCGTGCGGGTGGGTCTTAAAAGCTTTTGCACAATGGCGCCTTGCATGTCAGCGGCGGCCCTTGGCTCTGGGCACACGTTACATTTATTCACTGCTCATAGTCAATCTTAAGGTAATGCTCTAGCTGTAGTTCTATTGCCCCAAAGGTGGTTTCTTGTGTATTGTTAACTTCAATTATCGGTAATCTTCAGATGGTGTACACTGTCATGGCTGCTTGATAGATCAAGTGTACCTCGGATATTTTCGTGTTGATTATGAGTGCTAGGTTCACCAAACATCAAATGAGAAACAGGTTTAACGTTGGTGAAAGCCTTTTTTTTCAGGAAAATATCCCATAACCTTCATTTTTATTAGTTATTTTAAAAAAAGCTTAACACAACCTTTAACCTGACCTTCTATTACTGACAAAATGAATGACGACTAGGTTAAAGGTCGTTTAAAGCTTTTTTTTTTTAGAAAACAAACTAGTATTTGTTGCGTACCAGTACTTGGAGATGTTGTAATGGAAGTAATGCAGAGAGGACTTGATGAACAGCATAGAATTTCGTATGTCAAGTCAAAAGTTGGTAGTAGTGATAGTGAACCTAACATTCATTTACCACACGAACATATCCGAAGTACACTTTATCTACCAAGCCGCCATGACAGTGTACACCATCTAAAGTTTACCCAAATATCTACCTTTTTAGTAGCAGTGTTGTTTTTTGGCAAAGACCGTAGGAATTTTGTGTTTAAATTCTTAATACGAGTAGTAAACTGACCTTACAAATGGCGCTTGTTCAATAAAAGTTGAAATTCTCCTTGAACTCATAAGCGTTTAAACCTATTTTAAAATCTTAATAAATAAATCAAAGCTCAAGTTACCTGAAGCTTATCACAGTTGATATAATGTGCTCGCTGCAGTAGTTCAGATGCCCGGATATAATTATTAAGATTGTATACTCACACTTGTTCGTCCCTAAAAGTCGGATACCCAGAATAAATAAGGATAAGGGTCAAGTTTGGTATGCTCGATCAGCGAAATTCGAATAAGAAATATACTTATTGGGTGTTCGCTCAGAAAATTTAAATATCTGAAGCAAATAAAAGATAACATAACATGCTTACAAGAGCTCTGCAGGAAAACGGTTATCAACAAAGACATATACTTCGAGCCATACAGAAAAGTGCCACGCCGAAGGAGAAAACGAAGAAGGACTACATCGCTACAACTTATCTACCCTACATCGGAGGAGTAACCAACAGAATATCGAAAATACTCCAAAAACACAACATCAACACAGTATTCAACGCTCCAGTGACGCTCTCCAGTAAACTAAGAAGAACGCCTGGCTCAGGATTGAATCACCCGGGTATATATAGCATACCCTGCTCCTGTGGAAAAGTGTATATAGGACAGACTGGCAGAAGCATACAAACGCGTCTTAAAGAACATGAAGGGCAAACAAAAAGAAAACAAATAGAAAAATCGGCCGTAGCAGAACATGTCCAGGACATGGGGCATACCATACTTTTCGACGACACAAAATTACTGGCCCGCGCCAACCACTTCTGGCCTAGACTATTTAGGGAATCTATGGAAATTGCCAAGAACCCCAACAACTTTAACAGAGACACAGGCCTGCAACTACCAAGCATTTGGAAACCGGTCATCAAGAAATCGCTGAGGCGAAACGAACTCGTCAGGCGGAACACCACGCCTCCACAGCCGGATATATAAACCCTGCAACAAACCCACCAATTCAGTCGTTTGATGAAGACCAACATAGAATGGTCGAAACGTCACACAAATCAAGAAGACGCGGTTCTAAACCCGGGAACGAAGATTGTAACATAATTGGTGTGTTTAAATTACGGAGGGTATACGTGTGTCACGGAACATACATGGCCAGATTAGGCAAAAGGGATGTGCAAGATGTGCACCGTTTGAAGAAACATGCATCTTTAATGAGTAAGTGTAAGTCTATTTTTTCGCTCCAGATTTATTTTCGCATACAGCTGCGCAAACCCTATGACCGACCGTGATATGACACGCATAATGGCCCGATTGCACAAAGCAACACTGGTGTTTAAATACAAGTTAATCCTTAAAACTAGGCAATATCAGCGCCAATTATGCTGCGATTTTGCTTAGTTCTAGGGTTAACGTGGTTTAATCCCGGGGTCAATCCCAGGTTAAGCTTTTATGCAATCGGAGCATAGCGTTTGGTGATCAAGGTTCAGGTTTCCAAATTTTTTTAAGTGACTACGAGACGTATTGTATGCCCGTTTCGTAAATTCAGATATTTCGAGAATCTTCTCTTGCTTTTATATCCGAAAGATGTTGATATCCAAAGTTCCGGAACGGATAGTACCTATTGTTTGTTATTTTTTTCCAAATTGTTTGAATATTTAACAAAAACAGTGGTAAAACTTACTCCATAATTGAAATTAAAAAGATTTTTGAATTAAGAAGGCGTTAATTGCAAGTTTAAGAAAATATATAATTATGCCATATTTTGAAATAACTATGCATATACATAATTAACTGTTACATTTTAAAGTTAAGGAAATTTGGATCACCTGATCGTGGTTAAATGGAGTCGGAAATACAGGTTTCCATGTTCCATGACCAAATAGTTATTAGTTATTTATTTCTACCGTGTCCAAGGCTTTTTGAAAACGGACGTTTCGCCGGCTTTTATTAAAAACATCTTCAGAGCAAGACGGTTCTACAGCAACTAAACATCCCCGAACTTATGACAATTCTCTAGTTACTGTTCAAGAACCTTATCCTAAACCCTAAAAATGTTTTTAATTATCGGACAATATAACAAAAACAAAACGTCGACAAAGCTCCACTCCAAAACCAAGCTTATTTGTCCTGCAAAAATAATTGAAACAAATTTTTAATATCTAAATAGCATAGTCTAAGATTATTAATCGGCATTATATTATGTAAGTATATTTAAAAACAACACAGATCACATCTAAAAGAGGTGCAATAAAAAAAGATGAAATTATGTATTCGTGTAAACTATGAAAGCTGTTTTTGAATGATACTCAAAAACCTAAATATATACGGCTATAATGATTTAGTAAAAGCAGTCCAATTACGGATAATTAATTACCAAGAAGGTTTTTTTTTTTTACAGGTAATTTACCATTGAACGTCTATAAAGTGACTTAAATTTAAAGAAATTATGTGAATATAATTTGACTGACACGCAATTATTATTAAACATAAGTACTCAAAATTACATAACGTAATATTAGAACGAAAAATGGTGCAAAGAAATCTGTTTTTTATCTGTAGCACTTAGAAATCACTTGATATTTAAAAAAAACAAATTATCTTACTCTGTGATTTATTTATAAATATAACGAAACATTTCTGATAATATACGATACTTTTTTCTCATAAAAAAACATTTGCACCGGTAATTTAAAATATTTAAATTCGAGACTGCAATTAAGAGCAACTAAATAAGCAATGCAAATTATGCAAATTTAAAATTTATTTCATAATTTCAATGGCACTGTTTCACTTCCTAATTCTTTAATAAACAAGTTTCTGCAGCGACATTTATCGCAAAATCAGTTTAAAGTATGCAAAAAAAGTGGAGTAATTAGTTTTCAAATTGATAAATGATTTTTTCTTATTTTAATTTAAAGTTGCATAAAACTAGTACAGACTCGCCAATTTGGCAGGATATTACGAAATATCAAATAATTTTTACTTGAAATTAAATTACTTTAGTTGTGTCTACATAAACTAGTGCTAGGAACTTTTGGGAAATCCAGCTGTTCGTTTGCCTGTTGCTCACCTAAAAAGTTTATTGCATTTTTTGATTAACCGAAATTCAACTAACCAAAAAGTTGTAAATTTATTAGTCGTTTCGTTGTAAATAAAATATCTCCTTAAATAATAATTCTACATTTTAAATACATTTTATCAATTGTATAAGTAAATGAGTAAGTATCGTATCTGACAGGTTCTTAATCATCCAATAATGAAATTGAATACCGGTACATGGATATCCCATTAAAAAACTTGAAAAAACTTGATAAAACTTGCTAAAACTTGCTAAACTTGCTAAAACTTGGTAAAACGTGACAAGAGACATTTGTCACCAACTGTTCTTAAATATGTTTAGTCACGCATATCTTGACGGCACTAAAATAAGAAAAACCATTTTTCCTCGGTCCAAAAATAAATTTCTACTTATTTTAATACAAATTTTGATTTACTTTTTTTTAATTTAGCTGTAAAAATTGGTTTGTCAAATATTTATGTATCTTATCTTTACGAAATATATACTTTTATTACATTTGCGTTAAATCAGATTTAAACCTTATAAATTCAAATGATTATTTGGATTAGGATCAATACAGGGTGTTTCTTAAATATTGCGAAAAAAAATCAGGTGGTGATTCCTTATCAAAAATTAAGGGGGGACTTTCATATAAATTTTTTTTCTTAGACGTCTCCTTTCAGAGTTACACCCCCCTAAGAGGGAGCGATAAAATTAGGTTTTTATTTTATTTCTCAAACTTGGAAATATGTAGGGAAATGATATTTAGCAGATGTTTTATACTGTTGATTTTTGTGGGTTAAAATTTTGCAATTACTTCTACCCAACATGAACATAAACAAACCATGGTAACCACCAAAATGATTCGTTTTATATTGGAATATCTGATGGTTCACGTTTCCTTATTTTATTTTTTACTCAAAAACTGTAGGCCTTACGAGAAAAACTAAAGAACAAAAAAAGTTTCCAAATAAATCAAGCTTTTAAACAAAAATTTTCTAATTGCAAAATTTTAACCTACCAAAAAGTTCTGATAAAAAAAAACAACAGGGGTCACACTTTTCAGCGCCCTGTGAAGGTGGGAGATGATTGAAAATATTACTATGGGAATAATTAATAAGTTTAAAACATCTACCAAATATCATTCTCCTACATTTATCCAAATTTGAGAAATAAAATAAAAACCTAATTCTATCGCTTCCCTTTAAGGGGGTGCAACTCCGAAAGGAGACCTTAAAGAAATTTTTTTGTATGAAATACCCCCCTTAATTTTCGATAAGGAATCACCACCTGAATTTAATTTTTTCTCAATATTTAAGAAACACCCTGTATAATGTTGTTCTAATAAATTTTACAAATACTATTGTTTTAAATATATTTTTTATGTTGTTGTTATGTGTCTTTACTTTATTGTTAAGACCGTCTTTAGATAAAACCGAGAAATATATGTACCGGTTGTTATGAAGTAACCATCAGGTATTTTTAATCATAGAATCACCGACTAGGTCATGGTTTCCAGACGACACTTTAGTCCTTTCATGCCTGTGTTTGTAATCTATCTTATTCGTTTGAAATGCATAGAGGTCACTATCAGAGTGTATCTTTAACTTTATATAAAGCACAAACAAGTATATACGTAATCAAATAGGTAGTTTAAGGTAATGGGATAAACATCCTTAAAAGACACCCGATTAGTTAAAAATTAAAATTGCAAACTTTTTATCGTACCTCTGGATCGATATGAATTACATGCTAGCTGTGAAAAACGAAAATGGAGTTCTGAAAAGCCATATAATCTTTATGAGAGACAAAGTTTATTTTCACCTAAACCTGTATAACTTTTTTTCACAGTTATTATTATATGTGCCAATTTTTTTTAATGATTTTAATGTTTATCTAACTTAACCGTCCTCAAGCTAAAAAACGTACATTTGAGGTTATTAAGAGATTCGTCTTTAGTATTGATATACAGGATAGGATCTTTAGGTCGGTCCTGTATGAGAAACTCGCTTAATCTAAAAGATAGAGATTCAGCTAAATTAGCAAACATTTACATACTATAAAGCTCAATTTTTAGCACTATTTTGAAGAATGCGTAGTTACGTAAAAAGAAGCAAAAATGAAATTTTGTGACATTTTGTTATATTCTATACCTTCTTTCCAATTATGTAAAATTTAATGAATTAATCTGTGGCTACAAATAACTGACTAGTTGGCTATGAACGGTATCTACTGTTTTTTGTAAACAAAATAAAAGCCTGTAATCCGCCAACACTGCCACATGCTTATTATTTTAAATGAATAATGACCATTTTTTACTCCTTTTTTTTAAATGTCTAATACAAAAACATTAATAATAAAAGAGATGCTGTTGATGCAAGTAAATAAATAATATAGCGTTCATAAAATAATCAAAAGTAGACAAAAGTAAGTCTTAAAAATTTATGTCAACACGTGATATCATCTTCACATTTTATTTTTAAACTTGTAAAGATATTACCTAATCCAAATCACAAAATTTCATTTTTTGCTTCTGTCAAGCTACCTATGAATTTTTTTAAACATCTTAATATACCGCTACATATTTAGCTCTATTAATTATACTACACAGCGTTTTGCTTACTTAACCGACTATCTGTATTTTATAAAATGCAAGATTTCCATACTGGCCCGAATTGAAGGATCCACCTTGTATTAAAGTTTAATATAAAAAAAACAATTGTCTTATTTACAACTAGAAGATCCTATCTAATAAATATTACTTTGAAAACTTCAGTCTCTTCGATATTTGTTTATTTTATATTATTAAAACACATTTAAATCGTTTCAAAAATGCGATAATGTACTTACAAATTTATTATGCCTTATAAAACCACGTACTTAAATAGGAAATAAATAGAAATAGTGGGAACTAAGTACGATATCGCAATGACTTAGCATATTTTGCTTTGCTGCTAGGCAATAATTAAATTCAAAAAATTAAACGATCTACATATTCAATGCAAAATATGCAATTGTTAAGTGAAGATCAAAAGGATGAAGCATGACATTGACAATCACCCATTTACGCATATTAAGCGGATTTACTTTTCAAAATCACTCGTGGCACGCTGAAGGTCGTAAGATTAAAAACAATCATTATAAATTCTTCAAAAAAATATGTTGATTTTTATATACCAATTAAATACATAGTCAATAATTATTATAATTGAAATCATTTATCGAACTCGAACTTAAAAAAGGGAGGAATTTGCAGCTTTTTCGTATTTCGAGAACTAAACTAAATAAAAAGTTGTTTTGTTTGTTAATATATTATCTACAGTAGTCTATACCTGCATAATAACAAGTTGCACTTTCACTATGAACTCCAGCTCATTATTTATTCACAATAATACAATCTGTTCAAAAATTTGAATTGGTTACTATGTACATCGCGACTTGAATGAATTTTCAACAACACGCACGAGCGTGGAAAACCAAGTACACATACCGTGCAGCATATAAATCAACAGTTTTTTACATTTAACTGAGATATAACACCGAAATTTAATAGATCAGGTAAACTGCATAAATTTGATGTAGAAATAACAGTTTTAAATTAAAAGATACTACACACACTTTAACTGTTGAACATTCAAACAAATTTAAAGGGTAAAGATCACTTCTTTTAAATTTGTGTTATAATTACACAATATTCAAATGTAATACATTTTTGGAACACTTATTTATATTTATTTAGTAACACTTAAAATAACATGCTATTGCAATATTTTTGTGTTGTAGGTTTAACTTTAAATGTCAAATCAACAACTCACTGTTAATTAATAAAACTTTTTAAGCACCAAACTTCAAATTCACGTAACTTCGAGCTTGCCCCGTGCTATCTTCTTCGGAAGAATTTTCCCCTAAACTCTCTCCGCTCGCCATTCTACGATCTTCCTCAGCCGCGTCCCGTAAAAACTTGTTGAATTGTTCGACCTGCCCAGAGGTTTCCACTTCATCTAGTTTAGAAGCAGGTGTGAAAAGTACTTCTGGACGTTGGGATTCCTGTGGGAATCCTCCCCGGTTAGATAAAAGCGGTGTTTGTTGCGTAAACGGCTGCCGTTGAAAGAATGATTCGATCAATGGGAGCTTGTTATAATTTGACGACGATTGGTACCGATTCACTTGGGGCTTAGCTGGAAATAAGGGTGACTGCGGATATGAAGGTGGATGGAACGAAAATGGATCAAATCTCTGCGATTGGTTTGGACGTGGAGGAGCAAATAGAGGATTAAAACCAAAATGAGGTTGTCTACCAGTGGAAAATTGCACGCCCATACCTCGTCCTGTAGGATTTGTGTAATGAAATCCTCCTCTCAAGGCGCCATTACCAAAAGTGGTCTCGTAATGCACTTGACCATTTTCATAGCCTGCTGTATTACCAACGAAATGGCACAACAACGCACTTATAAAACAAACAACCAGACTTTTATCCTGAAATGTAAAAAAAAATACTTTTAGTTTATCTTATTAAATTAGCAAGTATTAACTGCAATTATTTGCGTGAAATTATCAATTAATTTCGGCTTCAACTGGAACTCACCGTAAGCATGTTGCCGCTGCAGTTAGTGGAGGTAACACCATTGGGGTTATGGAAATCAGCAGTCACGTATGAAATAGTCTGATCCCACCACTTTTACTAAGTAAGTTTTGCAAGAACTTAAAGGTACTTTTGTTTCGGAGATGACGAACAGATTTAGAATTTAAAGGACACCGGGTAAAAGTGCGTGAAAAACAATTGATCTTTAAATAACATAAATTACACTATACACCAAATTTTTTTTTAAAATTTTATCATTTATATGTTATATATGTATGTACTAATTTATTAAGTATAAAATATTTTAAACCTGATGGTGGGAATTTTTTAATTATTTTTTGTTATAATCTAAAAAAACACATTTCTTGCAGTTTTTTTTATCACAAAAAAACGATGAAATAATATAGTACTTGTGCAAATATGTATATGCATTTATTAAAACTTATATAACATATAAATATATTTATATCTTAAAATATAATGTAGGTACAAAACTGCTTACTTTTCAAAACAGTAAGATAAATATATTTCAGGCTAGCATTTAATTACTTGTTTTTTAAACCCCTAAATTATTGGTCACCTATGAAAACAAATTCTCTCTAAACACAAATATTAATATTTACAAACCTTCAGTTGCTAGTGTTCCAAACCCCTAAATTAGTTGTCACCTATATAAACAAAACGTGTCTATTGTTTTAGAACAGTGGTTATTAAACTATGGGACGCACCCCAAAATTCTTGCAAATTACATATTTTCTTATTTCAGTTACTAAATTTTTAAGTATTACAGACCTTAAATTAAAATTCTTAAGTCAAACAATATAATGTATCATTATTGTTTGAAATGCAGTGAGGCATATAATTTTGAACAATGAGTCCAAGATCTATCGCAAAATGTTGCGAAAATGCCCTCTAGAATATTTGTTTTAAGTTAATTTGATTGATTAAAGTTGTCAGTAAAAAACCAACATAATACAGACAAACTATATTGGATTAAATTAAAAATGAAGTAGTGTTTTTTTGCCTAGCAAGTGCTAATTTACTAACTTGATATTTTTAGTCGAAGCTTTGCTTTTTTGGAGTTTCGCTATTGAACAAGATTTAATTTTTTGATAATGATTATTGGTCAAATTTTCATCGTGAAAACAAAAACATTTTTCTTTTGTCCCTCATCAATTTATTTATTTTTTAAATCAAATATAAAAGTTTAAATTAATTTTAAAATATTTTACTATTATAATGACTATTTATAAATATATCTACGCGATAAAAAAGTAAACGTTAAATTAAAAAAATAACAATGATACCCATACAACACTTAAGCATATGTTTATATAAAATAAAACTGATGTTTTGCTTTGATTAACTGGAATTTAAAATAGGAAGTATACTAATATATCCTGGAAGATAGCATGTTTGTGACGCTGTTGTGCAACAGATTATTACATTATAACACGTTTATGCATAAAAATAACATGATAATTGATTTTTTATTTTGATTGATAAAATTTCAAAGATATTAATCACCAAAACACATTTTTGTCTGCTTAAAACTAAGGTAGTCATTCATATTGGGTAGTGTAGTATTATTTAATTACATAGAGCAGGAAATAGTTTTAATTTTATGTAATACAGTTTATTGCATGTTTGACGTGGTAACGAACCTAGTTTGCAAAATATAAACATAAAATGTTGAAACTGATGCAGTAAATTATTTTCCCTTGAATAATTATACATAAATCATGTTACGATTCTTTCAATTGTAAAACTTTATTCAATTTTTGTTTAAAATGCGCACGCAATATGTGAAATTTATAATTGTTATGAAATGGATTCTCATAACGTTAATTGTGCGGTGACTAATTATGAACATTCCACAATACATCCCAAAAAGACATTTTCATGTTCATAAGTAACATTACACCACGTTGTTGTATCCTTTTTTGTGTAAACTTGAGCCATGCGTCGAAAACAAAAGGTAGAAGAAAGGGACTTTTATAAAATACTTATTGTAAACCATGTAAAACGTTTTTGTTTAGAAAATAAATTGAAAGGTCAAAAAATAAAGTCCTAAACGAGCACTAACGAATGGTATCAAGAATATTAAAATCGGTGAAAAAATCCGCGATGGCGTAAACTTGCCCCAGAGTTTAATTTTTGTGACATCATAGCGGGAAAACAATTGTTATCCTTTTAAAGTTTAGAGAGGTACAAACGAAACATCAAGGATTTGCATCACGATGACTGAATTTGGTGAAAAAGTCCGGAATGTCGTAAAGTTGTCCCAGAGTTCAGTTTTTTATTTATAACGAGAAAACGGTTAAACGAATTAAAACAACAAACTGAAGCACTAACTAAAAAAATATATAGCAACATTTGTGCTTCCTAAGTCCGGGCCAACTTAACGGACTTCTTATGCAAGAAAAAGTACTTAGTAAAAGGAATCTTGAAGTACATCGGTGTTAGATTGGATGATTATCTATATTTCTGGCTGTTTCGCAGTTTTTGATGTGTTCCAAATAACTTTAAAAATATTATCGTTTAAGTTTTAAGGAGTATACATTTTAATTACGTCATTTTTAAAAGAGCCGGATCTGGTTATTACGTTATCGCTTTAAATCTATTGCCAATATTATAGTGAAAATAATTTGCAAACATGTTTACAGTAATAATAAGTGTTGCGAGATTTTGTCACAATTGCAATAAAAACTAGATTATTAAATTTCATAAAATAGTTATTGGGTGCTGCTGACTATAAAATTTTTATGAGCTTAGAAACTCGACCATCGGATGTTGTAATTTTCGCTCTTTGTGAGCGTTATCACTACAAAAGAATCACTTTCTTTACTTCTCTTTAAAAAAAACAAGCTAACGATGCATTTAATGGTACAGCACAATTCAGAATAAAGCCTTAGTTACAATAATTTCTTATCAGGTCTTCCTTATTCCCGACATTTTGGAACATTCGGGAATCGGGAACGGGAAATCCTATTTCTCGGGAATTCTCGAGATTTCCCGGTAGAATTCCTAATGTCATCTATCTTATTTAATTTTCGTAGGGCACCAGTAATACAAAATAAAACATAGTATTTGATATAGCAGAGCTTAAATTAGCTATTCATGTGATCACTGATGTTGCATGGTGTCACACTTGCTTGTCGGTAGCGTTCGTTGAAATTATTTCAGTTATCTCTGGGCTTTTTTTCCAGCAGTGCAGGCAACGCAACTGTAGGATCGCGCGATAATCAGGGGGGAAAATCTAAGAGATGCATTGCAAGTAGTACATTTATGTCCTGTTTTGAGTATGGTATAGTAATAGTATGAAGAATTTTAACGCGAAAGAAGTTCTGTTCAATAGGTGTGGACGATATATCGATATTTCGATATCGCCCACCCCTACTGTTCAACATCAAACAGTCCTCTTACAGCTTTAATCGTACAAAACATAGCTGCTCATAGAAAAATAATTGAATTTGACAATAAAGCCACATATACAGTAATAGGGTGGGTATCAACTTGAAATTGGATCCTCAGCTGTTAAAACAGTTACCCACGATCACCTGTATTTAAAAATACTTTCCGGTCCAAATAATAGACCGTGTAAGACTACCATAAAATATTGAATCTTTTCAATAATGGCGGGCATCAATTTTTTCCCAAAATTGTAAAAAGCGATGAAATTTACATTCTCTTTTTTTAATTTGTGGGTTTATGGACGCTTCGACTACTGCGGTCATTAGCGTCCAATGGGGCGAGGGGGCGGGGAACAAAGATAGGGTGGGTTAGGTAAGGGTAGGTGGAAGTACTGTCACAGCATTTGCCTATAGTAGGAAGGGGAAACCACCTGAAAGCCCTACGATGACAGACGGCCGCGGGATTCGAACCCACGACCTCCCGATTACTCGCTAGGTTGCTTACCAACCAGCCACCGAGCTTCGTCACATTCTCTTTTGCGACGTACTTATCCGCCAAAACAATCATTTATGGATTTACGAAAATGAGCAAACTCCATCAATTAAGCTAGATGACAAAAGACATATAGTACCTATAGCTAAGTGTAGGTACCGTATTCAGTTTTTGACTTAAAAAATATAAAAGTAAAAGAGCATCCACGGTACTCACATGACTTAGTAATATACGACTTTTGGTTATTTTTTGGACTAAAATAAAAGCGGTATACAAAGTTCTTGTCTGCGGAGGAGATTGATACTGCCGTTTACGATTATTTTGCAAGTATTTCGAAAGATTGGTTGGGAGTTTATAAGGAGTGGAAAGTAAAGAATGGTGGTATTATATTGCTAAAAGGATTTACTGTGACCTTTAAAATAAAATCTAAGATAATAATAACCATGTTTTTTATTCTCAACAAGCTCAGCTTGACCCTCTAATGCTGACAACTTGAGTCAAAATTAGGTGGTAAATATCCTTATCTTGTTAATATGATTTTCCAGGAATATATTAAGTATTGGTACGAGGCGTTATTTTTTTATAACGGTTTTGGAAATCGTTTACACTTTCAATTGTTAACAAATATTATTATTTTATTTTTGCTTTATACGTGAATACTAAGCATCTAATTGGAACTATTTTATTTTTACGATTTGTAATTAAAAACTAGCTAAATACATTTTCGGTGTTCCACTCTAATGGCCGGTATTATAGGTTCAGTTTAAACTGCTGGTGAAGTTTAAACTTAAGATTAATGAAAATAAACTACAGGTCACTATGGTTATTTTTATTAATCTTAAGTTTAAACTTGACAAGCAGTTTAAACTGAAGCTATAATACCGGCCATAAGAGATTTATTGCTGTATTTCCGATAACGTGAAACATTTCCGGAACTTTGGGTTACATTAATACATTGATTTATAAACTACGTTTAACACTTTATATACACTCATTGACTGTGTGACACGATTAATGAATAACCAGGATTTTTTTAACAAAGAGAATCAGAATATTTACAGCAAATATATCTACTAAAAAATACGATATAACGCTTATTAAAATGTACCTGAGTTATAAGTGTAGGACCATAAATACGATATTAAATGAAGCATCCAATTTACCTTGCAATTAATTTTTTGTCATAACAATAGGTATCTACATTTGATTAAAAAATTAAGTTCCAAAGTAATTTCACAGTCCGCAGTTTATATTTTTTGAAATATACACAAGGTAAAATTGTGAAAATCTGTCTATTTAATTTCAAAATTATGGTCAAATTGTACGCTAATTTTTCTTGGTTTCAGAGTTCACTTTTTTAGTTTTACTTCTTCATATACAGACACCTATCGAGTGCATATATGCAGAGAATTTCGATCATTAAAATCAATAGTGCTAAACTTTTTTGTCGCGTAAATTAGATTGTTGCTTGTATTTTTTTAAACGCAACTTGTACTTATATTTCAAAAGAACTTCTCTGGCATAATTTTGAGAAAATTTGATTAAACCGTACATGGATTAAACTTTTGTGAATCATTCTACGAAGTTCACAATCTTTGCTGACGCACTGTGTGAAAAACCGTGGTGTTAAAGAACGTGAATAATACACTTGCAAACACATTTGGCAACATAGAGGTGTTATTAATTATTGTTAAATTTAATGACAAAACCAAACGTCACCTGAACTATCTCATTGCTTGTCAAGGTAGGAATTCCAGGAATGTAGACCAAACATAGATACCTTGTGAACAACATATTTTAATACTAAAACGACAGTATTTAAAGCAATGCGAATTGCTTTTGATGACAAACACTTTATACTTAGCAATTTTGCAATGGCGCCATTTTTGTTTTCGAAAAGTGGATAAATATAATATTTTAGATTGGAGATGGATAAAATGTGCGTTTAATTAAGAAAATTGTACTATTTTGTCATATTTTCATACGTGTTTTTCTTTGTTAATAATACAGTAAAGTTACTGCTTGGCTTTTTATGGTTTGGTGATGTTGGCTTTAAAATTATTTTTTATGTACTTGGGTCCACGTGTATAATAACCAATTAGAGGTCGACTAATGAATAAAAAAATAACGAAACTTTGCATAAAACCTTAGATCTACAAACGGATTCGATTCTTAATGCTTTGTCGCAAGTCGTATTGGCTTGTAAGTCAGAATAGCATTTATACAAAGAAAAAATTACAAAAAATGTGAAGTGTTTATTATTATTTAAAAGTTTTCTGATTTTTTTGTCGTAATAACGGAAAGTCGCAAGTCGATTGATCCTGAGATAAAGTTAAATACATAAAAGTGGTCAAATGTGGTATCTTTTTACCTATTTTGTTTTAACCTCGATTTATAATGTATGCTAACAAAAAAGGAAATATGAAACTATTGCAAATTTGCTTGTTAACACAATGTTTTTTTCAACTATTAACAAGCACATTCGATTCAACACATTAAATACAAACAGCGATATAGCACTTGTGTAAACATTCACTCTTACTTTCAAAGGCTCCTGACAATGACTTGCATCATTCGACCTATTATTTTAATCTGTTAGATCTAAGTAAGTTCATGATCAAGCACAAACACTTGCTAAAATGTAGCAGCCCTGAAAAACTGATTGATTACCTAATCGTGTCTTAAGCAAAAACGTGTAATTCAATTGAAAGCAATTAGATAAATTATAGTTCAATTACAAATTTTGTTGATAAACTTTACGTCACCCAGTGAAAGGTTCAGATTTGAGTACTGGCATTGAATTTATCGTAGACCGTAGGGTCTTACCTCACTGCTCTACTAAAATAATGTGCGTAGGATGTAGGAGGTATTCCAAATTAATTGCACTTTCATATTTTGCAAACACAGTAATTTTGGTAACATTCAATTAGATATGTGGGAATTATTATTTCCGCTTGAATCTAAATACGACCAGTATTTTAACTAAACCTTTAAATTTGCAATAATATCCATTGCTTCATTTCAACTACAAAAAAGCTCCTCTACAAATTATTATACTTTGAATCTGTCTTTTGTGTTCGTTCGAATTAAAACCTTACTTTAAAAAAATGATCTACCATATGTTTTATTATTGAATTATCTATAGTACAAATTTTGAAAAATTTACTTTTAATTAGAAATCATTTAGTGTAAATTATGAATTTAACGCAATATTAACATTAAGTGTGTAGACTTCTTACATCCAGTGTAATATTGGATACGGATATTTTCATAAGTTTGGGTTAACGAGGTTATACATAATTTAAAGATACGTAGGTTAGATCCATATATTTACTTCTCCGGTAAGCATAATTTATAGTTATATCTAATTGGCAATACCAATAGAGTAATTACGTATTCATTCCTTTCTAAGTATTTAAATTCTTAATTGCTTATTATACATATTGTTTTATACATCAGGAAATTTGTATTTTGTTTGTTGAATTTAACTGAATTTCTTAAGGCAGTTTTTAATGGTAAATTCTAAAATTATTTCTTAAGCACAGATTTAAGAATATCTTTTCTATAATAAATGACATCTCAGCAGTATGACTTCTTTATTCTTGTTTGGGTCTGATTAATTCTCGGGAACTTTGTACGATTTCCCGTTCCGGAAACCTGAAAAAAATCGGGGCATCCTGGAAATTTGGAAATTTGCTCTTTAATACCACAATCTAAACTATTCTTGCGCTCATAAGCTTTTAAACCCTTTTTAAAATAGTAATAAGTCATAATTTGAAAATGTTTTCGTCTTAGTTTTTTTCTATTTCCACTATATTGAGAAATTAAGACAAATAAACTCCAAACGACATATAAATAACTGGATAATGTAGAAGTGCAATGTTTTGCATGACCTACAATTTTTTTAAATTCTTTATAAACTCAGCTTGGTAATTTTGTAGCCAACAAACTTGCATCTCTTTCGTACTTAGCCTATCCACCTTTACTACACTTATAACTAAACTTAACTTGTAACTTAAACTTCACAAACGCATAAACACGCGTAAAACCACGAAAGAAGATTTGACTGCTATAATAAAGTAAAAACAATAATTGCGCTAAACTGCTTTCTGTTAATGTTTACCTTTTTCAAAAAAGCATTATTAAGTAATTTGCATTAAATTTTGATTGTAAACTGTTGAAAATATGAAAGCATTTACTACATTTATGTGATTAAATAACGTATTAGAACCATTCCTCTGTAAAAAATAACGCCTGTTTAAAACATAATCAAATTGCCAATGTATGTATATTGTTTTAGCAAATTTTTAAAAATAACCAAGAAAATCAAGCTACTGTTGATTTCTAAAAATCAGGAGTTTATGTATGCAAATGAAACTACCTTTTGAAAATAATATATTGGTATAATTTACATTATATGTATATACATATATATGTATAATCATACGACTGTCGCCATAAAAGAACATAATCATTACAAATAATTATCGATTTAGAATATAAACGTGTTATTCAACAACAATATATTTCTTTCTAGTGTGATAGTTTTAAAAGCATAGCCCGTTGTGTAAAGGTACCTTAAAATCACCACACATATGCCTTTTTTGTTGTTGTTTGCTTTGCGTACTAGGCATAGTTTAATGGATATTTTTTTACCATTGCCTTCAATTGCTTCCAAAATGTGAATTTGCCAACATATTTTGATATATAGGCAGGAACATTTTTGAAGTGATTGCATATGTGAATTTGATTTTACTGGAAGTTTTTCTCTTTTCTTGAACAATTTTACAGATGGCTCATACGCGTCTCTGATATGAGACACTCGAATGTCTTCAAATTAAATAATAAAACTTATCCTTTAAGTTAGCGTATACAATGTATCAATTCATGCACGGAAACCGTCTGCTTTATATTTCTATCGTGTTTACTGAAAAGTTGGTCAAGAAAGTTTCACGACAACCACAGTCTACATCAAGAGAAGAAAGTTATTTTTATTGGCAAAAGCAAATCCCCAAACGGATTTTTAATAAGTTAGGTAAGGTGTAAAACACCAAGACTAGAAGTAATTTGAAATATACAAACACGTAAAATAGTTTACAGGGTGGTCTAAATTCGATGGGATTGCATGGGTATCTCGGTTAATATTTAAGATAGAGAAACGGTTAAATTACCAAAAATGTGCAGTTTTTTGACACAAACTCAGAACCGTTTTCAAAAATATTCTATCATTTCCGGTTTTCGAGTTATCGAATAAAAAGTGTTTTTTTGTCATATTAATAATGTGTCATATCTCCGTTATTGTTGTAAATATCAAAAATATTTACGCAGATTATTTTTGGATATTTTTATGTTTAATTTGATTATACTAAAAAAAAAAATTTACCCTCGCCGTTAAAAAGTTATGACACAAACTTACCTTTTTTTAAATGGAAACGATAGTTGGCTATGACCTATTTAAATAGCCAACTATCGCTTCTATTTAAAAAAAGGTAATTTTGTGTCATAACTTTTTAACGGCGAGCGTAAATTTTTTTTTTTAGTATAATTAAATTAAACATAAAAATATCTAAAAAAAATCTTAATGAATATTTTCGATATTTACAACAATAACGGAGATATGACACATTATTAATATGACAAAAAAACACTTTTTATTCGATAACTCGAAAACCGGAAATGATAGAATATTTTTGAAAACGGTTCTGAGTTTGTCTCAAAAAACTGCACATTTTTGGTAATTTAACCGTTTCTCTATCTTAAATATTAACCGAGATACCCATGCAATCCCATCGAATTTGGACCACCCTGTACACTCACATTTATATGGGAATATTTTGTTTTTGATCTTGCCTCCAGAAGTTAGGTAATAAATTTTATATAATACAGGAAAACGCAATAGTATTGTTTACTTTAATGATTTGCCTAGTGCATGTTATAATTAGACTTATAATGATTGACGAGGAATTGAAAATGAATTTTTCCCACTTAAATACGAATTGGAGGTGTGTTGTTGACATCATAATGAATGATACATTTTTAGTTATAACCGCTGCATTACTTTCTTGTAAAAAGTAGCGCAGTAAGAGTTGCAGTGATCTTGTAAATAAGCTGGCGGTTACAAGTGCGAGGTTACATAAGCGTAAGCAAGCGTTTTGTAACCATCTGTTCTGATAGAATTAAATTTTTATTGTCGCTGCAAATACATAACAAATAAAAACGTAAACTTAATTGATAAACTGATTAGTCAGAATATAACAGAAATTAGAGCGATATAAATTTATACAGGGTGAACGTTTTGTTTGAAACTGTAGAAGTGTAGAGAAATGTGACAGAATAAGTAAAGTACTATTTGCTAAAATGAAGCTCATTTATTTGGTCGGAAAAGATAGTCACAAAGATAAAGGGTGGAACAATTTAACACCTAATATCCGGAAAGAAACTCATTAATAAAAAGCTAAAACATTTGGAAATAGGGCATATAACGTACAAGCGTAGAATTAATTTGTTTGCTGTGGGGCATCTCTAGTTTGCTCCAGCTTGGAAGAGAGGAAAAAATGGTAACAAAAAAAAGGGGCCAACAAGCTTGAGAAAATCAAAGATTACAGTGTGTAATATCATAACGGAAAAAAATTTCGTCCTTTCATATTGCAAACAGTGTAACATTCGACAAAAGATGATTTGAGTCACAGAGTGAAAATATATGGATCATCATTGTGTCTGACTTAAGGTGGCCATACACGTTGCGGTATACCTGTCAGGTTTGCCTGAACAATAAAAAATGTTCAGGTTTACCTGAACAGTTTTGACTTTTGACTCTACACACGCTACGGTAATCGTAGAGGTTTTCAGTTGACCATGGCATCGACACAAGATAAGATAGGATTTTAACTCGCGATGGAATCATGTAAAAAAACAACGAAGAGAAAAACGCGAAAAATTGCGTAAAGTGGCTTTTGAAAAGAAAACTTTTAACTTTTGACAAGCATTAAGAATAGAACTATCGTAATATCTTACGTATGAATTTAAATATTCAGTGAACTCTTCAATAAGAGTGTTATGTTTACGATTTGACATATTTCTTAGCCATTTCTAAACAAAATTTAGCACTCCATACTGCATAGAATATCTATCTAAGGGTGGCCATACACGTTGCGGTATACGTATACCTGTCACCCTGTCAGGTTTGCCTGGTTGCAGGTATACCGGAGCGTGTGTGTACCACAACTGCACAGGCAATGTTACCTGTTCAGGCGACCGGAGAAGAATCGAAATTAGATTCTTACTACCTGCGCCAGACTACAAACCGGAACGTGTGTGCCGCTCGCCTGCACAGGGCTGGTATTCTCAACTCCTCCTGTTCAGCGATATCGCTACCGTTGAACGCTAGGGGTGCACAAACCACTGACAATCGTATTCCCAACGTCTCCTCTCGCAGGCGCTCCATTCGCGTTCTACGCGAGTGGGTAGACCCACTCCTCTTGGCAAATACCGCTCGCTTTGCACTCAAATCGTAACCTTTGTGTGTGTTGTGAGTTGTTGTTTTCTTTTATTATGGATGATATTAAATTTATCAATTTAATTGAGGACTTAGAACAGGCTTAAAATGATGTGGACGAACCTTATAATTTAATATTATTAAATTCATTTACATAGGGTTGCCAGAATATCACTTTAAAGAAACATTTTCTCTTTTTTAATTCTGATATTTCTTTTTCTTTTTTCATGTAAAAATGTTCACTTTTGTTCTCTTTTTCGGTTACCCTTTTTTGAAATGAGAATGTTTAGTGAAGTTCATTTAATATTCGAACTTAAACTTAATGCATACAATTACAAGAATATTTCTTGTAATTATTTTTATGATGAGTTTAAAAATAATACAGAAAAACATCCTAACATCTATTACTTCAAAAATTAAATTTAATTAAAAAGGAATAAATGTATGAATCTGTTGATTTTAAAACAACACAAATGTTCAACAATTTTAACATAATTCAACATTTTTCAACTTTTTAAAAAAACATCCCTGAGCATGCCTATAAAATAACATCGGCGAAACATGTCGGATCTTTTTTAAAATTTGCAACGAATAAACCTGTTTGAAAACCAGCAACTTTTCGTTTATTTAACCTATAATCAAACAACAGGAGAAACCAACTTTATCGATTCTAATAAATTTAGGTATTTAATGAATAAATATTTTTTTCTTATTAATTATATGGAAAGGAATCTAAATAACCGATTTTATTGGGGAGAAGGCTGCTTTATACTAGGTATGTTAGTTTATTAGGACGTGATTTCTCCAACCAAAGAAACTAATTTTCAATGATTTATATTATATTTATGAATATATGTAAATAATTTTACTGATATATGTGTAATTAGAAATAATATATAAGAATAATCTATTTTTGCTACAATTGTGCAAATTTTTTCTTAATAAATGTGTTTTTCAGTTAATTCCGCAATGTTCTCTTTTTTGATTTGTATTGTTCTTTTTATACATTCAGGATATCTGGCAACCCTACATTTACACAATTAAATGTCGATGAATTTCGAAAAAAATGTAGACTTTCGAGGGATACTCATTCCAATACATTTTACATACTATTTAAATTTGTAGCAATTACACTCCATTGCTTTTGGGCATCGTTATATGTAAAATTTTGTGAAAATTTGCCACAATAATTAACTATTCTCTCAAGAATTTCTACTAATGCGGGTTTCTGCTGCTCCGTTAATTTCCCTATAATCAATCAAAACAAAAACCACAGAACATTCAAAAACTGGCGGCAAAGTGACAGACCACGCAAAATTCCAATGTTGCAACATCTACCCACTCGCGTCGAAGAATTGCAAAGGCAGGGGTAGATGAGAATACAGAAGCGACCACTCCACTCGCATTGACGACGCTCGCTTTCATGAGCACTGCTGTTCAAAGCGAGCGAGTTGGGAATAGCGCCCCAGGAGATCGATTTTTCACTTCATTCGTTACATATCGCAGGAGTTAATTAACGAACGCTGCAATAGCGAAGGGTTGCGTATTTTGGAATTCTTGACAAGCCTTCGTTATGATATTTAAACCATTCGCAAACAAGCGACAATCACATTTGGCAACGTCTTAATGTCAACTCACACAGACACGATCGCGGTTGCCCTAACGTACTCTAGTGGCGTACTTATGAACTAACTTAAAAACTATATTCTACAATATGTAACAAGTTCAAATAGCAGATGTAAAAAGCAAGTATTTTAAATTATTTACATTAAAAAAAAACATAAGGGGTTAAAACCACGTTGGAATTTAAATAGCGATCATATGATTTGAAATTGTCGCGCCACCTCTCGGCTATTTGAAAAAGTACCACCGATTTTGTGCATGCGCAATGAAAATTCAAACATAAAAAAGGGAATAATGTCAAGATAAAGTTAATATACTTAATATGACTTACTAACCTTTGTTTCAATATCTAAATCAGATTTTCTGATTTTTTGCTTTATATAGGGTGTTTCATAATTGAATGCTGATCCTTAAGGGTATTATTCCTTGGATGATTTTAAGAAAAAAAGTTCATATCAATGTAGGTCCGCAACCGCCGTATTTTTGAGATACAGTGAGAGTTCAAAGTTGAAAAAAATATCGGTTTTTTCGTAATATTTTTGATGCAACTTTAGATATTTTTTTGAATTTTAGTAGGTACTAACTAGGCATAAAAACACATTTTTTTCAGAAAAACAAATTGTTCTTTTTCTACCGATGGCGTCCGTACTAACACGTCCTTGAATATTTTTAATGAAAAAAATGAAACGCCACTGTTTTTTTTTTTCAAAGTAAATGTTATTTTTATATTTTTGCTTTATCTCTTAGTAAAAATGGCCTCTTGACTTTTTTTGTTCGACGAACGGTTTTCGAGTAAAAAAATAAAAGGCTATTAGGTACTCTTGAAGAGTAAAAGAGTACATTTCACTTTAGTTTTAATTTTTAATAATCAAGTAAATATATTTAAGGACATGTTAGTACGGACGCCATTGGTAGAAACAGAACAATTTTTTTTCTGAAAAAAATGTGTTTTTATACCTAGTTAGTACCTACCTACTAAAATTCAAAAAACACCCTGTATCTCAAAAATACGGCGGTTGCGGACCTACATTGATATGAACTTTTTTTCTTAAAATCATCCAAGGAATAAAACCCTTAAGGATCAGCATTCAATTATGAAACACCCTGTATATGGCTGCAAACAACCTATTAGGTATTTACATAAATCTTTTGACAACCGAAACATTTTTATGAACTGCCTTTCATTTAAGGCAAGAAACGGATCATGTGGATTTCGTATATTTTTGACTGGTCGTACCTGCTCAGCCATTTCTAAGTTTTCAAGAACAAATAGATTTATAATATCATCCATTTTCAGTTAATATTTTTGCAATCAAGTAGTAGACAATACAAATACATGCACTGAGACGCACAGAATGCGCTCGCTGTTGAACGTGTAATTTATAGCGCCTGCGATAATTTGCGAAGGTTCAAAATTTCGGTGCGGTTAGTTTTCGCAAATATAAGCACGATCTTATTTTAGCGAAGGTTCAAAAATTGGCCCCCAGGTCTCAGTTGTCCTGCGTATGCGAGAGAATTAGATAGATATTCTATGCAGTATGCAGTACTAAATTTTGTTTAGAAATGGTTAAGAAATATGTCAAATCGTAAACAAAACACTGTTATTGAAGAGTTCACTGAAATATTTCAATTCATACGTAAGAAATTACGATAGTCTTTGGGTTCTATTCTTAATTCTTATCAAAAGTTAATATGACTGTATTGTTTTCTTTTCAAAAGCCACTTTACTCACTTTTTCGCGCTTTTCTCTTCGTTGTTTTTTTACATGATTGCATCGCGAGTAAAAATCCTATCACCGCCACCGCATTATCTTGTGTAGATGCCATGGTCAACTGAAAACATCTACGGTTTACCGTAGCGTGTGTAGAGTCAAAAGTCAAAACTGTTCAGGTAAACTTGAACATTTTTTACTGTTCAGGCAAACCTGACAGGTATACCGCAACGTGTATGGCCCCCTTAATTCTCTCGCGTACGCAGGACAACTGAGACCTGTGCAGGCGAGCGGCATACACGTTCCGTTTGTAGTCTGGCGCAGGTAGTAAGAATCGAATTTCGATTCTTCCCCGGTCGCCTGAACGGGTAACATTGCCTGTGCAGTTGTGGTACACACACGCTCCGGTATACCTGCAACCAGGCAAACATGACAGGTATACCGCCACGTGTATGGCCACCCTTAAGAGACGAGGCACTTCTTGAATAGCGTTTTGTTCTCCAACAAAACAAATACCGTAAAACCTCTATATTCGTCATTAACCGTTTTTGAAGGACAGATGAATATGGAAGCAATTTTTTCCGTAAGAATTAACTAAAATTGAAATAAGCCTAGAGTTGCCAGATTTATGAGTATTAAAACCGGGGGAAAAGGTATCTGGTTAATGGTTAAAGTACCCCAATTTTTAAGCGTATAAAGGGTGGTCCACTTTTTAGTAGCAGGACTTTAACAGTCGATAGAAAAACTTATTTTAAAGCGAATATATCATATCAACGTGGGTCCAAAAACGCTTCATTTTAAAGATACAGGGTGTTGAAATTTTCTAAAAAATATCGATAATGTTTAACCGTTTATCAACCAGTACATATATTTAAACCAAATTTGGTATACAGCACCGCGTTACAGGTTACCACAATCGGTGAAAATTTCAAGTCCCACAAGCAACCAGTGGCGGAGTTGTGGGGGTTCAGTTTCAATAAATTTTATAAAAAGTTAGTACGGCCCTGTTCAAAATCAAACTCAAACTTGTTTTTGGATAGAGCATTTTATTCTTAACAAAAAGTGTCTTTTGACTTTTCTTGATATCTACCACCGTTTGGCGCCAAATTTGATTTATTTTACCATTTTCGCGAAAAATTTGCTCATAAGTTCGATCTAAAAATATAGCTAATATTCGTTATAAAGAAGTAATTACCGATTTTTGCAGTTTTTAATAACAGAACATACTAATAATCAGGGAAGAAGTTCCGCTAAATTAACGATTAATAAGCATTTACTCTGCAAGTTGCAATTTTCTGCTTTTCGCGATTTTTTTAGATCGAACTTGGAGAGCAAATTTTTCGCGAAAATAGTAAAATAAATCTAATTTCGCGCCAAACGGTGGCAGATACGAAGAAAACTCAAGACACACTTTTTGTTTAGAATAAAATGTTCTACCAAAAACAAGTTCAAATTTGATTTTTAACAGGTCCGTACTAGTTTTTTATAAAATTTATTAAAACTGAACCCCCACAACTCCGCCACTGGTTGTTTGTGGGACTTGAAATTTTCACCGATTGTGGTAACCTGTAAGGCGGTGCTGTATACCAAATTTGGTTCAAATATATCTACTGGTTGCGAAACGGTTAAACATTATCGATATTTTTTCGAAAATTTCAACACCCTGTATCTTTAAAATGAAGCGTTTTTGGACCCATGTTGATATGGAATATTCGCTTTAAAATAGTTTTTCTATCGACTGTTAAAGTCCTGCTACTAAAAAGTGGACCACCTTGTATTAGTTTAATGTTACGCCAATGGTTATTATTTAGTTCATGAATGCTGGTGCTGGTGCAACACATTATTAAAACGCGACATCTGGTGAAACGGGTCTTAACCACGTCTTAACCACTAAATAGCAAGATATTAAACCGTGTTATTGTTTTACTGTTAAACATTAAACATCATGTAGTGCAAAATATTCATAGCAAATCTAAATGTTAATGTTATCATTATCATCTTAATATTAATAATTTAAAAAAAAATGACAGAATTATAAGGAGAATAATTATTGTATTATTTAAATTTCAATATCTAAATTGAAAAGACAATTTAAAGCGACATCTAGTAAACAGTAGAGTAATATTACATGTAGCACCCTAGTGAGATTGGTCGGTACTGATAAATTGATGAACTTACCGTCATAGTCGAAGTGCCACGGAAGTGATCAGTCATATTTCTAGATAAAACAGAAATAAAAATTTCGATGAATTATTCATTGTCGAACTGATGAAGAGACGGTGACTTTCGAATTGAATTTGGCGTGTCTAAGCAGGCTGTTTTATTTTTTTAATCGTGCTCACTTATTTGAATATAATTATTTGTGCTTGTCTTGAGTTACGTTGTGGTTCTGAGTTTTGAAGGAGGCCATCTTTGCAATCTCCTATCAAAGGTCCTTGGCTCGCGGAATCGTTGTCTGGTGAAAAACCAGTATATATCAAATACACTACGTCAAATGGCTTTAAAAAGAATAAATAAGGTATGTAGTAGTTTCTTCAGTTTGTGTTCTAATCAAAAGTGTCGAATTGTGTCGTAAAACGTTTATATGTGCCAGTTAAACGCCCTTAACGATTTGTGTTAAAAGAATTTGAAGTGCATTGGAATTTCTATTCTTGCTCCTGTTACTGTAAATTATGCTTACCGCGTGACTAATATAGCCGAATGTTCCAGCAACTTCTACGGCAGCAACCCTCAGACGTGACAGCTTCAGAATATTTTGTATTTTTACTTCTATCATATGAAGCAGTCAGCTTTTAAAGTCGGATATACGTCGCAAAGAATGGATCCGGTTGATAACCTCACCATTAGTTATTTACGTGATTTCATATAAATTCAATAATTTTCGTAAAGTATGTTTTACAGTAACTGATTTAGTAGTAGCTCTAACCTCACCATATTTGGTATTGAACTTTCATTGCTATAATTATCACGAGAGTATTCTGAATAATATTTGATGTTTTTTTTTTAGGAATTACAGGACCTTGGCAGAGACCCACCCGCACAATGTTCTGCAGGACCTGTTGGAGATGATTGTAAGTGTTTGTGTTATATTTAAACCAGCAAGTAATAACGTATGACTTCCTTGTTAACAATGTTTTTTCTGTTACAGTATTTCATTGGCAAGCTACAATAATGGGACCAGTGAGTATATAGAACATTAATTAATAGAAAATTGACACATAGTTTTAAATGATTTAATTTTACATTAAATCTTAAGATAATTTTTTGCAGTTGAATGTTGTGGGTAAAATAAAAATTTGTACTTCCATCTATAATCGATTCAGGTTTTAATTATTTTGTTCTGTTCCAGCCTGATAGTCCATACCAAGGTGGAGTATTTTTCTTAACAATTCACTTTCCTACAGATTATCCATTCAAACCGCCAAAAGTGGCGTTTACAACTAGGATTTATCATCCAAATATAAACAGTAATGGTAGCATTTGCCTTGATATCTTACGTTCACAATGGTCACCGGCACTAACTATTTCAAAGGGTGAGTTTATTATTTATTTTTGTTGAAGTGATAATGTTCATTGACTTTTTGTGCGAGTTACTTAAAATATTTCGTGCGAAGTGTAGGTTAAGAAAAAAGTTTCACTTGGCATGATTATGTTGATATTTTAGTAGGATCAGATAATTTGTATTATTAAATAAGTAAAATTAAATGTATTTGTAACAAAGAAGTTTATACAAGATCTGAGATTTTTGAAGGTAACATAATCCTATTTACTTGGAAGGTTTTTTAGATTCGCTTGCATACATAAATTTGTTTTGTTACAACATGGGGTCTCTTTTATTATAAATAACTAGGTTAGTTTTCAAATTAGCGAGTTTATGGTTTTAACTATTGTTCTGCAAGTCTAAAACTCCAATAGTTTATTCACATCAATATTTTAATTAACTAAATAGCATACTGTAATCTATTTAATTATTGCATTATGTGCCACCAAATTATAGTTTTTGACTGCATAAGGAAGTTTTGTGTAATTGAGTAAAATCAGTTATAGTTGTTTATGTCGGGTAGTAATTTTAGTCACCAGTCACCTTCTACGACAGTCAGTAATTGTAAACTTTAAAATATTCATTAGTTGAGGTAAAACTAAACTTAAATTTTTCTTCACTTAATTGATGATGAAATTATTAGTGAATTCTGCTTACAATAGAACATAATGTTGTAGTTTTCAACAAAATACTTTTTGTTTGTCAATTGTTATGCAATTTGACCAGTGTTTTAATGTAAAATGAAAGTGTTTATTTCAGAAAATATGGTTAGTTCATAAAGCAGAAATTTAATATCTTGGTTAAAATACTGTTCAATTTTAATAAAAACATTTTAGTTATCAACTTTTAATCGTGATTAGTCATTTAACATGTTCATGTTGGATGCAATGCTTTTTTTCAATACTTATATATAAATATATATAGAATTAGTATTTCCTGTAAGTAATTACTTAGATGTATTTTAAACTTTTTCTTATCTCTAGATAAGAAAAATCTTAATCTCAAACATGCATAACCACATTAAATTTTAACTAAGTGGTAATTACTTTTTTGTGCAATACTTAAAGTACAAGAACTTAAACCCTACGACTTCAATAAACCTATTATAGACTGCCTATATCAAGGTTTTGTTTAGACATGGAGTTTTTATGCTGACTCCTCTTATTAGTTGGTTTGGTCAAATTACAAAATATAATGTTGTGTAGCAATGAAAATTGTTAGTAATTCCAATAGCATTAGAATTCTTTCTTTGCTAAATATTTCCAATTATTCATTATGTGGCCCTTTTTGTAAAGAACAAAATATTTAGTTAAACTTTTGTTACAAAACCAATTTAATTTTTATTGTTGTACTGCTAATGTTACTAAAGCACTATTTTACTTTTCCTATGCAATCATTCTATCTAGTTGTATTATTTTTTGTGTTCAGCATCTTGTTTTGATTTAATTTTCAATTTGTATTCTAGATGTGTACCCGTTACACTGCTTGCACAAAAGTATTGCATCCATGCTCATTTACTTAATATTTTGAAATTATTTTTATTTCTAATACTTCGAAGTTTAGAAAATTTATTTATATGCTTTACTACAAAACACTTTCCCTAGTATTGGAGCATGGAAGTGTGCAAAGGTTAGGTATAATAAATCATTCATTGAGTTAGTTGTTGTTTTTTTTAAGCAGTTGAAAGAGTGCATGACTGAATTCATTTTAAAAACTTAAGCAAAAATCATTATTGATTTATTGTGATGAGTCATGTGTTGTCATCTTTTGGAATTAGATATTTTACGGAAAGTTTGTGGATGAAATGGTCATTATATTTTTTAAGTACATCTCTTTTAAACATTTATCAAATTTGTTGTTGGTCTTTAAAAAATTATCTTGTTATGTTTTATCTTGTTTTTATGCTTTTATTTGTTATTATACAAGAAATTGCTAGACAGTCTTGAAATGTTTTAATTTTTTAGTCGTTCAGTGTGGTTCAGTTTATTGTCTTTATTTATTGTTTTAATACTTTAGGTTTTAATGGGGTCACCCTTCCTTTGATTGCAAAAAATCTTGCATAGTGCCAATGAACTTGTAAAAATACATTGTTTATTAAATTTTAGAGTGCGGCGAAATTAAAGAGACGATGGCTCAGCGTTATAACCTTTCCAATAGTTATGACTGTAATTCTAAGCTATCACTCTTTGTTTATTAGTTTTGGCGTTGATGTTGTATTCGCTGATTATGTTTTTAAAAAAATAGAGTGGTATTGTTTTCAAAAGACCTGAACTTAATAAACGTGTTTATGTACTTAAACTAATGAAGTTTAAGCCAACAATATATATTTACAATGTTGCTGACTGTTGTTATGATTATTATAGTTATTATTTACCAGTAACAGTATTGTCTGATGTCATTAAAAATTGCTAAATATGTTGCAATATTTGCTACAAGAACATTTTAAACCAATCTTCAATACTAACTTCTAAATGGATCCGATCTTTGTTAACGGATTTTAATGAAAATTTCAAAAGCAGTGTACTAATATTGTTAGTAAAATATCAAAAGTTACAACCAGAATTTATTAGTTTTTTGAAAAAACTAAATGTAATAATCTACGTTCTTCTGAAGGTAAATTTCCAATTTTTTTAATTAGCCACACTTTGTGTTAACCCCTTAAACGTTACATTAAATTCCTGGGTTTATGCATTCGACAATGTCGCGGCGGCAGAGGCTAACCTTTTTTTATGTTCCTTCTGTAATGAGGCTGTGAGTTGAAAAATACAACAATTAGGCTGTTCTCTATCAGCTCCACAAAAAAATTAAATTTTTTGTTACAAAAATCACACGCAAAAACCGCGTGAATCAAACTACATGCATAAGATTTTTGGGTCAAGGAAAAAAAAACTTTTGGCGTCGGTGACAAAGATCAACCTAATTTTTGTCTTTTTCCATCTTATAGCTTCAACACAGAATACACGTTAAAAAAAATCTGCCTACGCCGCCTTGATACTGTCGTGTGCATAAAACGCGCGATCAACTGAAGTTATCCGCTTCGCGTGTACAAGGCCTCAAATCGTACAGCACGGCACAAACGCGATAAAATCGCTCGAACCCAGTTCGTAGAACAAGGTCAACGGTGCAAAAGCGGTAAAAATGCCCAAATTTAAATCGTAGAGCCTCGGTATTAGCGCGAAAAGAACGTCCGAACTCAGTTCGTAGAGACCAGTCAAGGGGTTAATTAGTTTCACATTTAGGTTTTTAATTGACTAATGCATTTAAAAACTATTTATTTTTTATTACGTTTGTTTTATATCGCCCATAATTTTAAAAAATTGCAAAACTAATGATTGGAATTGAAATTTAATAATTTTAACTGATAATTCCACTACTGTCATCAATGTCAATGCAAATGTGTACGATTTATCACGTTTGCTAGCGGACAAATAGGAACCTTACTATTTGCGATCGGATAAATTTTTGTTTACCTTCACCATAGCAACGCAATGAAATTTTGGAAAATATCAGAGGTTAAGTATTCTACAAATGGTTTAAACGTCACACTTCAGTCGTGGAATTTTCGCTACAAATACCATTCGAGGTTAAAATTTTAGCAGGCCAAATTTTTGTTTCTAACACTCGTTATTGCTTTTCAATTTAAACTCTAATAAATTGACATTTGACAAATCAAATTGTCGATGTCAATTTATTCTCGTTAATTGTTAGTAAACAACAACTCGTGTCAAATCAAAATTTGGCCGGCAAATTTTAACCTCTTGTGGTATTAAGCCCGTGTGACACTGTATAAATTTCTGTATAGAAATCTGTACCAAATATTATACAGAAAATCTGTATAGTTTCTTGCATGTACAAGCGTTCCATGCAGTTTCTTGTACAGAAAATACTATAGGACTTTCCATGCAAGTTTTGATACAGAAACAGCGTGCTACAGATGCGCATTCAGTTCGTGAATAATGGCGACCAACAGTTGATTTTGAACATCTGCAGCTAAAGGAAATATAAACAATAGAAATTCCTGTTAACAGTTAATTCTTGGTAATCCGAAGCAGGATGTTGTTATTGTTTAAAATGGCAATTACAAGGGATAAAAACCTTGTTTTCGAGGGAGTGCATATCGGTGTTTATACTGTTTAGGCGCATGTGCATGGGCAGTAATTTGTACATAAAATTGTATCAGTGTCACACACAGTTTCAAACGCATGGAATTCTGTATTGAAATCTGTACAAGAAAAACAAAAGATATTCTGTATTGATTTCTATACAGAAATTTATACCGTGTCACAAGGGCTTTACCCCCGATAAATAACAATACAAAAAAGTGAATTTTTTTGTTTTTAATGTTGGTATTTTGTTTCAGTATTGCTATCAATCTGTTCGTTATTGTGTGATCCAAATCCGGATGATCCATTGGTACCAGAGATTGCTAGGATATACAAAACTGATCGGGAGAAGTACAATGAGCTTGCACGCGAGTGGACTCGCAAGTATGCTATGTGATGACCCGGCCCCCGACCCATAACCACACTTAGAATCAAACAACTTATTTAATTCGACAACACATGGGAGGGATCGCTGCCCAGCAGCAGCAGTGTTTATTTCCATCTTCTGTACATTGCTTTCAGTCAAGTTCCCTTCCTCGCCTTCTGCCACAATATGCTTGGTGGATTTTAAAGTTATAATTCAGTTGTAATTAGGAATTTGCATATTTTCGTCTCTTATTTAATATATTGTGGTTGTAAGGACTAGTGTTGAATTCCGTTTTTTCCCACTTGCACCCGACATCCTTCCGGAGCATCGCCGGAGCCCAGAAGCCGCTTGCCAACCGTCAGCTTGCTATTCTAAGTGTGCGTAAGCGTCTCTCTGCTCCGTCCGCCGTCGGGTCCCGGACTTTTCATCACGTGTGTGTGACACACTTATATACTAATGTAATTGTTAGATAAATTAAATTTGTAGGTTTTGTGGTTCAGCTAGGTGTACTATAATAAAAGATTTCATTCAATACCTACTACTGGTGTTTCCCATTTTTACTTATCAGTGTAAAATTTCCGATCTCAAAATCTATGTGTAACAGCGTAAGTGTAGGAATTCATTGCTATAAGACCAGTGTACTCCGTATAACCACTCAAGTTAACAAAAATCGTGCTGATCTGATATCAAATCATTTAAGATACACACAAACAGTTGATCGAGTATTGTTAAATAACTTTTAATTTAAATCCTCGCTTGTAAGGACACCATGTTTTTTAAATAGTATGAAATAGGACCGTTATACATAATATATTACACTTTTTAAACACTTTGTTGTTTTTTCTTTACTATGTAAACATGTAAAACATTTTTATACATAAATATAATGTGTAAAAATATCAGCTGTAATAGAGATGGTGTTTCTGTAACCCTTCCGGGACCTGCCGTGCGGGTCTTGTGCTGTGTGTACAGCGTTATCAGGACTGGCACAAACTTAATTTATTTAATTTTCTATAATTTATAGTTATTAATTAAAAGCAATCTCGACATGTTTTAACTATAATTTAAATAATATAGGTTCGAATCATGCTAAAATATTTGAATGCATTTTTAGTGATATTAAAATTTATAGATTATGAAATAAAATAATTTAATATTATCAATTGGTTGCCCGTTTATTTACCAACAGTGACTGGATAATTACTACTACTACTAAACCCAAATTAGGAGTAATGTGTAGTGCAACTAGTAACATAATTTATTACTTTCTATTACAAACATAAGTAATACCTACTAGCTGCATCTGTTGCTCCAATATTTTCCCTGAACTGACATGCTAATATTTAATATTTACTAGAATAAAATGTGTTATAAAATTATGTTAATTGCATTTGTGTAATCAAGTTTTGTAGCTGTATTCATCTAGTTACCGATTGTCAGGAGACAAAGTAAGTAAGTATATATTTCAGATAATTACAAATATTTTAAAAGTTATTGTAACACAACTTTTTGTTTATGTATAGGAAAAAGTTGTTTGAGGAACCATTTGGAATACTTTATTTTATTATTATATTATTTATAGTATATACAGTGTGGCTGATTTTTCATTGTCCAGCTTATATCTGCTGAAACATTGAAGATATCAAAAAAAGTTAAATAGGAAACTTATTAAACAAAAGCTGGTCTACAAAATTTTGTTCCATAGCCTACCTGTTTTTCGGAAAAATATCCTACTTTTGTTTTTTAAATAGAGCACCCTGTATATTTTCACAATCACATTCTAAATTAATTTCTCTTTACAATGATATATCATAAGTACCATTTTGCAGCCTCACGTTTATTATTATTTGATCTATGGAAACAGCACTGCATATCAACTTTTTCATTATTTGTATAGTCCATTTTTCTTAATTATAATTACACTTATTTCTGTCTGATTTGACAAGTGTTTGCTAATGTAAACAAATTTGACAGGTATTTGCAATAAACAAAACAATATTACTGCCGACTATAATAATTCTCTTTTTTTGAAATATTCAGCATAATTTAAACTCAAAATGGTACTTATGATATATCATTGTGAAGAGAAATTGATTAAGAATGTGATTCTGTGAAAATATACAGGGCGTTCTATTTAAAAAACAAAAGTTGGATATTTTTCCGAAAAATAGGTAGGCTATGGAACAAAATTTTTAGCACCATTTTATAGACCAGCTTTTGTTTAGTAAGTTTCTTATTTAACTTTTTTTGGTATCTTTAATATTTCAGTAGATATAAGCTGGGCAATGAAAAATCAGCCACAGTGTATACAGGGTGCCCATTTTTCTAACCTGTTGTATGGGTAACTCCGTTAGTATTAGAGATACAGAAACGTTTAAATTAGCAAATTTGTGCAGAATTTAAAGAAAAATCTGATTCCATTTTCAAATTTGACCTACGTCATCAACTTTTTGAAATATTTTGAAAAAACTGAAAAAGGTCGATTTTTTCAAACTTGAATAATTCCGTAACCATATGAGTTAGAACCAAAATAAAAATTTGCTTTTATAGATGTTTTTACGTAATTTCAAATATGTTAACGAAATGTTTATAGCACTCTCGATTTCCGAGTTATAGCACAAACTTGCATTTTTTTAAATGGAAGTCATAGTTGGCTATGGTCTTATTAAAAAGGTTATTTTTTTCTCGTTTCAATGATATAAGGGTTGTTATGCTTTACTTTTGTAGTTTTTCTTTAAATAAGCAAAAATCATTTTACATGTTCACTGCCTACTAATAGATGGGAGTTATCCTGTGTTGATGTTCTTTTTTTTTCGATGTGACATTTAGGAGTTGTCTCTTATCGTTAGTGTAGCAGTTATTAGCCAGTTACAAATTTTAAAAACAAAACCTCATAATTTGTCATTTATTGTTTGTTATACGTATAAATCTCTCTCTCTCGTGTTGATCAAAATTTATGATTGACTTTATTGTCAATTTCAAAAACAATGTTTTCTAATGAAGAAAGAAACGACATGCTTTTTTATTACTAGGCTTGTAATAGGTAGAAATAGTAGAAATTCAAATGATATGTATTTGCAAAGATTTATGGAAAGGGGGCAACCAAGAAAGAAATTATTTTCGTTATTAGAAACCAATTTAAAAAAATACAGTTCATTTACAAAATCCAAAGGTTTGAAAATTAAATTTAAGCAAGAAGATGAAGAGAGAGTCCTGGAATACGTAAATTATAAACCAACATCATCTACCCGGGAGTTGTCCCTTGAATGTGGTGTCAACTGAAAAGGCTGTAACTGCCTAATAATTGCTACACTAACGATAAGAGACAACTCTTAAATGTCACATCGAAAAAAAAAGAACATCAACACAGGATAACTCCCATCTATTAGTAGGCAGTGAACATGTAAAATGATTTTTGCTTATTTAAAGAAAAACTACAAAAGTAAAGCATAACAACCCTTATATCATTGAAACGAGAAAAAAATAACCTTTTTAATAAGACCATAGCCAACTATGACTTCCATTTAAAAAAATGCAAGTTTGTGCTAGAACTCGGAAATCGAGAGTGCTATGAAAATTTCGTTAACATATTTGAAATCTACGTAAAAACATCTATAAAAGCCAATTTTTATTTTGGTTCTAACTCATATGGTTCCGGAATTATTTAAGTTTGAAAAAATCGATCTTTTTCAGTTTTTTCAAAATATTTCAAAAAGTTGATGACGTAGGTCAAATTTGAAAATGGCATCAGATTTTCCTTTAAATTTTGCACAAATTTGCTAATTTAAACGTTTCTGTATCTCTAATATTAACGGAGTTACCCATACAACAGGTTAGAAAAATGGGCACCCTGTATACAGGTTGTCCCAAATTCGAGTAAATGCATGGAGATCTCGCTTATCTTAAGAGCTACGAGGTCGGTTAAATTAGGGCAAAGTTGCGAAATTAGATGCTCATCAAATATCTGCAAAGAAAATTTTCATAGCTGTCTGAGTTCAAAAGTTATTCAAGAAAAACTGAAAAAAATTATTTCGTTTTTTTGCCCTATATCCTACATTTATTAGGATATCGACAATCTGAAAGCACTTCTCCATTGTTTACTGATTAGCAAATTTTTTAGAATATTTTCCCCATTAAGTAATAAAAAACACTATTAGAAACATTTAATCCCTTATTTGGCATACAAGAATGTGCAACAAAATTTTTTAAAAATGTATTGTGTCAAAACACATTTTTTAATTATTTTTTTTTTAAATTTAAAAATTTTTTATGGGTAAAGCCAAATTTTTTTTAAACAATGTATTGATCATTCGATTACCTCACGCCATTGTTTAGACGATTTCATTATTGCGTTTGCGTCCACAAAGGACTTCCACTTTGTGGAAAACTTTTTAGGTGAATTTTGCATACTTCCAGACTTTCGAACGTTTTTCCATATAGCGGATGGTGCAGCGGTCAAAGTAAGTGGTATTCGTGGTGGGGCAAGGTCTGGGGAACAGGTTGCTAGTTGCTTAACCTAGCATTCTTCAGTCGGTGACACATTACGGCATATCGCGAGACGCTGCAGTTGCAACCCTAAAACCAGGCAAAATTCCAGCACTACTGGTGCTGATATTGCCTACTAAGAGTACCAAAATAACGCGACACAAAAGCCATTTATTGAAAGACTAAAAACAGTTTTTAACCAGCCCCATAATAATAATTGGTTATCAACTGCATTTTACAGAAAAAAAACAATTGTTTCCGCCCGGGATCGAACCGGGGACCTTCCGCGTGTTAGGCGGATGTGATAACCACTACACCACGGAAACACATTAATATGATGAAGATTTTTGTTGTTTCTTAGGCGCTGTATTTTGTTATACATTCTTTTATAACATGAAAGTGCTTAAAACTTTAAGGTAGCAAAACATAATCAAAAACCAATGTATAGCAGTATAAACTAATGCATCATCAATATTTTTAACTTAATCACCTTTTCCACCCCATGCCGGAACAAATACACCAAGTTCAAGACTCAACATAAAAGCTTCAGTCGGTTAAATTGTGGCAATAATATATTCCCACGAACTGCAACAGTTACAAATTTAAATCGAATATAAAAGTTACGCCTCACACGCTCCAAGTTAATTGATTGGAAAAGCAAATTCACAAATTGGAAGCCTATCATACTTTTAACAATTTCATTATTCATACTTGATAATAATATTCGATATTTTGATTTCAGTTCGTCTGTCTATGAATAATGTTTGAAATAAAGCTATAGTTTTAGACTCAAATTATAAACAAATTATCCCAACTTAATAAAACAGGACCCAACATATCTTTTACTTATTACAGAAAGGTTTCTTAGAATCTTGGATGGAAGTTCCGCCCCAGAATAATATATTTTTATTTTACTATTATCTTTCTATTTGTCAGTCAATTGCTTTTTATGTCAGACATGTACACATGTAATCAGAGGCGGATTAAGGTCGGTTGAGGTCCCGGGCGCAGAAGAAAATATTGGGCACCTTATAAAAGAGAGAGAGAGAGAGAGAGAGATGGGGAAAATAAAAATACATGTAAACCATATTTTTAAATAAATAAAGTTGGGGTTTTGCGGGGCCCTTCAGAAGTCGGGGCCCAGGGCGCGCGCCCGCCGTTAAATCCGCCTCTGCATGTAATTACTTAATGGAATGGATGTTAAATACGACAACCATACGAGGTTGAGAAGTATCCCACATAATCTAATTTTAAAGTGTCTAAATCTCACTCAACTTTAGAATTTTTACTAAAAATGAAACAAAAAATGAGCACCTAAAAATCAAGTTAAAAACCGCATCTTTTCTATTACTTTCTTGTGATATTACATAACTGCAGAAGACTCCCTTGAATATTTAAACATTGCATCTATTTGTAAAGAAGTGATGAATTAACTTGGCATTGAAAAGGTCGACAAGAGCATATAAGTAAGTCAAATTACTGAAGTAACGAAATGCAAAATTAATAACGAGGTCGAAGTATTTTGAAATCAACCGATACAACTTGACTTGTTTCTTGGTTACTGCTGTATCGTCCATTTAGTTGATCGCTGACTGTGCAAGAATAAACATTTGCGCGGCAGCACCTTCAACTCGATTTCAAAATCTTCTGAGAAAGTTTGTTTTTAATTACGATTTGTTGGTGTACATTATAAATGTGACAGAGGTTTAAAATTTCCTTGGCAAATACAATTTTCAACAATATCAGTGATAAACGGTAAGAATTTTTATTAATTAAAATATCTGCATAACTTTGTGCTTTTAATATCGGCAAAATTTAATAATAATTTAATTTTTATTGCAACTGGAAATACGTGTACATGACGATTGTTACTATAAATGATGAAACCATAAAATGCACGGTGAATCCCACTCGCTAATGTAGAATAGATTCATTAAAAAAAAAGTGCAAATATTATTAAACATAAATCAAGTTATTTTACGTAACGTTAATAACCGGGCAACCCTAAATTCTGGATTTTTTTGTGTTACTTGTTTAATTAATAAATTAAATGATTTACTTAATATTGGCAGCGTCAGTGACCTAGCAAGAAGTGAATTGGCCCGTGTGCAAACACAAGCAGAGTTAATAGGCCATTCGGATAAAGTTTTCGTCTTTGAATGACAAAATGCGAGTGCCAATGATAAAAAAAAGTTGTTGTTTCCATCTTATTGGCGCCCTTGGCTCGTGGGCCCGTGTCCACCGCACCCGCTGAACCCCAATTGCTACGCCACTGCGCGTGTAAATATAAAAAAATGAATTACTTTGTTACCGTGACATATGTGCCGTGACATCTCAATATTGTATTACAAAACCCATGTCGTTGTTCTATTACAAAATGCTTAATGCATTTCGAAAAGTGTTTCCTACTAATAAACAACAGCTCAGGAGCCGCCGCTGTCGTACAGATTATACCGTAGAGTACAATTTTATTTTAAAACTATGCAATTATATAATATTTTTGGAAACCCATTAATATGGTACGTACACGTAACGCATATTGTACGTACGAGATGTCAAATTATTTTTGGCAGCTTTTAACACCAAACATGATCTTGCGTGGCACATATTAGGAAAAGTTAATTTTTTAATGCATTTGATACTTAATCGAAGCATTGGTTAACTGAATTTGGAAATTTTAAAAAGCTATTTAGGTTAAAATTAAGGTTTCACACGCGCCATAAAAATGTCAATAAATATCCTGTGAGTATTTAATTATTATAGAAAAAAAATTCTATAGGGCCAAACAGCGTTAACAGCGGACCGGTGGTATCTGCAAAACCAAAATTATTGGAAGTATGAAACGGTCCCTAGGGACCGCTATAGCTCTGTTAAAAATATTGAAAGCAGTCCATGGGGCCACCATGGCGCCTAATGTGTTAGGAATTAAATATTTTCAATGTCAAAATGACAAAGTTTGCATTAAAAAAATGTAAAATCATAATCGTAAAGGCTACACATAACTTACATTGCGGCATGAAAATGATTAAAAATATATATTTTGTACTTATCGTAAAATCTCACGTATAATACGCAACATTTTTACTCTTTTGTCCCTTTAAAACTTGGATGCGTGTTATACGTGAGTACTAAAAAAATCGAACAAAATCTACATTGTGCTAAATCAGGAATGCACATTATAAGTGGGATTTCACGGTAAATGCATGGTTTTCTAGAAAATGTGCACTATATGTGTAACAATGTGAATGTGTAACTATATAAAAAAAATCAGAAAAACAGCTTTTAATTAATGCAAAACTTTTTTGAAAATTAAATTTAATTGCTAGTGTTGTTGATTTGGCAATATAATTAAATTTAACAAAATATTGTAGATCATTATAAATGATTAAGCAAAAATGTAACAGTTTTAAAAGGAAAAATAAAGGACATTTCCTACAAAAGTAATCACAACCGTTTGAAAAACTAGTTCATCCATGACTTACTTTCTACGCATATCATGCAGAATAACATAAATTTATTGTAATTGTCAACAATAATGTAAAACAAATGTAGTAACAAAGCCCCGCAATAAATAACTTTAATTTTTGTAGTTCCTATGTTTGATAAAAAATGTAAGGTGTAGTACTTATAATTTAAACGTTCAAAAGCGATATTCTCGCTAATTCTACAATAATCTAACGTGTTTATAACATTTTCAATACTAAGTTGTGTGTTTGCATTACAATACCGAACATCTGTGGATATTATTCTTCCAAATGAAACTTGTTAGTCAATAAAACTTGCAGTAAAGAAAGTCTTCGCAAGTTACACATTATGGTCAGTCAACTTCATCTCTAATATTCGCTTAAAGAAAGTAACAGCAACGGCAATCTTGGTGAAAGTTCTGGTGAATTTAACGAAGATACTGCTCAACCACGCATTTTAGTGTTGAATTATGCAATGATACTATGAATAATTAACTTTAAAAATATTTAAAAATATAAAAATTTGCAGGAGGAGAATAAGTTAGCCCTTAAAATGACGGTCACTGTTCCAGCGAAGAATGATATGGCTACCACGGATGATAACGACAATGAAACTTGCTGTACGGACAAGGTGAGTCAAGTAGGTTTGTTTAGAAATTACGCTTCAGGCTATTTGCAGTCAGTCAAACACGTTATCTTCGTATGGACTTTGTTATTCAGTAGTTAGTTAGTACAAAGGTATTTTGAAACCAACTTAAAAAGTGTAATTATTTGTGCTTAAATTCATTTACCTCAATAACTATATCTGTCACCTTTTTATTACTTATTTATACTTTTCATTCAATTATTCTGCTGACGGATAGTCCCTTTGTCATTTAGGAACTAATTTAAACAAAATCTTGCTAATAAAGTTACGAGATCTCACGAAACTGGTTTCATAGAAATTACAGGGCGTCTCAGAGTCCACAGTCCTGTAACTGTATTTTTGGAGACAGAGTTTTTATGTTTATTACAAAGTATTTTGTAGTTACTTGTAAATTATTTTTATCACAATTACTTTATATAACTATATAAGTCTTATAATTACTTGTATAATTACTTTTAACCACTTTATTTAGTTCCATAATTTTATTATGTAATTTAATAGTTTTATTAATATACTGTATTATAAATTAATTTAAAAAAAGTTTTCTTGAACCATGTCATGACCGTCTAAGACCTATTAATTTTAACACCAAAATGATAGAGAATGAACACTATATAGGTCCACTTAAAAATTGTGTTATTTGTTATTTTGTCTAAAGAAAAATTAGATACGAGTATTACTTCGTTTAGATTATGTGCCAAATTTTATTATTTTTGGAACATATATTTTGATTAATATTTAGTAAATTTTAATAATTTTTATATAATAATTACCTCTGGGTTCAGTAAATCTGTTAAAATAATTTTGTTAAGTTTGTCTCAAAGAATCTAATAAGTAACACATTTTCATGAAAAATCTAGATAAACTGCATAAGTTATTGGATAAATATCTCTAATTTTGCTACTAACATCGATTGTATTTGTTTGTGTTTTTTGCTATTTGCATTTTCTCTAATGTTCGGTGTTAAATTTTTAGAAATAATCAATTTATAAATTTGTCGAAATGGCAAAAAGCGACAAAGTGTAAAATTAACACGAAATTTTAGATAAAATTGACAAATGTTGCCAAATTGCACCAAGTTGAAACACCGGTCAATTTTTAACTTTGTAGTAGTCCTTGATATACGTACTACTTACTGATTATGACTAATTTATCCAAATTCCCATTTCTTATGAGATCCCTATGCATAGTATAATCAGGGGCGTCGCTAGGCTGAGGCACTTCTCAGGGGCGGCAAAATTACAATCCAAATGTATTTTTCATTATGATTGCTACCATCATTATATAAGATTTGTTTAATATATGTTTGTTTAGAACTTTATGTATTATTAGTTATAACAATCGAAAAGGAAAAAAACTGAAAGGAATGTGCGATTGTATTTTTACCTTTTTTAACATTACCTACAAAAAAGTACAACTTTTTGTTCGTCAGTTACACCACACCAGAAAGGGATGACATTAAACAGTTTGCCTTAGGGCGGCACATAGGTACATACTTACATACCCTTGCGACAGTCCTGAGTATAGTACTTAATATTTTATAAAAACGTTCAAATAATCGAATGAGCCATGAAAAGTAATTTTTTAATTTATGTTTTTAAGTTAATTTGCACGTAGATACTTTTAACATTTTCAAATTACAAAATTGAAACCCAATATAATAACACCATTAATTTTTAGTAAATGGTAACTAAAATGCAACCATTAAATTAATAGTAACATAAGTACTGCATTTAATGTAAACAAACTTAATTAAAAAGCTTGTTTTTTTCTTAAGATTTCTTGCCGAAATGCAGTATTAGTTTAAAGACTCTCGTCTCTTTTTCAGTCAGAGTATTACTTATTTATATATTTTATATTTTAAAGCTGATCGAAAAGGTTAGTTTATAGGTTTTAAAATATACCGACCAGTTCATAAAAATTTAATTTACACGACTTTTTTAAAGGAAATTAAGAGTGCTATTTGACACCGCACCTTTAGATGTCATATATATGTTACGGTCAATTTGATTATTCAGGGCAGTTTTCATAATGCTTGGTCATTATAAATAATGACCGATAAAATCAGGCAATTTAATAATTTTGTATTTGTCTACGACAATCTAGGATAATTTATTACATTGTCCGGTCATTATAAATACTGCTATTATTTCTCTGGTCACTTTAATTAATTGACAGCAATTTGGCAACGTGCGAATGGTGTGATTCTCACTGGCCAATCAGCAACCATTTTCGGTGGCTTATCGCTTGTACCATCTTGCACTTTAACGAGTTCAAGATTGTTTTTAGTTCTTTGCTGCTTAAAAAAAAACTTTACCGACCTCTAACCTAATTCTCCATGCCCATAAAATAGTGTTGCGCAAACGCTGCACCTCATTTTACTTCGAACTAGTTTCGTTTTAGCGTTCCTCGTTATTCTGCTTTAAAAAAAAAACTTTACCGACCTCTAACAAGACTCTCTATGTCCATAAAATAGTGTTGCGCAATCGCTGCTCCTCATCTTATTTCCAACTAGTTATTTAAAAATTTGTTTTAATATAATATCCTCTTATTTTTGTATGTAGAAAATTATGATTAACAATTTTCTCAAATTGCCCACTCGATTTGCAGCATTATTCATAATGTCCGGGCAATGTAATATTTTCTATATAATTTATCATTTTGTCACATCCCATTGGGCACTTTTTAAATTGCCCGGGCATTATAAATAATCGCCAATTATTTACATTGGCCGTAACATATACATTAAATCAATTATTTTACGATGATTTCATGCCTCTCATACTTTGGCACATTTTAAGTGCATATAGTTACTTTAATTACTAGAATATATAAAGTTAAGTAACGTCTAGTAAGTAAAATAAAATTGTAGGGAAATTGCAATATTTTTTAATGATATTCTATTTTAATGGGTTATTAATACAGCTACTAAGATTCGATTAAAAGCGTTATTAACAATAATACTGTAAGAAAATTACTTTCACTTACAATTAGTACAGATTGAGTCAGCTTAATGAGGAAACAATTCTTTTTCACATTTTTTTTTTGTTTTCACTCTCCGATTCTTGTTTGGAATAATCAAAATATGACTCATATTTTTTTCGTTCAATTTAAAAAATTACTGCGTTAAAAATATAACTTTTTAACTTTGTCTGAGAACAAAAATTAAATATCAAGTTTTATTATGCATCATGTTTTTTTTTTAAATTAGAAAGTGCATAATGAATATTTTAATTTTTGTGTATTTTGATACGTTAAAATTAAATTCATGATACATAAATATATCTATATTTAGCGTTTCTTTTCGAAGTTCAGAAGTATAAAACTATTAAATAACACTTTCCCTCGTTTGTTCTTGCGTTTGTTATTACGTAATATAATTTCTCGCTCGTTTGAAAACTTAGCGTTATATAATGAATTCAGGCTGGACACTGAATTCCTTAAAGTTTAGATGTTTTCTTGTTTTAGTAATTTATTGCGTTTCCAGCGCGTTGTTGGTTAGTTAATTTGCCAATTAAATCGTTACTAAATTCGATGGTAACAACCAGACAGGAAGTAAAATAAAAATTAGGTTTACTAATCATTCGTATTAAAAATGTTATGAACTATGCTTTTTTATTTTGACATTGACCAGTTTATAAAAAAACTATTGTGATGATTGCATGTTGTGCATGTTCACTAGCCTTATCTTAATTTAAATATGGAATTAGTAACTACTTCTAATCTAAAATAAACAAAAGTTGCATACACTTTTTTGTATGTGCAGCTATACTAAACAATTTTAATTTAATTACATTATTATCCTGTATTAAACTGAGTAGATTGTAAATTCAAAATCAATTTTAAAAAAATACATTATTCTGGTTTAAAAACCTGCGCGATTTTTTCTATTAATTTGTGAAAGCTTTTTTAAACTTATTGCAATGTTCCTATATAAATTTTAAAACGTGGCATCATTAAAATTGGACGAATAAATTTACAAAATTGAAAATCTAAGAAAGTCGGGATTTATTTGGTGGTCGCAATTGGTACTTTCTTCTATCCAGCGTTTTTGAAATGGTGTTCCTGAAAATTCTGGCATTCTCTTACCCGAAAATTAGGGGATCCGCCAAAAATAAATAAATTTATAGTATTTATAATAAACTATTATTCATTACCTACAAATGATTCGGACTATTTTTAAGTTTAAGTTAAAACGACTACCCTAAATTACGTAAAAACAGTGATAGATAAAAAAATTCTGTTTATGTAGGATTGTATAGTCTATGTTAATGTCTACAAAATACCTTTGTAACTTTTTTTGGTAATATGTATTTAAAACTAAGAAAGTATTAAAAAAATTCAAAATTTTGAAAATTCTTCTCGAAAACGGCTCCAACAATTTTTTTCAAATTTTAGTATTTAAAGAGTTTATTTTTCTTGTTAAAATGCCGTTTGTCTCTACTCTCTTGAATATCTGTGAAAAAAAGTTATAATTTTTTTTTAAATGTTGAAAATATTGTTTTAAGAACGCTGTGATTGTTTATATTCATAAACATTCGCATGAAACGTCATTTTGACAAACGTCAGTTACGTCATGTTGACAGACGTCATTAACAAAAATGAGGTTAGGTAGAGCGCCTGGAGCGGCACTTTAAACTGTTTATACCCACTATTACACAAACACGCATACGGACATTAATACAATATTTATGGCGAAAGTCATTTGGTGGCCACACCAGTTTATTTTTGTTATTTTTCCCTTTTCACGCAAAATGCCTTTTGTCTCTGCTAATTGTTTTGTTAGACTTTCGTTATTCAATCTTTGCTTGTGTCTTGTGTTCGAACCATCTAAACTGTTTTTTTCATAGTTTCATAATAATATATTTTTTATTTGCTTACCAAACCCTTTGATTTTTGCAATTGTCGTGGTTTATCTTAAAAATGATATATTAATAACTGTAATTTCTTATTCACGTTTTGTACTGTCAGGTTTCACTATCGTACAAAAGATCCATATCTTTTTTTAATATATTTTTACCTCTGTGCATGATATATTGCAAGGCATAAAAATACTGTTACGGTTCAGCAAAATTTTTACAAAAGTGTTCTGTAAGCTAATTAAATTGAAAGTACTTGTTCTATTCGTTTTAAATGTGGCGACACAATTAACGTAGATAAGTTTTGTTGTATTGCTATTAACAACATGTAGTATAGAAACATTCATTTAAAAAATGTTATGCTCATCAACATGGTGCTACTTTTTTTTATGACCACATCCAACAATAAAAAAAAGTAAACCAAATGAAACTCGAGATTCAATAGCATCCGTCAGGTTCACCTTATCTCTTTTATAGGCTCCAAAAGTTTTTAAACTATCTACATATTTTTAAAACGCACAATATTCGTTATTCGCTAGCAGAGGTGAATAAAAGATTTTTAAACGCTGTTTTATTAATAAAAAAAAGATGTAAACCAAAACTTTCCTAAATGACTATCATTTTGATTAAAAAGGCCCATAAAAACTGCAATGGTGTTTAATTTAACTAACCACTGAGCTTATTCGTAAGAACAATAACTTCTAGTCGCAATTTTTTACTAATCTATATACAGGGTGTCACACAAAAAACGTCGCAAGCTGTAACTCCGTTGTTTGTGGTCCGATTTTGGTGAACAAAAAAGTAAATGAAATGGCTCCTCAAATGCTATAAACTGAATTGGATTTCAATTTTTTATAGAACGTCAGTGTGGTATTTAAAAATGACATTTGTTGATTAAGATTTTTTTGTTTTCCACGGCACGCTTGAAAATATTGTGATACCTAACCTATTTTAGTTAAACTTTTATTTTTTATTTCTTATTAGTTTAGCACTAAAATTAACTTATGATTACATCATTGAATTCAGAAAAAAAATGTCTACCAGATTTAGTAAAAAAAAGAAATAGATGGTGCCATTTGAAAAAAAAAATTGACTACCGTTTGACATTTAAGGTGAACTTGAAAAAAATTGAAATCCGATTCAGTTTATAGTATTTGAGAAGCCATTTCATTAACTTTTTTGTTCACCAAAATCGGACAACAAACAACGGAGTTACAGCTTGCGGCGTTTTTTGTGTGACACCCTGTATATAAAAATGAATGCATGTATGTATGTTTGTCCTTTATGCATTCCTATACCATTCATCCGAGTCTGATCAAATTTGGCACAGACAATCTATAGGACCATGGGAAAAAGATAGGCTATACAGGGTGTCCCAGATTACATTTCCAGCATGGGGATCTCGCTTATTATAAGAGATACAGGTTTGTTTAAATTAGATGAATTATTCCTTAGTATGAGAGGAGCCACAATCAATTTTTAAAAGTTCAAAATTCCTCGTGCTTCAGATGTTATAGCAAAAAATATGAAAATGTCCAATTTCTTTTTTCTCTCATAACTTTTTTGTCTTAATCATTAGAACAATTTTATTTTTACTTTCTGAAGGTACTTTTTAATGGAGAATGTAACTGTTATTTTAGATTATTTTTAACACTTACCATTTTCGAGATATTACCCCTAACTTAATTTTTTCTTATGGGCCGCGAAGTTGGCTATGGAATAGTTGAATGTGCTTTTTTTTCTCTTTAAAATAAGATATTACTTGCTACATTTATTTTAATAAATAAGTCACAAAATGAAGAAAAATCGTATTTTACCCATCACTTATCAAGCTATCTATGAAAATAAAAACAAAAAACAACTAATTAAATGTCAAATGACAGTTACCATTTGTCTGCGGTATCATTTATTAGAATTGTTTAGTATTGTTGTGTAATTCGATGGTCTTTGTAGCAAATTTGTTATCATATAATTATGAGCACATTTACAACTAATTAAAAATTTTATATTTGAAATGTCACATTATTCGCAATAGAAACTGTGTAAAATAAATAATTCTAATTAATCATTGATTTGTTTTGGAATTTTGGTTGGTTTGTCGAAAAAAACATATACTTTTAAATTTATTTCCAAATTTTTGTAATTACGCATCCTTCGTTGCCTTTTCTCGGGATATAGCTCTAAGTATATTCGCTCAGCTTCTACACAGTTTTGATGGCAAGGAATGTAGCATCTCAACATGGCAAATTTTTCGCTATTTTTAAATGTTGCCATCATTATAACAATAACTACAAAGACTATCGAATTACACAACAATAATGTGAATTGCTAATAAATGATACCGCAGAAAAAACGGTAACTGTTATTTGACATTTAATTAGTTTTTTTTTTGTTTTTATTTTCATAGATAGCTTGATAAGTGATGGGTAAAATACGATTTTTTTCATTTTGTGACTTAATTATAAAAATAAATGTAGCAAATAATATCTCATTTTAAAGAGGAAAAAAAAGCACATTTAACTATTTCATAGCCAACTTCGCGGCCCATAAGAAAAAATTAAGTTAGGGGTAATATCTCGAAAATGGTAAGTGTTAAAAATAATCTAAAATAACAGTTACATTCTCCATTAAAAAGTACCTTCAGAAAGTACAAATAAAATTGTTCTAATGATTAAGACAAAAAAGTTATGAGAGAAAAAAGAAATTGGACATTTTCATATTTTTTGCTATAACATCTGAAGCACGAGGAATTTTGAACTTTTAAAAATTGATTGTGGCTCCTCTCATACTAAGGAATAATTCATCTAATTTAAACAAACCTGTATCTCTTATAATAAGCGAGATCCCCATGCTGGAAATGTAATCTGGGACACCCTGTATAAGAATTCCCAAAAATCGAAAAATTCCCAAAAGATCGAAAAATTCCCAAAAGATCCAACATTCAAAAAAGTTTTAAAATTCTCAATAGATACAAAAATTCCCAAAAGATCCAAAATTCTCAAAAACGTACGCCGGGCGCGAGCGCGAAGCGCGAGCAGTCTGTGATAAAAAAATGCACTGCGCTAGTTAATAAATAAGAAATCTACTGGCGACGAGGCGAGAGTCTCGTAACAAGTGTAGATTTACTTCAAGAACATTATTTTTACACAAAACATTAGCAATTTTTTATACATAACATTAGCAATTTTTTATTGACACCTATATTATACATTTATATTTTTATAGTGAATTACTTTATACGTTCTAAAATGTATTTATTTATTACTTCTTAAATATTCGCCATTTCAAATGGTACAACCTGATAATTAATACTTCAAACATCCTTTAAAAACAAAATGTGTAAAACTAGATTTTTATGCTAATTGCTTTTTTATACTCTCAAGTACTAAACTTACTTCAATATCCATTCTATTAAATTGCACCTTTCACATTTACAAGTGAAAACTATCACCGTTTGTAGCAAGTGTCGTTTTACTTGGTATGTAGGGCAATATTTGTTTTTGCAAAGATGCAATAACAAAGTAATAAGGTTATTTCAAGTTAAAAAGCACTTATTGTACGGTAAACGTTTCGGTTTTGGATCATTCGTGCATTAGCGAAAGTGTTTTCTCGACCTCATTTTTCTTGTGACATTAGCATTTCTGTGGTTAATTTCTTTCCTATATTATACGTGAATTCGATGTTAATACACAATATTTATAGCGGTAATTTGCCGGATTATATAATTTTATTGTAAGATTTTTTAATTTCCTTAATTTGAGTAACTCCTAATTAAATGGATAGCGCTTTTGATAATTTGTAAATATCTTGAACTTGTTTGTTAATTCCAATCGCGTTGATTGTATGTGTCAGCAATAGCAAATATATTATGCAAAAGTTTCTAGGTCAATTTGAAAATAATATTATCAAACAGAGTATCAAACACGAATCTAGAATGAAGAACTCCGAAATCGTTACCTTGACCAAGGAAAGTAAGAATGACTTTAATGAATCAGTTGTACTGCATTTTGCAAGACATTTTCAAGTTAAAACTACATGTTTAATAAATAAACTTTATAGTGTGATAATATTTTCAATTAGTAGAAATAGTGGAAATAAATAAGCAACTAAGTAATTTGCTCTTTAGATGGGTTTAAAATATGAATTTGAACTATGTTTGCGAATGGAATATAAAATAACATTTGAAAACACTCTTGTAGTGCGTTAATTGCAATAATTAAAAAACAAAAATAAAATACTTTTCCTGAAAAATGTAAACCAACTAAAAAATACTGTTTTTGTTATAGTTGATCAGTTTATTGACTTTCAATGTCTTTCAACATATTTGTTTTACAACTCCTATTATTTTGAGCAATTTTAATGTTAACCTAAGTGATAGCTTTTTATGGGATAAGTTTTTCAAAATCACCCCATTTTATCAGTTGTACGTATATCTACCTATAAATCTTTTTTTATTTTTACCAAGATATTGTCGACTAATTTGACGATCATGTGTACTGTTTAAGCAATATTAATTTCGAAAATTATTTAAAATGTTGTTTTTCATAGAAATGCTTATAGTAGTATAATATAAGCTTCCTATTTTAATTTTGTATTAATAATTCAAGGTAAGATAAACACGTTTAAAATAATGAGATGTGGCAGCAGCTTCAGTAAGTAATGTTTTAAAGTAATAACTTAAAGTTCATATGAAGCGATTTTAGAGGTTGGATCAAAATCTTAATTTAGTGAAAACTTTGTTCAAAACTAAATAAAAATATTTACTTCACGTTTAAATACCAAAAAAGCTTTACTCTTTTTCAATTCTTTTTGATAGGAACTGTTTTTTTTTTTGTAAACTTCGTTAATAATGGTTTGTAAGCAAAAGCAGTTGAGTTGGTTTCTTATTAGTTGTTCCTGCTACATAATACAATGCATTCCTGCCACATACAAAATTCCATACTTTGCTACTTTGCACATTTTATTGCCAGGCATTTAGAAATATCAAGAGGTGTGCAATGTAAGCGTTTGACAATGTTTAAATAACGTTACACCATGCCGTAAATCGACAAGGTATAGAAAGATAGTTACGTTTAATTAAAAACTCCCTCGGTAACCATATTTTAACAAGTACATTGTACATGTGACCTTCATAAACACGGGCTATAATCAAAAAGAAACTTTTGAATCAAAACATCTTCATTAGTCTCAATAAGTTGAGCTTAGTTTTGCACAGTGCAAGAAAAGAATATTAAAATTTAAGACACCTAGAACTGGTCGAAGCCATTTTTAATAATAAAATATTAGATTCTTATACAAATTAAGTTAATTTCGTTCAAATTTTAACGGGTTGTACGGATGAGTAGAGAATAGTAGACAGTTTACTAAGCGTTTGTCAATCTTGTGGCGTCAGTGTCGCAAGGCATACTGCGATAGCAGGAGAGCAGCAATGCGCGAAGCATACTCCTGCAACACCCAACGCGAATCAGAAGCATCAATGTATTTATCTGCTTCTTTGACAAAACGCGCCCCGTATCATAAACCATAGTGTTTTGTTTTCAGTTTAAAAGCAATTATTTCTTGTTTTTTAGATAAAAAAGTATCACTGAAATCTTCTATTAGTACGTATACTTTTAAGCATAGAAAAAGGTAGAAAATTGACCGAATCATTAATTTTTGTCAAATAATAGCACCACAAGTAGGAGTTATATTTAAATGCATGCCAAGTTTTACTATCAAAATTAATTTTTCAACAATTTAGAATGCTTTACTATCAAAATTGTTCTATGTAAATAAATTGAACAGCGTTTAATAAATTATCAATGTAAATAGTTTATTTTGGTGTGTGGTGTGTATGCGATCGTTTTTCATTATTACGTAAAACTAGATGATCATTTATTGTTGCTAATGCGACATATAACGTTAAACTTAATTTTTAAAAACGCTAGAGAAGTAGTCATTAGAATTTTTGTTTTAAAAAGTAAAAGTTTAAGTGTTGTACTGCACCGCCATCGAACATATTCACAACTAAAAACATATTGATACAAATTTTCAATTTTTCTTGTTATTATCAAACTCGTCCTTTTTTTACCGGTAATACAAGTACCTACAGCAATATATCCTAAATTTTATTGCCAAAAAACAGGTTAAATAAATATTTCAAAGTTAATATGCTTTTAGAAGTACGCCTTCAGTATATCAAATTTTTTGGCAATATTTTTAGGTTTGAGACATCAGTTTATTATAAATTAAATTGTTGTTACCAAATCACTCAAATTGTCCTCAAAAAATTTATATTTAATAAGTCCTGCTATTATAAATGATTTTGCGTTAAAGCTTCTGTTTAGGTTAAGTCTTAATTACTTACAAAACAAATATTCTCTCTTACTGAAATCTGTTGTTAAAATAATTCACAAAACTGCATGTTTTTACTTACTGTAACGCATTGTATTTAAGATGCTTATACCCCTTTCGTAATTTTAGAAAAACAAAACTTAAAATGGAATTAGATAAATTTTTAGCAAAAAATCTGTACAAAATTTAAATAAATATTTAAAACTTAAATAAATAATACCGTTGCAAGTTTAAATTGTTTATTTGCTTTAGTAGGTTGCTTTAAATTTAACGCTTTTAATTTTTATTATGTTTATCCAACTTTCCTTTTTTTAAATCTTAGCTACGCACCAACTTTGCTTTTTATTTTAATTTTTAAATATTCCTTTGCTTATTTTCTCACAGTTAATTTGTATCTAAATATTATCTTTCTCTGTATATTAATGTTTTTTTTTCTCGTTGTAGCATTGCTCCAGAAGAGACCATACGGAATCTTTGTTAGATGATTGCTTGCCAACAGAAACCTTTATCGTAAACAAATCAAACACTAAAAACGTGCACAAAAATAAAGATGAAATATGTGAAAACAAACTTCGCCGATTACTCACGTTCGAAGAAGCACCAGCGTTCCTTAAACATAATTATTTTATTCTTACAGGGTACAGAGGAATTCTCAACACTAAATTATGTTTAGAAAGGTAAATATAGCTACACTTATTATTTTGGCCTTCAAATGTGATTTTTTGATTAAAAGTTTTACTAAATGCCAAGTTAGTTTCGACATATCCCAAAAATGAATATTTTAATGTGCTCTTTGATTGTTATAAATCGATTATACAGGGTGTTTCTTAAGTATTGCAAAAAATTCAGAAGGTGATTCCTTATCGAAAATTAGACCCCCTGTCTTTCATTAAAAAAAAATTCCTTAGACGTCTCCTTTCGAAGTTACACCCCCCTAAAGGGGTGCGGTAAAATTAGGTTTTGATTTTATTTCTCAAATTTGGATACATTTAGGAAACTAATATTTGGTAGATGTATTATACTTATTAAAAGGTTTCCCATAGTAATATTTTTAATCGTCTACCACCTCCACAGGGGGCTGAAAAGTTCGACCCCTGTTGGTTTTCTTATCAGAATTTTTTGTTGGGTTAAATTTTTTTAATTAAAAATATTTTTTTTCAAAGCTTGATTTACTTATAAACTTTATTTATTCTTTAGTTTATCTCGTAAAACCTACCGTTTTTAAGTAAAAAATAAAATAAGTAAACATGAACCATCAAATATTCCAATATAAAACGATTCCTTTTGGTGGTTGCCATGGTTTGTTTATGTTCATGTTGGATAGAATTGACGGGTGTAAAGCATTTTAAGGTTAACGCGGCGACAACGCCATAACGCCCGTCAATTCTACCCAACATGAACATAAACAAACCATGGAAACCACCACAATGAATCGTTTTGTATTGGAATATTTGATGGTTCATGTTTACTTATTTTATTTTTTACTCAAAAACGATAGGTTTTACGAGATAAACTAGAGAATAAATAAAGTTTCTAAATATTTTTAATTAAAAAATTGTAACCCACCAAAAAGTTCTGATAAGAAAACCAACAGGGATCGCACTTTTCAGCCCCCTGTGGAGGTGGGAGATGATTAAAAATATCACTATGGGAAACCTTTTAATAAGTATAAAACATCTACCAAATATTAGTTTCCTAAATTTATCCAAATTTGAGAAATAAAATCAAAACCTAATTTTACCGCACCCCTTTAGGGGGGTGTAACTTCGAAAGGAGACGTCTAAGGAATTTTTTTTTTATGAAAGACAGGGGGTCTAATTTTCGATAAGGAATCACCTCCTGATTTTTTTTGCAATACTTAAGAAACACCCTGTATATTAAAAACTGCTTGATGTCTTTTGCTGTATGAGCTTATCGGAAGTTGGTCACACTCCATGGAACCAAAAGCTGCGGAAATTGATGAAATTACAAATACTGTTTTTTAAAATTTGAATAAAAATACATTTTTAAACAAATATTATGTGACATTTATTATTTAATATACTGGATGATACAAAAACCTATTAATATATCAAAAGTGAAAATGGTTTGTGAAATACATTAACCGGTATTAAAAAGCTAAACAAGTTTGTGCCATTTCTTGGAGATAAATATATAGAATGATCGAGGTTAATTGTTTGGCTTCTGAAAAGTTTAGCACTAATCATGTGCTCTCGTACTCAAATTCACAAAATTACAAAAAGTGGAATTGATCGGTTTTGCTTTTAAAGCAGCTTAAATTGGACAATTATTTTATTTGTTAAGTCGCCGGTTGAAACGCACAGTTTTGATTCGTTTAAGTTTCTTTTGATTTATTCAAGAACAAAAGACCATTTTAACGTTTATTAATGCTGCAAAAAGGAGGTAGCTCCAATTTTATAAATTTTTGGTAAACCAAAAATAAACATTTTTAAATTTTTAAAGTTACATAAACATTTTTTTTTCGCTTATTGTATATGAGTTTTCATATGATTGAGCTCTATTAGCAAAAAAATATTTCTTCTGAATTACAGGGCCATGTTTTGAATGTTTGAGCTACTTTTTTTGCCACAAAATATATGACTTTGATTTTGCATCAAATTCCATAGTACCGTGAAAAGTATTTGTTTTACAAAACTGTAAATTGAACTTTAAAATTCTTTTAATATGGCCAAAAGCAAAATTGTATTTTTCATTCATCAAATTTACCATCTGTAACAGTAATTTAGTGCAAGGAGGAGGGAGCTCAGGAACTGCATCTTTTTTGTCCCAGGCGAACAAGATTCGACTCAATATATTGAATAACTCGGGAACTAACGCTTGAAGCTACCAATCGAAAGTTTTTTGTTTTGCTCAAGATAGGATTTATAACTCAAAACACATAAAAATTGGAGCTACCTCCTTTTTGCAGCATACCCTTTATATTTGAAAATTTAAATAATACAATTTATTGATAATATAATAATTTTGTAGTTCTTATCATCCAAAACGTTACCATCAAACAAATAAAAGATCGTTAAAACGTCTTGCATATAAAAAAAGCGCTTTTTTCATATTAATTTTGTACCAGACATTTGCATTACGAAGTGTTTTATTGAATTTTGTTTGTTATTATCCATGTATTTGCAAAGACACCATAACAATATCGCATAGCATTAACACGGAAGCGTGTCAAGGAGTAAAAAAGTTCGTCATTCCATTGTTTTCTTTATATTAATAATTCAGTTCATTTAAAATATTGACAGAAACGCAATTACTTGACACATAAAATTTGCTCATTATTTATATAGTTTGTCCCAGACATCATTACCACCTTAAATATTTTGTATATTTTTAAAACTAATACCAGAAAACCATAAATGTTATTAAATTACGGAAAACTGCATTTAATAGTTTAACAAATTATTCAAAGTTTTGAATGAGCCGTTATTCGATTTTTTTTTCATATAGAGCACTAGTGTAGGTCAAAGTCACAATCTGATATAACAAAAATATTGTGATACTTTCGTTCCCTTTTTTTCCCTAACAATTTAATTAACAGTAGGCTATGAAAGCAGCCTCTTTACATTATATGAAAGTTAAAACACGACTTTTTGGATTTGAAACTTATGAACTAATATTCAACTACTTCACTTAACTTTAAAAACGAAAAAATTTCCTTGTAAATTCATATGGGACCGTAATACATCTTCGTGGTCTACTTATTATTAATATATTTTGCACGAAAAAATTATCAAAATGATTATAGTGTTAATAATAATAAGAATATTTTCAATTCGATTTTGTTTTGAGAAAAACATCGCTTAACACCTTTTTAATACACATAAACATTTTGAAAATATGTTTATATCATTTTCTGTACTTTGTTTCTGCTATTTAATAGAAGTAATACATAAAGTTCTAAAAACAAACAAACTATCCGAGTTGGTTACGATTCTTGTATATTGTTTAATTATAATAAGTTTTTGTTTGTTTTTCAGTATATTTTGGTGGACCAATGAATCTATAAATATATGGTCGCATATATTTGGATTTGCACTGTTTCTAGCACTGACATTGTACGATTTTAGTGCATTAAAAATTTATGCCTCTTTCGGAGACAAATTCATCGTAGCAATAATTTTATTTTGTTTTCAGGTAAGATCGACTATGCTGTAGTACGTTTAAATAATATTTTTCATTGTACGTTTAAAAACAAATATTTAAAGCTGCCATAAATGCACCAAGCAATACTTTTTTTCTTTAATAAACAATAAAAGTATTCATTTAATAAAATGTGTACCAAAATAATAATAAAAATAAAAATAAAAATGTATGCATATATATTTTAAGCTGAATACTATTTTGGGTTAAAAGTTATAAATTTTTGTTTGTTATTAAGGATTTTCGTGAAAAGTTGCACAGTAGCAACATATGTGTAAAATAACAAGGTTCAAAAGCTATAACAAACACGTCGGTATCAGTTTGGTTATTGCTATCAGGTAAATTAAAAGTTATGCATGTGTTAATTACCAGTGCAATTACAGAATTCATTTTATTTAAAAATTTTCGATTGCGATTGTTAGCATTTCAATTTCAGTTCTTAATTTAAATCGTGCTACAATAAACGTACCAGGTTTACAAGAGCTTTATAATGACGAAGAAAATTGTCTTCGATATTTTAATAATAAATATCTGTTAAGCATTTCGTGATGCCCGCCTATTTTGCTGTTGCATGTGATACAACATAAAAATCATAGAGCATAATTGTTTATTTTTAATAAAACTTTCTAGCACTAAAATAAAACGAGCAATAGTCGAAATTATTCAATAAAAATATTTTTTTAGAAATTATCAAACACAAATTGTTTTCCAAACCTCTACCGTAAAGCAAACTGTATTTCAAATCATTAATGATCAAGCTATTAGTTTTTAACTTTTGTTTTTGCGTTTTACAAGTAAGAAATGCTTTTGTTTTTAATTTCGTTCATGATTTTTTAAAAATTTTGGCCAAGCTGTTGTATGAATTGCATTGCTAGACAAATTAGAGCAACTTTAAACAACCTTTATCTTACATTAGTTGTTTTACATTTCAATATACCTTATTATAGAAATATTTATCCTGTCCATCTACGTATGGCAACAATCAAACGAACTTACGTATTTTATACATGCTACATCACATAATTTTTTTTTAGGCATGTATGTTTCTATCTGCGTTATACCATACATTTTCATGTCGTTCCGAGGAAGATAGTGTGCACTTTTTAACGTTGGATCTGTTTGGTATAGCTTTATCCTTATTTTCCATCTACATGTCTGGTATATACTATGCTTTTTGGTGCGATCAGGTAATGTAACATATTACAATAATAAAAACAAGCCTATTATCGATAATATAAGTAAAATATTAATATTTTGTGTATTAAAGTTTATATTGATCCAATAAGAATAATCTTGGAAACGAAACCGTTACTTTAACATCATTATTGTCTTAGTTTTAATTAAACATCAAACAATATCAACTTTAACTACGTTAGGTACCTACACTAAACTATTAAAAAAATTTAATTTTCCTTGAGGTAATCATAACTTATACTACTTTCGTTTTTTTTTTTACAGGATTTGCAATATTTCTATGTAATAACTGTGACAATAATATTCATAATAGCCATGACATTACAAATTCCAAGATTTAAAATAAATGAACACCTGAAAATGTTCGTGTTTGTTGCTTGGGCGATTTACGGAGTAATACCAACTTTCCATTGGACCATTCGATTGGGTGGTTTAGAAAATCCTTTAGTAAAGGTGAGAAAAAGTTATGTTCTTAATGTGCTCGATAGAAATAGAAGAATCTGCGACCTACTAGCAATTGCAGATTGGTTTGTTGAATAGAATGAAAAAATCGCACCTTTAAGAAATTCACAATTTTTAAGTTAACATACATTTTCCATTACTTTGCGTTCCCAAAATCTGATTGTATAAAAATTTTTACAAGGAATAACAAAAAATGTTGTACAAATAACTTACGTTTTACTTTTGGTATGCATAAAGATATACTAACCAAATATAATTAAAAATTTATATTTTATGCAACCAATTGACTTTTACTTTTTGGACCCGCCTCGTAATGTAACAATCGAAATTAAAAAAAAAAATGTATATAATACATACCGGGTGTAAATGAATTCTGGTACAACCCCCCTTTTTTCTTTAGTTTTCGTTTTAGATTAATGCAATTTTTGACATATGATATGTGCAAAATACCGAATTATTTGAACAGATGTACACTATTGTTTCACTTCCGGTTTCGCCAAAAATGTACCTAATTTTTTATTTCAAATGAAACACCCTGTACATTTTTACATTTTTGAAAAGAGGAAGCAATTTTGAATACAACTGCGCACCATTTTGGCTAATTTTAAAGCCTCAAATAAGTTTTGGACCAAAATTTATCTTTTGTTAAGTGTGCCGTGACCTGCATAAATTGAATTTAGTTATGCTAACAAGTGTATGGAAAACGTTTTTGTAAATTTTTAGTGACGTTAAGGTTACTTTAATCGAGTTCAAAGTTTGCGAAATCGGATTTTTGACAAAAAGTTAGTTTTTTTAAAAGGAACGATTGGGGTTTATGCGGTAAACAGAGCATTTTCTGACAAATTCAACAATACAATTATTAACTTGGTATTTTAATTGGGATTTATTTATAATAATTTTTAAAAAATTGTTTATTCAACAAAACTTTGGATGTTTTAATTTGTTGTTGTTCTTAAAAGTTTTAAATATTTTTTAGTTTTTAATGATCGTCATGAAAAGTATTTATTTTGTTGCTATTGAGTATAGTCGACAATGATTAATAAGATATCTTACCAAGCCTTTACAATAATTTTAAATCTTAATGCCAGCTTTTAATAAAAATACCAATTTTTTGGCATTGTTAAATTTGTCAGAAAGTGCTCTATTTAATTAACCGCTTGAACCACTATCGTTCCATTAAAAAAAGTGACATTAGTCAAAAAAACTGATTTTATAAGCTTAATAAAACATAGATCTTGGCAAAAAAAATTAAGTTTATAAAAATTAAGCAAAATGGTGCATTTGCATCCAAAATTGCTTCCTCTTTCCAAAAATGTAAAAATTTATAGAGTGTTCCATTGAAATAACAAAGTTGGGGTAATTTCCGGCGAATTCGGAAGTAAAACTATATTGTGCATATGTTCAAATAATTCGGTTTTTCGCGCATATCTTATGCCTAAAATTTACCTTAAATCAACAAAAAAGGGGGTGTTCCAGAATTTATTTACACCCGGTATATCGAACGTGAAACATTGTACTTTAACTTCATTTAAGCGAAATATTAAAAATCTCTCCAGCAGTGCGGCCTCAAAAACACACATCGCGCATCGAAAATAAAACTTTATTTGCGTTTTTAATTACGCTTCTTTAGGTCAATGGTTTAAAAATTAAACAATATAATGCCAATACCGCAAAACCATATAAATAATTTATTGTACTTTAAATATTTATGTTTTGGAGCCATGTACATTTCCGACACACCATTTTGTTTAAACTGGAGGTCAATAATCTGCAGCACGATGTGTAACTGTTAATAATAATACTTTACTGTTCTGTTGTTTGGTTTCACCTGTATTCAGACTTTTATGTTTTTCAGCTTTTATTACCGAGAGTGTTAGGAATGTACGTAATTAGTGGAACTGCGTTTTTAATTTACTTAACGAAAGTACCTGAGCGATTTTTTGCTGGTAAATTTGACTTCGTTGGACATTCCCATCAGTGGTGGCATATAATAATCGTTTATGCTTTGTTTTATTGGCATAACACTGGAATGATGTACGTAGAATATAGAATGAACCATGCGTGTTCCGATAAAATGAGACTGCCATAGTAGCAATTTCAAAAGTGAACAGTATTTGTACCATATTTATTATATTTTACTTCCTTAGTTATTATGTATAGTTACATAACATTTTATATGTTTTTATTTAATGAGGGTCTAAGATTAATAGTGCCATGAGCAATATTATTATTTTTATCAACAGGTCATTTCGGGAATGGTGACTGAAAAAGTAAAGCTAAAGCCGTAGTAAAATGAAATATAATGCATCTTTCTGCAAGACTGTTTCAAGAATAATAAACTATGTTATCATTAAAGAATTTCTTCAAACTGAGAAATTTTCTTATATTCAAACTGTAAAAAATCATTTTAGAACTGATTTGCTACACTAAGTAGATCTTGGTTATTTAATCGAATAAAAGCTATAATTTTACAAATGTAATTCTACCGTTTTGTCACTTTATTTAATAATTTCTTTTGTGTCAACTCTGGTGAAAAAATATCGATCAAGATATTTGTCAATTCAACAAACCAAATTATGTAATTTTTTATTGTGTACTTAATGTTCATTGTACATCATAACGCTTTAGATTTAATTTGATTGTATCTTGCAGTAGAAGGCAATTTTTTCTCAGGGCCATCATGATAGCGTAATATCAAACCATCAAATCAACTATTTTGTCACGCATGTATAAATGTGCATCGCTATCGAAATTGACCTCCTAATTTGCTCAGACATTAATAAAATATGTTAGAAATAAAAATAAAACCTAGTTCTGTGATAAAGGGAAAGGTAATTTACTTGATTGTTATACCTTTTAAATATGATATAATGCACTGCATGTGCACATTGTATGTCAAATATATGTTTATTAAAGTCATGTTTTTGTTAACTGTGTTTGATTTACTCGTCTTTAACTTTAAAAAAATGAAGTACTAAACACTTCATTTAACTTCAAAAACAAAACAAAATTTTGTGATACAAAATCTTATTACGGCACAATATAATTGTAGATTTTGTACTAAAGAAACTAAAAAAAGGGAGTAGTAACCTAAACAAAAGATCCTCGTTTAGATGTCATGTTTCATAGCCAGGCTCAGAGAGGGGGAGCAAAAAGGGCAATTGCCCCGGACCTCACGATTTTAGGGGCTTTTTACAAATTGAGGGGCCTCACAATGTTTAACTCAATCTGTAAAAACCGTACGAATTTCAAAACAGCGGGAGCCATCAGTGTGAACCGGGACGGATTTTAGAACAATTCAAGAAAGCGAGTAGTCATCCTGCCTCGGGCCTCGTGTTTTCTCTGAAAGGCCCTGTTCATAGCTAACTTAGAATAATATTTGTAAAATACGATTTATCTTGATTTTCTGAGGTATTTATTTAAATAGATATGACATGTGATATATCGTTAGACAGAGGAGAAAAAAAAACACATTTACCGGTACCAAAGCTAATTTGTCCCTTCAACATGTTTTATAGCTAATTTAAAATATTATTGGTAAAATACGATTTTTCTTGATTTTCTGAGTTATTTATAAAAATAGATGTGACATGTCATATATCATTAGAAATAGAAAAAAAGCACTTTTTAATTTTCCAAAATCAACTTGACTGCTCATAAGAAAAAATGGTGTCATTAAAAAATTTACATTTTACATTAAAAAATACTTTAAAAACACAAATAAAATTGATCTTATGATGAAAACAAAATAGTTATGAGAGTAAAAAGAAATTCAACATTTTCATATTTTTTGCTATTGTATCTGAAGAATGAGGAATTCTGTACTTTTAAAGATAGTTTGTAGCTTCTCTCATACTTAAGAATAATTATCTGGTTTAAGTAAACCTGTATCTCTTATAATAAGCGAGACCCCCATCCTGGAAATGCTATTTGGGACACCCTGTATAAAAGGCCGTTTACATTTATGGTTTTGCATGTGCTTATGATCGTGTGTATGAACGTTAAAACCAAGCGATTTGATTGACCTTGGTTTTGCACAAGTGAATCTAGCGCTGTTAGATCTTAAAACCACGTGCAAAACCTTAAGTGTAAACGGCCCATTAGGTGGGTTTTGAAGGAATGGTCTGGTCAGCCATTAAAAATAAATCATAAAAGAAAAACGATTTATTACAGGCAAAAGCTATGAGCATAATATGTATGTAGGTATAATTATGTTTTTCATTGTCTACATTGACTTCCACCCATTTTGTGTATCTTATCACCCGTGAACATTTTTTGACAATTATTTTTCGTTTCCATAAAAACTTACACCAATTGCATAACGACACAAAACAGCATTTGAAAACGTATAAGGCGAAGTCAAGTGGTATTGTCTATGGTGTTTTGTGGAGTGAAATTAGTAGAAGTTTGCATGACAAGGACAGTAATTCTCTGAAAAATTGTTTATTTCGAGTATTTACTATTTTACAACATACATACTAAATTCAAACTGGAGGATAGAATGACTTAAATTTATATTATTCTACTAAATTTTATTAACACTACCTAATTTTATGACAATTTAGCTGTTGTATTCCATGTTATTTTACTATACTTTTCTTGAAATTCGTATCTACCATCTACTTTCCTCATATTATATATTTAAAAAAAAAACTTTATTAAATGGACATTAGCCAACAAGTTACTTTCAAGTTTTAAGTAAACAAGACACAGCCCCCCGCGTACTTTATCAGCTGTAATAATAAATCAAACTTTAAAAACCCGCCTCGTACATATATGTGTGCAAGTGTAATGGTGCCTGTCCACGTGAGAGTAAACTACTCTCGATAGCAGCGTCGCCAAGGATACAGCCCCTGAGAGTAACTCGCGATTGGCTGTATCCTTGGCGACGCTGCTATCGAGAGTTGTTTACTCTCAGGTGGACAGGCACCATTAGGTCTGTTCCAACCATTAAACTAAAAGATAAAGGAAGGAGCTTTTAATACTATACTGCAGCGTTTCAGCGGCGACGGAAATGACGACATAGATAGCCTCTTATGGCGGCCGGTGTTGACAGGTGAAACAGTCGGAGATATTTTAGTTTTGTGTACTACAATGGTTCGCTGCAGATCTTGTAGTCTTACTACGTCCAAAAATGTTGAAGATTAAAAGATTACGTTTCATAGGTAAGTAGACATTAATATTTTGTAATGTAATCATAATCATGTATTGAAAATTTGATGTGGTCTGTCAAATTGGTATGTCATATCAGTGGCGTGCATTTGTGTACAGCATATCTTTTAACTCTCATAATAAACAATCCAAATATTGAAATATGCTGTCGTTTTTTTAATTCCCTCAACCACGAAACAAGAAATAAAAAAGTAAATAACAGGCTCAATTCAAAACAAGGCAAATATTTACATTAACCAATACTTATTTAAAAATGTTAGATACGCCACTGAGAAGCGGAAACATGCATCCGCCATATTGAGAGGCTAACCTGGACGCCTTAGTAACGCTATAACGCTCATTCCTTTATCTTTTTATTCAATGGTTCCAACATGCAGTTTAAAACTGATTCATCTATCAGGAGACTGCGCAGTATCGATATCGCGTGCGATTATAGGCTTTATTGGTATGCGATATTGATACTGCGCAGAATCCTGATACATAAATCAGTTTTAAACTGCTGTTGGAACAGACCTAACAACTCTCACGTGGACAGGCACCATAAAATATCTAATGTAACATACGAGGGTCATTCTAAAAGTAAAGAACGTTTGTTTCTCTGGATATTTTTATTTAAGATATTTAAAGAAACAAAAACTTATTTTACAACACATTTGATACTTTAGCTATTTTTCTACGTAGTCGCTGTTCAAATTTAAACATTTGTCGTAGCGTTTCACCAGCTTTTCTATGCCTTCCGGATACTGAGTTGACGCCAAGTTGTTAAACCAGTCACTAACGCCCTCTTTCAGTTCGTTGTCACTTCCATAGTGGTTTCCGCCCAAAAAATTCTTTAATTTGGGGAAATGATGGTAATCACTGGGTGCCAAGTCTGGGCTATAACGCTATAAGGCAGTTGTTCAAAAACTTCCCACAGCCTGCTGAAGCAAGTTCTTCGTCAACGCAGCAGCATGCGAGCGTTCTTCATCATGAATATTCGTCCGTCCGCCATTAAACATGATGCACCATTTTCGAACTGAAGCTTAATTCATCACATTACCATAAACCTCGGTTATCTGTCTGTGAATTTCGATAGGGCGGACTTTTTTCGCATACAAAAAGCGTATTACACTACCAACCTCACACTTGGCGGGACCGTTAATTTTGTCACACATTTTAGAGTCACACAAATATACAGTTAACGACCGTAGCCGCTCGCTGTTAACGTCAGATTGGCGCGAACGAATGGGAAGTTCAATATGACACGCTGTCGGCAGTGGTGGGAGAACATCGCGGCTCATCAGTTCCAAACGTTCTTTACTTTTGGAATGACCCTCGTATATGGCAAAACCCTAATTTAACGGATATAACAACTGAACTTTCTCAAGTCATATGGTTAGTGGCGCGCCGTTGGTATTAATCGCCAGGTTGCCAACTCATTTCTGGCGCCCTAAATCCATATTGTTAATGTCACGGATAAAAAATGTACAATTGGCAACATTCGATAGGAAAGAGAGTAGAGAGAAGTTAGTGTTGTTCGCTGCGCAAGCGCAAGCGTATTATAAACGAAAATTATTGACATTGTCATTTTACTTTTAGGTAGTAGTAAACGTAGGTTCGGAGTTCAGAAGCCTGTTGAAATATCGGAAACTTTTCGACATAAATTTCCGCTAGATGGCGATAAGTCTACGAATGATATTTAGATTGATAATAAATTAATTAACACTTTTCTAATTTTTTAAAATATTATACAGAGCGTTTTTTACGCTTGGTCAAAATAGTGAGACTTTAAACATATAGAAACTCATTTTTCTTTAAATGCAACACCGTCTATTTTCTTAGTCTCATAGAAAATTTAATTGTTTTTCAAAAACAATAAGCCTGTTTTATAACTAAAATTGATATTTTTTCGACATCGCGACTTTCCATCAAATTTGGAACATACGATTACGGTCAGGTCCCAAATTTTATTGTAATATCTTCAATAATATCCGTGTGTTTCCATACTTTTACGCAGCACTGTATGTTATGTTTACATGTAATTCTGATTTTGATCAACTAAATAAAGAAAGTGAGTTGGCGATTTTGGCTACATCGGCGTCCTCTGTGGGCGATTTTGGCTACTTTAGCGCGCCTCTTTGCACCTTTTTGGCGATTCAATCAACAATTCACCTGGTCACCCTGACCCTGAGTGCAAGTGCTATTCCTTTTGTTCAGCTCGTATCGTCATAAAGCAAATTATTAAATTATTTTTAAGGAAAACCCCGCTGCATTCCTTCGACCTCCTTTCGCTTTTGCATGAAAACATATTATAAACACAATTTTATCTCGTTGCATGCGCCCCCTGATAGACGCGCCCGGATGTAAAGCACCCCTTGCACTCCCGGCACGGTGCGCCACTGCATATGGTCATTTTTATTGCTAACAAACGGTGAGTGATTTACTTTCTATGTATTTATTAAAAAATTATATGTGTTATGTAGTCGCATATAGATCGCTTTTGTAGTATTTAACACACATATTACAAAAACCGAAATTATTGTTTTCGAAAATACATAATTGTTCTTTAAGTCTTAGCTGTAAAATTTATTTTACGACCATTTTGATTTAACTAACCTGTAGTCCGCTTAATCGAGGTGTTTTTTTAATTAAAAGAAATAGGTACATATTTTTTATAATTGCGATCTTTAGGTTACTTGAAAATTATATACTACTATAAAAAATCATATAGCAGCTGCATTTCAGTTTTATTTTGTAAACCCTATAAGAAAATGAATTTTTTTAATTAATTTTGAATTTTGAAATAAAATAACAGTAGGTGACGGTCTTATAAATACATACCTAATCATTCAAGATACCTATACACAAAAGTACATGTTCCTGCATTCAACGTGATGTGCATGCCAGTAAAACTTAGAATGCGCCAAGAGATGGCGCCACATATACTTTTTGAATTAAATCAATTAAAATTTTTAATAATATGTATGGTACTATAAGTAATAGTGGACACAATTATTAGTATATGATTTATAATACATTTTGTACTATACACACGTTTTTTTTTTTAATGCTGTTTATGCTTTTTTATTGAAACCTAAACCCAAAAGTCTATTGTACATGTTATATTCGTATCGCTAGTGCTTGTATTGGTATTTTTAAAACGGGAGAACAAAAATATTTTGAAGTCGTAATCATGGCACACTTCTAAATTCATCGCGCGCTTGATAACAGAAAATGCATTTTTTCCAGAAAAACGAATATGTAACTAAACAAATTAGTTAAAAAAAATACAAGAGCACTTTAGTTTTTCTAAAAAGTAATCGTTTGTGGAAGTTTTTTATAACTTCAAAATAAACATATACCAATGTGTTTTTAAATAAAACCGTAGTTAAATAAATTATTTTCGGAAGGTTTTAAATGTTTTTTAAATGATAAAAAAAATTATATGAGAAATCAAATTCAGCAAAAATTTATCACATAATATGCATTTAAAACAAAATTAAATCCTTCGACGTCTGAAAATAATCGTATTCTTAACTTTTGCTTAAATACAGAATATTTTAATCAAGCTTCTGAGTTTTAAGAATACCATTACAACTTTTTTTAAATATTGTATAACTTTTTATTGATAATATTCCAAATTATACACATACACCATTATCTACTGCATTAATAATATTATTACAGATACCAACATTTCATTATTACCTAATTAAAACCAATTTAAAAATGTATTTTAATATGCATAAATGCAGTATAAAAAAAAAGTTGCTTATGACTTAGTAGTGTTACTAAATGTATGTTACTTACTTACTTATACTTGCTTATACCACCTTCAGTATTATTATTTTATTTATATTTATGCTATTAACAATATACATATTTTGGCATAAATAAACCGTAATATTTCTGTTGGTGTTTGACGATGTATTAATAAAATAAAAAAGTGGTCGTTTAAATATACTTTTAATTTAGGGGAAGGTGGTATATACTGGGACACTTTTTTTAAATTTTGCGTAACTTTTGAACGGCTTAATTTGCATACCTCAAATTGATATGAGATATTCATATTGCTTTAGTTTTCATTGCATATACAAAAAAATATTTAAAAAAAATAAAGGTACACAAATAGAGGGACTGTCCCACTATACACCACTTGTCCCCGCATAAACCACCCCGTGGTACATTGTGGGACAGCAAAAAATATATATGAAATAAAGCATAAGTAATTAAAAATTTTAATTTTTTATTTTAAAAACTTTCACTTTTCATGGGCATTGACACATTGTACTTTGAAAAATCAAACTAAAATTGAAAATGTTTCTTTTTTTTTCAGTGCCCCCAAACGTAGTCGCACCGCTTAACCTACACAGAATATTTTCTTTTTTAACACAGTCTTTATCTCTGTTTTTAGAGAAAGAAAATCTAAAGTCGGAAGTCTTTTTCAGAAAATTTACCTAATTATCATCATTGTCCCACAATGCACCATGTGATCAATTTTTAAAAGCAACGATTTAATGAAAAACTTGTATGATTATTTTAAGTTTTAACATTGTAGATACATTTAATATACTGTAAGGTACACCTACGCCAAATTTTCTAATTGTTGTTAAATAAATAAAAAAGTTTTAGCACATAAACTGAATAACCACAAAAAAACAATGCGCAGTTACCAAACATGCCTCACATGCGCAAGTCACTATGACATTGTTTACGACACATACTGTAGACAGGATATAATGGGACTGCTTAACCGCTATTTTGATGTAAACAAACTTCAAGTACGGGGTAACAGATGGTCAAAATCTCTGTTGTCCCACTATATACCATGTCCCAGTATATACCATCTTCCCCTACATGTTTTTCAAATTTGTGGCTTGGTAATTAATTATTTAATAATAAGCCGATGAATTAACTTACTAAACAATTATTTATTGACACTATAATATCAGTTTTGAATTAAATAGAAATTCAAATTTCACTAAGCATAACAATTTCAACTTTTCACCCCTCTAAATTAATTATTTGAGCATGAAAGTGAAGTGTAATAAACATCTACTGTAGATATTTTACGAAGGTACAAAACACAGTTCTTCCATGGCGTTCTTTGATCCATTGATCCCCAACTTGTGCTGCTAAGTTTGACTGGATTTGCCAGCTCACGGGTTTCCTTAATAATTCTTCTTTATTACACCGCTCGCGGTTCCAACCAAGTACTTCTTCCAGTTATGTCCGTTTTATAACATTATATTATTAAACTAGATTCTACAGAGAGCTGAAATGCGTAACCGTATAATAAGGCACTTTTTTTTTTTAAATTACGGACTTATTGAGCGAAAGCGAATACGTTCACCTGTCGTTAATTAATTCGTCTGTTTGTTTGCTAATCAAAAACATACATTATTATCGTTGTCGAAAATTTCGTTTCGCCGCTTTGAAGCGATTTTTTGATCTGTTGCGTTTCACGAACTGATATTGCAGTCAACATTAATTTAATGAAATGGAAAGCTAACGATTATAAACATAAATGTCAACAAAATTTTGTAAGGGCACGAAATCCTTGAAAACAATTTGATGAAGATAAAAGCTCAGGTAAAGAGCGTCGACAAATAGATCAAACTCCGGGCGATCCGCAATTGAGTAGAAAGCTTTGGTAATGATCTCTTCTGAGCCCTGGATGAGGCAGATATAAATTTGTGGCGCTTTCGCTAACTCCAGAGTCGGGGACAAAATGGCGGTCCCCTTCTCGAGCGGGTTACCATGGATACCTCTTCCTTGTCCGACGGAATGTGAAAGATTTCCTCTTAAAACGCTAAACGGCGTCACAGTCAGTGAGGCGTCTCCAGAGGAAGTTTCCGAGTGGTGTGGGACGGGAAAATGCGAACTCTGGAACCGGTAGGACTAAATTAAGCGAGAAATCTTTGCGTGCATAATTAGAGGCAACGATTCGTGTCGAGCTTATGCAGATATTTTCTGGTTGTGCTCGCTGATTGATGAATTTTCGTAGCCAAGCCAACTGAAACTAGAGAATACATCCATATTAAATTACGCAAACGATGTAAATCATTAAGAAAATATTTTACACACGTATAGATCCTTACAACTTTATTTTAATATGTTTTCATAAATAATGCTTTAAAAACTAATACTAATATACGTTAATGAACTCAAGAACCTTAGGAAATAAATTTTTCGTTTTGTATAATCTGCAGAAAATTAAAATGAAGTGGTATGAAAAAAACAACAGTAAGAAACCAACGGACTTCAAATGTTTATGATATTTTACACAATCATTTACAATAATTTACAATTTAAAAAATATATAATTTGTGACATTAAACCAGTGAAATTTTTAAGCCGTGGTTAAAACGAAATGCAGTATATTAAATTTATTACTGGTTTTAATTTGTTTTTATATATTCACAAGAATTTTAGCAGTAAAAGCTGGAAATATATTTTTTCTGCAAAATTATTCAAATAGATCTTTCTCAATAAAATTAAAACTTATTCTAAATCGTCAACAAATTAGCTGATTACCAATTATTCGACCGATTATTGATTATCACATATGATTTATTAGATTATTAATGCAGTCATAATACGTCTTTATTTTGAACAAACTTTGAATTAGTTTCACGTAATACACATAAAATTCATAAAACATTTGAACAAAACACTGAAAGCTAAAATGCAAGAAGAATGCAATGGAAAAATTCTTGTTTCTTGTTTCTACATTATGATTTAAAAATAATGAGTAGAATTTAATTATAGCCATAAACATTATTTTTGGTTATTCAGTTTTTCCAAGATATTTTTTTATTCTTATTTGCAATAGTTCTAAGACGATGTGTTTTCAACCTACACTTCATATAACTTTTTGTGCTTGTTACTTCAATAAATAGCTGTATTATAGCTATATTAGTAAAGTTGATTGCCGATCATTCGGCAAAAGAGTTAATCAGGTCGATTACCGATCAATGGGTACATACCTAGTAAGTACCTTGATAAATAAAAAATCGGATGTGTTTTTTACTTTTGCCATACATGGTATCTATGTGTGCGTCAGACATTATACGAATTTTACATTTTTTAAATCAATTATCGATAGCGCTCTAAAAAGAGATATTATAAATCGCTTATAATCAGTCGATATCTCAAATAATAACTAAAATACGCGGTGTTTTAGTCATTACGTTGATCCAAAATTGCAGAAAAGCTGTAATGGATGATAATAAAGGGTGTTCAAATGAAAACGTCATCAAGTTGGCTTTGACTTTTCAACGACAACTTAACGTACATAGGTCTTAGATTAATTTTATGACATTGACATTTAGATAACCTATAAATTCAAAAATTAAATCATGTTAGAAAACAAAAACAAGTTTAATTTATTTTTTATTAAATTACAGCAGATGTTGAAAATGTTCACCACCTTCTCCAGTACACTATATTGTATGTACTTGTATGTTTGTGAATGTGTTTGTGTAGTAGTGCAAGTAGTGGGTACAAAAAGTTTAAAGTGCCGCTCCAGGCCATACTCCAGGCGTGCTCCAGGCGTTCTAATTAACCTCATTTTTGTACCATGTCAACATGACTTATATGGGTATATGACATATGTCAAAATGACGTTGATGCAAAAACAGCTGAAACATTTCGAAAAAACAACAATAACAGCAAATCGCGAGAAAACTCGAAACGACGCATGCAGAACGTTAGTTGTTATTCGTTAGCTGGGATTTTTTAGATGTCATCTGTCAATCGTCACATCATGCATTTCAGTACGTGCGAACTAAGAAATCGCATCCCTTTTTGTCGCGTCCTCTTTCAATAGATATTCAAAGTCAACTTGACGACTTTAGACATGTTATAATGCTCATGCAGAAATATGGTCTATTATGGAGTATAATACGATTATAAGATATTTTTACTAAATTTTTAATTTCAAATTACGAATTTATTGATTATTCTTAAAAACAGCTGCAACGATTTCTTAAATTTTTAAAGTGCGATTGAGTGTATTTTTTCCTTGAATTTTAATAGAAAAAGGTTTTTTTTTATGTTTACAAATCTTTTTAGGGATGCTGTGGTTATTTGTTTGTCGCAAATACTCACATGGAACTTAATTTAGACTATTTTAGAGAACACAAACGTCATAAACAAAAATGAAGATAATAAGAATGCCCAAAGCTGCAAAATAATAAAAGTACTTATGCAAAAAAATTATGTAAAACAAAATTTATCGGCGCTACTGTAAAAACTGCAATTTTTTTTATCCCAGTGAATCCTTACTTCAATTAATACATCAGCTAATTGCAACGAATACAAATATATCCACGTTAGAGATTACAATTATATTATTAATTTCCACAGATACTACTACCCTGACATATGTTTCAATTGTGTATTTCATCGAATTCTGCTAATATGACTTGCTAATACAGGAAAAGTAATTACATTGGCTCAATAACATAATTAAATTAAACTGTGCAATCTACACATATTACAAGTAGTAACATACGTGTGGCACTTGTCATACGTTTGAACAATTATCAATTATTTTTATTGTACGATTGAACAGATGAACATCTTTATTAGCTTACAGTCTGAAGGGTTATGTAAATTATTTGTATCACCAAATGTTATTGACGGCCTTATCAATGCTGGTGTTTGTACGACTCCTATTTACTTTTTATTAGAGTTGGCAGTTTCCGTCTGCTAGACCATCGACATGAGAGCTTCTCAAACGGTACCATATGATAAGGCATTTACGAATTATTGCAAGATATACCGTGTATTTTAACGATATTTTTCGACTGATGTTTGGGTAAATAAAAGTTTAATGTTTGAGTTACATTTTAAATAAAAAAGGAAAAAATTTAGGTATATGAAATTTAGTTAAAAATCATTAGTTTATGAGAAAAATCTCTTTTTAAAGAATATTTACACTAGTTTTCAGACTCTCGTTTCTTCTTCGGAAGATTTATTACTTGCGTTGTCTCTAATGCAAAATTTTAAATAAAAGTTTTCTATAATACAATTATTGTATTACATTTTTTTTTTTCGTTTTTGGGTAAACCCAAAGGTCAAGAACCTTATTGATTTCAGTAGCCATTTTACTCTGACCATTTGGTTCGGATTTTCGGGGACGGGAATATTAATTTTACAAATAATAGTGGTATTAAAACAAATTTTTGCATTGTACCTACTAACTGCTGCGCTGGTGACATTTTTAATCAAATAAAGACTTGACCTGAAGGAATCTTCGTACGGTCGGTGCATCGATGTCCCATTATCACATTGTTGTCAGATTAACAAAATTAACTTAATTATTGCATTACCTTCATTTCTTCAAATTCATAGGACAAATACAAACATAAAAACAAAAATATGCCGTGACTTTAATCTGATTTCGAGGAATGTCTCCGAAAGTCGGGGACTAATGCTTTCTGCCAAATATACACGTAGATGCATGGAAACCTTCCTTTACCGTCAATATTTCTATTGGGGTCGATGTAAAGGGGGCTAGCAGAATCATTTAGTTCAGTTCTATAGTTCAGGGTGCTTAACTATTAATATGTGTTCATACAAAATTTTCAAAAGTAAAGCTTCTTGTTGGACGACAACGTTCATGGGTGTTTCATTCAAAGTTAGAGTTTTCCTTTTTTTACTCATCAATCAGAAACTCCGGGAGCCTGTTGTACTGACGACATCAATGTTGGTCCTGAGCACGGGCCGCATCTCATCTCTTAAAGACCCTGACTACAAGCGTTAGTTCTAAAGGGTTATTCCTAGTCATTTCTGCCCGGACATTCCCGAAAATTTCATTTCATTTGTGCTTCCTGTTTCCCGGAAATAAACGAAAAATCTTCCAAGAAAAATTAAAAAAAAAAACAACTACGCTTATACCTCGCTATACAGCCGCTCGTTACAAAATTGGAAATCGAAATCACCGACATACTTTATGTATTTTACTATGAACACGCCTAAATTTAAAAAAAATTACTAACAATTTCCTAAACCTATTTAATTATGAAACGCATTTGTGTATGTATGTTGCGTTTGTTTTTTTAAATCAAGAAATCTGCAAAAGTTGTTGGATGCTTTAATAACTATACAGCCCACCTCAGTTGAAAGCGAAAATGTATTCTTGCAGTCAACATTTTGTGTAAAAAAAATCATCTTTGAGCAACTTTCCCCTTGAGTGTTCCTCTGATCTGAAATGGTGTTTTTAAACAAATAATAAATTAAATACTTTTATATTAGTTTTAATTTTGTTGAATATAATTAACTTGTTTTTTAAAGTTTTCTTAGAAACAATATTTATTTAACTTTTTCTTAAAATTTGTTTCCCTAAGATTTCCTGTGTTTCCCGAGATTCCTGGGAAGATTAATTTTAAATTTCCCCGGAACAAAAAAAAGCCCTCTTGTTGGGTACACTTTTATCGCCTATTTCCTTCGCTCACCAACAACTTTTTTTTTAGCTGAGTTAGGTTTAGGGCTCATGATGTTTTTTGGATGTATGTTAAAAACCTGTTGAATATTTAATGAACGAGAGAAAATATTTGACCTTTGACTGTGACAAAAAAAAATATTTTAACAGTTTTATATATTTTTTATTTCTGTAAGGTACAGAGAATGTATATTTTTTTAGTGCATTGCCCATAAAATTGGCACAATTTTTAAAAAGATTTTAAGTAAATGATGCTCGGTTTGTTGAAGAAACAAAACGAAATCAACTTGAAAGCAAAATAAAACGTTGCTTCAACATTTATTTCATTTTTTAAATAGAAAAGTCAAAACAATCAGTTTTTTACAGATTTTGTTATTTTTTGAAATAGGTTGTAAATATCTGAAATCAGCTTTACCACATTTAAACGTAAACTTTAACACGGTTATAACAAGTGAGATATACAAGTTAAAACACTAATTTATATTAGCCTCTGTATATGATTATTTTTATGTTTTACCGACGTCAATTTTCAAAATTACTGTTTATCAATTGTTGTTAATTAAGTTTGTTTAACTACAATTATTTTGCTTAAATTTTTTTGAGTTGAGAGTGTTTGCAATCTGCCCATAAGTAGTAAGGCCTTTGCTTCTCTAATAAATTACACGCAACAAGTGACGCTTAATATTATACACACTTATTGTTTCATATATGCAAGTAATACAAATTAAACTTTGTGAAAACAACAGTTCATTTAGTAGGTGAAATATATACCTAAATTACACATATTTATTCTATATCTAATGTTCTCGTCTGCATTGTGATTGCGCTATAATCTTGTTTGGAACAGTAATCCCCAGAGGGTAGCCCATTCCTACGTTAAGGGCGCATTAGGATACATGATGATTACACCACTCGCAATCGAAGTTACGCAAGCGTAAGATGCGATTAGCAAATCTTGTGAAATAATTGAATTGTCATTGATGCTTTCTATATCAATGTGTCGTTATCTAAACTAATCTTGGTGAAATAAAAGATACAATTGTGGCTCATACATGCAATGTATATGTATAATTATAGCGAGCACCATCCAGCTGTTTTGTGAGCACGCGTAAGCAACTGAAACAAAAGAATTTTTCTCTAAAAATTGACAGAACCTTAGCTAAATTTTTGGGAAAAAAAGTTGATGTAACCTACTGAATTAATTAAATAATTCGAACGTTCTTATTTTCTGAAAGAGACTCCTGAATTTAGGTATTACTGAATTCTCAGAACAAGCAACAAATCAGAACTGCTTATAATGTGTATGGCAGGCAAAATTTAAAATTATAATTTAAAATCAATTTAAATAATAAAGGAAAAAGGACATTAACAATCAAACAAAAACGAAGGTTTAAGTAGGAGGAAAGCGACAGAAGAATCCTTACCAGCACGCAGACCTGTCGAAAGGAGATTGCAGGGTGTGCAACGCACACGTCCCTGCGGTTGTCCGACCCAGTGCTAGAGGTATAGAAATTGTATTTTTATTTACTTTTGCTACAAAACTTTCAGAGATATTAAGCGACCACAATTTATACAAAGAAGTAAGGTAACAATCACTAAACAATGCCAGAAATACAGTGCCGGATTAAGCCTTTAGCGAACCCTACACAAAATTTAGCGTTTGGCCCCAAAGAAGTCTTTGCGAATTTTGCGATTTTATTATTGATTATAATTTTTTCGGGGTTGAATCGGGCCCCTCTGAATTACGGGCCTAGACAATAATTTGTCTTTTTTGTCTATTAATTAATCCCACCCTGCAGAAATATCAGGCTACCTTAAAGATACGATCTAATCTAAGCAAAATAAAAATGTATTGAACGGCAGGGAGGCCTATATTACTTTATGGAGCTGAAATCCGCGTTAAAACAGCCAAAACAAAACAGCTTTACGTACCACACAAACGAATACAATAATTAGAAAAACATCACAGAATAAGCAACCAAACTGTAGAGATGAAGTAACGGACATCGTGATTTGTGTAAAAAAAAGATCGGAATGAAATGGCCACATCAGTAGATCACGCGATACCACACTAACAAAAATTACGCGTGATTTTAAACCAGAGAACCGGACAAATCAAGGAAAGCCAATAAAGCGATGAAGGGAGTGCTAGCAGTCTTTATTAGCTGAAGCAGGTTGCACCCTACAACAAACGAAAAAGAAGAAGAATTATTATAAAGAATAATTATAAAGACTATTTTGGTAATAAGTCGTTAATTTTAACGGAAATTATTTTAGAATCACAAAAAAGCTAATACATTTTTCTCATTTGCGAAAAAATTGAAATTTTTTTTACAGGAACATAGATCACAAATTTTGTCACTTTGTAAAAATCGTATATTTACATGATAATTAAAAACAATAGTCTTGTGCCACATGGTGAATGAACGCAAGAACAGCACACAATGGCTTTATGATGTTACGTGTTTTGTACTGTTACTGATAATAATTAATTCATTTATTAAGCTCTTAAGTAACGTCAAGGGGAGTTAAATCAGGCGGACGCGGAAGCACTTACATTGTCTTTTTGGTGTCTCCACTGACCCGATAAAATAGCCCTAACTAGATGATAGATTTGTGGTGTTTAACCCTTTCTATAAGTAATTAATTTCTTTTTCTCCAGACACTGGAGGACTTCACACAGGTTAAGCTACTGAGGATTAGTAACCGTCCCTTGAAAATAGTGCGGACTCACTTTTATAACTCTCGATGTTAAAAAAAACATTCACCTAAAACCTTAGGTGAGTCATTTGCTTTTTCGCGGAACTTTTCAATTGTCATTAATAAGCACGACCAGGACAATTGTCTACAATTTTTGATTGCATCATTTTGTGTGCAAACTTTAATGTGTTTGATCAATTGTTTGATTATTTAAGAATGATTTACCTATAATTATAAATAAACTTTATTAAAAATCAATTATCTTAAAAAACGAGAGTCTTGAAACTTGTATTGCATTTCGACAAAAAATGCTAAAACAATGTGGGTTTTTGTAAATGTCTTGATTATCATTAAATAAAAAGAAATAATTAGAGTGTGCACTATCGACAGAAAAGAAATTCAAAACTAATCACAAAAATTAATTGCCGGTGAAGTTATTTGTTTATTATCTTAACATGTTAAGTGTACTTCTAAGTTGGAGTCTTTTGATGTCAATTTTTTTTGCCAACTAAATAGTTTCAACAAAAAGTTGTTTTATTTTTTAAAGTAAATCATTAATGACTTTACCATATTTACATTTCTAGTTTCTTCTGATTTAAAAGACAGTTTTTTTGCAGTACCTATATAAAGATTACAAACACATTTCAAATTTTCTCAGTGTACAAAAAATTAAATATGTGGTAGGTAGACCATGGAACAAGGAAACGAGATTTAAATGTAATTGGTATAAATCATTTTCGTATCTACAATTAAAACAGAGACATAATACATTACTTAATGACAAAAAATTCTTTTTGACAGGATATGAGTTGTTATTTTGTAAAAACGTGTGAATTTTTTTATAAACTAAATATTTTTGGAAAATTAGTTTACCAGTTTTTACGAAAAAGCGATTTACTCGCAAAGACCCATCGAATTTAAACCTGTGAAATGTTATTATCTAGAGATTTACTAATCGCTTTTTATCATAGAATGTATTATTATGCTGTAATCGCCTGCATACACTGAGCACATGTTTTCATTAGTATCTTATTATTTAGAAAGACTAAACGCGATGATATGTTAAACGATGTTTAGTTAATTTGATACCAATAAAGTTAGTTTGATATTTCCACGAATATGCTGTAGTAATTTTCTTGTGGCATTCCCCAATTTCCACAGTGACTAGGGGAATCAAGACTTGCCCTTCGCTAGCCTTGATTGGCTCGAGCTTCACTAATCCCACTTTGAGCCCTAGCGGCCGCCGTGGACCCCCGAACTACCCGGAATTTAGCTCCGGCCGCTCCGATTTTCTGACGTTTCTTACGTTATTTACGGAATGCCAAAATTAGTAATTTTAGTCTCTACTCTATTGCTGAAAGACAAAAGTTTTAAAAATAGTCGAGAGAAGTTTAAGCGAGGTGCATATAGGTATATTACGTTGAAGCAATTCCTAGTTTACTTTCTTTATTTTAGTACAACATAGTACAAAAGATTTATGCGTTACCGCATCGACAGGAACAAATGGGCCGAATAATCAATACTGATAGCGTAACAAAGAAAGATTTATAACAATTGCATCAGCCAGAAAAGGACCTGGTAGACATAGATGAACTTCGATATTGCAGTACTTGCAAATTTATCCGGTTAAAACTGTTTATTTTGCTAACGTTATTAAAATACATTTACTTTTTTAATTAAATAATATTCGAGAAAACAAATGGGATCGTACCGTTTACCATGAGTTAAACCTTATTACGTGCATATTTAAATAAAATCAATATGATTTTCAGAGTTTTCACCAATTGTATGAACATTATTGACCCCTAGCTTTTAAGACAAATTTTATATGACGACTAACATGTTTATTTAATACGAATTAATTCATTTTGAAGTTTAAAGATGACAACACAAAAACACCTGTCAATTCTACCCAATATGAACTTAAACAAACCATGATAACCACCAAAATGAATCGTTTTATTTTAGAATACTTAATGGTTCATGTTCACTTATTTTATTTTTTACTGAAAATCTGTAGGTTTTGCAGGAAAAATTAAACAAACAAAAGAAGTTTTTAAGTAAATCAAGCCTCCAAAAAGTTCTGATTAAAAAAACCAAAAGGGGTCACCCTTTTAAGCCTCTTGTGAAGGTAGGAGATGATTTAAAATATAACTATGGGAAACCTTTTAATAAGTACAAAACATCTACCAAATATCATTCTCCTACATACATATATCCAAATTTGAGAAATAAAATAAAATTTTACCGTTCCTCTTTAGGAGAGTGTAACTCCGAAAGGAGGCGTCTAAGGGAAAAAAATTATATAAAAGCCCCCTCTTAATTTTCGATAAGGAATTACCTCCCGAATTTTTTCGCAATATTTAAGAAACACCCTGTATAACACAGAAGTTTAATTTTCTGTGACGGAAAACATGTGATGATATTGCTCAATCAAATGCCTAAAAAAGGAAGTAGAAATTAGCAATCTTAACATAATGTATCTACCGAACAGAACGTTAGCCATCATGACATAAAATATTTCTCCTATGGGAATAAGGACCAAATTTCATATACTAACAACAAGTCCTACACCTAACAGTAGAAGGACTCATGACTAAATAAATAATAAATAACAACAAAAACATTTTGTCTGGAACTACTAATTTTATAGCTTCAGGCGTTTTTTAGTGTTATGTTTAATAGTGATGGAACACATACAACAATGTGCCATTTGTATGTTTCATATTATGTCTGTAACGTCATAGTATCTACTATAATCCTACTGAAACATACTCAGCATTCTTGAAAAAAGTTTTGTACGTGGACAAGCACGAGTTATTTTTATTTATCACACTGGCTTACATGTTCGTACAAAATATGCACACTGTGTTGGTTTACACGCTTGTACTGGAGCTGGAGAACAAAATATACGCTTTGTAACGTGAATTTAAAATAGTCGTATTCAGAGCATGTTTAAGATATGTGCTTTGAGAGTAAATTTTTACTTTATTTTTATTTACATTTAAAGTCCAACTGTTCATGGCGAACTGCAAATTAAGTTTTCAGTGAAAAACGTGATACTTATTAAACAAGCGAAAATCTTGATTATGCGTTATACAAAAATAAATAAAACGCGAATCGATTTCAAAATTTAGAATGAAAAATGTTAGTTTATAAAAAAATTAAATACATAAAAATTAAATCATTCTAGAAGTTTTATGATGATCCGTTATGTATGAAATATGTCTGAGACAATACACAATAGCGATTTAAATTATTGTAAACGTGTACGTCTAAAGATTTGATCTTTTTTTAAGGCTTAATAATATCGTGTTATCAGATTTTATTAGCAAATATAAAACCTTGAACCAGTTCCATGAAAATACAAAAGAACTCTTTGATAGTCTCTGGACTACAATTGTGCACAGTGATATTAGTCTTGTACTACAATTGTCTAGTAATTTTCGGGCGTTCCTTAACTAAGCGACTGTAATCTTTAAAAATTTCAGGATTCTTCTGATTTAAAAAAAAACTTTATACAGGTGCAACACCGATTTTCCGGCGCTCTTGGTTCCAAAGCCCTACCGGATTAACCATTTTGCCGGACCAACCGTAATCGATAGCTAGAGTTAAATTTAAGCTAAACAAGTTAAGAATCTCACAAAATGACGGTATTACCACTAACAAAAGCAGTGTAAACAATCTAAATAAACACGGCCTACACACAACGCCATATGTGGCTGCTCAGTTAGACTTGTTGTTGTACGTTGCAGCACTACTCTGAGAAAGTAAACTACTAAAAAACCTCAAAATATGTAATTGAAGTATTTTTGGAGAATTGGATTTTAAAATTTATTTTCCAATTTATTTTTCTCTTTAAAATAGCACGTATTTAAAAATAAGGGATGTCATTTGAACAAAAAAATCTTAAAAATTAAATTTTATAATCGAAAATGTAAAAATTATTAAAAACACATAAAATCTAATAACAGATTAAAAAAGAATTCACAAATAATTTGTAATAAACACCTACAGCCTAAATTAAAGAAGCTTAAAAGTTGAGCAGCTCTTACTAGGACACTCTGTATATTCGAAATTTAATATACTTTAAAAAGCGGTAATTCAACTCTTTTCAAAAAACACAAGTACCTATACTTTAAGTCAAAATAAGAAAAAATTAATAGTTTAACTAACTTTTCGAAAAAATTTTAATTATCAGAGAGCCATAAAAACTTTTTTTTTGCACAAAAGATAATAATTAATAACTAAACTAAAAATTAATAGTTAAACTTTTTCGTCTCCTGTTAATAAGCAAGGACAATGAGCTCACGGTGTGGCATTGTTGATATGTGTAGTTCAGTTCGAGTGAACATCACTACCTGAATGTTTTTTATTGTTATGTCAGTAAAATTAACTACTATTTTATTAATCTATAGTACTTGCATGGGTTGCTATGTAAATCTGTTTGTTAGGTTGGAGGGTGACCACCTCTTAGGTCGTCTTACTTTATCACACTGCCCATCAGGTGGCACATAGGGTGCACTGCAACTCTATCACGACATTTTTTGCTGAACTGCGTAATCACTTCTTTGAACATAATAGAGATTTTCATTAAACTTAAAAAACCTTAAAATTGTAGTAACAAACTGTCGTTATGGCCAACAATTTATTAACAGAAGTAACATGACCTATAAATAAAAACATATTTTATACTATTTTGATAAAAAAAACAATATTAAAGCAATTTGCAGAAAAAAATTACATGACGTCCTTTTAAAATGCCTTCTTATATCGATTACTAATGTTATGTCTTGATATGAATAAAATTGTTTGCCGTTTATTAATACATATGATTTGTTGGTGTTAAAGCCAAAAACAAACCATACGAGGGTAGATTGAAAAATTTCCGAAATGACAATGAAAACAAAAGAAGCTTGATTTAAGTTATCTTATTTTTCAACATAATTTCCTTGAAGTTTAACACACTTGCTCCAACGTCTCTTCAGTTTCTCGATTCCATCCTGGAAGTGACTTTCTTCGTGGTTCCCAAAATAGTCGTTTACAGCCTCGATCACCTCTTCATTCGACCAAAATCTCTTTCCAGCCAGAAATGTTTTGAGTTTCGGGAACAGATGGAAATCCGAAGCAATCAAATCAGGGAATACGGTGGATGCGGAAGGATATTGAACCTCAATTCTGCCAATTTTTCTTCCCAATTGCGCTAGATTGAACGGATGCAATGTCTTGGTGAAACAATTCTTTTTAATTGACCATTCCCGGCCCTGGGAGTAACGTTAGCAAACAATTGTCAGGAAGAAATACAGGTCAACAAAAGAGTAGCAAAAGGCAGCAGGTCGGTAGGAGCGTTAATAGGATTACTCAAATCAAAACTAGTCTCAAAAAATACAAAAATCAGAATTTACCAAACGGTCATTCGACCAACAGTGACGTATGGAAGTGAAGTGTGGGTGCTCAACAAGCAAAGTGAGGCTAAACTAGATATATGGGAAAGGAAAATACTGCGGAAAATATTAGGAGGTGTAAAGAAAGAAGGGATTGGCTGGAGAAGAAGAAAAAATCAGGAGATAATGGAGGTGTACAACAAACCCAGAGTGTCGCATGTGGTGAGAACGCAAAGATTGAGATGGCTCGGACATGTAATAAGAATGGAAGAAAGCAGACTTGTAAAAAAGGTATTAACAATGGGAGAAGGAGGGAAAAAGAAGAGAGGTAGGCCGAAGAGGAAGTGGATGGAAGGAGTAAAAGAAGACATGTTGCGGCTAGGGGTAAAGAACTGGAAGGAGAAAGCAGAAGACCGGAATGAGTGGAATTTTTTTTTAAAGAAATTTGAAGTCATGGGCCTTGGAGGCCTGTAGTGCTGAACTATATATACAGGGTTACTACAAAAGAAATAGACATTTTCAATGTTGTATAAAACAAAAACTATTTGTGTTATCGACATGCAATTTGTGCTGTTAGGTTGAGGAACTGTAGAAGTTTCGATAAGACACACTGTTGGTACTACTGCGCTGACTGTTGCGCTGGCGCAAGCATAATAGCTAAGATGGCTGCAAACGCTAGGGAGAAATCCTATTGTGTGCTTGAATTTGCTAAAACAAATTCTGTAACTGTTGTTCAGCGACATTTTCGAACACGTTTTGGGAGAAGACCACCTACTAGACAGTCAATTTATGATTGGTCCAATAAATTTGAAACGACAGGGTGTTTATGTAAGGGTAAAAGTTCGGGAAGACCTCGTGTGGCAGAAGAAACTGTCGAACGTTTTATCAACGAAGTCCAAAAAAATCAACAACACGTGCGAGTTTGGAATTACAAGTTCCCCAACAAACTGTGTGGACAATTTTAAGGAAACTACTGAAAATGACGCCTTACAAATTGCAGATACTACAACATCTGCGTGAATATGACAAGATTAAACGTCTAGATTTCTGTTCAGAAATGCTGCAACGTAATGAAGAAGATGATAATTTTCACCGTGCGACTTCTTTCTTTGGGGGTATGTGAAGGATAAAGTTTTCGTTCCTCCACTTACTAGTGATTTAGATGTATTAAAACAACGCATCACTAGGGCTGTAGAAAGTATCAATGTAGATATGTTACACCGTGTTTGGAATGAACTAGATTATCGGCTAGATGTGTGCCGTGTTACACTAGGAACAGATATTGAACATTTGTGAATTTTCAAAATAAACTTTAAGGATGTCTCTAAATTACAGTGTAAACGGATTCATCATAAAATTCTTGGTTTTAAATGAATAAATCATTAAAAGTGTCTATATCTTTTGTAGTAACCCTGTATATATATTCCCGGACGTTTTCCTGAATTGCGACTTTCAGCTTGTCCAAGAGTGTTGCGTTATATTGGCCAGTAATGGTTTTTCCTTTTTCAAGATCAACAATGAGCTAGATTTCTTTGGAATCCCAAAATACTGACGCCATCACCTTCCCGGCCGATTGAATGGTCTTTGCCTTCTTTGTAACCGAATCACCATGTCCAATCCACTGTTTAGATTGTATTTTGGTTTCCGGTATGTAGTGGTGAATCCATATCTCATCCATAGTCACAAATCGTCTTTTTTAAAATTATTTATTTAAACACCAGGTGCTTAGACACTAAAACTGGTCTAAGAAGTAAGACCAACCATTAGTATGTATCTGTTAAATCTTAAATCTAGGTTACTTAGCTAAAATCAGTCCAACGACGCAGACTACAAATCGTCTTTTAAAATACATTGGATTCTTCTTAAACCCATCCAAATTATCGGCCGAGGATAATGCTCAAATGCGTTTTTGTTCTGGATTGAGCAAATGCGGCACCCAACTTGCAGAAAAATTTTTAAAACCCAATTTATCATGTAAAATATGAACTACTCGTTCATGAGAGATGCCTGCAGCTTCTTTAATTCCACGCATGTTTATTCGGCGATCTTCTAAAACCATGTCGTGTATTTTATGCACATTTTCTGGTGTTGTGGTCGTTTTCAAAGTCCTGAACTTGGTTTACCACTTGTGTGTATACGGCTACGCTTGGATTCCGAAACCCAAAAACTCACAGTGAAAAATGATGGTGATGAATCACCAATAACAGGATCCAATCTGGATTTTCCCTTCAAATGAAAATATTTGATAACCGCCAGAATGTCTTTTCTATCCATAACCACAGAACATACACTTCATAATTAAGAAGGCACAGAATCACATACGTAAATGCTTGTCAAAACCGAACTATTTGACAGATCGATTTGAAGTTTGCAGTTAGTTCATATGAAAGAGGTGTTAATATAACGACATAAAAATATTGTAAAAAAAGGTACCCCTTAGTTGCCATTCCGGAAATATTTCAATCCACCCTCGTATAAGTAAAGGTAATTAAGTTAGTAAATAACCTTTGGAACACCCCGTGTATTCTTTATTAGGTTACGGAACAGTGTAAACAAATACGTCGTAGTATGTGCAGTACTTTGCAGAATAAAATATTTCCCCGAACCCATCTTCGCTACTTTGTAGTTTTTCAGCGCCGAAGAGCTCGTCGCATTTATCATTTTATATTATTGCTACAATAAAACGCGCTCGTGAACGATTATTCATTTTGACTAAAACAAACAGCGGTGATTTACGCTGGAACGCTCACTGGATTTCAAATTTACAAAGAAAAGAGGCGTTCGTCTACAAAGATTAACAGCTCGTATGAAACGGCTATAATTAGACGAGCGCTTTATCAAATTCAACTTGCAATGTATCGTTCTCAATAATGGTGATATTCAAAACGCACGACTATCATAATTTATGTAGTTTAAGCCGTTTTTTATTCTTCCAAACAGTTTTAATATAATATTTATTTTGATAAATAAAATGTTGCTTTTATGTTGAACAATTGTCATAAACCACATTTTTCTCATTGTTATATTTGTAGTAGGTAGGTATATCAATACATAAAATAATATAATGGTCCAAATATAATTATGTCATACAATATACGAAACAAACGATGAGAACATTATTTTTATGTTTCATAATTGGAAATCACAAAAACACAGAACAATTTATTATTAAATAAGTCAAACATATATTTACTCAAATATTTTCATCATCGCTTATAGTGTAGGAGATATTGAATATCAAAATATTTGTACATTTAAATATTTTGCTATCTAGAATTTTCATTGAAACGAAAACTATTTTATTTGCTTCAAATGTACATTTTCATTCGTTTAATCGATTTCATATTACAATTTTTTACATCTCCATTACGGTTATTAATTTTGAATTATGTGTTTTATTGTAAATTATGCAACAAATACGTACCTTCATTAAAAAGTAAACAATTTTTGCCAAATTGACTAGTAAGAGCTTTAAATTAGTTATCACCAAAAGTTAAAAAAGGTAATGATATAAAAAATTCATTTACCATACTGTAGCTAAACATAAAATTTACAATAACTGATTCTTATTTAGAAATTTATAGTATTATAAATTTTTGGTAAACTAATTGATGTAATAGTTTTTTTTTACTCCAGCAGTTAAATAGTATATTATATACCAAGGTAGAGAAGTCAACTATTAAAAAACATTGTTTTTAAGCGATGGTTTCATCTAAAATACTGACATTATTAAAACTTTTCTTTTTTACGTTGTGTCAATCGACCGTGTGGATATTGACAACCGTCATTTATTTCGGCGCGAAAGTCGTGTTATTTAAATACACCAAAGTTTTTAAAATTAAATTAATTTATTTAAACAACGTTTTAAATGCTAAAATACCAATAAAGAGAATTTCTCCATCATACTAAATCGTCCTATAATTTTTTTTTCTTTAAAACTACAACAGCATTATCAAAAAATATAAATTTGTTCATTATTCACCAGTGGTTAATAATGAAAAATTGTTTACCTGTAACCATGCATAGGTAGAGAAATTGAATTTCACGGCATTCTAATATACGTCATAATGCTACGCTATATTACTAGTAGTCAAAAAAATATTTTTTAACACATGTTTCTACCAAAGACCAAATGAAATTACATGTCACAACTTTTATTTTATTGAAATCAGAAAAAAAAATCGTTTTTTATAAGGCTACAATTGTGTATGCCAAATTTTTGATTATATAAATTATTAAATTACAGTTTGTCGTTGCACAACAACAATTAACTATGGTTGATTTAGCCTGTAGTACTTCGGCATTTATTCAACTTAAAAAATATTAGTGTTTTAATTTAACTACGGATGCAAGATGCAACGATAAACAAATTGGTCCATTACCGATTATCTACCGATTAATCGGTTTATCCCTAGGCTTAGCCACAATCTATGACAATTAACTATTTATAACTTTCTTTTATCAGTTATCAGTCATAGTCAAAAAGATATGCGAGTTCAAAAAAACTGCCATTTTAATTTTTTTTGCAATTTTTTCAGAATGTTGGCAACCGTTGTTAATTTAAAAAAAAATATCTTGCGGTTGTGCCCAACTTTGCTAATTTAACCGATTTTCTACGTTACCCTTGTAATAAGCAGGATTATTGTCAACCTGTTGAAATTAAGGCAAATAGTTACAAAATAATGTACAATTATTGCGTTGATCAATTCAAACAAAAAATAGTTTTTTAAACGGAACTAAATAGATATTCAATACATAATATAGTGAGCTTCACTTTACTCCATATACCCACATAACATAGGTATGTAGGTATTAACAACTTTATTGCTAATACTTGCAATTTTGTGCAACACAAGTAATGGTACAGATATTCTCTCTTTCTAATTTGTTGATTGGATCATCAATAAATAATATACACTTGATTGGACAACAAAAGGGCGCGTAATAATCACCTCGTTTTTAACAGTTTAAAAATATGACATTTGACGCTGATCATCTATGGTTTGACAAATTAGTTGTGTTTTTTCACCTGACGGGTGGTTATAGGTATCTATGTTAAATTTGTTTAATAATTTGATAAATTTAATATGGCGATTCGCTAGTCTAAATTATGCTGTCCATACTAACTAAAACCGAACATATCGCTGTTGACAATTTAGCGGGGGCCCAAAGAATGCTAAGAAACAGAAATAAAAATGTAAATCGACTCCTCCGCTTTGAATTTTGTAAAAAGAGGTTGGTGATTAAGAAATAATAGGTCTTCGACTTGGTGACAAAAAAAAACGGCAAAACCGATTATAACCGTTATTAAATTTCGGTTCTTGATAACAAAACCAATATTTTATGGGTGGGAACGTAAAAAACGAAAACGAAATATATCGTTTTTGTTCCGGTCAAAAACGAACGAAGTATTTTTCGTTTTTAGTCCCTGTTTATAACGTTTTGTATTTCAAGTAATGCCTTTATAAAAAAAATTATATCTGTGATGAATCAAAAAAATTTATCATATTTGGTTTCACCAGCAATAATATCAAAGCATAAGTTTTATTTCTATTAAAATTTTATAATTTTTTTTTTAATAAAAAACTTTAAATTATCTTTGAAAACGCCATTAGAAAATTAACAATTGAAGAATTAACATTCAAATAACTGTCCAGCTGTCCCTACATGTTACGAACCTACCCCATAAATAGAGTTAAGCCAGCGAAAGCTTAGTTCAGATCGAGACTAATCGAAATTCGCTTTTCTTTCAGTCTGTTAGTTTAATTTTATCCTTTTAAGCTTTGATATTTAAACTGATGCTTTACTTAACATAGCCGATTTCCGTGTTATTTCTTTTCCTACACGCTGCAAGAAACAAAACAAAATAAATATAGACTTTGATGATGTATGTGAAAAGAGTACATTTATGAAAAGAGTGTATCAATATGGGAAATTGAATGCAAGTTTCAGGAAAAAAATAAGACAAGACAAACGTAATAGTACATGATGAGAATCTGAAAAATCCAGGAAAGCCAGGTTCAGTCCCTATTTCTTCATTTGAAATGTAACGTGTTTTTGATCGAGCGCAGTAAACGACCGCCACAATCCCGCCGCACATTATTCTCATACTTGGCTTTGCACGGCTTCCGGACTAGTCCGGGGTCTCAAGGTAAATTCCGGACTCGAGCTCACTTCTGATAAATACTCCTCATATTCTGTTCGTGTACTTTAATGCATCTAACAAAGTATAACGTGAAGTGAAATCTGTGTCATAATTTTATAAATAATTAAATTAGGGCTTACAGAGTTTGTTTATGTGGCAAGAAGAGCAAATAGGCTAGTTTATAAGATGCAAATCGACTATGACACGTTTTGTGTTAGAAATTGTAATGTTTGTTGTCATAGACTTGAAAAGTTGGTATTCAGTAATTATATTAATGTCCAGAATAGATTGACGACGAAACAAAACAATTAAAATTACCTCTTCTGAGTCAAACGACACTCGAGTAAATTTATGACAGAGTGTTTAATGAGTCAAAACGATCTATGATTTAAGAGCAATTCTATGAAAATATTTTTTTTTTTAAATTACGAGAGCTTTTGCGCTATTCATAAATAACCAAAAAACTACGATTTCGATTTTTGCTTACAACTTGTTTATTTAAAATCATACTCAAAATATTTTTTGAAATATCAGGATACTTTTTTATGCAGATTTGAAATTTGTTAATAAATTTTACCTAACTTCATTTGTTTTTAATCTATGTTGTAGGCTTCCGCGGCCGATGTCCAATGTGTATAAGTTGTTTTCGGGTTGAAACCGCGTCGAAGGTTTCTTCATAACCGACGTTTCGTCCTCCTTTATCGTGGACATCTTCAGGGTTGTTGGTTAAACAGCAACGATGAAGAAACCTTCGAAGCGGTTTCAATCCGGAAACAACTTAGATTCATTTGTTTTTGTTATTTTATCATCAACTTTTTTATTTTAAATACGCGTTACGTAGTTAGTTAAAAAGAGGGTTTTTTACTCGTTTCATTGACGTATCTTTAATAATAAGAAAGTTATTTCAATATTATTATATTCATTAAGCTTAATCAAAGTTGAAATCTACGCAAAATATATCCTGATAGTGTCGAAAAATATTTTGAGTATGATTTCAAATAAGCAAGTTATAAGCAAAAATCTAAATCGTCATTTTTTTGATTTTTGTGAACAGCGCAAAAGCTATTTTTTTTAAAGATATTTTTTCATGAAATAGTTGCTCTTAAATCATACATCATTTTGACTTAAGCAACTCTATATTTCTTACCGTTTACGAAATCCCCATGTATTCTTAATTATTAAATATATTTACAAGCTAAAATATTGTGAATTGTTGGTTCTCCTTAAATCTGTAGAAATACAGCCTTTTAATACTACATAAATATTTTTAATTCTGTTGGGATTTATTTTTTTAAGCGTGTTTTGACATCTCAAATTTGTAAAACTTTAACCAACAAATTAGAATTGCTTAGGAAAAAATTATATATATTTTGGTGCAAAAATGTTTGTACGTTTTGTTTGAAAATGGTAGTTAATGTGCAAGGAAGCTATTGACGGACAGACGGAGGAGTCTAGTTTATCTACAAAAAATATAATACTCGTAGATAGGTAAGATAGTAAGATCAGTGTTATTCAATAAACTTATTTATATGTAAAAAATAATAAACTAACTATTTATAAAATTTTACAAAATATATTTATGCTGTTTGTAAGCTTACAATTATTATTAATTAATATGGTTTTATTAATTTTAACAACAGAACCAAATTAAATAAAATTCAATATACATTTATATATAATTACTTAAAACGCATTTTAAAATAGCAATTAAAATGTTAATTGCCTCACATTACATTCCACTAAAAACTAAAACCAATAAAATTATGTAAATCGCTGAAAATAGTTTTAAAATTAAATATGTATTTCAACGTATCGAAAAGCCATTAGGTTAAATACCGTGTTAATTTAAGAGTAAGCTCTGAAATAGCACAAAATTGAAATAAAAAGCCGCGGATTTAAATAACAAGCCGCGTAATGTAGGTTCGGATAAACCTTTAATTCTCATTGGAAGAATTATTGTAATCGAAACCCGTTTATCCCTACAATCCTTACACACACTCGGCAATAATTTGTTTTTAATTCGCGTTACGGGAATCTTTGCATTGCTTTAATTCAATTGACCATGTCACGATCTGGCAGCGACAGTAGGTAAATCCGGATGATCCAAGTTGGCTTACTGTGGCACCTGGCATCAGCTGCCATGGAATACGAAAATTGGAACGAGACAGCCTTTAAGTAAAGGCCACGAATTAGAGGAAGATGCTCGGAGATGTAAAAGGTAAGTCGACTAAGTCCAAGAGATTTGCCTCCAAGTCATTTGATCCTACAAGAAAATTTGTGTGATACACGTTGTTCTGCTTTTTCTATGTAACAATCCACGTTTAACATTGTTAGACTTTGTAACAGTATCATATTTGCAAAAATAATACTATCTATATTTTTTTTATTAAACCAACCAAAACGATATAATAAAAATTACTAACAAATAAAATAAATTATTTTATTTTATGCTCTTAAAGTACATTTAAAGGAAACAAATGAACGTTTTCGGGACCTGTAATGTTAAAATTTATGTTTAATCAGGATTTTGTTTACGTTTACAAAAAAGCAGGTCTAAGCTAGATAAAATTCATTTAATATCTATTTAGCAAAATTTAAAGACACTAAATTAATAATTACCGTTTATTCCATTTTACAAGCCGTTTTTTTAAAAATCAATTTTATAATCCATACAGAAAAAATATTTATTTTGTGTCTGAAATAGTCCCTGACAAAAATTTATTTTTAAAAACTCTCATATGCTGTTATGTATTCTTCAGGAAATATAATATACATAAGAAATACACAAAGTCGTTTAATCAATCAGAATATGTTTTATAAAAACAACTAATTACTATTTATTTCCTTATTTAAAGAATGCAGAAATTCCCTGACTTCAATTCCAACATGAAATCTTTCGGTTAAAAAATGATGAAGTAATTTAATAAATTGTATGGTTAAAATCAGTTTTTATATCTTTAAAATGTTTATGTTTATTCTATCATAATAATGTATTCACATAAATTTTGATATTTGGTGCATATTTATGTTACCTTACTTTTGTTTTACGCTTTACAATACTTGTTAAACATATTTCTATTATGAACCCACATAATTTAAAAAATCCCCACCAGGAAATAGTAACTTTATAATAAATACATAGATCTGCCTCTGGGCTGAATCCCTAAATATGTGTGAAAACTGAAATATTCCCAGATTACATTTCCAGCATGGGGATCTCACTTATTATAAGAGAAAGTTTGTTTAAATTACATGAATTGGTCCTTAGTATGAGATGAGCCACAATAAATTTTTTAAAAGTCCAAATTTTCACGTTTTTCAGATGTTATATGAAAAAATATGAAAATGTCGAATTTCTTTTTTCTTTCATAGCTTTTTTGTCTTAATCGTTAGAAAAATTTTATTTGTACTTTCTGGTGGTACTTTTTAATGGCGATTGTAACTGTTATTTTAGATTTTTTTATCACCTACCATTTTTGAGATATTACCCCTAATTTAATTTTTTCTTATGGGCCGCGAAGTTGGCTATGGAGAATAGTTATATGTGATTTTTTTCCTCTTTTAAATGAGATATTACTTGCTATATCTATTTTTATAAATAAGTAACAAAATGAAGAAAACTCGTATTTTACCCATCACTTATCAAGCTATCTGTGAAAATAAAAACAACTACCTAATTAAATGTCAAATGACAGTTACTATTTGTCTGCGGCATCATTTATTAGAATTTCATATTATTGTTGTGTAATTCGATAGTCTTTGTAGTAGTTGTCAAAATGATGGCTACATTTAAAAATAGCGAAAAATTTTACATGTTAAGATGCTACATTCTTTACCATAAAAACTGTGTAGAAACTGAGCGAAAATACTTAAGAGTTATATCCCGAGAAAAGGCAACAAAGGGTGCGTAATTACAGAAATTTGGAAATAAATTTTAAAAAATTTGTTTTTTTCGAGAAACCATCTAAAAATCCAAGTCAAATCAATAATTAATTAGAATTATCTATTTTACACAGTTTCTATTGCAAAGAATGTAGTATTTCAACATTTAAAATTTTTTATTAGTTGTAAATGTGTCCATAATTATATGATAACAAATATCTTATAAAGGCTATCGAATTACACAACACACAACACTACTATAAAATTCTAATAAATGACCCGCACAAATAGTAGCTATCATTTGACATTCAATTAGTGGTTTTTTATTTTTATTTTCATAGATAGCTTAATAAGTGATGGGTAAAATACGATTTTTCTTCATTTTGTGACTTATTTATAAAAATAGATATAGCAATATCTCATTTAAAAGAGAAAAAAAAAGAACATTGAACTATTCCATAGCCAACTTTGCGGCCCATAAGAAAAAATGAAACTAGGGGTAATACGTCTAAAATGATAGGTGTTAAAAAAATATATAAAATAACAGTTACATTCTCCATTAAAAAGTACTTCCAGAAAGTACAAATAAAATTGTTCTAACCATTAAGATAAAAAAGTTATGAAAGAAAAAAGATATTCGACATTTTCATATTTTTTGTATAACATCTGAAGCAGGAGGAATTTTGTACTTTTAAAAATTGATTGTAGCTCCTCTCATACTAAGGAATAATTCATCTAATTTAGAGAAACCTGTATCTCTTATTATAAGCGAGATCCCTCTGCTGGAAATGTAATCTGGGACACCCTTTATACAGTATTACGATTTTGTATGCGAGGTGATTGAAATTTGTGTTCCAACATAAGAATTTCGCTTTCGTATGGGAAATAAATTTTATTTTGATTAACAAAATATCTACACATTTCAGATATCTCCAACTGCCTTCATTAAAATTTATAAAAATTTATGAAAAATTCTAAATTTTGTAAAATCTTTGCAGGAACTATTTGTTTTGCATTAAACGGTGAGTCGTAGTTTTAGTATTCATTAGTTAACTCACTTATTTCTAAAGAATTAGAGTCTGTTAATATCTCCTGTTTGTTTGTTTTATAGCATTTTATAATATTAAATATTATATATTAACAATTATTTTTTAGTATCGTTGTGAAATTTAAAATTCTATCTATCAAATTTATCTATGTATTGTTTATACCGTAAGTTTCTCAGCTCATTTTCTCATTTATATCTAGGTAATTTCAATATGGATGATTGAATAACACAAACTTTAATGTAAAAATAAATACATATATTATACAAACATCAAGTGAATAAGTAATTTAAACGGTAATAATCAACTGTTTGAAAAGCTATAATGATTTTAGATAAATTTTAAAGACAAGAAACTTTGTAAAAAACAATTTGGTGCTTATTACAAGGATTTTGTTTCATAAAACGTTGTATTTCCAAAAATTATACACCAATTTTTAAATTTTGTGTTCTCACCAAAAAAATAATAATAAAAAGACATACAATTAGGAATACGTGGCGGCATCCTGTTAAAACCAAACAATAAGCAAGGAACTGAAGGACATTCGACAGGAATAACTCTTTATCATAATGCTAGTGTATTTGGTGAATGGAAAAGAATTAGGAGTATTATTATTAAACGGACCTGTGTACAAGAAAAACACTTCCTTTAAATGATGTTGCCTTCGATACAGGAATATATTGCGACCAAATTAAGCTCACAGTATATCTGTAAAGTTACAACTCTCTCTTTAGCCTTTGTGCCGCAGTAGGGATTTCGAAAATGGGCCATTGTTCTTGGTATACCTTTTACGAGAATGCCTTATTAAGTGGACCGCTCGTGGGACTTACAGCCAATTAACTTTCGTGGTTTTCGCGTAGGTCATTGTTATAAACAAATTAAAATCCATTAAAGTGAATACGAGTGGATTTTGTAGACCCTGTAATCAACGAATAATGCTGAAAATAAGTTTTTATTGAACCGTTTAGCGACTGAATTGCTATGGACCTGGGACTACTGTAAACCGAAATGTTCAGCATAAACCGAACGATTAAATTAAATTAAGCTTAAGTGTTACTACACACACACTTAACTCTAAACGATTTCCAAAGATTTGTAACTAGATTTAGTGTTATCAGCATCCAATTGTTTTAGTAATACGAAAACGATTGATATTTGAATTAACGCGTTCGGCAAGAGCACCGAATTTAGTAGATGTCGTTAAAGTATGTAATTGTTATAATTATGATACGAAATAAAAATCCAACTGTAACATAAACAGCCATAATAGTAACTGAAACCAACAAAAGAGAATAAAATATTTTCTAATCACTCTAAAACAACATGGGAATCGGAAAGACAAGTTTATGGCGGCCATTTTCCTATTTTTATATCTGTTTCATTTCCGTTTTATGTGTCTTATTTATCCACCCTTGCACACGTCACTTCCAGTATTTTACAATCTAATCATGGGGAACGCACTGAGGTAATCCTACGTTATTTCTCTTGCTGTGTTTCCAATCGACCAACTGAAAACTCTGAATAAATGTAGTCACGATGTGTACTTTCGAACAAAGCCAATGTTCTGAGCGATTTTACGGTAGCTGCTCTGCAAAGTTCCCTTCCGAACATTTGGATCAGAATATAAAATAAACTAACACGACCCCCTATACATATTTCGTTTTGTTTTCCAAGGGATTCACTCTTTCTTCAATCTTATGCCTGGATTGCTTTCAGAATTTGCAAAAAATTACACTTTTATAACATGGCAATATGCATTAAGACGTGTTGGTCCACAGCATCTCAATTTAAAGATTTTCAAAAACTTTTGCTTAATTCGTAAATAAAACATTGATAATATTATATAGTTCTCTTAAGGGAATTTAAAATATAGAATCACTACCTAAATTTTTATACGTTGAAAAGGAATTTTTTTAAATCTTTTTTAAGAGTTGTCGAGTAAGTACATACTACATTTTAACAATGTTTAATAATGTTGATAGTTCCACCGTTCTAGTAAAAAATTTTGCTTGTAATAAATATTACTTGGTTATTTCATTAATAACAAGCTGATGTATCTCTCCATGTTGCAAAATTTAAATAATCAGACTATAAAATTGACAAAAAAGATCAATGAAGTGTGTCAATAGAAACAAAGTCAAACCTCGTTATAACGAACTCCTAGCGACCTATACAATTATTTTGTTATACTAATATTGGTTACATTATAGTATCTATATTACACAGGGACTAAAAACGAAAAAAATTTCCGTCTGTTCGGAACGAAAACGAAATATATCGTTTTCGTTCTTTTCGTTCTAACCAAAAAAATTCCTTTTTCGTTTTCGTGAACCGAAGTAATGACGGTTAAAACCGGTTTAACATTTTTTTTTTTGTCGAAAAATCGAGGACTTTCATTTTTTTTTTCAAGTCACTACAACCCTCTATTAATACGATAATAATATTTGCGTCTCCAATAAAATATAAACGATGACGATGGGTTTTGACGCTCACGGACAGCATATTTTAGACTGGCGAACCGCCGCCATATTAAATTTACCAAATCGTTAAACTCATTAACATTTAACCATTTTATTTAGTATAATACCCGTAAGGTGCAAAAATACAACTTGATTAGTTTAAATTGTACACACGATTTTTATTTAAAAATATAAAAATATAGCAGTGCTGATTTAAATTTGTTTTATTACTAAAAATCTATGAATTTGAATTAAATTAGATCCTACTGTAATTATTTTAGAAGAAAAGAATTAAGTCAAGTGGATAATTCACTAAATGTTTCCATAATTGTTATAAATTTAAAAAAATATATTAGAAAAAAACTTATATTAACTCTAAACGCAAATAAAACACACAGATTAATAATATATGAAAAATTAACTTAAAATATACTTACTCTAACTTAAAAGTTTGTTCATATTCATACCATACAATATACATTTTCATAATCCATTCAATCTTACTAGCAGGGCCTATCACAGGGGGGGAGAGACGGGACTAATTCTCGGGGCCCGGAGTTGCCAAGGGGGCCCGGATTCGAGCTAGTACACAATATTTTGTTTACAAATACTCTTTTAAAAAAAAATATCGTATTTTTAATACAGAATTACATTGTCTATATCAAAACGCGAGTCTTAAATTTATATCTTTCTAAGAGGAAAGGGGGACCCGTTGTCTATTGCTTCCCCGGGGCCCGAATTTTCTTTGAACGGCCCTGCTTACTAGCAACACATTATCCAATAAATCTTCTTTTACATTAGCCCTTTTCGAAGTAAGAATAAATTTTACTTTTATTAACTCTAAACACAAATAAAACATACACATTAATAATATAGGTATATCCAATCAAGTGTACAGAGAATATCTGAACCGTTTCTTGTGTTACACGAAACTGCAAGTATAAACCATAAATTTCAAGTGAGATTTTTTACTGCCTCGTGGAGTCTCCCCAGCATAGAAGGTGAATTCGGGTTTGTGTTTAACAAATAAAATTTAAATAGTGATAAAACCGGTTAAAACCGGTTTCGGAAAGTATTTATTTCGTTTCGTTCTTGAACGAAAAATATTAATTTCGTTTTCGTTCTTAAAAAAAATTCGGTTAATTTCGTTTTCGTTCCGTTCTCAGTCCCTGATTATTACATAACAAGAGTTGTAAGAAGCGTATTACGTAATTATTGCGTAATTGCTTTACAACTCTTGTTATGTAGCTTACTTTTTCTACGATCACATAATACCTACGACGGCGTTTTGGCTAATATACCGGGTGTAAATGAAGTGTGGGACACCCCTTTTTTTTTAGTTTTGATTTCAGATAAATGAAATTATAGTCATATGGTATGTGCAAAAAAACGAGCTTTTTGAGCTTATGCACACAATTGTTTCGCTTCCGATTTCGCTGGAAATGACCCCCACTTTGTTATATTAAATGGAACACCCTATATATTTTTACATTTTTGGAAAGAGGAAGCAATTTTGGATACAACTGCACTATTTTGGTTAATTTTCATAATCTTAAATAATTTTTGAAACAAAATTTCATTTTTTAATAAGTGTGCCGTGACCTGCATAAATTGAATTTTATTATGTCAAACATTGTCGTTTTTGTAAATTTTAATTGACATTTATAAATATTTGGTGAATACTGAAAAAATTCTAAGGTAGCGTGTGTTGTATACCCTGATCGTCATCATCCTGCTGTACCTAAATTATTTTAAAAGAATTGAACAACAATTAAGTCAGAACTTAAAGACGATTCTAATTATTTAAAAATGATTACCAAAATTTTTAGACTTTTTAATTAAATGACTAGAGTAGTTAAACATAAAACGATTATTTGTTTTGTTGCAGTTATTCACAGTGTACTTCGATTAACAAGATTTATTAATAAATCTTTACACAATTATTTGAAGTTTTTGAAGCAGACTCTTAATAAAAATACAAGTTATTGGTCTCGATGGATTCGTTAAAAGATGCTCCATTAAAATAACCGCTAGTACCACAATAGATCCATTCAAAAAAACAATCGCTTAACCTTCAGAGTCGATAAAAGTAACCTAAATGTCAATTAAAATTTACAAAAATAACAATTGTTGATATAATAAAATTCAATTTATGCAGGTCACGGCACACTTAATAAAAAATTAAATTTTGTTCCAAAATTATTTGAGGTTATAGAAATTAACCAAAGTAGTGCAGTTGTATCCAAAATTGCTTCCTCTTTCCAAAAATGTAAAAATATACAGGGTGTTCCATTTAAAATAACAAAGTTGGGATCATTTTCGGCGACACCGGAAGTGAAACAATTGTGTGCATGTGCGCAAAAAGTCCGAGGTTTTGCTTATATCATATGCCTATAATTTCATTTATCTGAAATCAAAACTAAAGAAAAAAAAGGGGGTGTACCACACTTCCTTAACATAAAATACAGCACCGAAATAATTCGAACATTTATCAAACAGTAATTTCTAAATATGGGTGTTAAGCATTTGAATATTATTACACAATATCATAGAAATTATTTTTTTTAATGCAATAATATTACATACACATTAGATTAAAAGCATAATACTTTAAGATTAAGTGCATGTTCGGTTAATTTTGAACATATCTAACATGTTATTGCTTTTCATCTACATTTTGGCCTTTTCACAATCTGCTGTTTAAAGTAAATAATTTTTAGTATCTTAAGAATTTAGCTTTAGTTGCCTCAACTAAAAAAGGCTTTGCATGTATAAGCGATTTTTTTTAGTGAACAGTTTTCTACAACGCTTACGCAGCGTCGCTACTAAAAAACTTAAAAACCTATGAAATTTATTAATTTATCCACAAAGTACTAATTGTTGCAATTGAACTTTAAATGTACATAATTTAAAGCTAGTGTAAATTAATTTGAAAAAATTAAACATTAAAATGGCCAGGTTGCGAAAGCCAATAAAAAATAATATCAGGATATTTTCTAATTATTTTCTTTGTAATATAAAAAAAATATAATCCTTTCAAGCATATTTCTTATTCACTGTTCCTTGAAACAAGAAATGCGAGAATGGATCAGTCGAAAACTAATTAAACTCCACTTTAATTTAACTGCAGAAATTAAAGTTGTTCGTCATTTAGTCAATTAAAATTCTTAATAGAGAAGCTTATTCGTCCATTTTAATTTTGCTCTTTGGGCGTATGTACCCCAAATCAATTAATTCAACAATATTTTAGCATCAATTGCGACACTAAAATATTCGAGCAATACATTAGCGTTTATATATCTTTTACTTCCCACGTAAGTCAGTTTTATATTCTCTTACTGAGACGTAACTATAATCAATTTGCTAATGTTCTTACCCCGAAGAGAACAATAAAACATCTAATTATTTAAAAGCTCAGGATAGTATGCAATGACAGCCCCACAGGCAAAGTGCGATGTGGTTCCATTGTAAATGCACGGTACATTGGATGTCTAATCCGCTCCTAACGAGTTTCCTCCCGAACGTGGCCATTTCCTCTGTATATCCAAGCAATCAACTTAAGGCCTCAAATAAAACTGCGAGATATAAGCCTCTTTTTCACTTACAGTTACTACTTTGACGGGAAATAGGTTTATTTTTATTCTTTCCACCGTGAATTTAACAAAATTAACTTTTGCGTTATTACCCTTCTTAAATTCTTAATTTACTAGATTTTATTAAATTAATTTGAATATTAAGCGAAAATGAAAATCAGATCAAAACAGAAGTAATCAGATTAAAATCAATATAATTAAATTATTTGTATGTAGAGTCAGATAGCCAAATACAAAAGCAACCATTGGAATCTCATAAACAAAAAGTGGTACAAAATTTGTTAAATTAGACAATTATCAGACTTTAATAATTATTTGAATAATTCATTCCACATGCTGGATTTATGTAAAAATTGACAAAAATTTTAAATTGTATAATCGTCGCTGTTCATAATAAAAAAACGTACTGAAGAATACGTTGTGAATGACAAAATGCTTTTTCCTATCAGCATAGTTGACTGTGACTTGTTAAAAGCTTATTATTGCCCTTGTGTTTGGCATACATTCTATATGTTAATCTATTTTTACGTTCAAGATTTATAACGACTGAATCAATCTTAAACTTTTTATATTACTCACATAAAGTAAAATTTACTTCCATAGTTTCGTGCTCACACCTAGATTTCGTAAACTGTCTCTACTATTCTATTTAAGATTGCAATTACTCGCCTCCCTTATAAATCGATAGTTTCAATTTTCTGCTGCGTTTGCTTAAATTGTTTCAAATAAAATTTTAAAGAAAATTTTAACCATAAACTATCAAATAACCACAGGTATGGCCGCAGCTAGATTATTATTTATATGTTTGACAACTAGACTTGGACAATATAAGGAAGTCGAAAACAGCTTCTAAACGAAATTTTTGTGTAGTCCTTAAGATATTTAAAACGCCTGCACCGGTCCATATTTCCTAACGACTCACTGGGTTATTTTTCAACGCCTAATGTACAGGGTGGTCCAAATTCGATGGAATTACATGGGTATCTCGCTTAATAGTCAAGATAGAGAAACGGTTAAATTACCAAAAATGTCCGGTTTTTTGAGACAAACTCAGAACAGTTCTCAAATAAATATTCTATCATTTCCGGTTTTTCTTGTTTTGTTTTATGTTTTCACAGCCTAATTTTGTTTTTCATCTTTAAAAAAAATTAAAAAAACCTTTGTAACTTGCGTATTATTGAAAATAAATACATCAACATTTATATATTTGGAATGCGAATAAAATAAGGAATTTAAATAGCTCATAGCCAACTATAGCTTCCATTTTTAAAAAAAGGTAAGTTTGTGTAGTAACTTTTAAACGGCAAGCGTAAATTTTTTTTATATTAGTTCTTTCAACATCTACATAAAAATATCTAAAAATTATCTTAATAAAGTTTTTTGATATTTAAAACAATGAGGAAGATATAACACTTTATAAATATAACAAAAAAAAGCAGTTTTTCACTAATAACTCAAAAATCGGAAATGGTAGAATATTTTTCAAAACGGTTCTGAATTTGTCTCAAAAAACTGCACATTTTTTTGTAATGTAACCGTTTTTCTATCTTAGGTAACTATTAAGCGAGATACCCATGTAATCCCATCAAATTTGGACCACCCTATACTTCTAACCCAGCGGTGGGCAAACCGCGGCCCGCGGGCCGCATGTGGCCCTTGGTAGTTTTATATGCGGCCCTCCATGAATTACTATATTAGTAAAAATGTCTATAATATGTTGTATGTATAGCTTTTTTTATACCTTAATTTTTTGTCGCTCCCAACTTACACATAATTAATAAGTCGTTATTATAATAATTTTTTTTTTAGTGCGGCCCTTTTAGTCACACTATTTGCGCAAACTGGCCCTCTTTAAAAATAGTTTGCCCACCGCTGTTCTAACCCATGCTTAAATCACACTTTTTAAATAGTTCGAAATAAAGCTTTACCAGGTTTATCATTTGAAAAAAAGTGTGGCAACTTTTAAATGAGCATTTTTTTTTCAAAAATTAAAACATAAGTGGTACATCCTCACAAACAATTTTAGTAAAAAAAACGCAATTATATTTAGCAAATAAAATTCTTGTTGACTTAAACTACATCTGAATATATTTAATAACGTAAAGAATTATACAGATAACTTCATCTTTTTTAAACAACGTGACATTCTGATTACCCATTTAAGTTGCCTGATCACTACTTAGTCAAGAGTGATGTTTTTAATTCACAATATTGTAGTTTTTGTAGAGACGGCAACGTATTTGAGTAATACAATTATTTAACAACCTTACAACCGGTTTTAACTAACATTCATTACGTACGTTTATCAGTATTTCAAAGCAAAAACAACAAACAAGAAACAACTATAAAATAATTTATAACTTTTACTATACAGGTGGTCTTCGATATACGTCGTCCCTATTTACGTCGTGTCGCATACGCATCATTGATCCATTAAGGACGGTGAACTCGATATACGCCAGATTTATACGGATTTGCGTTATTTACATTAAGAGCAATGCATTGTATGTCCACGACATCATACGGTTACATGGTGTTTTCGTTAGCGAAGTGGCGTTATGAATTTATTTTACTACCTAAATAAAAATTATCTGTGCATATGCCTCCACACTTTCACATAATTTCAAATTTTTCAGTTGATTTGAAACGTATATCTCACATAGGTAATATATTAGGACAATGGAAAACTGATTGATGTCCAATATACGTCGTTTCATTATAAGTCGTGCTTTTTAGGAACGTACATCGAACAAACCATTTTTAATCACGCTACGAATCTGTTTAAACGTCTTACACAAGTAGTTTAAATATCTCCTTTTTTTTTGTTAACAACAATATTTGTTCCATTTTATTGGATTATTCTGCTTAAAAGTTTTATCAATTTTTTTCAGACTAGTATATTTTATATCATTTGAGATATTTACGATGTCTCGAATTGCATCAGTAATAACATATGTTACATCAAGCATTACATAAAGTATATCTGGTGAATCCAATAAAGATTAGTAATTTCATTATTATAATGCCATAACATTTATTATTTTGCGTGTATGATTACGTCGCCCCTTGTGGGTGGAGCGCAATGTCACCAGCTCCCGCCATAAATAAGCAGTGGTAGCATATTGAGGTTGCATTGATATGTATCCGCGTAGCTTTTATTGCAAATGTAATCCGGCTATCATGGGTCGATCAGCATAATAATAGTTTAAACGCCACCCCGAAACATCTGGGTTTCTACGACACTCCATTGTCACGACGACGATTCAGTAGCGTCGTAAAACCTTTACAATTTTGATTAAAAACGAATTTAATTTTTTTAAATGATTCACGTTTCTTTCCTTTTTTTAAAATTTTAGTGAATAATATCTAATTAAGAAACATTCATGCAAAAAATAAATTTTTATGCAGTTCAGTATAGGTATGGACCAAGGAAACGATTGCTAATAAAAGAAAAGCAAAAAAGACCAATTTTCAATGTACTTATACTTATTGACAAACAGGAAAACAAATCCAAATGCTTTACAATCTCGAAATTTTACTAAAAATTAAGTTGTTCGGCCTTTCTTAAAACATTTACACAACTATTTACAGCTAGAAAGATCCTGCAAGTATTTCAGTGATTAATCACTGACATAATTAATATTATATTGTGCATTTTATACTTTTCTGGTCATCAAGGCATGTTTATAGTAGATTTCAGTCAAGTCATTTCGTTTGAGCTCGGATTGGCCACAGTCAAGCGCAGAATAAGATAATTGCTTTGCGTTTTTAGGCAGAATTTTGAAAAGTCTCTTATTTTATTTTATCTGTGGCAAAACCTTCATTACAATAACAAAAGCTTTTAAACTTAAACGGAAAGGATTTATTGAGTTAATTTGAAAGATCTCTCTTTGTTTTGTTTTTTTGCTATACCAACCATGTTAATTTTTTGTGAAATTTGTAGTGTACTGTTCATAAATAAACTAGTAGATAAATAAATATTACTTATAGGTCAAAATATTGTGACGCATGATAGGAAAGTAACGTGAAATGTTTGTGTATTGAACACATCTTGAAGAAACATCCCAGAAACGCTTATAAAAAGGGGCGGATCTACATAGGGACTAATAGGGCTTAGGCCCTGGGCCCCCAAGTGTCAAGGGCCCACAAAAATTGAATTATTATCATAAATGTTTAATACTATTTCATTAACAATGAGCACTTATCGTATAGTAAAAAATAGTTAATATTAATAATATAATATCTAATAATGATATATAAAATATAATGCTTGTTATTCAACACCATTTCATAAAAAAATATATTTCAGCTCTGATTTTGATGTTATTAAAAATGAATTTTAATCCCCAATTTAAAGATTCTTGATCTAACAAAAACATGGGCCCCATTGGACTTCAATAAGCCCTAGACCCCGAAAAACCTGGATCCGCCCCTGCTTATGAAGGATTTGCTGGTCATCATGATTTATCCTCTAATGATAAAGATGCTGAATTACTTCAATGTTATTTAGGTTTAGTCACTGTAAAGTGACTACATCTCTCTTATGTGCAGTGGTGGACTCAATGGGTGTCGGACCTAGCGCCTCTGATTTTTTTTAGATTTTTTTTATTATTGTTTTTTTAAATAGCGCACATTAATAAAATAGGGTGGGCCAGGGTCTCCAAAAAGTCTAAGTCCGACTCTGGTTATATGACTTGAATACGCGCTCATACTTGGACCAAACGTGTTGCAAAAAGGAAAAAGATATTAAACCGCTTCTCACAGCATCAGTCTACGCTGTTTTTTTATTGATAATTGTTAAGAAATCTTGCTAGATTTAAACAAAGATGTCGACGATTAAGAACACAATATTGTTATATTGACATATTCGTATATTAACATCTCCTTTAAAAACAAACGCATGGCAGGGTCTAAAATGATTCTGTATTTTTTAACACACACACAACGAGTTTTTAAATAATAACGCATATTTTTGCTGTTGAAAAATATTAATTGTTTTAAGGATGATGAATAACAAAATTTTTGTTTGAAAAAATTGTTTGCCAAACCGTTTTTTGTTACACTGGCCACAATGGCGTAGTTACCGTATAGCAAGCATAAATAAAGGCTGATGGTCCACAAAGAAGCTAGTCTTAAAAATGTTTAAATACTTCAAAAGATACATGATTTTCGAAAAATTATCATACATTGTAATAAATTAAGATATGCTATAAAATGTAAAAAGTTGTTCACGATTTAACTCACATTTTTTTCGTAACTTATGTTTTCTTAATTACGTTGAATTAAATGATTTTCATACTTTCGTTGTAGCAAAATACAACGTTTTGAAAAACGATTTTTTAGAAATCGGTATTGCATTTATTTTTTTACGTTTTCTGTGACAGTCGCTGATGTCGAAAGGTCATTTAACAAACTTAAAATTATAAAAGATTACAAAAGTAAGTACAGATTACGAGAGGTCTTCAACAAGCGTCTAAAACGAAGTAGATTTATTTAATGATTTTTTTAAATGCAAAGGCCAAAAATGTCAAGTTTTTCACTGCATCCAATTTTGTTTACGTTGTGCTGCAATCAATAATAAGTTTATTTTTATTTTACTCGTATATTGTGAAATTATAAGCATAAAAAATAGGATTAAAAAAATAATAGTTTTAATTGTATTAATTAATGGTTTACCGCCGAATCCTAAATCAAACTCATATAAAATATTCAAAAAATAGTGAAGAAGAGGGTCCATTATTGACTTTTGCTTGGTGACCCAAAATTTAGCAAATCAAAAATTAACATAGTATACATTATTCAACTGAACTTTAAATATCAATACCTGCATAAAAACTTTAAAAAAAAATATTATGATGGTATTTCGTTTGTTTCATCAATAAAAGAAACGCCACTGCGTTATAGCTATACTGTAACCTATTAAAACACTGGTAATGTTAAGAGAATCACTATACAAGTAGTAATAATCAACTTTAGTTTTAGTGAGTCCTCGTTATGTGTTATAGAATCCTTATTCATTATACACTATGGGTTAGAAAAGGACCGTGGCGGTATAAGTTAAATGCGAATAACGTGGACGTTAGTGATTGATGAAGCGCATTCATTATTAGAAATTGCATACGATGCATTTACATGACAATAACATATCGGGTGCTATAAAATAATATTTAAGGTTTCCAACTTGCATTTACAGGGTCGCATAAAATTTGTGAGTATTAAATCAAGAAAGATCTACTAAAATTGTGTGTGGTAAAGTAGCCTAAGAAAATTATTCTTTGAAGTTTCACATTTGATATTTTCGTTAAAATACCTACTTACATTTAATTTTGAATACTTTTCTGTCTGCTTGACGAATAAATAATAATATCTAAAATATTTTCTAATATTAGATAAGACATTAACAGAATCACAAAGTGGATTTAGAAAAGGTAGGAGTGTTCAAGATCATATATTCACAATTAAACAAATTATAAGTAAAACACAACTAAAAAGAGAAAAAATATACTTCGCATTTATAGATCTACAAAAAGCATTCGATAAAGTGTCTACACGAAAAGAAAGAAAGGTGGACAATAAACCAACAAGGGAGGGTCACGATACGTTGTCGCTAGAATTTGATTAAGGCTGTGTTTATTGCATCAAGGTCATCAAAACTAAATGCTTTCCAAAGTTAAACGTGCCACTGCCCATTTCCTTCCGAAAAATAGGGAAAAAACTAAAAAATTGGTACCTATAAAAAGGTCATTTTTGCGATCGCGTTGGCCATGAAACCGTCTGAGAAAAAATCGAAATTCTTCTATTTACCAATTCGTACATCTTTTGCAAGTAAATTGGCGCAAAAATTACTTTTATTATTCAACTTTTTAGTTTTTCCCTATTTTTCCGAGAAAATGGCCAGTGGCACGTATAACTTTGCAGAACAATTAGTTTTGATGTTCTTGATGCAATAAACACAATCAGATTCTTTCAACACAGAAGATGGATTAAGACAAGGAGGAGGTATGAACCCAATACTGTTTACGATATTTATGGACAATATAATTAAGAATCGCAAACAAAATGTTAAAAGTTTATTCGTAGGAAACAAAAATGTACAGAAGGTCGAAATATCAGAGTGTGCGTTCGCAGACGATGAAGTCATTATGGCAAAGAATGAAAGGGACCTAAAAACTAATATAGAAATTTGGAAAGGAGTATTTAGAAGAAAATGGAATGGAAATAAATCACAAGAAAACAAAAGTAACGACGACAAACGAAGAAAATGAGAACATAAACATAGAAATTGAAGGAGAAAAAACAGAAACAATATTTCGACTACCTAGAAGTAACAATTGAAAATACAGGACAACAAGAATTGGAAATAAACAAGAGAATAGAAAAGGCAATAAAAACCTACTACGCTATTACCAAAACCTTCATTAATAAAAAAGAAGTCTCAAAAAATACAAAAATTAGCGTATACCATACAATATGCAAACCGATCTTGACATTTAGGTGCGAGTCATGGACATTAACATCGAGCCAAAAAAGTAAAATCCAAGCGGCTGAAATGAAATTTTTAAGAAGAGTAAGAGGTATAACAAGAAAAGACAAAATAAGAAAGGAACAGATTAGAGATGAAGTAGAAGTAGAATCTATTTTAGAATTCATAGAAACTAGACAACTGAGCTGGTGGGGGCATCTACAGAGGATGAACACAAGAAGACAGGTAAAGAGTGTGGGAAGCAAGAAGACAAACAAGGAGGAAAAGAGGAAGACCGAGAGAAACATGGGAAAACGCAGTAGCAAAAACCTTGGAGAAGAAGCGAAAATCATGGTGCGAAGCGAAAGAAATGGCACAAAACAAAAAGCAAAGGCGCAAATTCATGTATAGGTAATACATAGACGTGTACACTTCCCTACACCTACGGGTAGAAGGAAATTTAATAATATATATCTAACATATCTGAAAAATTGTCAAACATAATTGTATGGACAACTAACTGTACCGTATGCTTAACTAAAGACAATATAAAAACTGTTTTTTTTTGCGAAATTTATTGAAATAACATAATTGTAAAAAGCTGATGCTAATAACATAAAAATGCGTGTTATAGGTAAGTGCAACCAAAAAGTTTTTGTAAATTGTTTTATCAAACTTATTTTGCAAAAAGACAAGGATTGGAAATCCAAAAAAAAAATGGTTTTATTCAGATTCGGTTTTATTAAAATATGTTTGTATTATTTATTATCGTTTTGGGTTCACGGAACCTCGAACAGTAAAGTTGGACGATTACAAATCACTCTTCATGTAAATATTACACCGAAAACTGCTGGAAATAGGTGAATACTGAATACAGTACCGATTTGTACAGTTGTCCTATTGTTTTGTTAGTACTTTGCGTAAAAAATGGCTACATTTCAATTTAGGTTTAAAACGGCTAAAAAAAAAACTTTTGTAATGAGTAAAATGATTGATATTAAAAATCTTATGAATCTTTCCCAGAGTTGTCTGACTAAATTATTGCTGTGGAACTGAACCAATTTATAAATCAAATACCTTTAACGTAATCGCTGATTTCTTTATCAGTAGGTATCATAAATAAGTCATCCCTTATCACAAACCGTAATTTACAGCTTTGATGCTGTTAAAATAAATTGCAACATATGTGGACAAATTACATAAATTACACGTATGTTGTATGAAAAGTTCACTTACTTTACAGTACAGCGCTGCTGCTATAGGAAAGCTGTAAAAAAAAGTTTTTGGGTAGAGGGTTGTTAGTGAACAATAACCAAAACAAACCTTGTGGAACAATTTTATTGTGACTAGATGATTGAAAATGATTGAACAATTACAAACAATATGCACAGAGTATAATGAAACAAAGTAGGTACATTGTGTTTGGTTAAGTTTAATCTATACAGTTTAAAGAATATCTTACATTAGTATCGGTAATTTTATTTTTTTATTCAGTTCGACATGCGACTTTATATTTACATTGCACTTTTCAGCCTTACGCCCAATCTCAGTAGACTGTGTCGAAATAGTAGAAACATAAAAACAAGTAAATAAAATCTTTGGTTATACATTGGCACGTTTTTGGCAAAGAAAAACATGTTGGTAACTGGTATTTGTACTAACATTAACTAAATAATAATTCTTTTTAAGGTTTAAAGCGTTTACTCTTAATCCGTCGCAGTTAGAAAATCTGCGTAATCCGAAATCTCAGTTGTTAGCTACTTAAGTACACAAAATTTGCTCAAAAATGAGACGAATTTTAAATTAAACTTTGGCTGGGTTCGTTTTACCATCTTAAGGTTTCCCCTCACAAACTGCTCTCGCATTATTTGAGTGCTAGTCCAATAATTTAACTACTTTTAATATAAATCGACATCAAAACTACTATTTTGAAATTAGTTGCTAATTATATACAATCCACACGTTGACCAATTGATTTATTTCTACTTGCAAAAATATGAATTGCACCATACGTCAGCCATTTTGAATTTATTATCACTGATCACTGATTGGAGTACGTAATATTTGCACTCAAAATTGCAGATATGAAAATGGAGTTTTTTTATCAAATCTTATCAATCGTCTTGGTCTTCGTGTTTAAGTTCGGCCCCTAAGGGCTGTTCGTGTTCTCAGCCGGGTCTTTCGCCTACCCCAATGCCACTGCCCGCATATTGGCAGGCAGACAATCCGGCAGAACTTGTTCGGACAGGACTAACACTCGAATAACCGACGAAGCCCGTATGCTGCTTAGCCTTTAACCTTAGCGAAGCAATGCTCGAAGTCATTGCTGTACAAGGTTCTGCTGCTGCTCGGTGATGATACATCGTATAAGGATTAGCTGGGGTTGTATAGGGACAGGGTTGAGCTGCAACAGCGGCTTGAGTTGTGGTCAGGCCGGAACCCATTGCTCCTGGTAACATTGAACTTGTGGCACCCGTCATGGAAACCGACGTTGCCGCATTGAAACAATTTACCGGACTTTGGTGGTGATTGGAAGGAACTACGGGCCAAAATGGTTTCGTTCCTAGCGGACTTGGAACTTTACTTGCCCAGTTGTTGTAACTGTATGAGGAATAAAGGGTGTCTGTATCCCCGAATGTTGGCATAAGGCCGTTGAATTGTGTTCCAAAGCCTGTTTTGAACTCGGCAGCCGCATTCATTGCGTTCATAGCATTTCTTTCCCGCTTCCTCCATTTCGCTCGTCTATTCTTAAACCATACCTGTAACAAATATACAACAATAAATATTAGTTCATTTCTTGCAGAAATATTTTACAAGGTCGTGCTTGCGAGGGGTTAATATTATAAGTCAAAAATCATAATGAATCTTAAAAGGCGTTTTGTCCTGTCGCGGCGAACATAATCATCCTCATAAGACCATGGGAGTCTTAAACATTATGTTCTCTGTACACCATAGGAAACATAGTGACATACATATCTAACATCAAAGCGTTGGGTTGCGATATTTATAATCAACACTATTCTTATAGTTTTTCGAAGCTAAATGGATTGCAAAAAAATACATGATTTGCTTAAAAATGTATAAAACGAAACATAGTTCTACATAAAATTATGTACGTAATTTTCTGCTCAAATAACCTATTAAAGTCATCATGACTTTAGGTGGAGTATTAATGTTTACAATGACATTTAGTAGCTATAATACTTTATGATACGTAAATTCAGCTACTATTTCAAAAAAGTAAGGCGTCACTGTATTTTGTGCAGAATACGTGCAAAAAAATGATGCTTTTATCAACGTTGACATTACTGTTAAATGTTGATCGCGCTCTACTAAGCAACTACTTCTGTGCGTTTAACTCCCGCTGTTTTTGTGAAGTATCATTTCCTGGAGGATATAAATGCCTGAAAACGAAGCTCTTCTTTGTTTTGGAGATATATGAATCCGGGGCCGGTAAATTGGTCTTTATAAAACGAGCAACCATTTTCGCCGTCATCTTCCATTACGCCTGTCTTCCATCTGCAGTGTTCTTCTCACCCCTCGCGAGGACCTCTTGGGGTTCATCAAAGCTCCCCGACCCCGTAGCCAACGACCCATCTAATTGCGGCTGTGGAATGAAGATCGACGAGCGGGGCGATTGGCCGCGACGGCGCGAAGTTATGTTAGGGGAAGTGTTGGTTGAAACGGATCGCAGAATCGCATTTTCACCGTTTGAACAAGAAAATATAACTATGTGTATTTCATATTTATTTCAACTCCAGTATATTACAATTTACTCGAAATACGACTGTATTTCTTGGTGACAAGTTTTTAATGCCGCGCTTCGTATTTGAAATTCATTGTAAATAGCAAACAGAAGAAAGAGTTCATAAATTAATAAAAAATATTTGTTCTAAATGTTATTTTACATCAAAGAATTATTTATTATTATTAGTACACTGTAAATGTAATAGATAAAATTTTAGTCACAATCATTTTATTATTAATTATTAATATAATTATTACGTTGTGATTAAATAAAAAAATAGTTTAAAAGTTTTTAATTCAAAACCACATATTACAAATATTAAAAAGGTCTCATAAAAATGTATTATAAACCCCAATGTAGAAAAGATTTTGGCATAAATATTTTTATAATTACAGTTTTTTTGTAATGTAACGAAACGCAAGCGACTTGTAAAATATTTATTATGGCTCTATCGATAACTAATATCAGAAATGTACAATTATAACTTCATTGCCAAAATAGTCGAAACGTGTTCGGCGATCTCAGAACGTGAAAATTCGTCGAGATCTCGAATTCGAAAATTTTCGCGATTACAGTGCTTTCTTTATACTTCGTATGGTGAAAGTATAAAACATGGTGGAACTAAAATAATCCGTGTTGTAAACGAACTGACGACAGCGACGATAGGGGAGGCGTCGTGACTGTGTAAGCGTCGTAAGTACGAAGCGTCGCAAGTCGAAACGTCACAAATTGGGGTTTGCTTGTAATTCATGGCTACGACCTCGCGGTTAACTAGCAGTAATAAGTTGGTTTAAAGGTTTCACTTATTGTTTTTAACAGAAATTAAATTATGTACAATTAAAATATTTCGCAATGACTTTCTTTTTCTTATTAATTTAAATTTAAACATTTTTGCGAAAAAAAAAACTCACCAACTACCTATGTAAATCCATCTCACGAAATTACTAATTAAAATTAAAATTACTAATAATTTATTATTCATGGTGTCAGGTCTTTATTGGTAATAGAACAGTAATGCAGCAAAACAAATGTCTTAATTTATATTCTGTTAAATACGGCTCATTGCTTTCCACGCTTGGCTATTCAATCAGTGCATGTGCCACCAAATGGCGAATAAACTATCCCCGTTACATGTATTTGATATAAACATGAGAATTATCCCATCGTACGTCTGACTAAAGCGAAGGCGTCAGATTTCGGTTATCTCACTTTTACCAATGTATGTGTAAGAGAAAAATGTCCTGGTGAGTAATGCTTCGGAGTCTGAACGATGTTAGTAGATGAGGCGATGAGGCGTATGCCGTGTGGCCGATCTAATCTGATTAACATGGCTAGAACTACTAGGAGGGTGCTCAGCGCGTGCCGATCTGCTTATTAAACCGTAATTTGGTAAGGTTCGTTTATATTTTGACTTCATTTATTGCGGCGTGTCAGTGAATTGTTAAAGTAAACGCTGTTTTTCAGCAACACACGGACATTATTTTTATTGTTTTGCTCATCTAACTACTACGCAATAGCTCTGGTCAAAACTAGCTAACGTGGTAGACAAAAAATAGCAGGCCACAGGTGTGAAAAAATATAAAATTTTAAACTAAATGGTAATTTTTCTTTTAAAAAATAAAGTCATTTACTCAATAATCATGACAACCACATACATTTCCAAGCAATAAATTCATCGCAAAATTCCAGCATTGAAAAAATTGGATTAATACTTCAATCAAATTGGAATGATCAAACAAACGACATGCTATTTGAACAGATTCTTAAAGGTATACAAATTTTTAAAATGTTATTTACTAGTCTATAAAAACAATAGAGCGATAATACTGAATTTTACGTTTAAATATTTGTCAACTTCGAATATTTGTCGACTTCGAATTTTATAATAAAATATTGTTAGCATATACTCGTATATTACATTCCTTACACTTCCAGACTAAATTTTTGTGCAAAAGAAAAACTATTTCAATTTTTATTTTTTACTACGCAACATAAACCCGTTAAAACCTTAAAGTCGAACATTTTTCCTGTCACAATACTGTTTTCAACACATCTTGATAGGTAAAAATACAAGTTTCAAGACAATCATAATGAATAATTTATTTGTCGCAAAGCACTCAACAATAATGAATCTGGGACTTTTAGCATATCTCTCCAAATAAATTTATTTTATATTATACATCATAAAAGCATATGTAATGTACTATCTCGTAAACTTCATAATAGCTTCTAAGGTTAAAGCAAATTACAACGAAAGCGAGTAAGGCCATCTTTAATTAGGTATTTGAACAGTATAGCTACCAAAAACATGCTACACTAAAATACTAGGAAGTAGTTTGAATGCTTTATTAAGAACATTTTGTCACAAGACTATTTACAATCGCCTCGGGATAAGAAAAACAAACTCTCCAAACGTTTGTGATTATTTTTGGGTATTAGAGAACTTAAACTATACATAACTACTATATATTTATTAAATAATTTTTGTTTTAAATGTAAATAGAGAAATGTGAAAAATAAATAAGACGATGTTAGGAATGTTTTAACTTTATATTATATGTAGGTATGTTCTCTATTTTAAATTATATTCTGGTTTTGTAAAAACTTTACGTAAACGGTGTTTTTCTACTTCTAAAAGTTGTTTCTGGAGCCATTTAATTTTTGTCGTTTAACGAATTGGAGTAAATTATTACAGTTAAAATAAAGTCACTGCAAATTTATTATCAGGGTTGTTTTCACAAAAACCGGAAAACCCCACGTAACAAATCCCTTTCAGTTGTTCTTGTGTAGTGAAACGAGTTATACTTCCCGAACTATTAAAAATATTTATTGCCCTTTAATAATAATGTTACAAACATTTGCGTGAAAAATGTGCTCCAAGATTTCTTTTAAATAAATTCCTATTTAAAGTCGCATCCCAACACGTATTCGATGTTCGTATTCTGAAACCGCACTTCATTAAAAATAAATTCCGGTGAAGAGCGCGCGGCAGTTAACGGAGGCTCGGGATCTGCGAGGATTTCCCGGATCTAGTGGAGCAATACCGGAGTCGTGCACTTAGCTCACTGATGTGCTCACCATTTCGTGTTAATTCACTTGTTCTTTTTTACAAATACTATTAATCTCTTCTTGCTTTTCAATGACTGACTTTCAACCAAGATCGATTATAGATTATTTAAGTAATATCAACCCTTTGATATTTGTAAATTTAGGAGTACCTAAATGAAGTAATTAATGATTTATATTTTTACAATCCTGTATGTCATATAATTCACCGAATTTGTTAAAAAATATATTTTAGTATCAAGCAACTTATTTTATTGTTTATAATAAAATTGGAACATTTAACGCTTAAACGAAAATGCATCAGCAATTTTGTTTATGAAAATTTAGTTTTTGGATTATTTGACATTAGCTGAACACCAGAATGATCTACTTATTAAAATTTCACGTGTTAATTTACAGAGAATAAAGTAAAAAATAATCCTAAAATAATGGAGACCGGTAATTAATCAGTATCAATAGTTCAAATATTGTTTTGTTTTAATTTACAGCATCGACTTTAATTCTTAAACATTTATTGTAATCTTTTTTTGGGGATAAAATCACTAAAAAAAAACATTTGTTTTATAAAAACCTACTTATTTTGTTTTTTACCTCATTATGCCATTTAGTAGTATACAATCTATTTTTTGTTGGATTTTGTTTATAAAAAAAGGATGTCAGGTATTGTATTAGTGAAAGGTGTAAAATAATACTAAAATTCGTAAATATTATCATATAACAAAAGAATGTAAGTTAATACCAAAAACAAAAAATTAGACAATTGACATTTACCATATAGGTACTTTGCTATTACCAATATTACTTACACTAGATATACGCAATTTGAAAAAAATGTGTTTTGTTTGGCGTGTTGGTGATAATTTTCCAAAATAGTAGCAGCTTCGAGTTCCTTAATGAAAAGTAATGTTTGTTTCTGTAACAGATAGTGTATCTATCTCTTACGGTTTTGAAGTTGCCTGTGGCAAATTTGCTTGTTGAAATAACGCAGTTTGATTTTTCCCACTTTATAAATATACAGGGTGTTTCAAAGAAAAAACTACTAAAGGATTAAATGCAACAAAGTGATATTTACTCAGTGATACTTTTAGTTTAAAAAAAAATACCTTGTAGGCAACACTGAAATAATAAATTTATTGTTTAATAATCTTATAAAGTTTAACACGTTGACTGCGTTACATACCCCCGGGGTCTTGTAGCAGTCATTCCTACTGTGCGGGAGCGAAATTTACAAAACATTACCCACGTGCGTAGCTTATAAAAACTTTAATTTTCTTCCGATTTTACTTTTATAAACAGGTTTGAGATTATTGTAGTTTACGCAACCAAAACGTAGCATATTTTAATACAAGTCGCCGGCGGCATGTAACGCACAGAATTCATAATTATTACTTCTGTGCGGCACGAGTCTCCGGCGGTAGGTACGGCCGATAGGCAGTATCTTGCATGTACTAACGATTCTCGGCTATTTTACCATTTAGAATTGCACTTAAACTTTAACTAGCAAATTAATTTATCATAGTTGTCCCAAACAAAATACATTTTTATAATGTAATAAACATATAAATTTATATACAGTGCGTTCACGCTGAAAGGAATAAATTCATTTAAACAATAGCTATTAGTTTGAGAAAAAAACGCTCGGACCCGTCGATTTTTGTTTTTAAATTGACATTTTTTAACGCATGTGCCAACCCGATATCGCTTCCGGTTTACCCGGAAGTGACATTAACTTTGTTATTTTAAACACAACACCCTGTATTTTTTTACATTTTTGGATTCCTCTTTAAGTGTTCTTTATAAAATGTATTAGGTCATGTCGTCCTTAAATTAACCGTTTTCGTGTAATTTATATTTCCGTAAAAATTTTGTGCCGTGCATCACTTTTGAAAATTTGCGATATTTTAAAATTTTGATAAGTAATCCTTAATTCCTTTTGAAGTTCTATAAATAATACCTTAGTAAACTCTTTTCATTCGTTAAATTTGTAAAATTTTAAAATATCGCACTGTATACAGTGCGTTCACAATGAAAGGAATACATTCATTTAAACAATAGCTATTAGTTTGAGAAAAAAACGCTCGGACCCGTCGATTTTTGTTTTTAAATTGACATTTTTTAACGCATGTTCCAAACCGATATCACTTCCGGGTAAACCGGAAGTGACATTAACTTTGTTATTTTAAATACAACACCCTGTATATTTTTACATTTTTGGATTCCCCTTTAAGTGGTCTTTATAAAATGTACAAGGTCGTGGTGTCCTTAAATTAACCGTTTTCGTGTAATTTATATATCCGTAAAAATTTTGGGCCGTGCATCACTTTTGAAAATTTGCGATATTTTAAAATTTTGATAAGTAAGCCTTAATTCCTTTTAAAGTTTGATAAATAATACCTTAGTAAACTCTTTTCATTCGTTAAATTTGTAAAATTTTAAAATATCGCAAATTTTCAAAAGTGATGCACGGCACAAAATTTTTACGGAAATATAAATTACACGAAAACGGTTAATTTAAGGACAACATGACCTTATACATTTTATAAGGAACACTTAAAGGGGAATCCAAAAATGTAAAAATATACAGGGTGTTGTATTTAAAATAACAAAGTTAATGTCACTTCCGGGTAAACCGGAAGTGATATCGGGTTGGCACATGCGTTAAAAAATGTCAATTTAAAAACAAAAATCGACGGGTCCGAGCGTGTTTTTCTCAAACTAATAGCTATTGTTTAAATGAATTTATTCCTTTCAGCGTGAACGCACTGTATAGATATAGTATTATTTCATATTTTATCAGTAGTAGATAATATAACAAGTGCATTGAAAATTATCGATAATTTTTGGTAAATATGCCCGAATGCAATTTTTTCTGATTCAACTTGCATGAGTGAAGATTTGTCAAAAATTATAGATTATTTGCAATGCACGAGTTATATTTTGTCAAAAAATTTCCTTCACCTAACCTATCTGTCAAATTAAAATGTTGTTTAATTTAGATAAATTAAAGTATACCTACTACTTACTGCGATTGTTATTATTAATAGATCATTTATAACTAATGTTTAATTCAAGAATTATATTTTAATAAAAATTAATGAACCAAATAGTATTTAGGTACATACACATAGATAATCTGTTATGTCAAATTTTACAAGTACTGTCAGAGTGGTGTGTCAGGGGTGTGGTTTAATCTATATTAAAGTAACGTTATTGGTCGCCGACATCTGTCAAAAAATTATCAAGACCAAAATACCTTATTCCCTCTCCAAATTTATATTTTCCACCAATAAAAAACTCAGATTTCTTAGAAACGACCAATAAACGCATGAAAATCTGTTAATTGCGAAAAGTAAATCATCAGTGTATGATTATGTTTATTGGCCGTTTAAAGGAAATCTGAGTTTGTTATTGGTCGAAAAAGCAAATTTGACAGGAGGATCAACTCCTGGCAGAGGAATGTTTAAGATTAGTGATTGGTTGAAAACGCAAATTTGACAGGTGAAGGGAATTTTCTTAGAAATATTAATTGAATCATTTGTCACTGTAAATATTCAGCTTACTTTAAAAGTTGTTAAGCTTATTATTAACGGTATATTTACCGCTAATGCTGGCATACCTGAGTATTTGTAACAACTAGTTCAGTTAATCAGTTAATTACTAGTTTGACCACATTAAACCCTTAACAAACTGAGCTCGTCATTACCAGTTAAACGGTTAACATGTCTAGTCGGGCTAAGAAAATTTTAGAATTAGCGGCAAAAGAATTTCGTGAGAATGTGGAAAGTGAAGAGCCAAGTGTCCAATTTGAAGATGATTACCAGGATGAAAGTTCTGAGGAAGATCCATATAGAAGCAACGATTCTATTAGTGATAAAACCTATAAGATTTCGTCTAGAGAAGCATCTAGTGAAGATGAGGAATCGCGTCAAAGTGATAGTGGTGATATTGGCATAAAAATGGATGATAAATTTTACAATTTTTTTTTATGCTTTCTGATCCCCGGAGATAAGTGCGGAGTGAGACCTTATTAAATTGGTTCTTTGTAATAAAGATTCCATTGCCAAAATATCCAAACAGTTAGCAAAAAAAGTTTTAGATGGGTTTGTTTTTAACCTTGCGTACATACCCCGCGCGGCATGTAACGCACAGCAAAGATGAGCTGTTACAAGACCCCGGCGGTATGTAACGCAGTCAACGCCAAAGTACTGTCGAATAGCGCCCCAGTCAACGTGTTAAATAAACAAATGTTGTCCTTAAATAATTTAAAATAATAAACCGTATTTGGACTTCTTTTTGTTCCTCTATTAAATTGTATTGTACTGATTTATAAACAGAATCAGTGCCACTATTGAACGGGTACATATATAATTAAGCAATAACATGGTAGGCTGATTAACAAGTCATATGGTGTAAACTTTCATCGAGCCCTAGGGGTGCTCATATATTGTGGCACCCCGCTGGCTCAGTAACTGGCGTCCACCGTGGCCGCATACATTTAACCATTTATACGTACACTCATCTTACTTAAGCTAAATATATCACTTAAATATTGATTTTTGAAACTGAATTTGGGGTTGTTTTATTAAAAGACAATTTATCAACCCTGTTATGATTAAAAACTATTATTTTTAATCCTATTTAAGCGAGCTGTGTCCATGATAATGAACTTTATGCATTTTTAAGCGTTCTGGTGCAATGAAACGCCATTGAGATATATCCGCCATGATATGCAATCAATTTTCAAAAATTTTTGTCTAGAACCAATATACATGCATATTCTCTTTCTTATCTTATTGAAGTTAAAAATCAACATGTTGGAGCCACTTATCTCCGTGTTAACACATGTTTACATGTGTTCATCCAAGGCATTGCTTTAATATTTGCCGCCTCTGGAGTGCCTGAACAAACACTAGAAAATTTATCTCACTGGGCCTTCTAAACGTTACCTATTTTTTCCCAAATAAACTGCTAAACGAATCTTCTATTTCATTTCTATGTAAATATTAAGACGTTATTTGTGAACTATTCAAGTGTTTTATTCACGAAAAGTATGTACCATTGCTAGACAAATAAATTATATTATAAGAGAGTGAATTTACAAAGCGTCGATCGTTTCTAGCATTCTTAATTTTATTTAAATCAAAACGCATTTTTGATAAGGTTTTTTAGCGGTAACATATTCGCCAAATTTAGAATAATTTTACCGATTGATATAATAAATTATGGGACAAGAATGTACAAAATCCATATGTGTATCAGCAAAACGTCTTTTTTATGAAATTTTATAAAACGGTATATTAAATTAAATAAGCGCACATTAAAGTTTACATTTATAACTTTTTAACTATAAATTTTTATATATTTTTGGGTCCAGTAATGTTTCTTAATTATTTAATTTACCACTAACAGATGACAGCAAATAAAATAAGGTAAAATAAACATGTACATCAAGTGATTACTACTTTTCTTAGAGTAAACGGAGGCAAATATCTTTTAAAAAAAATTTAATCATAAAAGTCCCCATTTTAAGGAACAAAAAGTTAGTTTTGAATACCCAGCGTTGTTCGACGTTTACCTTTCAAAGCAGATTGTAAAAAAGTCCAGAAGCGACTCATTTTAATAATTTCGTTGGCTATATCAATTAGGGATGCACCGATTAATCGGTAGATTATCGGTTATCGGCGGTATCGGCTCTTAGTTATCGGCTTTTTGGCCGATAATCGGTTTTCATTAAATCAAATTTTTCTAGTAGGTTATATTAAAATATTAGATGGAAATAATTTTACTTTTTTAATGCTATCCTAATTCTTAGCGTCTGGCTATTAATATTGCTGTTTATTGATTTCAAAATCACTATAAGTAAACTAAATATATTGATAAACACATAATTTTAGAACTAAAACGAAAAGTTATAAACAAAAGTAAATAACTAAAGACGCTTCTGATGAATATAATGTAGGAATATAAGAGTTTTTCCAATTTTATTCTATTCCTTGCATTTCAGGTTTCATTATGTTTTGTTTAACTGTTTTACGAATTATGCGTATATCAGGAAGAGACTTATTAAAATTAAAATTAGGTCATAATAAACACGTTTTATGGGCAATCTACTGTTTTAGCGTCCCTTATTATTACACAAACTTTTAGTTATAGCTACCGCACACATCTTTGTGGGCAGCCTGTTTAGATCAGTAAGAGAGGGTCAGGTTAGAGATTAGTTAAAGTTTTTTTTTTCAATGCTGTCAAGCAGAGTGGCACTTGATATAATATGGATGCGTGCGTTGGCAACAACAAACTTGGTCTAATAATAAGGGACGCTAAAATAGCAAATTACTCATTTTATGAGTACTAATTATATAATACAACTAGATGAATTACCCGGCGTTGCACGGGTGATTACAATTCTCTTTTATCAATCACAGACTACTCGCGCTCCGCGCTCGCGCCCAGTGGACGTTCCCAGATTATCAATCACAGACTACTCGCGCTGCACGCTCGCGCTCGGCGGCCGTTCCCGGCCGTTCTTTGTATGACGTTTGATCCGTTAGCTCCTAAATAGTAACTGTGCAAAATTTGGTCCCGATCGGTCAACTGACCTAGGATTCTATAGCGAACAAACACACAAACAAACAAGCTCTTTTATATATTTAGATGAATCAAATGTGAAAGCCAATAATCAGCCGATTAATCGGTAATCGGCCTATAAGCGAAAGCCGATTTATCGCTGATTGGCCAAATTGCTTATTTGTGCATCCCTAATACGTATAATTACAAAAACATTCTTGAGCATAACCTTCTTTTAAATCAGCATAAACGATAAATTTTTTTTTAATAGAATTAAGTTTTATGTAATTTAAATTAGTAACTGAAACATTTTGTTTCACATTAAAACAAATAAACAGAATCACAGTAACAATAAAAACGCAAGTAATGAAGGCGAGGTGGAATTCCCGTAATATCGTTTTATTGAATTTTGAACGGGGCTAGAATTACCCAATCATAAATAGATTCGTTGGTATTTATCTTTATGCATAAGCTTAACTGTATCCAGAATGACAAGTACACAAATGGCGTAAACAAATATGTGAGGTAGAATTACTCCAACAATACCTGGATTTGTGGTCGCTGTAGATCATTGCAGATTGTGTTGTCATTACGTTCTATATGATGAAATATACTCTCAATATGTTTGGTTTCATCCGTAAATCATAATTAAACTACTTCAATTTTTAACATCCCTTGATAATCTTCGATCATCTAAGCAAGTGGGCGAGAAAATTTTATAAAAAGCCGTAAGATAAACTACTTCCATAAGGAAATCAACGAGCAGGAAACGCGACAGTTGTGCTCCGTTAACAGGGAATATTGAGATTGGTGATGTGAAATTTGAATAAGAGTTATTGGTTTGTTCAGTACGGACGATCACTAACGCAATTTCGTGATGTATTCATGAATATTAAATCAAATTGGTTTGCACTACAATCGGCAATTTTGAAAATGAAATAGTCAAAACAATTAAACATTGTTACATATTTACAGGACAATCCAAGTTTTGTATTTTGAAGATTTTATATTACCACGTATTATCATGGATAACATAATTAAACAAATTTTAATAAATTAATGTATGAGCCATTATCTTCAAAAGTTCGTGTAGTAAAAACAAAGTTATTAAATAATTAATTACATTCAAAATACTTAACTTCTATAAGATAGTGAAACCAAATTAATAATTGATTATTAATTTCCAGTTAACAATAACATTAATTTTAAAATTTTTAGTTTAAATGTTTCATCAATAATAACAAATCTTTTCGCTAATACAGTGTGTGCTTAATTCGAGGCTATCATCGGCAACTTCTAAACCGTAATAGATACAACGTCTGTTAAGATGGGGAAAAAGTTACCTATTTGATGGGACAACTTGAAAATACTTTAATGTTTTAAAAAAAGTTCTATGGTGCACCAAATATGGTCAAAAAATCGAACTATTTCCGTTGATGGAAAACGCTTGCAAATGTTTTTATGTTGGATTCATGGCGATATTTATTTGCGTAAACATTTGCTTGATTTTAAAATAAATGATAAATTTAAAAAATGCAATACTAGTCATAGTCTCAACACTCTCGTTTCTTCATCAGTTGCTGTGTTATTATTACAAATAAATTATTAAGACTGTAATTGACGAAGAGATGAAAAGTCTGGAAGCTGGTATTGCATTTTGACAAGACTAAGTGATTTTTGTAAGGCTTATTTATACCAATAAATTTCGTCATAAAAAAAGATTTACAAATGGTTCTCATATATGATTTTTGGTTAAAGTATTAATGTTTTTAATATTGACCAATTTTGTTCTAGACTTTATCCAGTAAGTATGTCTAATTAGTTACACTTATGTGATAGATATTAGGTTAGACTCATAAAATTGGTTCTTTATTTCCACTTTTTATTAATTTTAACGTGCCTTTAATTTGGTTTTCTTTTCTGACTTAACGACTTTTTCGAGAAGGTGCTTGGATAACAAAAGACAATAAATAAGAAGCAAAAGTGCGTCTAAATCTAACTTAATATCTTAATTAGTAAATCGCCCGCGAGCGCTGCGGGTTAGGGGACCGTATTGATCCAGTTTCTACGTATACTCGCGAAATTGCTATGGCGGACAGCGAAACCTAAAAGATCGTGGGAAAGAAAAATCTAAATAAATGAATAATCTAGATGAGTGCAAATCGAAAAACGTAGACTTTCATGCAATTCTTTCTCATTTATATTTAAATATGAATAAGATTACCATTACCACTTCAATATATTTATTAAATTTGTGTTTGTAATAAGTCTATAAAATATTTAACATTACATCCGCATATGTGAATAAAAAAGTTAAATTCCTGCACACTTTTCTTTCTGTTATTTTTTAAATTTTTAAATGTACCAAAACTAAATTAGAACCACTGAACATTTTTTGCCTGTAAAAGAACACCCATAGTTGACTGCTATTCAAGTGCTTAAAATGAACAAAAGCTGAAAATAAAAATCTTATTTTATCTTTAAACGAACTTTTATCTATCAAGCATTTGCTGCGATAACATCGCTTTTTTCTTCAATGAAAACTCATCGTCATAGAAACTATCAAATGAAATCCTAGATAGACCATGTTTCTTTGTACTATCTAACCGTCGCGTCGTTAGTGGTATATTAGCTTTTGAGTAATAATTTTTCCAAATGGCATTGAGCCTTGCATCTTCAAATTTATAATCAGGCTTCTTGTTTTCATTGTCACTTTTAGCAATTACACTTTACAATGGTGTATTTGCAGAAATTGCTGGTCTGTAGTTTTGTTTTGTGTCAGTTCCTAAACAATGATGAATCATTAAATTTTAACAACAAATAATATAACTTAGTGTTTTTTATTTGACAGGTAATTCAAATTCAATAAAATTCCGTAGGTACCTCACTTATTATTAACGATAGAGAAATGGTGGAATTACTAAATATATGCAGTGATTCAAGACAATGTCACGACCGTTTACCAGCATGTTCTAGCATTTTCGGTTTTTTATTCATTGTAGAAAAAGAATTCGTTTGTTATTGTAATAATTTACTTTTAAATTATTTTAATTTGTGTTAAAAACTGCACTTCTTGGTAATTTAGTCATTTGTCTATATTTACACATAAGTAAGATACCGATGCAATTTTATATACTTAAGTTGGATTATTCTGTCCTTTTTTCCGAAGTATACATGACAAAATATTTATCGACAATTTTAAATAATGAACTGATTTTCTTTACATAGGTATATTTTACTAAAACGTATTATTTAGCGCTTTACATCTAACAATTAAGGAAATTAATTACTATAAAAGGTCATGTTCCAGGAATGATTGCAACTTCGATTATCTCATTTCTAATTAGAAATAACCCAAAAAAAATTGCATGTTTTTTTTAATTTATAGCATTTTTGCCGTCAGTTTTTTACAGATAGTGTTTCCATTTATGATTGTCGTATATCAAATATAAATTAATGTTTTTCGCACCCGAGCAGCACAATGCACCATTAATTAATTAATGTGATTGAATGCAATATTTTTTAATAATTGTTTTATTAGCTTTACATCTAAACATTTGTTACGGATATTATCCGTAGAAAACATAAAGCTTTATAATCTAGTTTTGCTAATAAACATCTAGTTTGGAAAAGTACCGATTAAAATTATTATTAATTATAGGAAAATGTTAATAAGAAACAAATAAAATCGAATTACATATTTCTCTTAAGTAATTTCGTATTTTCCGATGTTTTTAAGAAAATTTAAAAAAAAACATAAATATTTAAAACCAAACGTATTTATGATTACTAATTTAATAAAAAGCGTGATTTAGCGAAGCTTTGCGCATATGTTTTGTGATAAAAATACAGACTTAGATATACCTGTAGTGAAATGTGTCAGTTGAAGCCGGTAAAGCCCCCAAATGGCCGTCATCTTCTCGGCTGGCCTACAGCAGATCCACTCCCATCTACTGGCTATCTGATTTATGGCATCCTTTTTGGTGTCTTTTTTCTGTACGCGTTTGCGATATTGACTTTTTCCTTCGCAAAAAATTTTGTGCGTATTTATATCACGAAACTGCCAACATTTTATTGCGAACTTTTTGTGTAAAAATAGAAAATATGAAAACTGGGAGCATTGAAATGATCTCTTATTTATTAAAGTTTAATAATGATTACTAGCACGCGTTACATTTTCATTTACAGCATTGTTACGACGTCATAAATGCGATTCATATATTATTCGTACATCTTTATAAAAACTTGAGCGGTTTGTCTATGTTTAGACAGCATTAAAATACGTAACTGGATTACACTGTAACTGTATGATACACCTTCAGGATAAATCATATAAATAATGAAACGATTAATTGTGCTATTATTAAGACTAAGGTTAGGTAAGGTTAGGTCTACCATACGTCCCGGTTTGGCCGGGACAGTCCCGATTTAGAGGTTATGTCCCGGTGTCCCGGTTGGTTTCACTTTTGTCCGCACCAATTTTTGTGTGGAAACTGTCCGCGCGGTTAACAAAAAAGCGTGAGGAGCTAGGAAAAACATGTTTCAGTCATTTTGTTGTGAAACGTCTTTGCGCGGGTGTTATAGAGTTGCCAATTGCACGCTTTTGGCGAGGACATAGCCTACGAGTTTTCATGGCAAAATATTAATGTGTATGCTGTGCGCGTGCCATTGAAGATATTCAGATTTGTTTATAATTTGAGCTATTTGAACAAGCAACAATAAAATAAAGCAAAAGCAAAAGCTTATGTTTTTACGTTTTTAAAATTTTTGATTGAAATAGTGTTGCTTTTTTAAATTCATAGTAGTAGCGTAGCAGTCTTTATTTGTTCTGAATATCCAAAAAGGCGTAAAACCTGTCACAATAATGATAATACACATATATCAGCATATATACAACACAAAAATTGTATTTACTTAAAAGAGTTTTTAAAGCAAGCGTCATTAAGGTATTCACTAACTCCATAGTATATCTAAGCTTTAGAAATTAGAACATTTCTTAATATTTTCTTCAAGTCGGGGTGGGTAGATTTTTTTATGCTCTCAGGTGATGTGTTAAATTTTTTATATATTGCAAAAATTATAGAGGCAACATTTTTTTGGAGATAGGTATATTTGAAGCAATCGGGTTTTACATTTTTTTTTGTGTCGGGTATTGGCTGTATGGTTTCTTATATTCACTTCGAACAGATCAACCTTATTTCTTACGAAAAGGATGGCTTGGAGAATGAGTAGACCGTAAAAAGTTAATATTTCTTTGTCACGAAAAGTGTCTTTTCCGACGACCACTATGTAAAGCGAGTCATTTCGCACGACTTACTACGACTGGAAATGACAAATTGCGCATGACACCGGAAATTGTGTGCAAAGTGCACTTTGCGTGTGTAAAGTGACGATTTCCGCTACATTACACACGCTAAACGCGCTGTCAAGTTAACGTGAAGAAAATCTAACCTCACAATATCTTCACAATTGTCAAGTGAGATTGTCATTTGCAAAATATAATAAGAACTTAGAAGAATTAATGATTTTGTCTGTGGTCGTCGGAAAAGCATAGTGTACAACACGTGCTGAATTAAATATTTCACACTCGTATGACTGAGCCACTCGCCTGACGGCTCGTGGCTCAACTGTCATACTCGTGTGAAATATTCAACTTTCAGCACTAGTTGTACAATATACTATTACAGTGATCTCGGTAATTTAGACCAAAAATAGTTCTTATACATCGCTTTTGTATAATAAAGAGGCGTTCAGAGTCACTAGCGTTACCCCAAAAAATTACAGCATAGCGTAACCTAGATTCAACATATGCATGATATGCAGTTTTGGCCGCGTTTGTACTGACCAATTTTTTAGGTTTTTTAGTGCGAAAGGATACCGTGACAGGCTTTGTGACAGGCGTTCGATGTGGTATGACCAGTCCAGTCTTGAGTTAATACATAAACCAAGAAATGATATTTTATTAACAACATTATTATTATGTTTATAGTTCCTGTACCAAAATAGAAATTATTAGTGAAAGTTTTTACCTTTATTGACAATAATTTTGTAGAAGGGGGCAATCTAAAAAAAAAAAATCAGAAAAGATTTTGCCATAAATCTGTAATTTTGGATGATGTTAAAGTACTCTAACTTTGCTGTAAAATACATTTGAACTTTTCTAATTCAAAAAAATCGCCTGCGGCGCATTTTGTATCCCCCATCATTTTATTTGCATTACTCTTATGACTAAAAAAAAGGTTGTCGCATGTCGGTTTGACTTTAGGAAATTATGGTAAGCCTAGATAAGGTAGGTTTCTTTTCATTTATTATTTTGTTAAAAGTACTGTCATCCCAACCAATTTCCACAAGAAGGGAAATTTTAAATTATTTTTAATTTGGTAAACATAATCATGACAATTTTAGAATAATAAACAAACATCAGTCTTTGCTTGTTATTTACTTAAAATTATTTATTTTCAGTTGCTATGTTTCGTGTAAAAAGCTATTAAGTAGTCGTCCAGTCTATAAATGCATAATTACCCTCTAGGGTCTAGGAAGCTGTTGTGTTTATTAGCAACAATAATTATCACTGAGCAAAAAGTTTTTAAAATTTACATTTGTTGTAATTGGGTAAAATGCAGTGCCTACTAAAAACAAATATTCGTTTTGATATGTCACTTGGTTTTTAGTAAATTACATAACAGACTTGATAATCTAGATATATTTACGATTATCCGCCACCAATGTTTGATTTGTGTTGCATAATCATACATAAACAATTATAATAGGGCCTGCTTATCGGAGAATATTAATGAGATACGGTGACTGCAGCAAACCATCGGTGAGTGATATAGGGGCCATAACTCAGCAGGGCCAACTAGCCAGGTACACACACAGCAGCGCGTTACATTAGTGCCCAAACGGGAACGTTAATCCCGAAATGATTAACACCATAAATCTGTCGCGGATTATCGCGATCGCCATCGCAAACGCCACATACACTTGCTGTAAACTATTGCTTAAATATATTACGCTATATTTGCAAATTTTCCTAGAAATCTATTTGTGAAACTTTCTAAAACAAATGCACTACTTAATACGCAACAGCTATAAATGATAACGTGTACCGTTTTATATTTTCGAATACGGATTTAATTTGTGATAATAAACTGATATTTGTTTGAATCTAAAAATTTTTAGGACCACAAGTAATTTGTTAATGCAAACAGATCTTTTATAACAACTACGTATTTGCTTTCAAGTGAATTTTCTTGAATAGCGATAAATGATTACCTCAAAAGATGGCCATGAAGCAAATTTATCGTTTTGACTGTCAACTAAATCACGTTCTGCAAACAAAACATGCGTTAGTGAAAAAAATTATAATTTAAACTTGAAATGCCAGAAATTGTTCAAAATGTCCAAACACTAGAGACAAATGTCTAAACCATATTAGATACAAGACCGATTAATTGGGACAAACATTAGGTATTTTAAAAAGCAACTCACTATTGCTCATAATTTAAATAAATCATTATCACTATTTAAAGACACAAATATTAAGTTTTGTTAAATTTTTAATAGTTGCGTTTAAATTTTGTATACAAACTAAGGTTTAAAATATTTATACGTAGTACAAAATGGCGACTTTTTAACTTATTTTGATTCCAAGATAAATGATAATGTATATTCTTAAATGAATACCATAGATAGGTTGGTTGGATATTAAATCCTACTATTAATAATTTACCAATTAGCATATTTATTTAAAGATTTGGCTTCATACCCTAAGCCTAAGCAATTGTTAAAAATATACCATAAGGCTAATGTACCGCGAAATAGAAAACATTCTAATAGGTTAGAGATATAATATAAAAACTGTTAACAAAACGTAATGGATTTTTATCACTATTTTTGATTTATAATATATAAATATTTTCTTAAGCAATGTTTATTTTTCCTTTCGAATAATCTACCTCAAATTGATTTGTAAAACAAAATTAACAATTCAAAGAAATTGCTGTCCAAATATAAGCCAAATTGTTTTGATAGAAAAAATAATTTTGTTTAAAGAATGCTATAAGTAGTTCTAAATATAAGGCTGAAGCGGTAAAAAGTATTATATTTTCATACATACGCAAGAAAATAAAAGTTTTGGGATTAGCAGTACCTATCTTTTTTATTTTAAATACCGAGATTTCGTATTTGGTTATTCCAAAATCTGGAAACCCTACATTACACTCTCTTTGTCAGTGACTTACTTGGACAAGGACTTTATTTGCAATAGAATTTAGAACATAATTTCGTTCAGACAAAAAAAAAACAGAAATTAAGGTCTTTTATTATAATTTTGGTCAATAATTTCTTTATGTAACTTTTACAACAAAATATCTTTAGTAAGATAAATTGCGCTTTTTCTTATCAATTTGACAAATCGGGCCACTAGTGACTAGGGTAAATCGCAAAAAATGCTCTTCAAATTTTACCGGTAATTTGCCAGTTTTTTTACCGGTAATTTCGGTAATTTTACAATGTCTTTCTAATCATGATAAAAATCTAAATCAAATAATCGAAAAAAAATTGACGTATTTTCAAAGAGAAAAATAAGGGGAAAACATACAAATGGCATATGATTATTTACTCACTACTCGACCAACAAATGTAGTAGAAACCGAAAGAGCTTTTTCCGCGGCTGGATTATTTTGTACAAAAATTAGGTCGCAATTAGGAGACGATAAAGATAAATTATGTTTTCTACGTGCTTATTTTTTAAGAAAAGTTTAAAATAAAAAATACTGTTAATAATTTAACAAGATATTTTATGTTATATTATTTTATATTTTATGTTCAGAATAGTTTTATTTTCATGTGTTTTTTGTAATGCTGGATTATATTTTTTATAATATTTTTATTTTATTTATTATATATTGTTATTTTATATTGTATTATATAAATATTACATAAAAAAATATTACGTTGATGGCTGTTAACTAATATATTGTATGAAACTGATTGGGATAGTTTAGGCTTCAACTATCTCAATCAGTTCCATAATAAATAAATGTATGTAAATATATTTATTTTTAATATGGTTTTCGGAGTTTATCCGGGTAATATTTAAATTGGCTCGACGTTTCGGCAAGTTCTCACTATAGGGGAGACTCGGATAAACTTTGAAAACTATATTAAAAATGTTAGTAACCGCAAAAATCTAAAAAGAAACAATATAATATAAATATATATAATAATACGGTTTACCGGTAAATTACCGGTAAACCGGTTTTGATTGACAGTTTTACCGAATTACCGGTAATTCAAAAAGTCGGTAAATTTACAATCTCTACTAGTGACCACTTACTTAATTTAAAAAGATCAAACTACATGCTGTCTCACATATATTTTCATTCAAAAAACGTACATTATGATGAATACACATCCACTGTATCTCAAATTACTTATATCTACTATTTATATCGGTAACTTTGAAGAATCTCCACAGCCGGAAACGTTTATGATGGACCAGCCGATACGATCGTCATTCGTTTAACCACACCTACCCTGTTTTCTGGCACAAACTATGCCACCCCGACAGCACATATTGCTGCTCAATGTTTGTTCGTCAAGTGCATGCAGATATAAAGTGATCATCGATGTTTAGTGTTAAAATATATTCATAGATAGCTAGATCTGTTTTATAACGACTTAATCGGAAAATTATAAATGGAACAGTACTTAGTTCATGTATCATCGGAGTTATGATTTTCATGGAATATGTCACGTTTTTTTGTGGCAGATTTAATTACATCCGAACGACTTAGTTATAATCGAGTGTACACAGGCAGCTAAAATAGATTCAAAATTGTTTGAGAAAGGTTCACATTATGTACAATGAAATTTTTTTAAGTAACATTTTAGTGTTAACTCTTTACTTAACTGCTTTTTTCTTACTTATAGCCAAAAAAACAAATTTGGTTTTAAATTATTTATTATGTTTGCGATAATATGAATACTTACGCGCGAAGAGTGCAACAGTGTGCCGCGCATCTGCTAGTTAAAACGAAGTCAAATAACAATAATAATAAAAATAAGAAGTAACAAAACGAAAAGCGTAAACTTACCCTAACTCTAGCTTCCGTTAAGTTTGTCCACATAGCAATTTCTTCCCTCGTGCTCATATCTGGGTAGCGGTTTCTAGCGAAAGTTGCCTCTAATTCTTGCAGTTGTTGGGATGTAAAGTGTGTCCTCTGCCGCCTTTGTCGTTTCGATTTTTTATCATTTTTACTGTCTTCCCCATCGCCTCCATCTCCTACTGATTCTGATTTCACAGTGGCGTCTGATAACGTACGGCTCACTAAAAACAAATGAAAAAAATGTAATTGTAAATTTATTGTTAACAGTTTGCAATAAAGCAAAGATTTTAGAAAATTTTAAAATATTTTTTAACAAATCAGCTTGAAAAGATTACTTATTAACTAAATATAAACCGCACTTTAGATTGCTTTCACGCAGAAGTCGCCGATTTACATATAAAAATGTAACTGCATGTAAAATAGGTACTGAATAAAGTTACAAATTATGTTCATATTGTTATTTTACTTACAAAAAATAATCGTACATCCGAGCTTTCGTGAAGCGACAGTGTTACAATAAAGTATGGGTGTATAATTTTTTATTACAACAATATAACTGTATAAATCATTATCATAAACTATCGTTCAAATAATTGATAATCAAACTCAATTGAAATTACTATTTTTTTTTGCTAGCAACAATTGTACTCGTTTATCAAATGTTATTATAAAAAATAAACTTTAAGTATTTAAAAGTGATTTTTTACTATATATCCGATAATTTACACATTTTATCAATATTTTACTGGTTCAGTAGTGGCAACTGATTAACTTGTGTGTCAAAATAAGTCAATTGAAGTTAATTTTAAAGATATTACATGCAACCAGACGAAAAGTGGATTAAATTTATCAGTCGAGAGCTTTGAGAAATAAAAAGACCGACCATTTGATATTTGGCAGGTGAAGATGTCGGCAAACACCAATCGCAAAAGCTGTCAATATCGCCATGATTGATCGGAGGCGGCCTGGTCTCAAAGAAATCGTATCACACGCTATCTTTGCTCGCGCTACTTTATCTACTATCGATAGATAAATAGAACAACTGAATAATATTCGCTCCATGACTAACTCTGTCTGTTATACATGCGTGCACTGTATATTTTTTATGTTTGCTAAATATAATGACAAATCATATATAAACACCCGTTCCCGTATATATACAGAGATTATTGTGCAATTACAAATTGGTTGGATGCTTCAGAACACTTTGTATATTACTGCAATGCCTTTTTTAAACGTGTAGTAATTTAAACCGCAAAAATGAGCATAATAAAATTATTAGACATTTTCATGGAGTAGCTTAATTATCGTTTTAAATGGAGGCATTAGGTATACGGGGACTAAGTTTTCAGATAGTGTCCTACGACGAAAGAAGCTAAAACATAATTTTTACGGGTTTAAAATACAATTTTGGCTTTTTCAAAAAAACATTAACCAATTTTAAGCTTGTTTTTAAGTCGACGAGAGTTTTTTTAATCTTCTTAATAATTTCTTTATGGTTCTCAAACCCAAACTCTTGGGCAGTAAAAATTTTGTTTTAAACTGCATAAAGCGAACTTATTGTTTCTTGTTTTGTTTTGGTTCTATGTTTGCAAACCAGCGCATGAATCAATTGTTTACCCTTAGTCTAAATTAGCAAATTTTGCCCTATTTTAAAACAAATGATTACTGAACAGATAATTTTTATTAAATATCCTTTCAAATAGCAGAAATCCACAAAGTACTATAATAATTGGGAAATTTACTTTTTTCAGTAGTACTTAATCTTAAAGTAAAGTTAGTTTTAACCATGACCGTTCTTAAACTCCTATGTGAGATGAGTCTGGTAAGACTAGTTTTTGTTGTAGATATAGGTATGTGTCATCCAGAACAAACTTTTAATTTTTCTCTGACAGCATCATGTTAGAAATGTTATCAACGTGATAGGTACTGATCTAATTTTATCCCTAACAATTAGTAGCAACAATTTGTTACTTATGTGTCTTTGGTTCAAAAGAAGGCATACATTTGTAACTGATACAACAATAACTATTTAAAACACATGCTTTAACTATAAGCCATTTCAATGCAAACTTAAAAACAATACTTTCAGAAGTTGCAGAGCGTTGGAATCGGTATAGATAGACGGTCGATCCATTCCACTAACAGATAAGCTTAATATTTTTCTAAATATTTATTCAGTCCTGGGACGTTTTAATCGCCCCAGCGCCAGCGATGCCATTTCCACCAAACATTTTTAAAGTCTTTAATGGGTGAGTTTCATTTAAAATGAAATTACCTCTCGAACCCTTGAGCCAAACAAATTTAAAAACTGCACCGGTATACTTACGCTTAAAAATAACAGTGAAACCTTTCCAAGACTAATATCCAAGCGATCTAAAATACATGTTTGAGAAACTGATTAAAAATTCAGCCGCTAAGCCTCGGAAAGTGGCTGGCACTCCGATCGAAAGATTTTGCAATTATTTTTTCTTTTTTCCGATTATCTATTATGTAGACATAAGCAGAAAGGAGTTTTTAATGGTTTTATTTCAAACAACGAACCGTCGCCAACCCTCACATATTTAAACGATTTACGTGATCAGGTGATTTAATGGAACTAAATCCTAAATAAATAAAAAAGTTTTACATGAATCTTAAACGATATCTCTGCATTAAACAATAATAATGTTACACTGTACGTTAATAATAAAAGAAAATATTTAAGTACGCAGTGCACCTTCATTTTATGACCAAGAGTGATCGTTAACTGATTATCTTTATTAATATCTCAGATGGCAAATTGACGTCATTAGTTTTATTTTATAGATTTCCAATAAAGCAACAATAAAGTTCGTCGATATTTTGTTTCAATTTAGCGACTCATTTTTAATCGGTATATATACAAAGGCAAGTTGTCTAATTTTGAAAGGTTTTAACTTTTTTTTCTAAAAAGAGACCAATTTGTATAAAACTGTTTTAAAGCAATTTATTTTCAACAAAAATTACGCATTGAACGTGACTTCCACGAGCAATTGCAATTTTCATCGTTCCATTAAACAAAAAACATTGATATTCTCTGATATAACTCTAATAGATTTAATCATTTCCTGCTCTAAAGCAAGAAGTTATTTATTAGAAATATACTTTTTTAACTACCAGCAACGTACCGTCAGAGAGCGAGAGTTTTCTTTTTAATTTTTTTTTATGTTAGTTCAAATTGGGAGAATTAGCGTAAAAATCGTTTTTTTATCGATAGAACTATCAAAAATATGTACAGTTCGTTTTCTTTTCACGCAAGATAGCAACGGCATAAATAAAAAAATTGCAACTTCATTTTTTTTTTAAATCAAAGTGACTGGTAGAATAGTGTAAAAAGTTTAAACTTAATAAAACTTGTTAGTTTAACTAATGTTTATTTTTTAAATTATGAATTGGCTAAGAATTTCGTAAAACATCGCAAAAACAAAACGATGAAAGCACAAGAAGTTTTAATATCGCTGCTATAGAAGCAACTGCGATAACTATATGAACGGTCAACAATTGATTCTAATACTTGTGATTTAACCCTTTAACTCTGGTAATGACGAGCTCAAGGGATTTATTTGCCTAAACTATTTCTCAAAACGTCTGATTTTTTATGCAACCTAGCAATATGCATTTTAACCAGGGACTGAGAACGGAACGAAAACGAAAACGTTAAACGAAATTAACCGAAATTTTTTTAAGAACGAAAACGAAACCGAAAACAAAATTATTATTTTTCGTTCAAGAACGAAAACGAAATAAATATTTTCCAAAACCGGTTTTAACCGGTTTTAACCGGTTTTAACCGGTTTTAACCGGTTTAGTCGCTATTTCAATTTTATTTGTTAAACACAAACGCAAATTTACCTTCTGTGCTGGGGAGACTCGGAGACTCCACGAGGCAGTAAAAAATCCCACTTGAAATAAGTGAGCTTCACTTTTCTCCATATATTTACAGGAATAGAATTAACAACTTCATTGTTTATACTTGCAATTTCGTGTAACACAATTAACGGTACAGATATTCTCTATTTCTAATTTGTTTTTTAGATCATCAATATAGAAATATACACTTGATTGGATATATATTATTAATGTGTATGTTTTATTTGCGTTTAGACATAATAATAGTAAAATTTATTCTTACTTCGAAAAGGACTAAATGTAAAAGAAGATTTATTGGAAGATGTGTTGCTAGTTAAGATTTAACGGAATGTGAAAATGTATATTGTATGGTATGTAGGTACAAACTATAAAGTTAAAGTATATTTCAAGTTAATATAAGTTTTTTTTAAATATCTTTTTTATTTATAACATTTAGTAAATTATCCACTTGAATTAATTCTTTTGTCTTTTTAAATAATTACAGCAGGATCTTATTTAATTCAAATGCATAGAATTTTATTACTAAAACAAATTTAAAACAGCACTTGCTATATTTTCATATTTTTAGATAAAGATCGTGTGTCTAATTTAACCTAACCACGTTGTGTTTTTGCACCTTACGGGTGTTAAACTTAATAAAATGGTTAAATGTTAATGTGTTTAACGATTTGGTAAATTTAATATGGTTCGCCAGTCTAAAATATGCTGTCCGTGAGCATCAAACCCCATCGTCATCGTTTATATTTTAGTTGAGACGCAAATATTGTTATCGTATTTATAGAGGGCTGTGGTGACTAGAAAAAAAATTGATTTTTTGATGACAAAAAAATATTGTAAAACCGGTTTTAACCGTTATTATTTCGGTCCACGAAAACGAAAAAAGAATTTTTGCGGTTAGAACGAAAAGAACGAAAACGATATATTTCGTTTTCGTTCCGAACAGAAACGAACGGAATTTTTATCGTTTTTAGTCCCCTGAGAGTTTTCATGGCAGAATCATCCTTCAAATACGAATTTCAGATGCTCGAAGTAGTACAGTGTTGCCAAAATAAAGAAAAACGTAATTTTACGAAATTTGGAAAATATGCGTTTTAAAATGTTTTTGATGCGTAAAACTTAATAACTTTTTTATTTATTATCGTATCTCGGCGATTTTTTAATTAAATTATTCTCTTCGATTGGTCGAATCGCACGGTGTAATAAGTTTTTTTTATTTGTTTATTTTTATAATTAGGTCACTACTATAATATCTAGACGAAATTGTAATAAAATATTAACGAAGTTTTTGCAACACACAGAACTCAGATATCTCTAACGGTTTCAGAGATACGCCCTTTTAAATAAATGTCGTTTTTGGTGACAACTATGATAAATTAATTTGTCCATTAAAGGGTTAAATGCAAAAAAATAGTCCAATTAATCTACGATAAAATTTACTACCGCATAAATTTAAATAAAATTTGGAACATAGTCATCTAAAACTATTTCAAATTAAACATTAAAATATTACATTTTGTATATTTTGCAAGCGTTCATTCGACAGACTGTCAATTTAAAATTCGTATTTAATTACGAGTATTTTTAAAGAATGTAAGAATAGTTTCACTAGTCGAACACAAAAAATAACACAAGCTTTTAGCAGCTGCACATTCTAAAATTAATTTACGATTCTGTAACAAAATCACATCAAACATTTAAATAAATACTACAACATGTTTTAAAAATGTCAAACTTGCTATAGCCGACTTGTAATAATAAATTGGTGTTTGGAGAACTCCCAGAATTTTACTTTCAAAAAAACTTTAAGTTAAAGACGTTTTAACAATTGTAAAAACGATTAAAACCTGTTTTCAAACAGACCAAATACAGGGAACTAGAGTTGGAAATAGATACCTATAATGAACAAACTTTCGTAAAATTTAAAAACGGGCCTACAATGTTCGTTTGATCCAAGGTCGGACTTAGCGACTTAAATTGCGCTTTTGTGGTAGTATTATCGTCTTTGTAGAACAACATTTTATATCCTCAAATAATTACCTTCTTCAGTGCAAATTGTAATAATTTCCAGCAAATACATTAATTACGGTTTTTATCTATTGTTACATATACTTTATTGTTATTGCATTTTTTTGTTTAAATATTTAGATAGCATTTTGTTTTATACTTGATCATTGCAAAATTTTCATAAAGGTACTATACATAAACTATTTTTGGAATTTAAGAACTTCAACAATTAATAGTCGTAACCCAGTATCAAAATCTCAGGATCTTTTATAAATATATATTTTTTAAATATGTTATAGCCAGTAAAAATAAGTTTAAGTTACCTTTAGAATTACTTAAGAACACCAATTTTGATTAGATGAACTTTTCAATATAAAAATAAACTATGATCGTTACAACAGAGAACAAAGGACATAACATCACTTTAGATGGGCTTAGGTTGGAACAGGTAGAAAGCTTTAAATATTTAGGAGTGATGATTAAAAAAAATGGAGGGATATATGAGCAAATAAGCGAAAAAACAGAAAATGTGAGAAGAATATTAAACAGATTAAGAACAACATTTTTTGAAAATAGAGAACTCCCAAAACGAACCAGAGTGGAAGAGTTAAAAAAGGTAGTAACTCCAGCAGTTACAGAAGTGAAACGTGAACACTTACAAACACAAATAGTAGACGTGTGAATTCAGCAGAAATGGGGTTTTTAAAAAAATCCAAGGAAACGCAAAAAAGATCGAATTAAAAATGAACATGTAGGGAACAATTAAAAATAAAATCTGTTAAAACAAAAACACAAGAAAGACAGCTGGGTCAGATTTATAGAATGAAAAAAGAAACGTAACCAGAAAAGCCTATGAAGCAAGGTCACAGGGGAAAAACAAAAGAGGCAAGACGAAGTTAAAAAAGCAGCAACGGATAGAAATGGAAGGACATAAAAATGCTAGCACAAGACAGAAAAATATGGAAAAAATCAGCACAACCCAACTTAACAGTCTTCCATTTAACAGTAGAAAAACTTATACTAAATAAAAAATAATAACGGCATTATAACATTATTTGAATAACAAAATATATTTTTGACAGGAAATGGTAAACAATTTTTGAAATAATTGTTGCCAATAAAATATATTTTTGACAATACATATAACCATTTTTTGATCTTTTAAATCAACCATATAGTTTTATGTTATTTAGATCAAGCTATTTTTCAAATAGATTGATTTTGTTTTTTTCTAAATTTTTACAGATGCTTTTTTAATTTTTGATGCTTAAGAGTTTACTGCTAGAGCTAAAACAGCAATATACCCGACTTTATTTTACACAATGAAAGTCTTCCTGGTAGTAAAACAGTTAACAAACTAGCAGTAATTGTCCATTGCACCAAACTTCGGACTATAACCTAATAAATTAGCAAACCAGCGTATTTAAATCGCCGTGATGTGTATAAAATCACATAATTTATTGCTTTTACGTGACTTTTATATCAGCATTTTCCCTATAAAACAAACATCTAAGAAACAAGAAGTTTATATGCAGTTTGGACCGTCTTATCAAATAAATAAGAAGTTAAAAATGTTAATATGTCAACCTAACCCACTGAGACACTAGGATTTTATAAACAAAGCTTATTTTTGAATCCGCTAGCTTTACAAGATCTTTTCTGAATTTATTGTTGTTGCATTTGTTGGCTTGTAAATTATAAACAGCGGGTTTCAAGATAAAACCTAGACTACAAAATTCGCTGACAACCAGTGATATTTAAAAAAATATATGTAGGAAAAAAAAAACATTTTTAGTAGCTAATACGTGTATCACACATTGACACTGATAAAATTCAAGCATTTAGAGAAAAATAATAAAAATTACGCAAAGCAAAATTAAAATACAAAATAAAAAGGGATTAATATTAGTTTTGAAAGAGTTCTCAAAAACATTCACTGATTGAACAAAAAAATAAGAAATCCAAAACTCCACCCGCATTTTAAGCTATAGTATAGAAAATATTTTTATGAAACCCAACGTACACAAACATTTTTTTATAAACTTTGTATTGTTTCTAATCCAAACCAAACAAAAAATATGAAGTAAAATAAAACAATCGGAAAATAGATAAATAAATATTTCCAAAAAAACACATTAAAAACTTCCAGATTGCAGGAATGGGACGAAATTAAAAAATCAAAAGACAACATTTTTGAAAAAGACAAAATTGTTTTACCTTTTCTATCACGGGTTCGACTTCTAGCAGCAGTGGGAAAAGGCAGCTGAGGATGGTCCATCGCTCCAGATCCAGACATTCCGGAATGAGCGTCTCTGAAATCTCCAGTTTCGGCCCAAACTGCAACAAAAAAATTCACATTGCTCGCCATTTTATACAAACACAATTAAATAAAATTGTACTAAAAATTTTCCGTAGTTTATTTTTTTTATGTTTTCCAATTCATGTAAATCAAATATCCCATTCACAAAGCGAAAGCCTACAAAATTTGATAATGAATTGGTTAAATATTTCAAACATTTGACAATTAAACATACGTCTCATTTCCCTAAAATAATGTTTTTAACATGAATTTATAAAATAATAACTATATTTATTTATAAGTTGCCGCGTGTAGTTTAATGTTTTTTTATGCTTAATTTTACAAACTCTTATGATTGACATTAATAACAGTTGTTCGGTGAAATATTTCGAAAATTGTAGCACGTGAAAGTAATTACATTTTTTTTATAAAAAATTGTTGATCATTCAATTGAGAATAGTCAAATAATATTTTATTACAAATTATTGACTTAAACATATAAATAATTGTTTGCATAGGGTACTAAACGAAATATAGTTTATAAAATATGATATTTTCCGGTTTCACACATAGTTAAAATGTTTGTTATGTATCTACATTATTTATACTTGTGTAGTAGGCAAAGTCCTATAAATTGTTTTCTAGCCATTTATTTAGCCATTGTTGTTGCAGAAATCTTAACAAAGTATTTAAAATAATGAATAACTTAATTTGTTGTAAATTTTACATCTAATTTTAATTTTACTGCGTTATAGATGATTTCGAAAAAGATTAAATTTACTTTTTCTTGACTTAAAAAACCAATGACATTTTTAATTATTTATTAAAACAAAAATAGTCAATTTTGAAAATATTTTATTTAATATATTAATATACGATGTAAATAATAATTTCATCGTTTAAATACAATATATACCTAGGTAATAACATTATCGTTACGTTTTATAACTGAACCAAAATCATTCAACATGAAAAATCGAAATTAAGGTTAAAAAGTTATGCAAGTGTATAGAAAGCGATTTTGCATTTATTGTACATTGTAATTATCGATAGTTAATATAGGAACTTGAATCATTTTTGAGTAATTTATTTATATGTATTAATACAGTTCCAAATCGATGAGGTTATTCTAAAATTTGCTGAATAATGAGTTTAATTCCGTCGACATAATTTATACTCGGATACATAACTACAAGCAAAGTGTTCCCTCCTTTGCTAATTGGTGCAACCGAGCTGTCACCAATGATAATTTTTCTAAACGTTCTAAACTTAACACATGCCTGAAGATACATCGACTACCTTCTGGTGTCTGACGGTTTTACGAGCATGATTTATACAGAACACTTAAATGCCGAGTGATAACCACAATTTTCGACATACTTTCTGTTAGAAATTTATCTCAAGCTTATTTGTCATCTCGTATTTAAGCAAACAAATTAAAAAATTAAACACCGTCCAAATTTTTGTATAATGTGGAGCATTTGCTTATGTGTCTTGTATTTGTATGAAGGTAGAAGTAACAACGCAACGTTTTTTAATTTTTAATGTCATTTAGTAATCAGATCCATAAAAAAATTATTAGCAAGCTATGAATATCTATATCCGATAAATCCATTCAATAAATATTTAAAAATTTAATAAACATCATATGTCGTTGAAGCTTATTGACTGTAAGAACTTTTTCTAACAATTGTAGGCCATATTATTATTGTGCCTCTTTTAACACTAAAATAATATTTTATATACTAAGAGAAAATTTATCAACATCCTCGGTTCGATAAATGTTTCACAGTTTTTTTAGGGATAAGCTATTTTGCAAAATATGAGCAAAACCAACTCAATTTGGTTGTTTTTAAAATAAAAACAAATACTTATTATAAGTTCGCCAATAAGTATCTAATAATAAAACAAGTTTGTCGTTAAATTACACAAGTATTTTTAAAATTTTGCCAAAGTATGTAAATTCTTAATTAGGGCCCTTACAAATATCTAAAAAAAATAAAGCTATTACTAACTGAAAACCGTAAACCTGTAGAATCGCTAAAGAGGTGTTGAGTTTTAGTCGCCATTGATAAAAGTCCGCAAAATCTCACAACCGCTTAGAGTTGAAGTCATTGTTTTATTTTAAACTTTAAATTCGGTTCAAAATCACAAAGTTTTGTGAAAACGCTATATATTCTCATCAAAGTAAAACTTAAGTTGATCAGTGCCTATTTTTCTGAAAAGTTATTGAAAATGTTGGACGAAACATTATTTAAATCGAACGATTGACGCAGCATTATGTAGAATGAGGTGTAGTTACTACACAAATTTTAAAAACAAACGCTATAAAAAATCCCTTCATAGTTAAGAAATAATCGGCCCATTTGTTAAGTGTTAACGACACTCATAGTAGCTCAGATGATTAATTCAACCTACAAAAGTTAACTGTCTGTAACAGTGTTCATTTAGTGTCGTTTTTATTCCTTGAGAGATATGATTATTATGTTGTTCACATTTTTTTAAAGTCATATGTTTATTAACTAAAATAACCCAGCTTATAGGGTATCAAGCAGCGGCCCATTGAATTACTATTGTTTCCCAAACGTGTCCCAAACGTCATTAATTTTGCACAGATGGACACTGAAATACCTACAATCGCTATTGATTAATGATATATAAAGAGGCGTTAATAGTAAGCTAAAGCAATCATTACTTAATCGCCAACTAATCTTTAAATACAACCGGGATTTCACATGTAAATAAATACCGCCCAACATCTATAAAATCATCATAGTTACACATACAGTTGCTGATAATAAAACTTGACGGTCACACGCGCCACCCATCACCACAAACGGGTTATAAACAAAACGAAATGTAGAAATAGAAGAAACCAAGAATAGTAAATTATAAAATTGTGTGTAATCTTAGCTACGCACGTTTTTATCTAATAAAATACGGGTACAAATAAGCTATGTCTTGGTTACACTGTTATATATAAGTGTAAACTGTCTGAAAAAAAATATTGGTGTACCGAAAGTCATGAAACACTCGGGAGGCCCGATTCCTTTCCCGTGTCTGTTCGCTAATATTATATTTTATCGCTTGTTAAGTGCAATCATAACCTTTATCACGACTAAGAATACCAAGAATATTTAAAACAGTATTACACACTTCATACCTTCATCTAATACTTGTCCGCTAATCATCGAAAATAACTATCCAAAATAACATGTAGTTAGAGCACGTTTTGTACTACTTAAATTTTGTTTTGGAATCCCCACAACAACACGACGCTTAAACACATTATGTTTATAATTGTTTTAATCTATACAATACCTACACCGCCAATTCTGTTATCAATAATGTAGTGATAATAATCAGTTATCAGCGCTACTAACCTACTTAAATGAATAAAGTTTGCACTGATAGTTCAAAGATTTTAATTAGGTACCTACGTATTTTGTCCTACGGTAGAAGAACAAAGGACTAATTAAAAAAAAAATATTTTTGTTTTAAATATCCAAAATTCTGTCAAATTCTTTAGTTAAAAATTAAAGTCATGCAACTTTTTTTACTGGAATCAACAAATAGGTTTTATTAAATGAAGAAAACTGAATAGCAATTAAATATTATCCGGTATCAGTTTCTCAGCTTCCCCTAACTCTTTTCAGTTGCAATATTTTGGCACAATAAGTTGAAAACAGTAAATAATTCTTAACATGATTTTCCATGGGCTTTATTTAATAATCAGGGCCGTATTAAGGGCTGGATTACACAACATTAACTTGAGATTCCAAACAATCAACAGAATACAAAATGTCAACAATTAACAAGCTAACATTTGTATACAAAAGATTGATGTTAAAATTTGGGGCATTAAATGTTTTAATTTTTAAATTACAAAGACGTATGTACAGTGAGAAATTTATTCTTTGTTTTAAACGTTTCGTCCAAAATAAACAAGAATTTTAAGCTTGCACATAACTGTTTCGCTTAATATTTCTCCTCTTAGAAGTTAGATATTTATAGTTCACGTAGATAAAGTAATTTAGTAATGTTATGAATAATAATATATCCCGAACGTGAACAAGACAATAAGATTTGGAGTTATTTCTTATCACATGCCTTCCTTAATGAAAACTATTTAATTTAAGAGCACAAGCAGACATATTACCTTAGCTCGAGAAAGTTTTAAGTAACTTGTAAGTTTTCAGTGAAGTTATATGCAGTTAATAAATTGGTATTAACTTCACTACATACGTTATTGTCGTTACTAAATCAGGCACAGAACAGAGAAATACTGAGTGTAGTAGACATAACATTTACAGCAGCAATATATTTAATTGGTTTATCTCAACATGGATATAAATAATAGAGACAGTGGCGTACAATTATTTAAATTTTGGAAATACGTAAATAGCAGTAAAAGTTATACTTCTATGTAAAATGGTGTAGAAAGAACACTTTGTTCTTGTTTTTATGCATATGAATAAATAAAACCAATAAATTCAGTATACAGCAACCAAAATCCAACATACAAAACGTATAAATGACAGTTACTAAACTATGGTCTAAATAAACTATACCCTTGACAATTATTTAAATAATGAGGGTAATTTATTGTTAAAAAGAGTATCATAGTTCACAGTTGAAAATATTAGGGTAGATGACAACTTAAAAATAATTGGTGATTGAAAGAGTTTGGTACTGATGGACAAAATAGTTAGCTTAGTTTAAAGTTCAAGGAATGTCGTTTATTTATACGCTTTTAAAATGATGATTATTTGAAAATTTAAGCTACGTGTTTAAATAGAGGTTATGTTAAACTACGTCAGAGACCTAATGTATCGCTGTTTATTTGAATTAAATTTGTATTTACAAACATATTCACAAAAACGACGCTTGCTGTACCTACATGTATAAACCGAAGGAACAGAATTTGTTTAAGGGGAATTAAAAGGGACAAACATTTTGTTTTACAGATAATTTTATTTTAACGTTTTTACCCAAAATGCACACTGCACTTTACTTGTTATAATCATAGGTTTAAAACCAACGCTGTGTAGACCACAGAATTTGTTTAGTATAAATATTGTCACTACCATCTGTTACCTGTAATTATTTAGTAAAGATATGAATAGCAAACTTATTTTCACTAACATTACGCAGTTTTAACACGTTTACAATTTTAAATTTGTATTTCATATTTTGCAATAATTTATAACTTTAAATACTCAATAAACACTAGCAGATAATTTGTAAGAACAGCCACTTATCGCTCTATATATATTTTACAGTGTTTGTAAATATAATTAAACTCCAAGTATTTGTGGAAAACGTTAATATATCTCTCAAATTATATTTATTCTTCTAAAATGAACTCATAAAGAAGGCAAATAAAACACAACAATACGACCTCGTGCGTCTGAGCACATACCATCATAAAACTAAATAGAAGTCTCTAGCAGGCTCCTTTACTTTGCATATTTAAACGAATAAAAGGTGTTATATAACGCATAATAACTTATATTTATCAACAAACAATTCATTATAGTTTCCTAAAAAGGACACAGCACAAGTACTTTTTTTAAAGTTGTAGTCACAACACAAACTAAAGAATATTTTTACAGGCTCTGCAGGCTTACAACAATAAGCAAGACAACAACAACAATTTGACTGTTATTTAGTTGTCTGTAAAAAAGATTTCTTTTTTTTTAAATTGCATGGTTCTACAACACTTCTTAAAATTTAGACAAATGAAAAATGCACTGGTTTATTTGTTCATCAATGCTGTTAGCGTTCAAAATTCTTCAAACAAGTTTTTTTGAAAATGAACGGACGTGAGAAACAAAAATATGTATTTACCACAAATTAAGTTAAAAATCTGATATTTTATCTATGTTCGTACAAAGACCAACAAACATATTTGCATAAACAATTTTTTCTGCATTTGTTGTCAGTCACCTTTTCGAAGTTTTGTATATGATTTTTTTGCAAAAATTTAGTTTATATTAAAATGTAAATACCAATTCAAAAGGACTTGTTCTTAAATTATCATCTAATTCGCAGAAACCGTTAATTTATTGCTTTTATCATTACGTACGTTAATAAAACAAACTATATAAATTAAATTTAACATTGTTACCGTCAAGTAATTTACACTTTTTTACCTTGGCAGCTCTCGATATTTCTTCGTGTTTAGATTTACCCTTTAAAATGCCTAACAGCTTGGCGTAAAAATTGTGCTAGAAGTTAATTTTAGCGTTAAGTACATTCTTAACAAAAAAAAACATACTAACCTCGTTCTCTAAAGTATTTTTCATCCGAAGTTTAATGTAAAACTAAGGTATTTGAAGCTTATTGCTATAGTATATTCCTTTTAAAATTGCTCACAGCGGATTAAGAAGAGGCAGAACTAAACGAAACAAATGCACAATCTCCGTCTCTTTCTTTAAATATTATTTGTGTTTACAATTCAGTCTACGCCAATGAAAGTTGTAATCTAATTGAAGGCGGATTCATGAATATTATCGCAAGCAGTCGAAATTTGATCCCTAATTATAGGTTCAATAAGGTTTAATTTGGGTTCTTAGGTAAAAGAAAATTAATATCTGTATCAGTGTTTCCCAAAAGTTTTTGCTTGTAAACAATTATAATTTAAAATCTATTATAGCGTATATAAGGTAATAAGCTTTTAGCGAGAACTTGTTTAGAACTGCAGCATTATGGTCATTATGCTCAAAGAAAAGCAATTAGGAAGATGTGATATGCGATTATGATTTTAGGTGTTGTGCCATACAATCATTTAAGGTTTATAATCCAAGATTGTGTATGTACGTGGGTTGTTCCAACTGCTTAAGGCTTAAGCCGATATGAGAAGTCTTATATGGGATATACTATAGGCAAAGTATCTTTGAAAAACTCGCATTTAAAAAAATAAGTTCATGTGGCAAGAAGTCGATCCTGATTAAACTGTGTTTTTTGAAACAGTCATAATGTAATGAGCTGCTACACCAGTGCTAAGTGCTAACAGACTATTTTTAATTTAACACACAAATTTTTTCGGTGCAGGATCTTGTCCCTCAATCTCTATGATTATCCTCAGGGTAGAAATGGAGTTATTAAAAATAACTGTAGTGAAAAAAGAATTTAAAGTTTTGACCGTCAGTTTTAAAAGAAAGTTTTGTTAATAAGCACAAACAAATACTAAATTTAAAAAGACAATAGGATCGTTCCGAAACATCGTCAAAGAATGTTTTTGTTTGTTGAAAACATGTACTTTGTTGCAAATTTTAAACATTTTTAAATAAAAACTAAATATATGTACCTATATTAAGTTCATTAATTACGATACGGTGTAAAATAGCTTTTTAACGTAGAATTTCTAATACGGATAGTAGAATTAAAGAGAAACATTTTAATTCCAAATTCTATATAACCTACCAAAGATTTCAAATACATTAGAATCTCTGTCTGTACTCGTCCGCTCCCTTATTTGTCATAGCCAATATTCGTTACATTGTTTCGGCAAAAAAATGCTCCGATATTTGTCCAAAATTTCTCAAAAAAATTTAAAATACAGACAGAAGTAGACGACACTGGATAAGTTCTTTGCTAAATCGTCAATCATCGGGAAAGGGACAAAATCGACATGCATCGCCAAAATTGGAGTTACCCGATATTTTAATGGAAAATGAATTTTTTTAAACAACAATTCCTTATCTCTTCTTTAGCTTTTGCCATCGACGCTCCTCAATAAAGGTAAAATGCAGGTAATTTTTTAATTTATTTATGCTGTATTAGATTCGGTTGAGAACGGATTAAGCCAATTTTAGTGAGATCCCATAGAAAAACTGTATTCTATATTTGTCTGATTCAGTATTCGTCCTTCCCTCAGGAACGAGTTAATGACGAATATAGAGATTCCACGGTAATGTGATTTCAGTTTTTCTGGTCATTGAATAGACAAAAATATGTCAGAAAGGAAAATATTTTTGTTGCCTGTATCACTTGTCAAAAATTGTACCTTTATTAACAAATTTGTTATATTTCTTCTAATCACTTGATATTAGCTGATTAGGTATAATATTATTTTGATCAAATGACTGCACTTAAAAGTATTTTGTTGCAACAGTTCTGGTCAATTTATTAATGTATACTATCGCTGTGCTTTATTCAAAATACAGAGTTATTAATAATAAGCACCATAGTTTCAGGAATTAAATCACGAAGAAGAAGAAAACAACAATAGATTTAAAAAACCCTAAAATTAAATTCAATGAAATCTAAATGATATGGGATATATTAAATTAATGTTCATCATAATTGTAAAATTACCCCATTTGAAAAATAGTATGAGAATGTAGCAAGTGTTAGGCCCCACGTGCAGTTATGACAGGGCCCCTAGCGATAGATTAGCGAATTATTCCGATTCGCTGGTCCCATTTTAACCACTTCCCCATCATGTAGTTGTCCAAGTATTAGTTGTAAAAATATGGTAGCTATCGCGTTTTGAAAGTTTAGTCGATTTACTGGGCCTATAAAAGAGCTATCAACGTACGGAGTATTTTGTATGTATCACGCTCGAATAAGCTGCCAAAGGAGGCCACAGATATCATCAATATATACAGTGGGATATTAATACATATTGTTTAGATTGAAAAGGTAATTACCAGCATTATTCGAACAAAATATTGTATTGTTGATCGAACAATTCACAAATTATCATTCATTCGTTTATTGTTGGTAATAACAAAAGCTGTATGACACGATTTGTTTAAATTTTTACACATAATTTGTGTTGTATGTAATGCTTGCAAATAAAATGACATACCTATATTATGTATGTCACTAAACCACCAAAAACAGTGAATTTAGATCCAGAGCGAATGATTTATAGCTAGAATGTGTACAGAGATATAAATAAATTTAATTAAACACCACTTATCTTTTTTTCGAAGGATTCCTAGCCGAAATGCAGTATCAGTTATAAGACTATCATCTCTTCACCAGTTGCAGTCTTATTTAATAAATAAGATTGCAATTCATGGAGCGACTAGACCTTTGATGGTATTACATTTCGACAAGAGATCATTTGAAAGACGAAAGAAGATAAGTGATGTATAATTAAGATTAATAGTGTTAATACATGAATCGCTTTAATAATCCAACCATTTATGTAATATTTATATTTGTATGTAGTATTTACATTGTCATAACAGCTAATTATTAACACATTGTTTATGTGTAAATAGCCCTATCCATAAATAAATTGTTTGTAGCAAAAGCTTCAACAGTAGTCTGCACTTTCAACATTTACGAGTTCATTTTAAAGATCCACGTTTTAGAAAAAGGCAACAAAGAAAACATTACGTCGTCCTCATCCATCCAATTTTTTCCCGGATTTTTAAACACTCACATGGCTGGCTTTAAAACACTAATAACGTCACGTTTTACAAGCGACGGTGGCGCACCTGACTCCGTTCAGACTTGGGGGGTGATTGCTACAGGAGCGGGTGATTCCCGCCGCTGGGCTCGCGACACGTCCACTAAGCCCTTAATCTGGGCTTCCTTTAGGATTTTAGGAAGTCATTTATCAGTCACATATTACACCGCCAGGTGGCGTGCACATAAACTAAAATAACACAAGTAACATCCGAACGATTTATTGAGATTATGAATGGGTTTCGGGATTATTACCTTTAGTTCCTAATTTGCGAACTATACCTTTCAAAATTTACCCCTTAAACATAAAATATAAAAAAAGCTCAACATATTAAAAGTTTTATGCCTATAAATTATATGTAACTGAAAGCTCATTAAGTACATTATACGAAAACACTATAAAACCACCACCGTTATTACACATTAGTAAGCTATGCAAAATCACATACTGCAAAGTGAGCCAAACCTTTGCATTTTTGAGTCATGCTCTAAACTAAATTCTGAATTTTTAGTATGGTTCGTATCAATACGTAATATTCTTAATTTAATATGTTCTCATTTTTTAAATATTTTTGCATTCCCGCACAGCTTTTAAAATCATACTTGAAACTTTATCTCTACAGAACTTTTATTTTTGAGATTATCTTATAAAAATACAAATAGTTAAAAAGTTAGTAATATTAAACTTTTATTTTTGCAACATCAAAATCGAATGACAACTTTTTGAATACATTTATAATAAAAATTTCACTCAAAACAAGTTAAACAAATTGTATGAAACTTTGAACCCCACCACTAGCACATTTCAGTTTTAGTCCGAAAAAATTAATAGAAGCGTAAAACAAATATTTTACCGAATCAAAACCACCCTAAATTTATTATAGTTTGCAACTATAGTGCTATGGTGTGCTGCGCCATCTTGCTAAAGCCACAAGGAAGTGTTACACCTCAAAATTTACAAAAAAAAACTCCACTCGACTACAGAGTTTTTTGTTGAATTTTAATTGTAAATTTTTATATAATAAGTGATAGAATTTGTACAATATAATGGTGTAGACGTAATTTTTTTCCACTAATTTATTCATATTGTTGCAAATAAATTATTAATAAATTATTTTATAATACTAATATTGCAATGAACCTCAGTAAGACAAATAAAATGTTTATTAAGAAATTGTGTGTAATAAACCTAAATGTTTCCAGATACCTAAAAATATAAATGTAAGAACTCGGTGGCTGGTGAGAAAAATAAATCGGGAGCTCTTTCTTAAACAAGCTGATCCAGGATAATCTTGGATTCGCTATCAAGTTTTATACCATAATTCCGAAGCATAATTTTAATGATCCCTATAATCCAAAGTATTACAACGATCTAAGGGGTATTAGTGCTTGGCAAATTTCTTGTCACGCCTAACAAAACATTGTCTTCTGAATAACTTCTGAAATATATAGTTTTATTTCTTATGTTTGCACCAAATTTAGCTTCATCATGAATTAATTACATAGGGTGATTCAAATATAACTTCCTTAACATCATTTTATTCATGGTAAAGTCAATCACAAAAGTTTGTAAATAGTGTCACAAGGTAATTTTAAATATGCAAGTGAAATTAACATAAACATAAACATAAATTAGACAATGTAGTTTTTTTTTTATTGTTGACAACAGCGGTTTGTAAGACATTTTAAAACCTGATTTTTAAAAAAAAGAGAAGGATGAATAGCCACAAATTTTGGAAAAAATGAAGTACGGAATAGTACCTTGTCACGGAAAATATTTGATTATCTACACTTATTATTTAAATACTTTTTTATTTTGTTTATTTAGTCATTTCCTCTGCATATTGGAAAACCTATTGCCATTCTGTCTTTGTATCAACAACTGTTCTGTTAAAACCTAGTTGGGCGGGGCACCGATTTAGTGCCCCAGTTCATTCAAACCACCAATAATTTTAAATTCACATGAAACAAATGACATCAGCGGTATCTGATTACATAATCTGTCCCTTAACCTTTAACATCACACGTGCAAAACCATGTAAATTCTTAGCACAACTGTCATATTGACAAATATGTCAACGCCCCTAGGCTGTTTTGCTCATCACTGTATTACATGAAATTTGATATTTATCCGAAAATGTTTTTGTGGCAATTATACGGAATAAGCGCTTAAGAGACCACCGAACAAAATATATGACACTTTTATGCTGACTTGGTTCCGGTGGGCTTATGTTGATAACAAAAAAAAAATGGAACGCAACCCAATATAATAACTATGGAACGCTTGGCAGACAAAACTGCAAGCTCAGTTTATTTATCGGTAGCTTTTTTACCAAACATTTTTATTTCTTTACACACTTTTTTGCAGTAAGGTCGTTTATAAAAAAATTTAAAACATGAATACGGAAGAGATTTCACTTTTACATAATTATATATTCTAGACTTTGCCGCACCGCGCTTCGTCTCGAATTTCCTCGTTGTTTAAGACTAATGTCCTTGTTTCAGGCATTTATAAACTTCGATACATTTTAGTGATTCACAGTATTCACACATTAACAATTTTTGACCTAATTTAACCTAGCTTCACTTTTTGTATGTCTCTATAAGCAACACAGAAATAATTTGGTTTTCTGAGTCAACCCGCGTCATATTTACATATGCTCTTGATAATGGCAAGGGAGAGCTTGCCGAAACGTCGAGCATATGTGTGTATTACTCGGGTTATTTCAGAAAATCAAATTAAAAATTAAAACTACTTCTATATATTAAAAAAATACAAACGCACAATTTTACGTTAATCAAAAACATCAAGCACTCTCTGAAGACAATGAATTTTAAGAAAGATTCCAACCTTGTTGAAGTGGAAATGGAACGTTTATTTATTAAACAAGCATTAAATTTTGTTTAGCAATTAAGGTTAGAATGTTTAAAATTTTCCACATAAATCTTAGTATAGTTTTAAACTTTCTGCCCGCATATTTTATCAAATAATTAACTTATAATCTACATCTACATTGTTAACTGTGTAAGGTTATAACAAACAACTTTGTGTAATACAGAGCATTTTTGTTCTTTGTTAAAAACTTCATTTACCCGTGTCCAAGTTTGACTACCACTGTTTGACAAATTATCTTTAGAAGTATCGGAAATATTGGGTGTGTGTTTCTACGATAGATGCATAAATCAGCTGCATTCTATAAAAGTCCCCATATAAGTCATGAAAATGTCATTAAATGTACTTCCGAAATGTCCTAAGCTAACCCTTCTATTCAGTTTTATTTAAGCTGAAATAAGTCACATCTGTCGATAGTTCAGTCCACTCTGTAATTAACTTTCGTTATCCGTTTATTGTTCAATAAAAACAAAATATATTTTTTAGTATGTAGCTATACATAGTTGCAAGAACAAGAAAATAATGATATATTTCATTAATGGCATTTGCATTTTATGGCAATTGACAATAGTCTCTAAAAAGCAACATTAGATAATCAATTCCATTGTTACTCTTATTAGATGATTATTTATTTTTACTTACACAACATTTTGTTAGAGATTCTTTGTTGATCGTGTTCAAAACAATTTCAAAAAAATCTGTTGATACTTATATTTTGGTTAAAATATCAAATTTTTCAGGTCCCATAATATTTTTTGATTTATTTTTACAAATTTGGCTCTAATACAACTACCTACATTTGTGTTAAATCTAGTACCTATTTCAATTCAAGTCTACTTACTTATTATGGATTTCAATTTGTTATTTAGACTAAGTTTAACCCTTTAACTGGTAATGACGAACTAAGTTCGTCAAGGGTTTTATGTGCCCACACTGATTACCAAAACGTCTGGTTTTTTATGTAACCTAACAATATGCATCTTAAACTGCGGGTTTCTATAGCAGAATATCATCCGGGTCCAAATTTGAGATGCTTAAAGCAGTGCAGTGTTGCCAAAATACAAAAAAAAAGTAATTTTATGAAATTTGTAAAATATGCGTTTTTCAATTTTTTTGATCCGTAAAACTTAATAACTTTCTTATTTATTACCTTACATCGGTGATTTTTTAATTAATTATTTTCTTCGTTTTTTCGTTTATTCTCAACAGATTTGTTAGCTCTTGTCAGTTTAAAGCGCGACCTTGTAAATTTGGAAAAGCGCGTGCAGGGTAAAATGTCACATGGGAGGACTTCTTTTATTTTATAAATAGGTCACTACTATATGGAGACGAAATTGTAACAATATATCAAGAAATTTTTTGCAATAAACAGAACTCAGATATCCCTAACGGTTTAAGAGATACGCCCTTTTAATAAATGTCATTTTTTGGTGACAACTATGACAAATTAATTTGCCAGGTAAAGGGTTAATTTTTAATGATAATTATCGACGATAAAAACTGTTATTGGTATTAGAGGCAAACACATTAATTTAAACGTTAATTTGTTATCTTCCTAAGTTCGTTTTTTTTGTAAATCAACAATCTTAAATGGAAAACATGTTTCTATACGCTGTTCTTAAACTTACAATGTGTTAATGTGTTTTGATACCCATACAAATTGCATGTACAACAAATGCATAAAAACTATGATAAAAAAATCACTTACATCATTTTCAAGTTATATTAAAAAGTTTTGAATTACTTGTTTTTTTTTGTATAGTCTAATAATACATGTTAATCATGCCGGCAAAAACCTATTTTTTTTTAAGATAAATTAAATTAAATTTGTTCCATAAATCTATATTCATGACAACTAATGTAAAGCTTACTGTAAACAGAAAACAACGCAAACCGTATCGATTATCAATACGCGATGTAAAATATGCGCGGGAGTTTTATAACGAGTAAAATATAAATTTATTTTCAAATAAAACTTTTTAAAATTTTTATTTGTTGAAATAGTAAAATAACTGCTGAAACTATAAATTATATGTTTATTTTAATGCGTATTTGTCCAAGTATAAATTTGTATGTTCCAGAGAGTATAACCATCTCCATTATCTCTTTTGATTAAAGAAAAATGAAAAATTTACCTACATATATTTATTACATGTAAATATGTATGAAATTATAATATATTTCAAAAAGGAGATATAATTTTTGTTAATGGTTCTAGTTAAGTTTTTTATTTAGCTATGCTTCCTCAATCAAATAGTAATGCCCTCTTGAACAAAACTAGGTTTAGTTATTTTTAATAGAGCTTTGTACAATTGGACTTTAATGCATTTGTCTTTTCGATCATGATTGGTTCGGTGAAGTTGCCGTGCGCTTTTAAAGGTACGTACACACGCTAGAGTAAAGTATAGTACTAGGGCTGTTTATACCTTAATTCGACGCTACTTTGTTATTACCGTTGAGTACACCAAAAACTGTTTTTAGCAACCTGCATTAATGCTTCTAAAAATAATTTTTAACATCCTATTCTAGTACCCACTGATTTCATAACTATTATTTTCAAGTTTGTTTTTTTTTTCATTGCAGTGAAATAAATACGCATAGGAATCCAAACAAAACTAACATCACACTGCAGCCTATCTTTTTTAATTTTATTAAATGTTAGTGTTACATCGTTAGTACCACATTTGTATATTCTTAAACATATAATTATTCAAAGCTTATACTATTTGATTATTATCTAGATATTGAAGACGTAAATTTGGCAAACAATTCTCTTAATAATAAGGTACTAACGGTACTTTTTGTCGTTAGTACTTTAAGTGTTTAAAAATTTAGATTTAATTACAGTTCCTTTATCAAACCGCTTGCTTTTAAAATGTGCATTTTAGCATTTTACAGCCCAGTAAAATTATATTTTGTAAAAATTATTTGCATGTTTAAATTTGAATTCAAAACTGAAGTAAAAAAGAATATTTCTGATTACCATTGCTTCAAGTATGCACTCATTAATTAATTTCAATGCTTTTCAAGTTTTACTGCTGTTGTATGGTTTGGAAAAGTCGAAGGACAAAACGTAAGTCAGCTGATTTGGAGTGTACGATAAAGTGTTAAAATAACTGCAACCCTTGCTTATCGCGCGTAGTAATGTCGTTCCAAATTCACTCCAATATGGCTGGCTGGGTTAGTAGGGATTATCCCAACTTCCTTATTCCACAAGACATCTCTTTATGGTCATATATGAACTTAATTTGTAGTACTTTTATTAACGGCCAGATTGGTAGCGCATGATAATCAAAATGTTGGTTGACGTAAAAGAGTAATTACTTAGAAACGATTCAGATAATTTCTACTAACAAATAGGTATGTCATAAATAATGTACGGTTATATATCCTTCATTTCACGAAAATTTTCAAGTACCTAGACAAAATTGAATTTTTATAGCATTCATTCTTAAAACAATATAAAACGATAAAATAATTTTTGCAAACAATACAAAAAAAATCTTATCTAATATGCAGTAAGCCCGTAAAAACGAATACTACTCTAATACCTTTTGCACGTAGACAAACAAAATCGTATCTAATGATTCTTCACGGTATTTTATTCCAAAATTTCTTTCCCGATAAATTAATTATCTTCTTTATTTTTTAAAGTAAACATAATAAACCTTACATATTAGATACTAAATGGCATAATAGTTTTTTACGTAACAAGACCGGAAAATGGTACTTTACTGGACGAGTAGACAGATTTGAGACGAGCCCTGTAAAGACACTTTACGGGAATGTTACAGTCAACGTCAAGTCTAATGGCGAGCGGTGGTGGTGTTCGCGCAGCAGACGCTACAGTATGGTCCACTGACCTTAAAATCATTAGCAAGTATACCAATACAACTTAGTAAGTAGGTGTGTTCAATTCCAATTGTGTTTATTGCGCACCCCCGCCGCTCGCCATACTTGACGCTGACTATACGTACAATATTTTTTCTGCGTCCGTCCAGAAAATTATTTGTTTTCGATCGATTTTTAGGCTGAAAAATACATCTTTACAAGCCCAGGCCAGAAGGTAGCTGGTTGCCACGGTAATGTGTGGTCTTTACCGGCCCAGACCGGAAAGTACCTGGATCCAATGGTGATAAGTTATTTTGTTGATTTGCACTGTCAAACAAGCGTCATTATACTACCAAGCAAATTTTCAGCTGTAGTTTGTTTAGTGATTGTTTAATTATGGATAGTGACGATAGTGATTTTGGTATCATTGGAGGAAGCAGAAAATAGTTATTTACGTAACAAGACCGGAAAGTGATACTTTACTGCACGAGTAAGCAGTTTTGGGATGATACGAGTCCAGTAAAGACACTTTCCGGGTAGGTGACGTACAATATTTTTTCTGCGTCCGCCACTGACCAAAATCGCTATCGTCACCATTTATAATTAAACAGTAACAAGGTGTTAATAATGACGCTTGTTTGACGGCGCAAATCAACAAAACAACTCATCACCATGGCAACCAGCTATTTTCCGGCCTAAAGATAAAGATGTATTTTGCAGCCTAAAAAATTGATCGGAAACAAATGATTTTCTGCACGGATGCAGAAAAAATATTGTACGTAACATACCCGTCAAGTGTCTTTACTGGACTCGTATCCTTTCAGGACTCGCCTACGGCCCGTCCCAAACCTGCCTGCTTGTCCAGTAAAATACCACTTTTTGGTCTTGTTGCGTAAATAACTATTTTCTGTGTCCGCCACTGTCACCAAAATCACTATCGTCGTCATCCATAATTAAACAATAACTTAACAAACTACATGTGAAAACTCGCTTAGTGGTATAATGACTGTTGTTGAACAGTGCAAATCAATAAAACAACTCATCACCATCGCAACCAGTTACTATCAGTGGTTTCCAACCTTTTTGTACCTCCGCCCCCCCTTTTTCATAAAATTTGTTTTGCGCCCCCCTCACTTTTCGTAACAATCTAATTTCATAAATACTGTGCTGATAAATAAGAATTATTTAATGGACTACAAAACAATACACCATATTCTGTATAAAGAAAGTTCTTTTTGTTTGTTTGTATTCAAAAATGATATTTTGGTAACAGCTGCGCGCCCCCCTTGCAATAGTCTCGCGCCCCCCTGGGGGAGCGCGCCCCACAGGTTGGAAACCACTGATTGTTACTTTCCTGCCTAGGCTGGTATAGACGACTCATCACCATGGCAACCAGTTACTTTCTGGCCTAGGCCAGTAAAGATGTATTTTTCAGCCTAAACATTAATCAGAAACCACAATTTTCTGGACGGACGCAGAAAAATATATTTTTTTAATTTGATTTTCGTAACAATTACCTTATTCTACTTTTTTGATCAGTTAACACCAGGACGGTTGAATCTTAATAGAGTACTGCTTTATAGCTTTAAAATAAAAACTGGTCGCTGCGTACTCCCATGTAGGCACATACATTGCATATTTTGATATTTTTGTCAAAAAATTATCAGCCAAAAGCAGTAATTTGTTTACGTGATCAAAAAGATAACAACATTTCCTAGTTGATTTTGATGTTAAACTGGTATTATACCCAAGTTTGAAAAAAATGAGAACGCTTTTTTAAAACAATAAAATTTTTATGTCATTGTAATGTACCTACTCCTAACAATTTTCGCGAATTAATTACATATAAGGTTTATTATTACATTTTTTCGTATACATATAAAGTAATCGAAGTAGTAATGATCTCTGGAACACCCTGTAGCTAAAGTCTGTTTTATACTATACTATTTTTTCGTTTAAGAAAATCGTATACGATTTTCTAGTAAGGTGTCAATCAGAAATTAAAAATCTTGAACGAAAAATTCGTACGAAATTAGTACGTGCCCTAAATGCGTCCAATTTTAGTATGGGCGCATGCGTATTCTACTGTAACTGTATCTGACCGCATGTCATTTGTGGGTTAGGTTAACTGAACAATCAAACGATGTTAAATACTACTTATTACCGTTAATCCCTCACAATTTATTTTGTAGGAATAAATATGTAGAATGGGACAAGCGTTATATACGTTAAATTAAAAAATGATTCGCTTTTTGTTCTGTGTTCAAATTGAACATTTGACATGGTTACTCAAAGTGCCAACAAAATATGATAAAAGTTACTAAAAAGTAACCAAAATATATTGGAGTTTTCGTACCAAAAAATAGTAGGTACAATGTAAAATGTAAATGGTTCATATTTTCCATGCTATATTCTTGAACGAAATTTTTGTATTAAAAATCGTATACGATTTTCTTAAACGAAAAAATAGTGTAGTATAAAACAGGCTTAAGTTAGTATTATTGCATATATTAAAACAAAAACCTGATTCTCTTGCTAAAAAATAGTTGCTATTTGTCGCAATCAGTTTCGTAATATCCAAACAGGTAATTAGGCTGTAAATGTGAAAAAAATATTAAAAATAGGATTAAGATGGTTAGCAACATAAACAATAAACACATGGTATAACAAAACAATCGAAGATTTTCGAATATTAAGAAAATGATATATTTATTAGTTTTTGCTTAAAAAGGGTTAAAATATTTTTGGGGCTAAGTTTATCTTCTGGCTAAAATTCACACATTGGGTACAAAGGTAAACCAGTTATTTTTTCCTTTCCCCAGTATATAAACTATATTTTACCTTTCTGCCTTTAAATTTCAGCACTTATTACCAATTAAAAAAATATTTTAAACTTTTGTCGTTTTTATGCCAATTTAAATTTGGTCAGTTGATAATTAAAAGTAATGCAATTTTATACAATGTCGCGTGGTCTGCGCCGACTCTCCCGTCAAAGGGCGCTATAGCTCGTGTTATAATAGGGTACCTCTAGTGCAGTGGTGCAACGTGTTGCTCGCGACACCTTTTGATGTGGCTCGCGACAACTTTTGATGTGCCTCATTTTGTTTAACATATTACAAATTTTTATTGTTTGTGCATTAAAACGTTTAAAATTAAAATATTAAAATCAAAATATATTATATGTGGCTCGCCTAAAATTTTTAAATTCTAAATTTGCTTGAGCCCAGTTAAAGGTTGAGCACCGCTGCTTTAGTGTAACAAGTATTGAAACACCATATTTTATTGCACATATATAAGTTCCTATCAAATTTCGAATACGGCCCTATAAAATGTTAACAGATAATTTTTATTCTAATATTTGTTTTATAGCCTTGCATTTTATTTGTGTTTGTGGTATTTATTTACTTTTCTTTTAAATACTGACGTATCTCCCCTTTGATTATCTATATCGGTGTTTTTAACCGACACATAAAAATACTGCTACTGCACTGAATATATTAAACTTATAACGTACCTACTAAATCAAATGAATAAAATAATAGTAACAAACTTCAGTATCCAAATTTTAATTTTTACATTTATACAAACAGATACCAACTGTATACTTGCTAGCTGCAAAGCAAAAAAAATGCTCTATAATTAATTTATTTTAACTGCAAGCTTATGAATTCTGTTGATTAAATGAGTATTGAACATTAAACTGTGAATTTATACCTGTGGTGTTATTTTTCCCTTAGCCTTGATTGCACTCTGTAGGTTAAAAATCTACCTCGGGCAGATAAGATAAAACTGTGCCCTTTTTGTTTGTTTACTGCATAAAAGTGACTATCAGCTCTATTTAATCTTTTAAAACAATTTCAGTGGGATAGTGAATTATGTTGAAAAACTTGTAGCATTGGAATAATTTAATACAAGGCCAGATTTAAAGTTGCTTTGAACCTATCCTTAGAAATATAATAAGCCCTTTAGTCCTTTGAAGTCATTAATTAGAAGATTTAATATACAAATAATTAAAAAATATGTTTAGAGACGTGTAATATAATGCTTCAAGTTACAGTTTTTATAACACATCTCATTAAAATGTAGTATTTTAACTATTTGTTCTTAGAAATATTTTGTATAAAATTAATAATAAACTTAAAAGCTAGAAGAAAAGTAAGGCTTATAAATTCATCAAGATTCTCAAATTTACAATGAAATTTAAACCAATTAAATTAATGAATATTGATCAATTTGAAAGCCCAAAGTCAGTTTTTACTCATAAGATTTGTCTAACAGAAAATTTCATTCACAATTAGGTACTCTCATTCTTAAAATTATTAGTATTCTATCATTGTCCAAATAAAAGTATCTAAATATTATTTATTAACAATTTTGTTCTGCTAGCCACAGTGAAAACATATTTGTATTTGAATATTTGGCCATTTTTTAGTTTTCATTTTAAGTATTTTTCAAAAACACTCTGTAACATTTCAAGCGGCATCCTATTGTTTATGTAACTTTGCTCAACTTTGCAAGTTTACCTGAGCCTCCAAGTTTTAGAATAACAAAGATGTAACGTAATAGTTTTTGGACGCCCTGTACAGGGTGGACCAAATTTGAATGTTTTACGGGGTTTAGTTGTTTATTAATTGCAAATATCACTTGTTTACGAAATCATAGCAAACTTTGATTAGGAAACTTTTTACAAAATCAACCATGTCTCGGTTATTTTTTGCAACAAATACATAAAGCTATGTATTTTTGAAAACCTAAAAAATTTTCTTTCATATAATGTCATGACCAGCTAAGGTTTCCATTTAAAGAAATATAAGTTTAAAATATATCTCGAAAGTCAAGGTGAAAAATTTTTAATGTTGCTTTAAATTAAGCATAAAAATCTGACAAAAAAACCTTTATAAAATTTTGTTCTATTTTAATAAATAAAGTAGTTACAGTGAATTTTCAAAAATGATGAAATTTCATTTTTCGCCTGTCGTGCCAAAATAGAAAGCGATATAAAAAATCTGATTACATAGGCTTTCTTTTCTCAAAAAAATAGCTTAAGAAACCAGTATCAGATTTCCGCGAACTTTTAAGGTAACCGAGATAACACCTAAAACAATTTGGTCCACTCTGTATATCAAGTATCATGCTACGTCAGGCTTTCGGGTTTGTTTTTTATTTATAATTAAATGTTTCGTGTTTGTTAATAAACGAATAAAAATATTATTCCATTCTAAATCATAGATGCAACTGTTACAATACCAGAGCAATATTTTGTAACCGGGTTGACTTAAAAATAATTAACTTGTAGCGTCGAATCTCTAAAATAATTTATACACATCGGGTCAACTTAGGTTAAATCAATCGGTAAACAGTAAGCACGCTAGATGAATGAAGGGAAGATGGCTGATTCATTAACTCGAGGCTTACCGGTAAGACCGGCTGATCCCAGTATCGAGGTAATGGCCACCTAATGCGAATTATCCAGTCTACTCTGTATGCCGTCGCTAACCAACATTCCACAACGATTTCACGCACAATTTTCCGGAATTTTACCGTCGGTATTATTACAGAAACGGTTGGCATTTACACTAAATTTTCATGCAACATTAAAAATTAATTTAATCTAACACGCATTAACAGATCGGTCGATCATTTGAATAGAAAAGTGTTTTATGTCACACAATTTTTGTCAAAAAAACTATTTTAAATAATTTGTATGGGATTTATAGCGATCGAACTAGGACATATTTAATGGATAAGTGCGGTTCATAAACGAAATATGTTTTTCAATATTTTTACGATTTTTTAGATACTTTCGGAGTTTGCAAAGATCTCTTAGAATATAAACAACCAGTCGGTAATATTTTCTCCTGTTTTTCGCAATTTTTGTTTATTGACTTTCTTTTTTCTTCTTATTTAGTAGAGACCAATTTCTTTTGCATGTAAGAGTAAATATATAGTTCAAGTAACGAAAATTTCGGTAAAAACGAAAATACAGCTTTACCTGGCTTTACCGTGTGAAGAGCCATAAATCGCAGTTATAAAATTAGGCTAATTAGGGATGTTTAATGGCAGTTCTGTTCTATTCATTACTGTAAGGCACACTACAGACTTTTTAGTCGACCGACAGTTTAGTCGTCTTCGCAAATGGCATGAGTGTTTTTGAGAGCGCGCACACTTACCGATTATTTAGTTGGCCGACTAAATAATACAAATCCCTATCATGGCCCGATAACGATCAAACTGTCGGCCGACTAAAAAGTCTGTAGTGTGCGGTGTCGCTTAGTGCTATTTATTAATTTCATTGTTTTTCTTCTTAAAATTGTTCAGGTTTAGGAGCTGATGTACCTGTTCCAATTTTATATACGTTTTTTTTTCTAACGTTTTTTTGACCTTTCAATGTTCCGTTTGCCTTAGAAAATATATCTTCTTCTTCTTAATCGGTTTCTTTTGTACCTTTCGGTGTCGAGGTATGCTTTTCTAGAAGAGAATATATTCATGACCCATTTTTGGAATTTACGTTAATGTCACTCGGTTAATATGTTATCTCCAATTTTGTTTGTGTTGTTTCGATCTTCGTTTGTTGAATATATCCCGAGTTCTTAGCGAATGTTTTCGTATCTCAAACTGTTTTTTGTACGCCCCTTCACAGATCTTAACAATTTATTTTCTAAGGTTTTTAGTTTCTGCACGTCTTTTGTTTTTGTTGTCTAGCACTCGGATCCATATAACTAACTAGTAGTTTTATTAAATTTGATCTGCGTTTATTCTATTGTATTCTTTTCCTATAGTTTGTCTGTAGCACATGTTCCTTAAAATATGTTAATTTTGTTTGTTATGTCTGTATCTTCGTCATAAGTGATCTACTGTGAGTGTGATAATTGTTTGATTGGGTTATATACCCAGATTTTTGTTCTTAATAAATCTTTGCCCAAAAACGCTATTTTCTTTGCTTTGTTTATTGAAATTCTTAAGTTGTATTCAGTGCTCAGTTTAATCTTAAGTTTTCAAGTGTAAACTGATTAAATTCAATTTTTAATTTGGGTCTTATAGGCTGTTTACACTGCTGCTGCTAGATTCACTTGTGCAAAACCAAGGACAATAAAATCTCTTAGTTTTAGCGTTCACACACACGATCATAACTACATGCAAAACCAAGTCAGCAAAACCACGTGCAAAACCGTAAGTTTAAACGGCCTATTACAGGTTGAATTGTAAAAAAAAAGAAACAACAACAACAACAACAAATTTACTATAAGTAATAAAAGTTGTGTCTTCGTCATAACCTCATAACTTGTAAGTGTTTTAAATGCAAGGACGTATTTTTTAATACATATTACTAAACACAGAAAAACATACAAAACAGAAGAAAGTTGATAAAACGATTTTAGAAATTCGGTTAAAATTTACATATTTTGTACGCAAATGTAGGATAACGTTTTACTTCTAATATTTTAAACCACGAAAAGTTAAATCACACCAAAATACAACAACCATTTCACTTAAAACATTATATCGCAAAATTAAAAAATATATAGGTACGTACCTATGTACCATGTTCATAACTATAATTTCAAACCGTTTTTATGGTTGTTTTTTGTTCATATTGTATTTATATGACAAGTGACAAATTTTAAATTAGGTAAAAATAATATATTTCTTTATCGCTTGTGTTAAAATAACAAAATCAAATAGCATATATATTAAATTTTTACTGTTTTTAATAAACAAAAACAAGCCACAGTGTACAAATAAGTAGATGTATATTAAAGATATGTTTATATACACTTTTTTTTTTGTAACACACTCGGTTATTTTGAAAATAAAGAAATTAATAACAGTTACTCTGGCGACTAAGTCCGAAGCTTTTGCATTAAGCACCAACTGTAGTTAGCAGAGCTTAAACTTATTGGCCAAACACTCGTAAACCGTTGAAGTTGGTATAGTTAGTATACTTACGTTATTTATATACAATCTGTACTTTATCTAGCCGCCAAGCTAAATACTAAATAAATGTTATTTACATTTTTTTTTTTAAGTGACAAACCTTTTAAAATAATACACTGATAGTATCCAAATCAATTAAGTTGTAACCAGCAAATTAGTTACACTTTACATCTTGAGTGAACATTGTGTATAAGGAGGTGCAAAAAATGTTTTCATTCATATTTTAGATTTGTGAATTCTTCATGTTTGTAAATACACCCTTAAATCATAAGTACGTTTGCTTGTAATTTTCGTAAAAATGACGTAAAAAATGAATTTGTTTTATAGTATTAATACAAACATTCGGTAAACTTTACATCTTCTATATCTATCTTCTTCTTCTATACAGGGTGTAGACTCGGATCACGCAACATAGCGATTTCAATGGTAAAATTTTAAAAGTCGAATTCTTGCTCCGCTAATTATTTTAGAAAAAAAGTGCAAATACGTTTTTTGTAGAGAAAAAAATTCCGTATCCATAAATGTAATCAATATTACTTTTTCATTTTCCAATAACTGAAAATTATGCAAATTAAAAAACGCGTTTGGACAGAAATCTGTAGTGCCTTGAAATTATGGTATGACAACTGCCCAGCCTAATGTCACTTATACTGTCACTTTGACGCGAAATTCATTCTTAATTATCCTTTATATTTTATCAAACATTTATTTTACACAATTAGTTACGTTTTCATTGCAAGATATAATAAAAATGATAATTAAGAATAAACTTCAAACGTCAAAGTGACAGTAAGTGTTAGTAAGATGGGCAGTTGTCGTAGCATAATTCCAAGGCACTACAGATTTTCGCGAAAACGCGTTTTTTAATTTGCTTATTTTTCTGTTTTTGGAAAACGAAAAAGTAATATTGATTACATTTATGGATACAGAATTTTTTTCTCTACAAAAAACGTATTTGCACTTTTTTTCTAAAATAATTAGCGGAGCAAGAATTCGACTTTTAAAATTTTACCATTGAAATTGCTGTTGCGTGATCCGAGTCTACACCCTGTATATACGTAATAAAAGAGCTTGTTTGTGTGTTTGTTTGTTTGTTTGTTTGTTAGCTATAGAATCCTAGGTCCGTTAACCGATCGGGACCAAATTTTGCACAGTTACTATTTAGGACCCAACGGATTAAACGTCGTATAAAGAACGGCCGGGAACAGCCGGGAATGTCTGGGAACGTACGCCGAGCGCGAGCGCGCAGCGCGAGTAGTCTGTGACTGATAATTTGGGAACGTCCGCCGAGCGCGAGTAATCTGTGATTGATAAAAGAGAATTGTAATCACCCATGCAACGCCGGGTAAATCAGCTAGTTACTAAATAAAAGTATAATTCCAATAAAGGTACAAAAAATACTGTAAACTGACTCGATCTTGTTTTGCCTTGTCAAATAAAAAGATTTTTATATAAAATTTTGTGAAAAATATTTAACAATTTTTACACTAACTTTTCCCAGAAATGTTTCTTGTATTTACAAAAATATGAGATTTATTAAAGTAACAAAGTTTTACGAGTGCGACAGTCGAACTGAATCCCCCGGAAGGTAAACATATTTAGCGGTGATTAGAATAGATGTAACAAAAGGTTTTTATAGTTACATACTTTTGTTCGTACGTATACCTAAACTTTTAAAGGATTATTTGGCGAATAATTGCTAAAACTTACATTTGTATTTGAAACCCAAAAATTTGTTGAGCCTTAAACCTTTAATTATATCGATCTTGATAGAAAAACACACAAGCACGCTCGCACTCGCGCTGCACACTCACATAAATATAGATTTCGAGTAGAAAATTTACTATGATTATTGATAGCTAAAAAATGACAATAATTATTATGGTACATTACCAGAAACGGTTTTTACAGCATACCTCTCATTTTTACACATCAAGTAAAGCAAAACTAATTTTTATACCGGTAAAGCTTTTGGTTCTGAATTTTTTTTTATAAAATGTTTTCGTATTTTCTACAAGACAAAATATTTTTCAAACCAAAAGTTCGATTTGCTAAAATGTAAAATACCACTGATTTGCAAAGTATCTATTGCCGCATTGATTATAAGACACAAAAAAACTGCAAAAAATGTTGAAACAAAAAAAAATGTATATGTAGATTATCCAGTCTCCAACTTCCGTGTATTTTTATTGGTAAAAGAAAATCACAACTTTTAATAAATTACTAATTCGAAAATGTATATTTAAAGTAAAAAACGACTAAGATATTCCTTGGATAAAGAATAAATTTATATACGCCCAATGGTTGAAAAGCATTAAGTACAAAAATGATATAAAGACAAATGTTCGCAGAACAGGCACGTGTCCGAGTCGCCAAACGTTTAGAGGCGCCAAAACTAAGACTGGCACTTTAGGGCCTCTAAAGCCAGCGTCCCTTCCAAATATAAAAAATGGCTAAATATAATCATTATCTTTAAGTTAACTATATTTACATAATTCCATTAATTGTTTTGTGACAGCATAATATTAATTTAAAAAATCTTAAATTTTATTGAAATAGGAGAGTAGAAAGTCTCTTAATTTTTAACGTCCGTTTATATAAAACCGCTCAGCCAAATTAGGCGCCGATAATTTAACAATATCACACCGGGGCGCGAAATTAAGCTGGTCCGGCCCTGCGCAGGACGAACGTTCGTCAGAAACTATGCGTGGCGTAGCATGAAACCATTTAAAATGAACCATAATTAATTTTACCCTCAAAAAACGTTCAAGTACAAATAAAAATCTGTTTTTACCGTTGATTTCAAGAGATATTATTTTATATTGTTGGCGCCCATGTAGCTCCCGATATTTTAACTCGCTTAAGCTCATAATATAATCTTAAAAACCGTAAGTTTTCAGCAAATATGTAGTTGGCATTAAATAATACTCCGAAGTAGAGATTAATTATCTAATAAATAGAATCAAATTCAATAAATATGAGTTAAAAGTCGCTCGTTAACTACACGAAAAAAATATCTTAAGTTATCAACGATATTAAAAAGTAATTCAAAAACAATTTAAACCAAAATCTAAAATTAAACGCCAGTTATCGATATTAAAAAATTCGAAACGCGTGCTCTCTTTAAGCGTTTGCTTTTATAGATAATAAAAATTATCTGTAAGTGATAATTAGTTATCTATAATAGCAGCTATAAATTCTTTTAAAAGCGTAGATAACAGGTAGTGCCATAATTTACGTTTTGATTATAAAATTACACATTGGTTAGTCAATAAATTTCCGTGAATATGCCTAATAAATAGTTTTTATCTGATTATAAAATTTTAAATTTCATAGAGACAAGTGCTGAATACAATAAGCTTTAGTTTGACTGAACGGAGATGTTACAGTATTTAACTAACGGTAAACAGTAAATATTCCCCATATAAAAGCAAAAACTGTTATCAAAATTCAGGGGTTTGGAGCGGAGCTCGGAGCTGGAGCACGGAGCAGTCTCAGCAATGGGTTTTTGCCCGGAGCAGGAGCGGAACCCGGAGCAAATAATTTTGATTGCTCCACTGCTCCAGTTTATTATGTACAATTTTTTTAAAAAACTACTTTTTTTCCTTTTTTTCAACGTTTGAAGATCAATAATCTGTTTTTTCAAACATTTTTTTAACTTCACTTGTTTGTTAGGGCCAAATATTGTTATTTTTGACAAACTTCTGCATATCCGATAAAAATTAAAACTTTGTTTTTAAAATCAATTTTTTTTAATCAAAAAACTTTTTTTTTAAATGTTAACAATATTTGGAGCATAGAGCGGAGCTGGAGCGGAGCAATTAAAAAATTGGACTGCTCCAAACCCCTGATCAAAATACTAAAACTTACCTACACCGGTTACATGTGCTAGCGAAGCTGTGTAGTTTTAATGTCTCGAGGATTAAAAACAACGAGTATTATTCAAATATTCTGTGCGACAACTCGATTTTAAATACGTACTGTATTATATGCGTGCTACAAAAAAAAAGTTATTGTCACTTCATTTTGTACCTGGGTGATTTGTTAATGTACACGTTTATTACGTTAAAGCAGATTTTTTTTTGAATGTACTTTATCCGTACTTTAACAACGTTGTTGGAAAAATAGTTATTTATACAACAAGTGAGCAAAGTACTTCTTTTCTCGTGAGACTGCCAATTGCACGGGCACGGGCACGGGCACGGGCACGGGCACGGCAGTTGAGCGAGAAAAGGTACTTTGCTCACGAGTTGTGTATTACATTTTTCTCACAACCGTAAAAAATGCGATTAAAACATTAAAAGCAAAACGTCTACATTAAATATAACCTTAAAATGTCAGTTGTGTATTTGACACGAATGATAGTTTCGCTGTCTAAAAACGCTATTACACGACGTTACCATGACAATTCAACAAATTTTGCTCTCTAGGGAGCAAAGTAATCACTTTTGCTCACTAGAGAGTAAAATGTCGTTTTGCCCACTATTTTTGATAAGGTAATGACAACATTTTTCAACGGTTGTGAGAAAAAACATTTATTTCATGTTGATAGTACACATAACATCATACAAATTAACTTTAAAATGTTGAAAACACATTTTTTCTTTTTTTTTGTACGCAATAGAATACTGTCGAGAATTAAAAACAGCTATTATTCGGTGTCTTAATAATATCACACTTATGCATAATGACATTTTTTAAGGTATATAGGTATATCCGACCAACAAGACCGGCCACTGTAGGGCTGCCATAAATGTCGCTACCCCGACCGGGACATTTGGGCCGAGGGAGTGGGGGGGGGTCGTCGGTAAACATTTATGAATTACGATATAATTTGGTTTCGTGTCTTGTGCGAACAAATGTAAATAAAAATACAGTGGTGCCTCATACTTCGAATTTAATTATTTTCATAAGGCCGTTCAAGTTAAATGAAAACAGAAAAACAATATATAAAATAAAAATACTGTATAATAAAATGAAAATTGCATTTCTTCATCCTGTTGAACGTTACGTAAGAGGTGTGTTTACAGCAAGAGACAACTTGAGCGCACAACAGATGGCGTTTACACAGTCACTTTAAATTTTTTTAAAAATATAGTCACTCGCAGTGTCTGCGTAGTTAGCGAGAAATGCAATGGGAGGGGGAAGTGCGGTACATTAGTCACGACAATACAGCGACTTTCTTTATAAGCTAGCCAGCTAGCGGCAGTGAGAACGAACTAGACATTATTTTAGTCGATTTGAGCGCTAACGGTTTTCGCTTATTATTTTTAAAAATCGTCAACAAACCGGGACATTTGATTTGTTCACCGGGACAGCGGGACAAAATTCCGCAAACCGGGACATGTCCCGGTGAACCGGGACGTATGGCAGCCCTAGGCCACTGGGGAGTTGCAGCGGGCACAACAGCCCCAGAGAGGAGGAAAAAAATAAAAAAAGAATATTGATAACGTGCATATTTAATAATGATGTCCACATATCTGCGTGTTCACGGTTCTTTAAAAACTATAGGACAAAGTATTTCTGCAAGAGATCCTTGGAAAAACGGGTAAATGAGTTTTAGTTAAACTTATTCTTATTAATGAATGAATCTCGTAAATAACCCAAGAGCTTATTAAATAAAACGATTATTAAAATTAAAATTTACACTTGGTTGAGCGAACAATGATTGACTTAAATATCTAAAAACGAAAACATTTACAATATCGTCTAGTTTTATGTACCTATTTGATTTAATAACTTTTTAACACCAGTCATAAGTCCTATATTCTTCCGTATTGGTAATCAGTTTAGTGACTGTTCATTTTTTTTTTTACGATTATAAGAGACACGGCATAAATTGGGTGTCAAGCTCGACTTCATCGTAATTCAAAAAAAAAAAGAAAAAAACAGGCCCAACGAATTTTTAAAAGAACAAAAAGGAATAAATAGAAGGCTAGTGAAACGGTTTTTAAAAAATATATTGTTTAAAGCATCATTTTCCGGGCATATAATGATAGACAGAAGTTAATTTATGGCAAGCCTATGCATAAATGCTAATTATTGTTGTTGTATTAATTGAAAATATTAACTAAAATTGAAACATAATGTTTTACACCCGGGCTTACGACACTTCCACCGTCCTACAGCTACAGCAGTTCTAATAGATATGTTATATTAATTTCATGTAAGTATCAAGACCACATTAAAATATATTTACGCACTCACCACGTTTAAGTTTCTCTAATGGTTCATGGTGAAGACTTGTGTGAGGTACGACACCGTGATGATGAGGGTCGTGTGAAGTTACATGATGGCCCAAAACGGATGCCGACGCTCCACTCATAATGCCACTAATGGCAGAACTTACTGATGACGTCGCAATGGAATCATGTAGATGATGTACATTGTGTAAATCGCTTCCTGCCGACGACGTCGTTACTCCCGTCACTAGGTCTTGCAGACACAGCGCTTGGTCAGATAATGATTCCATGCGTTCCATTCTAAATAAATTCAGTTTGGAAAATAAAAACGCGCACGCACTTGTACGGTAAATTATTATATGATATAATTAGAACAGAAATATAGAAGACGATATTGTTGTATCAATTATGTTTCTATACTCTTCAGGTTTTTAGCGGATTGTTTTGGGACAAAATCTGAAAATAAACAACGGATTATTAATATTATATACAAAAGTATATTGAGTAATTTATAATGCAAACAATTTTACTACACCATTTATACGAAAAACTTAAAAATTTTTGAATAAAAAGACTATGATCTTTTAGATTATTTCACTTAAATATTAGATTAGCTCAAATTTATCTCAGAGAATTCGTTAGAAAATCAAAAAATACTCTAATTTATTACTAAAAAAAAAAATTACTAAAGTATTTATTAAGATGGCCATGACAACAAATTTTATCATAATTTTTTTCTTCATTGGTCTGTTATCCAAATCTCAGCTGGAACGGCTACAGAATAACCCCAAAATTATTAGATACTTCTAGGTATCAGCTAAATTATAGAATCACCACAATAGTAAACAATATTTTAAAAATTGTAAAACCAGGATTCTTAAAATTTATTTAAAAAAATGTTTTGCATTGGACATTTCCTGATAGCAAATATTTATTGATACAAAATATATAATTTTATTGATGTTGTTTAAAAAAGAACGAAATTAGGTGTCCGCTACAATATAGTATAGTTACCGACTAACTCTAACTAACTCAAAACAGTTAATAACGATATAATAAGGATGAAAGTATGAATTTTACACAAATTTGTATTTTGTTGCTTTAAAATATGCAAAATACGTTAAGACGCATTCTACAAGTTTTAATTTTTATTAGTTAGTTTTTTAATGACAATCGCACTTTTGTGTCTTTAAAATTTTTAAAAACTTACATAATCGTCAATTGTTCCGTAATCGATGTGTAATCCAACATAAAACGTTTATTGGTTAATAATTAAACGGTTTTATTTTTAAATTATACAAAAAATTCCAAAATTTTCAAAAAAGAATATCCGCCAAGTGTTCTCTAAATGATTCAATTAAACCGAAATCGCATTGAAACGACTCGAAAATCCTCCTAAAGATGCACAAATCAGTTACAAAATCACTCAGTGCCAGGATCACTTAAAAGATCGCAAGTAAATCCAGGTGCGACGTGAACAAAGACCAAAAGTCGGTTAAGTCCATGAAAAAAAGGTACGGAGCTTAAAAACAGCTTTGGCCAGGTTTAGACCGGATAAAGAGCGTCGCGACGGAGCCAGCGTCGGTATGAGAGCTTTGCGGCTACTAAGCCCAAGCTTTTCATCCCCTCTTCGTCCCCCACCCATTAATTTGACACCCGCTCTCCTCCAATCATTTCACAGTATTTATTTTGTCATTTGCATTTAAAATTTGGCTTTATAATTACGTGACGAATGTTCAATTCAGATTTTTGAACAAACGTTAATATAACTGGCACGCGCTTGTAATTTTTAGATTAAATAACTCTCGTTGTCTCGTGGCAAATCTCAAGCTTACAAAGCACCAGGATTGCGTGGGATTTCTGGACTTGGTAGGAGCTTATAAGCTTCTCTACATAAACTAGAGCTAGTTGGTCAGTTAACGTTACATCGACCGCATTTTATTTCTCAGGTTTATTCGTATATACCACGATAACAACGTTTAAAAACACCTACTGGAGCTTTTTGTTTTCTCCATTAGCGTAGAAAAATATAACAAGCTTGATTAAAATTATTGCCGTGTCGTAAACAAAATAAATATTGTCGCAGAGATAAATTGCTATCATCGATAATATAGGTGCGTAAAATATTATAGGCCTAATTTTATTATACCTGGCTCCCTGCGATAATGGAAATTTATTGATAGTTGAAATGTGGAAGGACCGAAAATTTTATAAATTTACTTCGCAGTGATTAAACCTTAATAATAAAAATTGGGGGAGTTTTAATTTAGTACCTCCATTAAAAAAACAAGATAAATGAACATGTTATTAAATTTAATTTTTTTTACATTACCTACTAACGGTACCTAAATATTAGTATTATTTTTATTACAAAACAGGCCTTGGAATACTATTGCAAACATATATAAACTTTTTAAAGCAGCCAAAAGAATTGTAACCAATTTGTTTAGGACGACATTGCGACGGCCAACTGGAATTACAGTAATGTAAATATATGTTATATTTTTATAAATTGCTGAATTAATTGTTTTTAGACGCAAACAAAACATTGCTTTGTTATTTTAGTTGTTTTTTAACTTTCCATAAACCTCAATATTAATTTACGCTAAAGCAAAATATGCACTTTAAAAGTTTTTAATTTTTTGTAATTTGTAATTCAATGGACCATACTCTGAGTAGGTATTTATCAATTGAATTTTGAGTACCATAATTATTTTGTAAAATTGTTTTATGATGTAAATTACTTTATTTACACTTATTTAATTTATTAACAGTTTACGTGTTCACGATGCATTTAATGAAATGGGAAATTAGTAATAGAATAGACAAAAAACATACGAACCTACTTGTCTGCAGAAGTTGCAAATGATGTCGATTGATTGCTTGTTGTCTTGTATAAATCACCGGAACTATCACAGTCTACATTGCTTTAACAGTTCCACAGAAAATCCGAAACAAAAATCCGAAAAATACCTAAATCCACCATTCATCCACTTCAAATTCCGTGTTGTCAACAAAACCGTTTCGTGTCCACACAGTTAATATCTTACAAATCACTGCCAGTGCAAATACGGTAGCATCAAGCGGTTTTACACAAAATCCTATGAAAGTATTAAAAAGTCTTAAGCGCTTAGCGGCCGCACAGATATCGGGTTAGGACTTGATGCTGCAAAGTCCCTGTAATCTGGGCCACTTCCCAGCGCGGTTTAACCATAAGTCGCTTACTCTATATATCATCATAGGGCCACGGGCCGACCCTTGCGAGACTCCCACAATCCGATCGGTTCCGTTCGAACGTTTTCGTCTAATTTGTCTCTTACGCGCTTGAGATATTACTGTATATGCTTGCTTTCTCCTGCGAAACGCGAGTTCATTCTCTTATCTGAAACAACTGAAAGTTTGGGAACTTTCAGGCACGCCCCCGCTTGTAAATTCAAAGAGCATGCGTGCATATGTCATGTTTTGTAGTTTATCATCTCTTTCTGATGCGCTTACTAGTTCCACACCATCTTTTTCATATTTCTGGACGTATTGATAGTAGGCGGTGCTTTCAAAGGCGCTAAGTCAGTGGGAAATCGTTGCACACTTAGCGTTTGCATGCTTAATATTGATACAACATCGACCCGTTTACTTCTAATTTATGACAAGTTAATTTCATTTTATATTTTAAGTGATTTACAGAATACATAATTTGTTACTTAATTCTAAAACGGACAATATTGAACATAAATCATTCAAAACAAGGAATTTTCATAACCAAAAAGAAAGCCTAAATGTAAAAAAATAGCCTGTCTCACCTGACTTATTTGGTCAAAATTTAACGACCCACCTTTGGTTTACAATTAAATGTCATTTCCTCCACTGCAAATCTTTACAGCCTGATATTTAAATTTTTTAGGTACAGTGAAAACCTACCAAAAAGTCTAAGATTTTGATTATCTTTTATTTAAAAAAATACATTTTAATGATTTTAAAAATAATCAATAGCTAAAAAAGGTTATTTGCTTCCCTCATATCAATTTTAAACGTACAATTATCGCCTAATATAAAAGATAATCTGATTTTCTAAAACAGGTTTTAATATAATAAATATGAACCTAAACATAAAAAACTTATTTGAGAAAAAACTGTATGGAGATATTTCTTTGTCTTTTCGAACTAATTACAGCAGGAAAAAATAGTTTGATGCTCCTACCAAGTCATCCACAAAATTGTACGAAATAAAAACTGCAATATAAACAAAAGAAATACTTTTGAACAAGTGCTGTGCTATCAGAACGTGTCAATCAAAATGAGAATAAGCGGAAACTCCGCCCATTTAGATAACTCTATATCAGCCAGTAGCAGGCAGAGGTGGGGCTGGCGTCCAACATGGCGTTATTCGATGCCTACGACAGGCAGTGACGCCGGAATTCACATACCGACGCTCGAGATGTTGCTGCTGCTGCTTTATAGGTTTTATTAGATATGTATTTTGAATTAAACCGATTGTATTGATTTTACAGCTTTCTAAATGTTTGTGTATTGTGGATCGACATTTTCGATGTATACTGGGAAAATTTGAATTGTTAAAGGGTAGGTAGCCGATGCTGACAAAAAATCAATAGATTTTTACAATTTTGTGTTATTATGAAAACCTCAAGTAATTGAAATGTATTTTTTGTTAAATAACTAATTTTTAAATTAACTTATTTTTAGATTTTTGTACTACCTGATTAAGAAACCTTTTTTTTTAATGTCACTCAAAAATTTTAATACATCAATTTGAATTTTGATATCATTATCGTAATGTTTAAAAAACTATGGTAATTATATCTAGGTACTATTCATAAATGAAAAAAGCATCTGTGAACTGGTTTCACAACAAATTTTGCGCTAGATAATTATTTTTTAGTAAGAGATAGACCTAGTCAGAAATTGTTGTAACAGTTTTTAATTTGTTTTATTAAATCCTTTTTAATGGGAGTTTCAAAGAAAAAACGTCGTTCGAATTGTTTTAACTCAAACTATTATTATTTTCTATTATTAAGGAACAAATATTGGCGTATTAAATCGTTCTAATTTAAGGCAAAACATTCGTTACATTTAAAATAAACGAATAAAATTCAAACGAACGTGTGTTAATTGTTTTTAATTGCCAAAATGGTTATAACAGAGAAAATAAAGGAATAATGTAAATTACAAAACATAAATATTTTGAAAATTAATAATTTAGATTTCTAAACAGAAAATTAACACACCTTTTCTATCTTGTTTCTAAGTATGCTGCATTTATATCTATTATCTAGAATGTTATCTATTTACTCACTAAAGTTAATTATATCAAATTCTGTATACTGATGTTGGTCAGGGTAACAAACGAAAAAGAGATACTTAACACAAGGTCATTGTCGTGGTTGGTCAAAAAGTTTTGTTATCGCTGTTGGGGAGCAATAAACAGTCCTAATTATCATAAAAACACACATCGCTTAAGTCACTTGTAAATATTTTGTTCTTCACTTTCGAGTTAAGCCTTTTTATTATTTAAATTTACTTGCGCTGCACACGGTAAAACTATGTCTTCAATATTCAACCTGTTCCCTGAATAGCAACGTAAAAGTAAAGACTTAAGGCCAACAAACATTTCTAAAACGACAACTCTTACTTCTAATTGGACATTAAAATTAATCGAATGATGTTAACGTTAAGTTTTAAAATTACCAATGAAACTAAATAGAATGCAATAAGCATTACGTGCGTATGACGTTTTCAGCAATAAATACATATCCCTCACAAAAAGAATTTGAATCTTATTTTTATATAAATGAATAGTTAATTGATAGATACGAAAAGTGTTTGTTATCTCCTATCAATTTTTGTTTTGTATTTTAAAAATGTTACAAACCCTTTACAAAATATCCAGATTCATAAAATATAATAAAAATTTTTTTTAAAAATATTCGCGATTTTTAAACTTTTTTTATTGTGCTGGGGATAAGATTATCTAACAATTGTAAAACTCTGAACATGTAACCTGCATAGAAAACAAAACTTTTGTTACACAACTGCAACCTGGAAATCGAAAATCTGCATTGGTCACCGGCCGGCCGCAGATTAAAAAAAAAAGTAAGGTTAAGAAATTTGTACATCTTTTTCGAAATGATTCTCTATTAAATTTGAAGTATTAATGCAAACACATAAGACCCGTTTAGGCGCTAAGGAATCTAAAACTGTCTAAAAAATATCTAAACGTCTAATAAATATTTATAGTTGGGTGGCAGTAACGGGTAGGCAGTAGCTACTTCGTGTAATTTGACAAAACGTAGTTATCGAGTGATGCATTGTTGTGTTTACTGGCACGAAATAAAAATTGGTATGTAGCTAACAATGTCACATCTTGAAGATTTCTGCCAACGCACTTACACAGCGTGACTTTTTAAGAATCAAGTATTCATCTAAATCAGGGGTCTCAAACTCTAAATTTATGAGGACCACATGAGTTTTTCTCATAATAAGTATGTCACACACTTACAGTTTTAGAATTGTCCGCTTTGTTTCGCATGCCATAAGCTTCTCAGGTTTATTAATATATTCGTATTCGTGGTTTAAATGCCATTAATTTACTGGACAAACGACAGCACAGACAATAAACTCTCAATTTAAGTGGCCGCATTGAATTTGTAATTATAATAACTTTGCGGGTCGCAAGAAATATAAAGCAAACGGCCCGCAAGCCGCGTGTTTGAGACCCCTGATCTAAATAATCCAATCATCGGCCTTTACACTTTTAAAAGGTATCAAAAACAACACTTTGTTTCACTCCTCGTAGTTATATTTCTTAATAGAAATTATACTTGCAAATCCTTTGTATAAAGAAACTTCTTACTGATGAAAACAATGACAATTATAAAAAACAGAAATAAACAAATTAATTATGCTTTTGACTATTTAAATAATGATCACCCTAATAACAAACTGACATATTTATTTGCTATTAGATTCACACTGCAAATACAACGTAATCAGAAAAGAGTTAAGTTTAATCCTGCAGCTTAAAAGTTGAGCTTTCGATCAACAAAATTTTCTAATGAAACAAACTGACTTGTCATTCATAAATGTCTCACGCCTTTTTTGCAGATTTAGTCGGAGCGTCGTAACTTGCGCAACTGAGATTAACAATTTAAAAAAAAAATTTAAACCCATTGACTACAATCACGAGCGTAGTTTTTTTTATCAAGGTGGTTGCATTTTTTTATCCTATAAGATAATGTAATAAACAGTTTCTAAAATAGTATTTGGAGTTTTATTTAGTGTAATACCAAATGAAAAAATATGAATGTTAATTGGCTCTGTTAAAAAATAAGTCAAAGCTTATATATTTTTTACAAATAAAGGTACCTAATATTATAATTTTTAAAAATGGTTTAATTTAAAGTAAAATTACAGCAATAAAAGTTTACACAAAAATTTAAACGTTTTTCAAATTTCGAAATATAACTTTTAAGAAGCATTGTTTCTGAGTTTAGTTACAGGCTGTAACTTACAGATATGTAATTTTGCATAAAAATTACAAATAAAGTAAACCGTCCTTTAGGTGTTTATGAATTGAAGGTATGTACTCATTTGCCATAAATATCAAGTGCTTTTGCTCTACATTCTAGAACGCAATTTTTTACATTTGTGTGATATTATAAAGTTAATTATTTATAAACACTTTTACTTTTGCTTTATTCACGTAGGTACACGTTTATTATTAGTTATTAAGAAAAAAGTAAAATTATTTTTTATATACTTGACTGGTGCGGATGTAGTATGTAGTTAGTTTACATGTTTACAATAAAATATTTGATATTACTATACATCTATTCCTGTTTCTTCTTTTCTAATTGTAAAACTAAAATTATTCCAAAAAAATATATGATTTTTGTAATGACGTAGAAATCGAATGTTCTTTTATCAATCTAAAATAACACGTTTATGGCTCATTTTTCATCTGATGTCAAGCGCATCTAAGTCGATTATAACTATTAAAACTCATTGACAAAATGTAAATATTGAACTTTGTACCTGTAAATAAGTTTGTGCAAAAAAGAAATTATATTTTTACACACATGTTATTGGTGGCAAGATAAAAATATTTTTTGTACAAAACGTTTTTTAATTAAAAAATTAATGTGACTACGGATTTTAATTTAATTTTTTTAACATGGTTACTGTTAAAAAGTAATGACACACCAAATTTTCTGAACCATATTTTTTTTACGAAAAAGTGTAACACTCAATAATTAGGTACATTTTTTTTCGAGTATATGTTAAATTTTTCCAAACCTTTTTATTCCAAACTGCATGTAAGTAATATACTAATTTGTCACGTATCATGGGACAAATTCTTTGCAGTTTATTCCCTAGGTATTAAAAAATCTATCATCGGGTCGTCAGGTGCATGTCTAAATAAAAAACGTTTAGTGAAACAATCAATCTTGTTCGGCCCAGGGGGTCCAGATTCTACCCCTAATCGATCGTTCTTGTCGGTGTTGATTCTACCACATAAGGATAACGGCCCCTGAAACTTTCGTTTTAGTGCTGCAGTTAGTACTATTCATAATATGTTAGATAAAAAGATTTACTTAACATAGTTAACAACAACAAAAATTAACGTTTTGGATATATCATAATCAATAGCAGGTTATTATTTAAATGCTACACAACGTAAAAGAATAACACCAAATACCACCAACAAATTATTTTTTTTATCACACTTACCGCAAAGATATGAAATATCGCGAAAAACTGTACTTCCACCCAAATAGACTCAGATATTTGCATTACCTCTCCGCTCTCAGTTTCTTCTTTATGTGTTGTATGGTACTTCGTTGATACCAAACATGCAGGCCACGTATATGAGCCCTTCTCGACATTATCCATACATTCTCGTTTAAAGTCATCTCTTTTTGGGCCCTTTTAGGTTTTTTAAGTTAAGCACGAACCGATGAATACAGATCCCTAGAATGTGGAGACCCAAATGTATGTTGTAGTTTTACAAAACCGCTACAAATTAACAAACAAAATTAAATACACATAGAATGGATACGAAACCACACAATTTAAAAGTCATTACACACATAAAGAAGAAAAGTTTATTTATCTTCCAAAATAAACGGTTTAGTAGATGTATAAAAAAAAGTCGATGGACTTCCTTCAGTTTTATTGCATGAGCTTCCACTCTTTGTCTTATAAAAGTGCCATATGTGTAAAAGGAGTAAAATAAAATACATAAACCGAACATACTGTCAAATGATAACATTGCTGTTCGTATTTTGCAAGGGTATGCACGCTGCTACGATCTACCCCACTGGGGGTTGAGATGTCATCCCCTATGTGACAGCCCATTGTTGCGAGGTTAAGATAAATGATTGTAAAATAAAACATTTTACCCCGGCATCGCACCCAAACACACTATTATTGCCACATAAGCGGAAACCAATGGGGTGAATCTGAATGCAAAGTAGTCCTGATATATTGAAAGAAAATTTCAAGAACAGAAGACGGAGTTTAAAAACAGATAAAGGTTCATAAACTCGCCATCGTTTACCATTTTCAATAAATGAAACTTCACTCCGAAGAAAACTAACCCACTATTATAAAAAACGTTTATTTTAATGATTTTTGCTAGTTTCAGTATTATTTAAATTGGAATACCACAACACCAGACGATTATTCCCAAATTGCATTCGGTTTATCGTAATTACTGTATGTAAAACAGTCAATGAATTGTTCGCATGAATTCTATCCCCTAATCTCACCCTATAAAGGGTAACGTAGCATGAAATATGAATTTGCTTTCAATGACAGTGTTGCTAGAGCGGATATATATGACACATATGTTGCTTGTGATCATTCGAATTAAACGATACATTTCATGTTAGAGAAAACGATACTGATGGTAACAAATAAACAATGAACACATCAACAAACCAGTTAATATGAAGACCTGTCAACAAAGTGTTTTCAACTTTTTGTTCTATTAGATTGGTAAGTTTTTGTGACAAAGTTTTAACTCATTTGCATTTGCAAACCGCTCCCGCATTGTAATAACGCAGTCATCATGGAAGGTGATGGCAATTAATTGACACCACCCTTACCCATGGTAAAAAAAAACTAACTGTAAATGTAAAACACGATCTATACGTATATATTTTGTTACGTCAGACAAGCTGGTAACATACTTTTAGTTGTTTCATGTTTAGTTTGAACATTAAGCGACTATTTGTACCAAATATTTATTACAAATAGACGATTAAAGAAATTATTTAATTTTCAATTGCAAATATACCAGGGCTAAATTTGCTTAGAAGCCGTAAAACCAAAATCTGTATCTTCATATTATTTAGTTCTTTACCAGTCATCTATGGTTTCATTGTCTTATTTGAATTAGTTGGAAGCTCATTTATTAATTTCTTAAAATAGTGGAAGTATTGAAAAATTTTAATTAACCCGAAATCATTTTCGAATTATTGTAATTAATTACTAAGGCGAAAAAAGGTTATGCGCTTACGAATGCAAGGAATGTTTAGATTCAGCTTTTAGTGAACTAGCGATTTCCTTGGCTTCGGTTTACAGCTGGTTTAAAGAATTTGAACGCGAAAGGAGTACTGTTCAGCATCAAAAAGCCGTTACTGAAAAAAAATTGCTGCTGTAAATTATTGGAGTTGATTCTCAGTTGATAAATTGAATCCTCAGCTATTAGAACAATCCTTCACGATCAACTGCATTCAAAAAAAGTTGTCATTCATTTTATACCGCATCAGCTCCCTGAGCTCTAAAAAACAGATCTTGTAAGTATTTGCCATGATCTCAATAATGGCAGACCCCAATTGTTTCTAGAATTAAGACAGAGGACGTAACATATTACCTTTTTCGAAGTACCTACCCGCCAAGAGGGTCGTGCATGGTTTCACAAAGTGAGAAAACTCCGATAACAACCAAATAGCATTTAACAATAAAAAAAGTAATGTATGCACTTTTCTTCAGGAATACGGAACTGGTCAATGAAATTAAGATGCACACGGGATAGTTACAGCGACATTGTGCAAAAATAAATGTTTGCTTGAAGTATTCAGTAGAGTTTTAGAGAATAGAATTATGCTTTATTAAGCTTATAAGGTAGCTTTAATTCTTCAGTGAACTATCTTTTGCCTTCAAGTTTGATTTTCTTTACCTTTGGGTATCCCTCTTCCCATTCTTAAAAACATGATTACAACAAACTTTCATTATTCACTAACCTAATTTGAGACAAAAAATTGTTGCTTATTTTTTGCCTTTTATAATTGAAGGGTTTGCTGCAAAAAGGAGTTAGCTCCAAATTTTGTGCGTTTTGAGTTAGACATCCTATCTTGTGCAAAAAAAAAAACTCTTTCGATTGGTGCAAGAACGAGGTAGCTCCTAGCGCTCATTTCAGAGTTATTTCACATATGGATTTGCTATCTTGTTCGTTTGGGGTAAGAAAGATGCAGCTCCTGGACATAAAGGTTATAGTTAACAGATTTTGTTGTTACACGAGTAGTAGTACGTTATTTTGACAAAAGTTTTGTACTTTTTGAACTTAGACGTCGTTTTTTTTTTTAAAGGTAAAAAGAGAGAGGCTGTGAGCTAAAAAAAGAAAAAAAAAGGTGTCCCACGTATTCAATACGGCCCGCGTTACTCACACATCTAATTTACTGGCCCGTAGTACCATTTGAGTTTGCGACCCCTACCTTACAAAGTGGTTGATCACATACTTTGGTGCAAAAAGGAGGTAGCTCCAACATTCAAAACATGGCCCATTACTCCAGAAGAGATATTTTTTCATGCTGATAGGGCTTATTCATAGAAATACTTATGTAGAATAAGTTTGAAAAAATATTTTCTTATAACTTGAGATTTGAACTGTTAAAACGTTTTTTTTTATTTTTCCACACATTTACAAAATTGGAGCTAATCCCTTTTTGCAGCAAACCCTTCAATTCTTTTTTTTCTTTAACTTGTCTAAAAAAAGTACTTTTTGTATTGGGTTTTTATTTCTCATATCCATCTGAGCATCTGACCAATATTTTGCTTTTACATGATACATACATAGTGTACTTTTTCTTTTATTTCTACTTTTCTAGTATTTTCATTCGTCTTATTTGTTTTGTGATTAAAAATAGTTTTTGTACTGATTCATTTCGATATTCCAAACAAAAACGAGTATTGAATTATCAAACTGGTATAAGTATCTTAAAATTTATTAATTTTCCTTTTAATTGTTTTAAAAAGTAAGTACATTTTGAATACCTACCGTAAAATCGGCAATCAAATAAACTACCACCCTCGTTACGATCCATTTTTTTGTGATAATAAACGAATTATTTTAAATGTGAATATAATGATTTGTTTGATAATTGATGTTTAACTTACGATGAAATACATCGTAACCATTTAATTTGCATATTTAGTATAACATTTACGTAACCTGAATTATATCGATAACGGTTTTGCACAGTATATTGGCGATTAACTAAATGCAATTAGATTAAAAGGTTGAAGGCTGTAAAGCTCAGCTTTAGAATCCCATTACTGAAAATAATCCACGTATTTAAAATCAATTTTCTACCGGAACCACAGATTTTTAATTCGAATAAAAATTCGATGAATATTACATTCAATATCATTGTTGAATATGTATTTCTAGCAGAGCAGCTAACAAAAAACTGCACAACGGCGAACGTAATCGGCAAAATTGTTATTTATGTTAATTTTGTATTTTTTACTGTAATAAACAATACATTTTTATTTTACAATTTTATTACAATATTGGTCTTACAATCAAACAACAAAACATGAAAGATGGTTTTCAGTAAAAACCAAGTACCTAGACGATATAAATAAATGAGTATGAATTATTGTATAAGTACAGAAGAATGCAATGAATAATCTGTATTCAAAAAGTAAAGAATGAAAAAGCATCAAAGAGAATTGAAACACAGCAGCAATAATTAGTTACACATCACAAAACCGCTTACTTAGGACATCTGCTGAGACAAGAAGTTTATGAACTACCACGTAATATGTAAGGATGCAGAATATGTTAAGGAGGCAAAATAGAAGGAATGCGAGCATGGGAATAAAACTTGGCTACGATATTAAGGAGTGAACTAAACACATTATTCCACATGGTCCAATATACAGGGTGTTGCATGACGTAACGGCCAAACTTAAGGAGCATATTCCTTGAGTCAATTTAAGCAAAAAATATAATATAAACCATTGTCCAAAACTCGATGGTTATCGAGTTATAGGCCTTTAAAGTTTATAAAAAAGGATAAATTTTAACATAGAAAAAGTATGAAAAATCTTCTAAAATATTGAATTAACAACAAAATGTTTTTTATAAAAGATGCACGGCTATCTTTTCTGCGCCTTATGGGGTACTCGATTTTGTTTTGTTTTTTATGGTTTATTTGCTATAGCAACCAACTTAGTTATTTTAAATAGAACACCCTGTATATTATAACATTTTTGAATTCCTCTTTAAATGTACTTTTTAAATGTACAAAATCATATAGGCCTAAAATCAACCGTTTTCGAGTATTCAATTGTTTTCGAAAAATTTGAGCTATCTAGTAGGTACTTTCAAAAATTTTAAATATTTAAGAAATGTGTGGTGACAACCGAAATTCGTTTGGACGTTATGCTTTTTATAATTTTGTACACGATTTGTATAATTGTATTGTTTAAAATTTGGAAATTTGTTTGTTTGTTACTTTTGATCGAATTCGTTGAATTGTTAATTAAATACTTCATATTTTTGAAAGTGCTACAATGTTACATTACACAAAAATTTCGAGAAAAAAATTAATTACTCGAAACGGTTAATTTTAGGCCTATATGACCTTTTACATTTTATCAAGTAGTACATTTAAAGAGGAATCCAAAAATGTTATAATATATATACAGGGTGTTCTATTTAAAATAACTAAGTTGGTTGCCATAGCAAATAAACCATAAAAAACAAAACAAAATCGAGTACGCCATAAGGCGCAAAAAAAGATAGCGATGAAATTTTTATAAAAAACATTTTGTTGTTAAATCAATATTTTAGAACAGTGGTCCCCAACCGTTTTATCGCCGCGGACCGGTCAACGTATAATAATTTTACAGCGGCCCGCTGAGGGGGGAGCGTTGATTGTTTATATTTTAGATTGTTTTGATTTAATAATTTTAATTTACTTGTATTTAATTAAACATGCCTTCAAAATAAAATACAGTTACACCAAAAAATGAATATAAAGTGATTTAACATTTATTGGGTATGTTCGATTTTTTTTACTTAATTTTGATTTTTAAGCAGGGCCTTGGGCGGCCCGGTACCATTTGATCCCCGGACCGGTACCGGTCCGCGGCCCGGGGGTTGGGGACCACTGCTTTAGAAGATAAATGCGGTATTTCATACTTTTTTATGTTAAAATGTACCTTTTTTTTATAAACCTTAAAGGTCTATAACTCGATAACCATCGAGTTTTGGTCTATGGTTTATATAACATTTTTTGCTTAAATTGACTCAAGGAACATGCTCCTTAAGTTTGGCCGGTACGTCATGCAACACCCTGTATAGAGAAGCATACACTGTAATAACCACTACAAACTCGATTGAGAAGGCACTAGAAGTAGGGAGGACTGGAATAAAAAATGTATATCTTGCTTTCCAAAATGTGTAGAAATGAAAATAGTGAAAATATATTAATAAATAAAATAAATAAATCCATATCGTAAATGACAGCAATTTTAAGTTTTAAAATAAAACCCGAGCTAAAAGTTTGAAGGTAGCAACTTTTCAATCATACTTGAAACCAAATACTAACTAAAAGGTACTTTGCCTAATGTCCAATTCAACAAAATTTTATAGCAGAAACTAATGATAAAATCAAGAAGCAACAAAAAATCAAGAAGCATCGATTAAAAAACAATTTCATATAAAACATGTGAACAAATTTAAGCAATCCGACTAAATTAATGTGACAGAAAACACATCAAAGAATAATGTTCATTGTAATCAAATACGAAATTTATTTTTAGGAATTCTGATTTATTATATTATGTATTTGATTGCGTTGTAAACGGTAAAAATATTAACTTATTAATAAAAAATTTGTCGCAATTACATATTCAAAGACCAAATGTAGCTGAAAATTTGTAGTTGGACGATCACTGGTTTATATATTTTCAAACATAATAAACAATCGCCACCTAGAAAACATGCAGTGTAACTTTTTTAAATATAAAACACTTAAGAAAGAATAGAGAAATCTGATATCGTCTTGCAATGAACATGTTTTCTCGTCTCAAAAAAGATTAGTGTTTACAAAATAGTGAATTGCATTTGATACTATTTTATGCACAAATATTTATTTCACAGTGATATCAAACACAAACATGTTTAGTTAACTGATTAACAAACAATTAAACTTAAAAAACAGCAAATGACGCCAACTTCTGGCGATTTTTTTGTTCTTTGATTAAATTTTGTATTTATTTGAGTAAAGTTTTCATTTTATTATTTTTATTATTGCGAAAAGGTACACGACTGGTTGAATTATTGTTCTGATGACCTATTAAAGTTTTAGCTTAAAAAACATATAATTGAAGCGTTGTTTGCATAAACAACACTTGTCAATTTTAGAAAATTTTCATTATCGCTACTTTGGCTGCTGTTGTCGTCTGCATCAATATCAGGACCTGGACTGGAAGATCATTAGTTTCCGCGCTTATATTATGAATTACTGGGGTTATTACGGAATTATGTTGCATAAGGGATGTCGGATATAATGCCAATTATCCATTGAAAGTGTGTTCCCAGATTTGAAAAAAAATTGACAAGTGTTGTTTATGCAAACAACGCCTCAATTGACCTAAATATTTTCTACTGCAATTGTTCTTTAGCGAACCCAATACATTTTTTGTTAAATTGTCCAGTGTTATTTGACAGACTTTGAACATATCCCAATGTAAACATCTCATTGAGAGATTCAAGTCGCGGGTTCGTGCTAGAGAGTACAAGATATGGATTACCGAAACTCTCAAACCCTCGTCATAGACGTGAGGATGCACTAGGATTCAAACCTAAGCTGCATGTATTACATATAAGATTATGTAGACAAAATGCACAGGGTAAATAAAAAATGTAACTTTCATACATACACGGTTTTAAGATTGTAGTTTATAAACGCAATATACTTACTTATCACCTAAGTAAATATGTTGGATAAACATAAAGTTATGCTTATTGTAACTGTGTAACATGACATTGAAATAAAATAAATGAATTGTCGTACACAGTTTCATTATTGTTCAATATGGTAAAAAGATTAGGAGTTAATAATTGTAGCACTAAATTATGTTTAAAGAAAAGTTTACGGCAACATTTTTAAGAGTTTTATACCATTGAAGTACTAATCCGTTCATAAAAACGAACACAAAACTATGCATATTAAATAAACATGGTAAGATCCAAGCGTTTTCTGTATAGAATTCGCATAAAGATTAGGAAACGGTAATATTTTATTTAGTACAGTCCCGCTTCATTTCGATACATTTCTTAATTAATAACTTTTAAGTGTATAAAATTAAAATAAGAAAAAAAGCATCATACACAAACTCGTATCAAAATGTGTCAGAACTTCCGTAAATTTCTCTTGCACGAAAATCAGATTTCAATTTAAAAAATAAGTAATAATAAATGGAAGCTAGGTTTGGACTGTACAAAAAGTGATCGGTTTCTCTGAAAATACCGTCCTTTTTAGCGACGTTTGCAACAGTCGTGTTAAGTAAGCATGCATCATTATCATGAAACAACCATATACCTCTAACAAGCTTAATACGACCTCTAATCTTTATAAAATCTCTCAATTTGTACAGAAAAGAAGCGTTATATTCTCAATTGACGGTAGCGCAGACTGTTGTGTCATTATCTTTTTTTAGTGTGCTATCTTCGCTTTTCTTGGCGGTGCTTTACTAGGACAACGCCAAAACAACAACTACAAGTATTATTTGAACCAAAAACAATTTCAAACAAAATTTTCTGTTTTTGTCCACTACAAAAACATATGATGCATATTATAGGTATACATGAATGAAAATTTAAAACTGAATTTTATTGTTTTTTTTTTAAATTACAAGAGCATATAAGAGTAAAATAACCTAAGCTAACCTGACCTAACCTGACCGACCGCCTTCCAGAACAACAAATTAGATAGTTCGCCATATTCACCATCAAATTCCAACAATTTATTTTTTCGGGATGTTCGTCTGTCGGGAAATTGAACTAAGGCGAGGTTAAACTGTCTAAGAGTTAGTCTATGGGAAAATTGGTAGGTCAGGAAATTACTCTTTAGGGAAGTTGGCCGTCAGGAAGATGGCTGTCGGGATTTGTCCGGCACCCAGGTGGGCAAATCTGTTCAATAGCGTAAAGTCACTGTGAGTACCATCTATTGGATTTTGGTTCACTATCGTACGAATTTTGATGTTTAAGAAGCATCCGTATTTTACGGTGCACACGAACTGCAGCCATTCTAATCCCATCATTACCAACTTTTATGACCATGTTTAACCCTACACTCGAACTGCGTACAAATATTTTCTAACCCTTGATTATGTGGGTAGATCCTAATTTAATGTTCCAAGAATTAATCCTAAAATTATGTACTATGAGAACTACAAACACATGTCAATCTTTTCATAGTAAATTCAATTCATATTATCCTTCACCACATCCCAATATTCACGTTTTTATGCATACTTTAATAAACATTTAGACATATTCTAATATTAAGATTAACAGTGTTCATTGCATGAAGAAACATTCAGAATCGCCATATTATGTATTTGAAAAAAAAGTTGAACAATACAAAGACAATTTGACTTCTCGAGTAGATTTTGTTAAATGTTGTAGTTATATTTTCCGACTGTAGAAATTTTATACTCCTATTAGGTAATTACTATGTACATACATATATTGACAAATAAAATATTCTTTTTATATTTTTAATTTAATTCAATTTAAGTTGTGAATATTTAGGAATAGGCTAACCATTTCTGACGGCTTACCTAAATACGAAATTCTAGGAAGGGTATAATTAAAGAATGTCTGCAGTTCGTGTACCGGCTTAACTCTCATACTGGCTGCAGTTCGAGTGGTACTTAAGTACAAGTCATTAAAATGGCTGCAGTTCGAGTGTGCCCATATTTTAATATTTTAAAATATTCTTTTATGTATGTAGGTGAATCTAAGCACAACTGATTAAGCTCTCGCCACAAGTTTTGTACCAGAGTATTATATTGACCTCACTTCCTCTTCATTATTATCTGACTCGATTATTAACTAAAACAACAAAGATCTATAAACAGTGCTAATTTTAAAAGCTCTCTGGAACTGTTTAATTAAAAAAAAACATTGCAATGTGATAATCAATAAAAAAAATACTAAGGTGCACCCGCATTATAGTTAGTTATAAAAACGTACAGGTTATACTTTTTTCCTATATGATAATTTACAATTTTACATTGCTGAAAATAGTGAAATAGATCTACAGAAAGGATCTAAAAGCTTTTATACAGGACCCGGATATAACTCGAAACGAAATTTTATGTAGTGTTCGTGATTGAACCACTTTTGTTTACATAATTGAAATACGTATAACGTTAGATAAAATTGTAAACTCTTATCTGTTGTGTTTTTTTTTTGTTTGATTTTTGTTTTTACACCCGATATATTATCATTCACATATTGCATTGCAATATACGATACGTATCAGACTTTTAGGTCATTGAATAAAAACGTCAGATATGATTGAATTACAACCGTTTGTGATAAATTTTTAGCGGTCTGTACTGGCAATTTAATAGTGAATCGGAAAAAGATAGGGACACACATTCAAATTATAAGCTTAAGAAACGAAACAGAAAAATCAAAAATGCCGTGGGTGAAAGATAAGCCTTTGATGTTTTTATGATCGATCCTTCATTGATAAACCACTTCAATATTTTTTTAAATTGTGCTGACGCGTTAAGTGTGTTTTACAAATACGGTTTGTACTGGTTTTTCAAGGATATTCTAAATACATAATCAAAAATATGTATTTACAATTAAACTAGCCGGAGTGGCGATCTAATGACTTTCGCCGTACATACCTATATACGTGTGTAAAAAATTATGCATTTTGAAATGTTGAAAGAAATATGGTTCCCTTCCAAATATTGTGAATAATCAAATTTAGTGAACACTTTTCGGCCATATTTTTGTAAATTAATTCAAAGTATTGCTCCAAACATTATTTTATACCACTCACGTACCTCTATTGTAATCATATTAAAATTTTTAATAATTCCATGGTTATACGTGTTTTTTAATTATTAAGTATTTCATACGTACAGTGTCATCCAAATTCAATGGGATTACATGGGTATCTCGCTTAATAATCAAGATAGAGAAACGTTTAAATTGCCAAAAATGTGCAGTTTTTTGTGACAAGCTCAGGCTCAGAACCGTTTTCAATAATATTCTACCATATCCGGTTTTTGAGTTATTAGAAAAAACTGTTTTTTGTAATATTTATAATGTGTCATATCTCCTTTATTGTTGTAAATATCGAAAGAATTTATAAAAACTATTTTAGATATTTTTATGTAAAATGTAGTTATACTCTCCGTTAAAAAGTTATGAAACAAACTTACTTTTCTTTAATGGAAGCTATAGTTTTCTATGACCCAGTTCAATTCCTTATTTTTTTCTCATTCCAAATATATGAGGGTTGATGCAGTTATTTTCAATAATTCGCAAGTTACGAAGGTTTTTTAGTTTGTTTTTTTTTTATAGAAAAAAAAAAACAAATAGTAGTCTGTGAAAACAAAAAAAAACAAGTTGTAAAATCTTCTAACACTCATGGGGCACTAGTTACGAAGGTTTTTTAATTTGTTGTTGCGATGAACATTACAAAAATTGGAACATAAGATAAACAATAATATAGCCAGAATAAAATAACTAGTTCAACCCTTATACTGGGTGATTCAATTTGTCTGTCTCACCCCTATAACTTTTTAATTATTGAAAATAACCCCAGCAAATCTTATATTTTTGGAAACGGCGACAAATTCTCTATTAAATGATGTGCATTTGTTACCTCTACGATGACGATGACGTATGTCAAATCCGCGATAGGCAACTGTTTTTTTTTTTTTAAATTACATAGTATACATACCTATACATGTTTTTGTTGATTCAGATAGAGAATTTAATTCTGAATCCGACCATTTATTAAAAAAGTATGCATACATAAGAAAATTTTCGAGAGAAATCAGTTCAAAGTTTAAAAAACAGTTGCCTATCGCGGATTTGACATACGTCATCGTAGAGATAACAAATGCATATCATTTAATAAAGAATTTGTCGCCGTTTCCAAATATATAAGGTTTGTTGGAGTTATTTTCAATAATTAAAAAGCTATAGGGGTGCGACAGTCAAACTAAATCACCCGGTATATTTGGAATGAGAAAAAAATAAGGAATTGAAATGGGTCATAGAAAACTATAGCTTTCATTAAAGTAAGGTAAGTTTATTTCAAAACTTTTAACGGAGAGTATAATTGAATTTTACATAAAAATTTAAAAATATCTTACCTAAATAGTTTTTATACATTCTTTCGATATTTACAACAATAAAGGAGATATGATACATTATAAACATTACAAAAAACTGTTTGTTTTTTAATAACTCAAAAACCGGATACGATAAAATATTTTTGAAAACAGTTCTGAGTTTGTCTCAAAAAACTGCACATTTGTGGCAAGTTAAACGTTTCTGTCTTAAATATTAAGCGAGATACCCATGTAATCCCATCGAATTTAAGTGGGTCATAGCCAACTAAAGCTTCTATTTAAAAAAAAGGTAAGTAAATTTAACCGCGAGGGTAAAAAAAAATTATTTAGGATCATCGAGGTTTACTTCAAAATATCTAAAAATAATTTTCATACATTTTTTCGTTATTTACAACAATAAAGGAGTTTTTTTCTAATAACTCGAGTAAAAAACTTCTTGTTTTTGGTAATTTGACTGCTTCTCTCTCTATCTCGAATATTAAGCGAGATACCAATGTAATCCCATCAAGGTTGGACCACCCTGTACACAGTCGTTTTTAATTACCTTAGTATAAAAATTATGATTGTTGGAGTGATGCGGCTTCTATAACTTTGACTACCCAATATTAAATTTGAACACCAAATTATGTGGGACAAAACTGATACCCTAAATACCTGTTTACAGCGTCCTCCTTAAAAAAAAATTAAATATTCGTTTAATTTTTTTTAAATTTACGTCTATAATTTTTCATAACTAAACCGTAAAGGTAAATGAAACGAAATTTTATTTAAATAAACCTTGTTAGTAGGTATATAAAAATGGTTTGCTAAATATATGCTACAAATAAAGAAAGTATAAAAATAGGAATGAGGTTTCTGTAAAAAAATAATACAAATATGTTTCAGTAACATATATATTTTTACATAATCAAGCTTTTTTGCGTTTAAATTTAATCATACAAAATAAACATTGGACATACGTTAAGCACTTGTATCTAACAATATGTTACAAATCCTTTTAAAATTCAAACACTTCACAGAACCCCTTGTTATTTTAACTCCGTGCAAGTACGTCAACACTCCAAGTTTAAAATTAAAATCTTGCCACACTATTGTTTTTAAAACGCCCTTTAAAACCAGCATACATAACTGTATTATAGTAGATTAATTATTATATATCATATATTCAAATGTATTTGTGTGATTAAACTATCACAATCTTTTGAAAATATTAGTCTTAAATCTACTTTATTAATAATCTTCGCTCCAGAATATTAAACATGATTTAAACAACAAATAAGGCAAAATAATGTGTAAGTGTTATATCTTATATACATGTAGTAGTATTAAAAATACCTAGCAAAACGCTACATTTTAAAATGGCAACCCCGTATTTACTTAACCAAAAGTGCAAATAAAAAATATTTATGTAAATGCGTTCGTGTCAGTCTGTACTGGGATTAGATACTTGAAATTATATTTTTAAGCGGAATAAACAGGAGAGACCTTTGGCACGTGGCTTTACATTTACCACCACTCATTGAATGTTTTTTTGTTTGAACAAACTGGATTTGAATATGTTTGAGAAAAATCTACCCCCTCTATATTAGCGCAAAAAAATATTGTTTGTTTTTGTGCATTCTTAATTAAATTTGAGTATCTAACAAAGATTTAAATTTATGTCATGTTTCCAAGAGAGCCAAAATTTTAAATAATTTTAACAATTTAGAAAAACTTTCCTCTCGAAAGAATTAATAATAACAATAAAGAATTGCACCTCCATTGTTTTACCTAAATAACTTGCTGTTTATATTTTAGTATTGTAAATACTGTTACAAATTTTAAAAGGTTATTGTAAATTATTTACAAATTTAAAAAAATGATACAAATAAAAATTTTCTAACAAAATGTGTATGAATGTAATTTTTTTAAGGTATATTTTATTTTAAATGAATTTCAATTCATATAACATTTTAAACGCCGTTTTATTAATATACAATTCAGTTTACATTCCTTTTACATTAGTTTAAATGAAATATAATCTAACGAGCGAATGTTTTGTTGCAGGACAAAGTTTAAACAATTGATGATTAATGTAAATTTGAATTATACCGGGTGATTCCGTTTGACTGTCGCACCCCTCCTATAACTTTTTAATTATTGAAAATAACCCCAACAAACCTTATATTTTTGGAAACGGCGACAAATTCTCTATTAAATGATGTGCATTTGTTATCTCTACGATGAAGTATGTCAAATCCGCGATAGGCAACTGTTTTTTTTTTTTTAATTACATAGTATAAATTTTTTGGTTGATTCGGATAGAGAATTTAATTCTGAATCAGACTATGTATTAAAAAGTATGCATACATAAGAAAATTTTCGAGAAAAATCAGTTCAAAGTTCAAAGTTTATTCAAATTTTAGCAAACAGTCTATTTAACATAACAGAAAACGATCAAATCTTAAAAATTATACTATACTATTAATGGAAATGTATTAAAAATTAATTTTTAATAAAAATAAAAACAAATAATAAACGTCGACATAAAAAATTAGACTCTAAAAAAAAAGCAGTTATAAATAGAGGACAACTGTGTTTGGAAGTCTAATTTTTTTATGTCGACGTTTATTATTTGTTTTTATTTTTATTAAAAATTAATTTTTATTACATTTCCATTGATAGTTATAGTATAATTCTTAAGATTTGATCGTTTTCTGTTATGTTAAATAGACTGCAATAATTTGAATAAACTTTGAACTGATTTTTCTCGAAAATTTTCTTATGTATGCATAATTTTTTAATACATAGTCGGATTCAGAATTAAATTCTCTATCCGAATCAACCAAAAAATGTATACTATGTAATTTTAAAAAAAAACAGTTGCCTATCGCGGATTTGACATACGTCATCGTAGAGATAACAAATGCACATCATTTAAAAGAAAATTTGTCGCCGTTTCCAAAAATATAAGGTTTGTTGGGGTTATTTTCAATAACTAAAAAGTTATAGGGGTGCGACAGTCAAACTGAATCACCCGGTATATTTCTTTTTAAAAATGTATTCATACATAAACAAAACAAAAAATTACTTAAATTCACTTATCTTTTTATAGTCAGTAGCTTTCTACCGACGAAGAGATATTTTGAAACTGTTCTAGTTTTTTCGCAAAAGAGATTCTTCATAGATAATAAGATAAGTGATTTTTAACAGGGGTTTGGAGCGGAGCACGGAGCTAGAGCACGGAGCAATGGAGCAATGGGCTTTTGTCCGGAGCTGGAGCGGAGTCCAGAGCAAATAATTTTGATTGCCCCACTGCTCCAGTTTATTATGTTAAATTTAAAAAAAAAACTATTTTTTTTTCTTTTTTCCAATCTTTGAAGATCAATAATTTGTTCTTGCAAACATTTATTTAACTTCACTTGCTTAATAGGGTCAAATATTGTAATTTTTGAACAACTTCCACATATCCAATCAAATTAAAACTTTGTTTTTAAAAACAAATATTTTAATTAAAGAACTTGTTTTAAAAATTTTAACAATATTTGGAGTATAGAGCGGAGCTAGAGCGGAACTAGAGCGGAGCAATTAAAAAATTGGACCGCTCCAAACCAGGGCCGGCGCCAGGTTATTTAGCGCCCTAGGCAAAACTTATTATAACGCCCCCTTTCACACAAATTTTCACAGAAATTAATATTTGTGACAGTACGATAATCGATAAACAATAAAATTTTATGGTGATTACACATTTTTGCGCCCCCCCTATGGATAGCGCCCTAGGCGACCGCCTTAATGGTAGCGCCGGCCCTGTCCAAACCCCTGTTTTTAACTAAACTTATTTAAGTTACACACTTAATTCATTCAAACAGTTGTTAAAACTAAAGTTGTAAACTAGTCGAATATTGAAAAAATGATTCAAAAATGTTGAATGCATTGCAGCTATCGAAATATTTAAAGTGTGTGTGTTAAGTGTGTCTAAAATTATGGAATTTTGTAGTAAACTTACAAATCTCTTAGTTATGTATTAACAAAGTTTTTCTATAGGTATTTGGCTTAAACTGCAGTTATTTATTTGAAACATATTTACTTTTTGATTAAATCTTCCACTCCAATAACATATTTAACAGAATCTCTCTGTCGATTTTCCTCCATAACTCGATTTTTATAAGCCTCCCTTGAAATTCGAGTGAGAGATTTCACCTGCTGTACTTTCTTTATACTTCGGATGGCGAAAATAAAATAAATAATAGATTTAATAATAACAAAAAAATATGTTTCATGCATTATTTGGAATTTAGTTCAAAAATATATTAACCCTTTAAGTGGCAAATGAATTTATCATGGTTGTCATCAAAAATCGACATTTATTTAAAAGTGCGTATCTTTTAAACCATTAGGGATATCTGAGTTCTGTTTGTTGCAAAAACTTCGTTAATATTATGTTACAAATTTTTCTCCATATAATAGTGACCTATTATTTAAAATAAAAAAAGTTGCACGCGCTTTCAAAAAACTTACGAGGACGAGCTTTAAACTTATTTGACAAGAAGAATAAATTTTTACACAGTGCGATTCGGCCAATCGAGGAGAATAATTTAATTAAAACCGTCAAATACGATAACAAATAAGAAAGTTTTACGTGTCAAAAAATTTTTAAACCGCATTTTTTTCAAATTCCATAAAATTACGATTTTCTTAATTTTGGCAACACTGCACTACTTCAAGTAACTGAAATTCGGCTTCGGGAGATGATTCTGCTATAGGAACCCTTAGTTTAAGATGCATATTGTTAGGTTGCATAAAACACCGGACATTTTGGTGACTAGTTTGGGCACATAAAACCCTTCACGAACTGAGCTTGTCATTGCCAGTTAAAGAGTTAACATTAAATATTAAAATTTTATTTCATAATTTTTTTTTTTAATTTTGTTTTAAGTCCTACTGTTAGATGTAGAACTTTTGAGTTGTGCTGACTTTTTTCACATTTTTTCTGTCCTGTGCTAACTTTTTTATCTCTTTCCATTTGATATTTCTATTCGTTGCTGCTTTTTAACTTCGCCTTGCCAGGTTTTTTCTTGGTTAACCTCTTTTGTTCTTTCTTGTGACGTTGCTCCATATGCCTTTCTGGTTAACATTTCTCCTTTCATTCTATAAATGTGACCCAACCAACCCAGCTGTCTTCCTTGTATTTTGTTTCAACTGATTTCATCCTTAATTGTTTTTTATGTGTTACATTTCTGATTCTATCTTCTTTGGTTCAACCTTCGATTTTTCTTAGAAATATCAATTCTGCTTCATTTACACGGAAACTATTTGTTTTAGTGTCCAGTGTTCACGTTTCACTTCCGAATAAAAGTGTTGGAGTCATTATATTTTTTACCACTTCTACGTTTGTTCCTTTTGAAAATAATGTTGTTCTTAAACTGTTTAATATTCTCTAGCTTTTACATATTTCGCTTATTTCCTTATTCATAACTTTCGATGATCACTGTCAAATATTTGAAGGTTATTTTATAAATACTTACGATTATTTGATACAAGTTACAAGCACCGCTTGTAAGATTTAATAATTACGTTACAATTTAACAAATTTACATTGTTTTTAGATAAAATAATTACAAATACAGCACAATATTTCTCAACCAAAAATATAAATAGGGCAATTGACCGATTAGTCTGATAAAGTTTTCGACGGCCACGCTTCCAATGATCCGTTTAATGCAATGAATGGCGTGAGGCGCTAAGCAAACACTAGTGTCCTCTCTGTACGGCAAGTCTCTGGGAACCCTCGTGCTTGACACGCGCCATTAGACCAAACACGTGTTGAAAAAGCTCCGTACACTTTTATTATGCGCAAAACTTGTGCAGTACGGTGTTTTAATCGCATTCAAATTCGCTTTTATCCTGTAAGATAGTACAACTCCATTTAAAAATAATTAGACTTCTTCATTCTGCAATAAAGTTCGTTGGACAGTTTTAGTGCACACAAAGGCAAATACGGTGGTCACTGGCGCAGTCCGGAACATAATAAAACTCAGTGCTTAAGCCCGACCGGACAAAGCCATGGCTAAGGTAAATTGCCGGCCTGGATTACTAGGATTTGTTTAGGAGCTTCTGGCACCTGCAAGAACAGCCTATTTCTCTATACTAAACTGCATCCTCAAATAATTCATTCCTACGTTAATAAAATTTACTAAGTTAATTAAAAACATTAATTTAATCATCTTGCACTACTTCTCTACTAATGCACACAATTTCGTAATATAATTAAAATGACACAGACGATATCAGTACGTTTTCTTAAATAAGAATATATCCAAATAAATATGTGCATAAGCAGTGACGTAACTACTAAATGGATGAACGATGGTGTCCCATGGGATCATCAAAGGTCATCAGTTCATCAATAATTTCTAATTTTGGCGTAGATCATTTGCGTTAGTAAAAAATATTTTTCTTTCATTGCTAAATCGTTTGAAATTCACATTCTTCTTTATTTACTAAAAGCGTTCTTAATTTAAAAAAAATGTTTTTCGAAAAAGAATTGGAAACATTTAAAAGATAAATATGTATGTGTATGATCCGATCAGAAAATTGTTTCCGTCAGAGACTTGCAGCATTATAATTTATCGACCGTCACTCTTTTCGACTAACTTCGTAAAAAAGTTTTAAGGCCTTTATTTTTGTTTTTGGCTTTTTGTGTAACAATGACAAATGCAAATACATACTTCATCCTAACTTAAACCGTATTATAAATTATTAGAATTACTGCAGATTGTCGAACGGTGGAAAATAATTGCCAATACTTTCAATTTACTATGTTGGATAAAATCACTCGCTCATTAAATTTAATTGATAGTGGAGATTTAAATTAAAGAACCTATAAATAATTGTTTTTATAAATATGAGTTAATTTCTAATTTACTATAAAGTCTTTTTAAAAAAGGTTTTATTAACTTATAAGTACATAATTATGTACTATATTTCTGAAGGCTGTACATTCTGTTTCAATAAAAATTACAAAGCTATAAAAGTACATGAGTTTTACATAGTTAATAGGTATCATATTTTATTACTAAGAAACGCAGTGTTGATAATGAGAAGTTGCTGCAAGTTGCTAAGTGACCTGGGAACCAATATGTAACTAATATGAAGAAATATAAATATTTTATATTGCTATTTATATGTTACTTCTTTTGCTATAATTTACTTTTGCTGTTCGATAAAATCTTTAAAAATCTCGTTTTCTAAATGGGTAGAGCGTAGAGGCATGTTACAGTTTACAAGATTTGGTCAAAAAAGAGTCGATGAACTACAGCACTGAACAAAATATTACATTTACCAAAAATTAAAATTGTTACAGTATTAGTAATATTATTCTTTGCGCTAATAATTGTACCTTTATAAATTTAAATATATTAACAAACAACTTAACAATAAAACTAACAGCACAAATTGCGTTTTTCAAGAATTAAAAAATACTTTATTGTCCAATTTTTGAGGTAAGTAAATATTTCCAAATATTGTTATATTGCCTACAGATTATAAGACAAAACCGAACTTACTATACGGCATTTATTGTTCTCAACAACTTTTTTGAACTACTCAAGTTTGGAGGCATACGAAATTAATTTACTACATGAAATTTTCTAACCTATTTGCCACACTCAAAACTTTTTATTTACTTACTACTACAATTAAGGATTAAAATTTAAATATTACCAAGTGTCAACAAAAAAAAATTAAAAGAATGCAAACGGCAACCCAAAAACATCAAATTGCATTTAAATATTAGATTTACTGCGGTAAATACATTATGAATTCGTTTTTTAATGTGTTTCTTTGGTAAAGTTTCTTATAAATATAAGGAACCGAAACAACAAACGATATATATTTCAGTGCTTCGATGAATAACCGCATTTTTTCAAGAGATATGGTTCATCAATCGCGTTTTGACTGCAAAGTACTTTCTTCAATTGATAATAACAAAGAAAATCACGTAAAAATTCGTTTTGAAGCAGTTTCTAACAAGGCGTAGAAAATAAAAACTAGCTCGATAATTTTACAGACTTAATGCGGTAAATAAAATATTAACGATTTCAATTGATTATTGAATATGAAGAAAGTATAATTGTACGGATTATAAGGAAAATGTAATAAAAAAGACTCGACTTCGTCCTGTAGAATTTTCAGATGACGTTTTATGTTGTGCAACTGAGAAAATTTTTCATGAAAACGACAAACAATGCTTAAAATAGTTTACTTTTTGTTCTCTATTTACGTTTAAATTGTAAAATTAAAGAGAAAACAATTATTAATGACTAAACCTTTCGTATGTTGTATCCGTCAGTGAAAAGACAAATCATATAAAAACCATGAGTAGATAAACAGTTAGCAATACAACAGAGAGTAACATGGTTTTCCAAAACCATTTTACATTAAACTTCAGTGTATTATACATAGATATACTTGACAGGAATTTAATTTAATGTATCAAGAATAGATACATGTTGCAAACAGTTAATATATTAACATGAAAATACAATGACATGATAATGGCCCAAAGGAACAATAGTGGAAAGTTATAACTGACATAATCCTAGGCGTTACCAGCGAGGCGAGTTGGACAATAGGAAGATCCTGGTATCGTAGCCCGAGTCCGCATTTCCATTACAATGTAGTCCTTTGTGCGCCAACACCGGCAGCTCATACAATTCACATCGGGTGATATATTATTGCACCCGATACTATACTCATATACCGTTACCACCCCGCTATGGAAATAAAATAATAGCTAGAATTTATTATATTCTGAGTAAACATACAATTCTATGTTGATTTTTGACACAATCAAGTCCACACGATGATTCAAAATTGGTTATAATAAGCTACGATTGTAAGTTTACTCGATAAAATAGTTATTTATTTAATTGTAAGTGCGCAAAGTGATATTTTCCTTTAACTCGTTCGATAATTCACGAGAGTGCGACAAAACCACTTTGTAAGCATGTTAACCCCATTCTTTTTTCTACGATACCACCAAAATTGTCACGATACGTCTCTTGAACGTCGTTGTGATAGAAAACATCACAAAACACACGTAAATATCATGTAAAGCAATGATTTAATTTAATAACTGGTATAGTTTAATTATGGATGGTGATAATAGTGATTTAATTGTCATTGGGGGACGTAGAAAATAGTTATTTATGTATCAAGCCCAAAACGTGTAACTTTTTCAGCAAACAGGCAAGGACGAAAAAATATAGGTTAGAAACTACGTGACATTCTGTCACTGACAAATGACGGCGTATGCTGTTAGCGGTGGAAACGTACTTGCATAATTCTGTACATAATTGAAATAACCTTTTTTTGCGCGATTGTAATGTTTTATTCGTAAATTTAAACATTGATTAATTATTAATTACATAAAGTGTACCATATCATATATTTATTTATTAATACATAATATAATTGACAGCAATAGAACAGTATTCAGTAACAGTATCAACACGAAAATATTAGGTTATAAACTACCCGACAGTTAACAACCTAAAGACCTCTACGTCACTACCCTTAGCGGGGAAGCCATAATCTCAGAGAACTTATATTAAGACACGCACATGCACTTTCCGTTCTGCTTAATGCAAATGATCTTTTTCGTACGCGGTAGCGGAAAAAAAAACTTTTTCGGACGTTGCTAAGGTTAGAGCCGGAAATGCAGTACTTTATGGTTGCTAACGCGTCCGTCAAACAACTGTTCCTTTCCTAGTACGATCGCACAAAAAAATATTGTACCTAACATACCACATACCCAGAAACTCAGAAAGCATCTTTACTTGACTCGCAGGCTTCCAGATCTAGCCTTCGGCTCGTCCTAGAACTGCCCCTCGACCGGTGAAGTTCCGATTTCCGGTCTTGTTACGTAAACGACTATTTTTGAAGTCCGTCAAAAAAAATCTCTTTCTAATCATTTTTTAGGCTAGAAAATACATATTTACTGATTTAGGCCGGAAAGTTAAGCAAGAGATTAGTAAAAGCTTTTAACAATCCCACTTTACTGATCCCTAAAATGCCAAAAAATCAAAAAAGCAAATAAAAATCATCAACGGGTACCTGCTTCAGTGTTTCCAGGGTGATAAGTTGATTTGTTGTTTTGCGCTCTCATGTAAACCTCATTTCGCCATCAAGCGGACTGGTTATTTTCACATGTATTTTATTAAGTTGTTATTGTACATTTTATTTTGTGGTCATATATCACCGTCATAAAATAATTTCATAATATTATTTGTTTTTTTTTTCTCTTTTATTCACTTTTAAAGGTAATGAGGGGGCGCCAAATATAAGTTTGCGGGCAGGCGCCAGATACTCTTACGCCGGACCTGAAAGTAACAAATTTTTGGTTCGTTTTTTTAGAAATTCACTAGTTATCAGTGCTGTAATAAAAATTATCGATAAAAACTTGTATCAACAAAGCAACATTTTTCCTGATACAAAAAATTTAAGGGCAACAAATATTTTTATTTTAAAGTTAAAAATATTCCTGGTACAAAAATTTAAGGCATCAATATTTTTATCTTAAATCGTATATTTAAATAAACTATTGACACAACACAAATTAAGAATCACCCCCATTTTTTTACAATATCAGATTCTATAATTTATTGGTCTTATAAATGGCGTTATTGTTGACTTTATACCACAATAACGAATGGTATCATTAGTTTTTTTGATATGTTTAATAACAGTTTAAGTTGCTCCCGTGTGAGATGAACCTCTCCCATGGGGGTGTAACGCATCCCCTTACTATGATGTCAAACAAACTGTCCTTTTTATCAACAGATGGTGCTCATTACTCAATAGCTATAAAACCCCGCTTTGTATGTTATAATGTGGCGGGAAATTGTATTTGTTGTTTAGCTATTTATATTATCTGTTGGTTTTGTCGGAAGGGAACGTGATTTATGGACTTGTGCGAAAAACTAAACTGGTATAGATGCCATGTCTACTTTATGTCCTGCTTTGTAAATAAAGCAAAATGTATGTTTATTCACGTACCATCATTTATAAAAATGTTATTGCAAACAGAAAAATATTAGATACATAAAAAAGAATTATAAAAATATACACATATTCAAGTATATTTAGAACATCATGAACGAATCCACATGTTGATTTTCTCTTTATAGCTTCAATTTTCAATTTTTCAAATTTCAATTTATTTTTATTCAAGAGAAAACACATGTGTCGACGATTAATAATTCAAGCAAATTTTAATGAAGTACTTCCATCAATTTTAACCATTTCATCTTCGAGAAAAATTTTTTAATGTTCACCTTTTTGTTGCTTTCAAACATCCTCGCTCATCGGTGAGTAGCACCTTATTAGACTTAAATTATAATTCTAAGGACTTTTTGTATTTTGTTTATAGCTACCGATGAAGGATCAAATAAAGATCCGAAATGTTTAGCTGATGTAAAGAGTTTTCTTTATAAACCTAAGGACCACTATCCCGTCATTCTATTCAAACTACTACATGGTCGTAATTTTTGGTTAAATCATGAATTACGTTTGGTAATTCATAACGCATTAAAATTACTTGGAAAAAAATATTTTTTTATCTAACCCTTCGCAGCTTAAAATGTGTAGCTGTAGGTGATGTTAAATTTTTACTCGAGTAACTTTAAGACTTTGAATTTGACATAAATAAGCTCTAGTTCTAAAATTCAAAATCTCTAAGTAAAAAAAATTAAATCTTTTTTTTTTCTATTTTATTATTGTTTACAAGGTGCTCAGTTCTTTTGCCTATAACTGAAAAACTTTATTAGCAAAATAACGTTTAAGAACATAGATTGATCTTAAATCACATTTAGTGGAAAAAGTTTTAAAAAATTAGATCATATTTCAAATTTTTTTGGCAATGTAATCACCTTTTCATACATTTGAAAAAAGATATATTTTTTTGCCATAGGTAACGATATAGGAGTATTTAATAATTGGTTAATCTAAGAAATAAAGTGTAGATTGGTTTTAGAAACTAGTAACGACAGCTTCTTTAACATTTTCAATATAATCAATCAATCAATTTACTATGGTTTATGTTTTAAACTGACTGCTTAAGTTTTAGTTTTCTTAAAATTTCTATTTGAATGGAGTATTTACCAAAAATAATTGACTTAATGTTGAAATGTACCAAATTAGTATCTTAACAAACGCAATAACTCCATAAATATTAATTTCAGGTTTCAGGCATAAATAGTTAAACCCTACTAACATTTCAAGATCAGGTACATTGTCGATAAGAAAAAGTCAAAATATGTAGTGTAACTAAAAAGAGCTAGCCAATCGACAATCTTGTCAATGTATCACTTTCTTTATACATATTACTGAATGTTCATCTGGGACAGCTTATATTATCCTCGGATTCAAACAAAAAAACATATATTGTTTTGTTTAAAAAAGTGACAGATTCGTGTTTAAATTTAGTCAAATGGAGAGCGCATTAAAATCACCTGGTGTATTATCTCAAGAGTTTGATTAGTCGAAAACCACTATAACACTATTGTTAATTTAAGTTTCAAAGGAATTTGTTGCGGCATTGTTAGGTTGTTAAATAATAATTTACTCCTATTTAGTACTGCATGTCACAATTTTCGAAAAATGAAATTAATCAAAAAATTTAGATAAAGAAAATCTACAAATTTGATTTGTAATCCAAAAAATCCAAAACGTATGGGGTGCTTCGTTTAAAGATACAAAGGTACATTTTGATGCCTAAAAGTAGGTACCTATGAAAAACGTGACGGTACCAGATAACGTTATAATAACGATTCAACTATAATTTTTAATACAATAAAGTAACGTTCATAAAAAGTTATTTTGTAACGTTTTTCACTACAAACTAAATTTCTATTTTGGACTTTTGGGGAAAAAATAAATTCGAACCGCCAGAGTTGTCGCAATTTGTTTTTGATGTACCAGCTAACAAGTATCAGTAGAGATAGAGCTTTTTTATTATTAAAGTTTATTTTAACATCCTCAAGAAAAAATTAAGAATATTAAATTATAGACAATGTTCTTCTAGTTCTGATTTTGTCTTTGTTAACCTTAAGGTGCATTTTCATATGATCCTAATTGTAGTCATTATTTTATTTTAGTAATTATTTTTAAATCTTGTTGATTTTTTATATTTTATGGGATACTCCTATATGTTATCTTTCGTACTTATTTGTTTATCAAATAGGAAAATTAAAATAGAATATCTAAACGTAATTTTGTACAGGTGCCAAATATAATTTCAGAAGTACAAATAACATGTATTTTTACAACTTTTTACAGGGTGTTTCTTCAATATTGCAAAAAAATTCGGGAGGTGATTCCTTATTAAAAATTAAGGAGGGTCTTTCATAAAAATTTTTTCCTCAACACGTCTCCTTTTGGAGTTACACCCTCCTAAAGGGGAGCGGTAAAATTAGGTTTTTATTTTTATAGGTTTTATAGTTATTAAAAGGTCTTCCACTGTAATATTTTCAATTATCTCCCACCTTCACAGGGGCCTGAAAAGTGCGAACCCTGTTGGTTTTTTATCAGAATTTTTTGGTGGGTTGAAATTTTGCAATTTAAAAATTTAGTTTTCAAAGCTTGATTTATTTAGAAACTTTTTTCTTTTTAAACTTTTCCTAAAAACCTGCAGTTTTTGAATAAAAAATTGAATAAGTGAACATGCACCATTAAATAAAACTATTCATTTTGGTGGTTACCATGGTTTGTTTATGTTCCTTTTAGGTAGGGCGTTTTAGCGTTATCGCCGCGTAAACGTCAAAATAAATCACATCTGTCAATTATTCTATCCAATGGGTCATTCTAAACAGATGAATTTTCCTTAGGTGTAAACACATTTTACTGTGGTTACCTTTGTTAATAACAATCATAATCTCAATGGCAACAATGGTAACCACAGTAAAATGTGTTTACACCTAAGGAAGATTCATCTGTTTAGAATGACCTATATAAACATAAACAAACCATGGTAACTACCAAAATGATTCGTTTTATTTGGAATATTTAATGGTGCATGTTTACTTATTTTATTTGTTACTCAAAAACTATAGGTATTACGAGAAAAACTAAAGAATTTAAAAAAATCTAAATAAAGCAAGCTTTTTAAACATAGTTTTAAAATTGCAACATTTCAACCCACCAAAATTTTCTGATAAAAAATCCAACAGGCGTCGCACTTTTCAGTCCCCTGTGAAGGTGGAAGATAATTGAAAATATTACTATGGGAAACCTTTTAAAATAAGTCTAAAACATCTACCAAATATCATTCTCCTACATATATATCTAAATTTGGGAAATAAAATAAAAACTTAATTTTACCCCTCTCCTTTAAGGGGGTGTAACTCCGAAAGGGAAAAAATTTTATATCAAAGACCCCCCTTAATTTTCGATAAGAAATCACCTTCCGAATTTTTTCGCAATATTTAAGAAACACCCTGTATATCTTATTTAAGTATGTGTATAACACAACAAGTCTTTTTTAATGTTATTTTTAAATATAACGTTATATAATGGAAACAAATAATAAATAACCATATTCAATAACTTTACGCTTCACAATGTTGTTTCATCCATGTATAAAAGCAAAAGCACTCTGTATAAGTAGTTGCGAATAATTTTAGGCTATGTAGTAATTGATTACAAACTAAACTTAGACTTTTATTTAATTATAACTACTAAAAGAGACATCGAATAATTTGCCATGATTAGGAAATAAAAATGAAACACAAACAAATACAAAATGCACCTATAACAATTTATAACTTGGGTTTGGGTAACAAGTGACAACACTTGCATAATGTTCTGTGTTGCAGGGGTGTAAAGGGTGTGTTCAAGGGGTGTTATTTCAGCCAGTCTTGATGATTAATTACTATTTGATGAATATGCATGAACGCTACCCGGTTGCGTATTGCGAATATTAAGTGGTACTAAATACGTATACGGGAGCAGAATAGTAAAGGATTACTTAACTTTATTATAAACTTGTAATGGGATTCACTTTAAAAGTTGCATAAAGGAAATAATTTCAAAATAAGTAAACGGAACCCTTGAGATAAAGTAGAATATCAAAATATTTAATAAAAAAAGTACACAACAAAGTTTTTAAAAAGTGTCTAACAACAAAACGTAAAGTCAGACACAAAAAAAAATTAATGAATGTTCATGTTTAGTGTACATTGATTTACAAATTTCGTAAAAATGTATTCAATCACCTTTCAAGACTTTGTACATTCTTAAGTATGATTTGTAATATTATTTAACAACAACAAAAAATGTACATTGTTGTTTGAGCTTTGTTATCATCATTATTATTTAATTATTATTGTAATTTTGTTGTAATAATATTTATTACAATTATGAAAATTAATCTGCAGTGTGATAATTTTTTGTTTGCTGAATATTAGGTAACTTTCCACAACTTTAAAATGTCAATAAAAGTTTCATTTTCTTATTTCGTGTGAATTTTATAAATCGGTTTTATTCTAAATCTACCCAACAAAACGTATATTAGCAAATTACGTGATTAGTAATGTTTTATATATACAGGGTGTACCAGTTATCATGCACAGCATAAAGGTCTCGTAAACCGTAAAAGATACAGAGTTGGTTAAATTAGTTAAAATAATATATGGTTTAAAAGCAACTATTTTATGAAAAATCTTTAAAAAGTTGATTGTTTTTGCGCTATTGATAAAATATAAAGAAAGACGTTTTCAATGTTCTTATAACTTGCTTATTTGAAATCATACTAAAAATATTTTCCGATATTATCAGGACACTTTTTTACATAGATTTAAAATCTGTTAATAAATTTAACCTAACTTCATTTGTTTACATTATTTTAACATCAAGTTTCTTATTTTAAATATGAGTCGTAGTTGGCTGTTGCTCTTAAATGATAGATCATGTTGACTCATTTAACCAACTCTGTATGTCAACGTTTACGAGATCCCTATGCTGTGAAACAGGGGTGTCAAACTCGCGGCCCGCGGGCCGCATGCGGCCCGGCCATTATATCGGCACACAATAATCTTCTTTTTCTATATATATAAAAGAGCTTGTTTGTTTGTTTGTTTGTGTGTTTGTTTGTTTTTCGCTATAGAATCCTAGGTCCGTTGACCGATCGGGACCAAATTTTGCACAGTTACTATTTAGGACCTTGCAGATCTAACGCCAAACTTTAAGTACAAGCACATATTACCAATTTTTAAAAAAAAAAAAATTACTTGGACGGGATTCGATCTTACGTCGGCAAATACCTGGTCATAACACGATACGGCGCGGTGTATTTCACAAGTAAAGATTGTTTTGTATACAATTAGTAATAAATGTACATGAAGTATTATTTTTATTAGTACATTTTTTATTGAAACAAGACGAAAGAAAATAAATTTGAGTTATTATTCAATTTTTAAGCAATAAAAAGTTATTTTTTAAGGAATTATAAGAAAATGAAAAGATGATTGATCAGAGTATGTCATTTGTGTATGATTTGGAATTATTGGGCTTATTCAAGTTAAAACTAATAATTAAAATTGTAATCGCCCGTGCAACGCCGGGTAAACCATCTTGTATACAGGGTGTGTAAAAATTGGCGGAAGCGCTACACGTGACGATGTTCTTCGTAAAATTCTAAGTCGAACATCTTAATACAAAAATGTTGTACCATGCTTCCTATGGCCTCAAGAACCATTTAAAGAAAAAAAAATTGGCAACATAGTATACATTGATTTGCGTTTGGACATTTTTTTATCAGCAATTTTTACTTAGGTATTTACAATTTTTGTTTGAACTGAAAGCCTTCTGTTCGTAAACATAGCTGCAAACTTTTGGGTATCGTAAAACACAAACTAGAAATAATTACGAGAAAAACAGAGATGACAGCTAATGACAATGTTGCCATATGTATTATTTTCATTCAAATCAGTGATTTACATATGTTCAACACCAATTTTTGAAAGAAAGAACACAATATCTAGGAGAAAATACTATTCGAAATTTATTTTAATACCAAATTGCAGCTTTTTCATTTGCAAGTATTAAATAATAACGCTTATTAAAGGATTGAATGTCAAAACTTTGAGGACCTCTTGCAGACACAGCAAGCATGGTACAACATTTTCGTATTAAGATTTTCGACTTAGAATTTTACGAAGAACATCGCCACGTGTAGCGCTTCCGCCAATTTTTACACACCCTGTATAATAAAATAACAAACCGACGCAGAATAAAAATAAGATAGGTAAAATTCGCTAAACGTTTTTTTAATTATACTCTTTTTTTGCTATTATTAAACAAACAAAAATTTTTTTTGCGGCTTACCTAAATTTATACCTTGTTTGTATGGCCGAAGTTAGCCATTGAATTTGACACCCCTGCTGTGGAAGATAACTGGGACACCCATATAATTTTTAAAAAAATCTCAAAAGAGCTCAAATGATTTTTTTTTAGGTTTTAGTATGGTATAGAGTTTTTTTTACCAATAAAATACCCTTTGTCTCCACTCTCGGGAATTTTAATATAAGGAGTTATAATTTTTTTATCAAATTTTTTAAGGTAGCTGTATGTTTATACATATGTCGTAAGCTCGCTTGTTGAGTATGTTATGTGGTAAAGACTCAAGGATAGTAAACTAATAGGATTGCCCATCCGTATTATTCGTATATTCGTAAACATTTCGATGACGAAAGAGTGATAATAATGACGTCAGCTAAGACGTCCTACAAATGTTATTTATAAAATGACAGATGTGTCATGTCACAAATGTATAAAACATTCAGGTTTATGTAAATTGACCCATTTGGTTTATAAGGAACCTTATCTTATTTGGCAAAGGAATGAGAACATATTTACCAAAAAAAAACTTCTTGGTGAGCTATTCAATTAAGGTTTTCTAGATATACTTTGGAACTTGCCATGCAACATAAAATCTAAGACATCGTTAAAGACATTTTTGCGTTGTTAATGACGTCACTTTCGGATAGCCAAGTAATACATTAGTCTTATGGCAATGAGCCATCCTATTAGTTTAGTATCCTTGATGGGAATAATAGGCCATCCTATTTAATTTAGTATCCTTGGTAGACACTCGCATGAAAGGTCATTTTTACAGACGTAATTTACTTCGTTTCGTTTACAAAAATGAGGATTATCTTAATAATAAGGCACTTTAAACTTGTATACATACAAATACACAAACACACAATGTATGGCGAAAGCAATTTGGTGGCCTCCCCAGTTTATTCACTAATAATGTTCGAAACTTTTTAATTTTTCATCTTTGGATATTATCAGCACTTCACATGTCCTGCTCACTTGCATAAAAATAATTGGTAAAATGTTTGGAATGCTTCCAATCAGTCTATCTTTTTTTTGTCAATTTTTCTGTCCATCTCAATCTGTAAGCTGGTTCATACGTGTTACTCTACAGACCAGTTACGGACTAGAGTAATTAACCTATTTATATGAAATTTTATTTAATCATCCTTATAAAACACATGTCGGTCAACTAGAAGACAACACTGCTGTATGATTTTTTAAATTAATTTAATATTTTCAATCTCTTAAAATTAATATGATCAAATTTGAATTCAACTCTCTAAAAGTCACTGTTAAACAGATACGTAAAAAAATCAATTCTCATGCCAAAACAATGCAGTTAAGCAGAAACCTTTACTACAAATGGAAAATTTCTGCTAATCATTTTTTTATGCACCAACTTTATATACTATTTGATAAAGCATCTAAAAGTGTTGGTAATGTTTGAGAATAAGCTACCGTCGTGCAAAACCGAGCACATATGTTGTCTAATATTCTATTTTAAATCATCCTAAATGCAAAACCCGTTGAACAAACAAAGCGTTCTGGCTCCCGGTCCATATCAATGGAGCTAATATACATTTTGCATAAGTTAATTATGAGTTATTATAAGGATCCTCCTGTTATAACCCTAATAGGTTTAAAACACGAACCCACCACAAGGCTACATTGTCCACTACTCGCTGAACAAAGACAGAACGTATTCTTGTTAAGGTAAAAGTATTTTGTAATTTACCGACTGTAATTATAGTGTTGTGGAGACAAATCTGAAGATTACGAAGATCTGCATTAATTTCGTGACCGTATAATGTCTATTTAAATAAATTATTTACTTGGTTAACACCCACCGATGTTATTTTAGTCGTTTAAACATTTTTATATCGCTTTATTATGCTATCACAGTAATTAAGTAAAAGCCAGTTTTAATTTTTTTTTAAGTTACCAAATAATGTAAATTTTGATCTCATAAAATGTATTTCTGTAAATATTTTGGTTTAAACATTCTTAAAGGAAAAACATTACAGACCTCGGAAAGAGAGGTACTACGGAAGAGAGAGAATGAACAAATGGGGAACTGAAGAAATTAAATGGTCAAGCAAATATAATTAATGTAGTAAAGACACAACAGATGAAGTGGCTGGGACATACATAGTATGATAGATATCAAGATTGCCGGAGAAAAAAATAACGAAATAAGTACTTGAGAAAGGAGTAACGGGTTGAAGGACGAGAGAAAGATTTCGGACAAAATTGTTAGAAGCGGTGGAATAGGACCTGAAGGAAATAGGAGTTAAGGAATGGAAAAAAGTGACAAAGTATAAAAAATAATGGAGAAAAAGATATTATAAGCCATGGGTCAGCTTGGCCTGAAGAACTGATTAAATAAACATTAAACATTGTTTTAACCACGACTTTTATTAATTTTTAAACATTTTACATTCTGGAGGTGTTCGCGGAAATCTAGTGACAATTCAATTATAGACCTTAAGTAAAAATTGCGTTATTAGCACAATATCTAAGAAAAATCGTCACCAAAGACGAGAACGCAACAAGCATCACAGACGCTATTCCCAAATAGAACCTACTTTTTTAATAACATTTGGAAGAATTTCATGGCTATTATATAAATATTAAGAAATAATATCAAAAAACCTAATAAATTTATTTTTATTAGATTTGTTTAGGTATGTTTTTTCTTCTGCAGAATTTAAATGTAACAAGTGCGTAATTACAGTAATATTTAAAACATAGTTTCTCCCTAAAGTGTTAACAGTTATTTAAATCAGGAACTGAAAACGGAACGAAAACGAAAACGTTAAATAAAATTAACCGATATTTTTATAAGAACGAAAACGGAAACGAAATAAATAATTCCTTAAACCAGTTCTATCACTATTTGATTTTTATTCATTAAACATTAAACACAAACGCGAATTTACCGTCTATACTGGAAAGAATCCCACAACGCAGTAAAATATCTCACTTAAAATAAGTGAGCTTCGCTTTTCTCTGTATACATACATACATATGCATTAACAACTTTTGTTGCTAATACTTGCAGTTTTCTGCAACACAAGTAACGGTACAGATATTCTCTTTCTAATTTGTTGATTGGATTCGCTAGCCTAAATTATGCCGTCCATAATGATCAAAACCGATCATTTCGCCGATAACAATTTATTAGGGGGGGCCCAACGATTGCTAACAAACAGAAACTGAAACAAAAATGGAAATGGACATTAAAATTCATTTTATATCTCACATTTACCTATAACCAAAAACATAAAATAATCACGCCATTTTTTTTTAATTTACAGGTGGGCTATGCTGATTTACATATTAATACCTACATACGAAAAATGTATAAGCTGAATAATGGAATATTTAAATAATTGGGGTTCCATCGTATAAATGGGGTTGCCAAAATTGTCATTTTAACATTTGACGATCGTTCTTTACAATGTTGCCTGCTCTGAGTCTTGTAAAAAGAGGGAGGTGACTAAGAAAAAATAGGTCCTCGACTTGGTGACTAAAAAAAAAAATGTTAATCCGGTTTTAACTGTTTTTAAATTTCGGTTTACGAAAACGAAAACGAAATTTCATGGGTAGGAACGTAAAGAACGAAAACGAAATATTTTGTTTGCGTTCCGATTCAAAACAAATGAAATATTTTTCGTTTTCAGTATCTCCTTTAAAAAAAAAAACTGAATACTAGAAACTTTGCTTTACAAGTTATTAGTATATGACCCCAATGTGATATCAGTAGTTTTCCATTGGATCTTAAATACGCATTAAGCAAGTGACTCGCACATTGCACAAGGGTTCGACAAAATCTTAAAAAAAAAGTCTTATGCATAAGGTCGCAATGATCTTTTCCAAATGAATTAAAAATGTAAAGAACCGATAGAATACTACCGTAAAATATAATTATTTATTGTTAAAACAATAAAGAAGTGCGTAAATGATCGACCAGATACTTTTTGTTAAGTTGTTGCACAAAAATACTTATTGTTCCTAAGTAATGAAAAAAATATATGATTTATAAAAATTCTTTTTCATATTCTAAATTTTTAATTAATAATTTGCTTTTGTTAACCTTTCTTTGTTATCTTTACTCTTTTTAGCAGCAATAAAAACATTTTATGTGATAAATATTGTTTAAAAAATAAAGCCTTTAAGCAATGTTTTTTAATATTGTTTAAGCACATTTGTTAGCTGTTTTTCGTATTTGGAAAAATTAATAGCGAATTTATTCTCTGTTCTTCAGCTAAATATGCCCTAAATTTATATACAAGTAAGTTGTAATGTTCCCATCTAGTGTTTTTAACGAATCACTTTCTTTTCAGGTACATTGATTTCAGTCAATATATTCTAACAATATAAAAGAAAATCCTTGGGAATTTAAAATGCCATGTTAAGACAACAGCCAGCTCTCCTGAGAAATAACAAACTTTATTAACCCTTTTGTTTTCGGGAAAATTTCAACAAGAACTTTTATCCTGATCAGTCGAATACAGATATAAACGATTTTTAAAATATTTTTACAATCACACCTAAGTTATTTTATAAACAGTATTTTAATGTTCTGTTAAGCGAAAGTACAAGTATATATTTAATACCGATACAAAAATCTCTTTGTAAGGTAATTATAGAAATAATCGAGGTGCTTCTTAATAAGTTATTATATTTTAATTTTACACTAATTTTCATTTACTTTTGAGATATTTGATTTTAACATTTCATAGCACCCAATATTGTTAAATGCAGCATTTAAATATTCCCAAAGTATCCCATCACATGCCACAAAATTTAACTTTCTTTTGGATTTATTGCTTCTTTTTTTACATGGCAACTATTTATTTGTTTATGCTTAAAACAAGGTCTGTCGCAAAATAACCAAACTTTTGAAAAATAACAAAACACAGGCATTTTTTGAGGCAAATGGTTTATTTTATTCAAAATACAGTTCCTCTGCAGCCATACAACGGTTTGCACGGCCAACTAATGCATCAAACGATTGCGCTATATCCTTTTGAGAAATGCTCTTGAGGATGCTAGTCACGGTCATTTGGATGTATGAAATGTTGCCATGGATATTTTGAGCTGTGAAAACAAAAAGTAATCACACGGTGCTAAATCCGTCGAATACAGTGAATTTTGCGACACAGTCATTTGTTTTTGTGCCAAAAAAGCAGTTACTTCGGCCGCGCGGTGAGCCGGTACGGCCACACAATAAGCCAGGGCGTTATCCTGCAACAGGACCCAACTGCAAGGTTTTCGATATTAAGGCCGAACACGACCAATTCGTTTTAACAAACACTTCTTAACGCCCAAGTAGAAGTTACCATTGACTGTATGACCTTCGAAAACAAATCTTGATCGCTTCACGCACTTTTTCGTTGTTATCATTAGTCATTCCTGATTTCGGATGACCTGGACGATCGTCATCGTTAATGTCTTACCGACTTCCCTCAAACCGCCTAAACCAATCATAAGCTTGAGTACGAGATAGACAATGACCGCTACACACGTTTTGTATCAATTGATGCGTTTCGGTAAATGTTTTATCAAGTTTAAAATAAAACTTAATATTGGCTTTTTGTTAGAACGTTTTTTTCGACCGTTGTACAAAATATACTATCACTTTGGGCGCTATAACTCGGCTACTGATAATCCGAATGGAATAAAATTTAGATAAAATATTAATGAAGGATGTATTTCTCGACGACAAAATTTTTGTGTAGATGTTTTTTTCAATCAGGGCCAACTTCATTCATAATCTGCTGCGCTACTTATATGGCCGTCCCAATTGACCATAAACGTCGTTGCCAGGAAAACGTCAAAAAAGTACTTCAACTGGCGCTCCTTGTGAAGTATATCAATAACTATATTTTTTAAATTGATAGTTAGTCACATATTTCCATAAAACTTTGGACTAATTATTTTTTATTTACCTGTTAAAATAACCAACAGCAATCAACTTTGCTTATGGGAAATTTTTTGAGGTAAATATGTGCTTTACTAATCTCACAACTTTTTGACGGGTTTGTTGCTTTGGTAAAAAATATTTGTACTTTTCCCAAATTCAGTGTCAATTGCGAATTAAATCATGAAGAATAATTAATTGTTATAACTATTCATAAAAATATTTGTTGAATTTTTGAACTAAGAGATTTAACTGCCATTATTAGTATTAACATGACATTTCTTAACATAAATGACATTTAAAATACGTTACTGAGGGCGCCACCTGACGTACTATTTTGACAGTCGATTTTGACTTGTCACAACAATGAAAAATTTGGGATTGGGACGGTCTATATGACAGTCCCAATTCGGGATAGTCATATAAAGGCCAATCCACACTAGCGGTCAAATGTGGTCAGATCACGTCAAGTCAAGGCACCGATCAACATCGCTCAAACATAATTCAATGAGAGCGTTCGGAGTACGCGGTCCGATCAAGTCAAGGCACGATCTGTTGACCGTTGGATCGGTCCGCTAGCGATCAAGACCGTGACTACCCTGACGTGCTTTGACCTGACTGGCTAGTGAGAACGTCCGAAACATGTATGACGAACAACTGATAGTGAGTCCGTGATTCAAAACATTCGAAAATATTTATAAAACTTTAAATCTTCATCGACTAATTGGTGGTATAAAGTAAAAGATTTTCCTTTTTGGCAGTTCTGCAGCCAGAACCGTCATTTTTATGCTTTTGATACTTCATTATCCTCCTCATCCAAAATTCATGCGATTTTAATTAAAGCACGCTTGGAGAACAACATTGTCGCTTCCTCGAGTGAACTAAACTGATCAAAGGGACTTCGAGTCGGAGGGTTGCCAGAAGTTGAAAGTGTAAAAAAAGAGAATTAAAAAAAAGATAACAAATTGAGAACTTTTTCCAAAAATAAAGAGAACAAAAAAAGCGATGTTTGGTGTGTGGTGTATAGAAAAATCAAAAAGTTTATTGCTTTGGCCTATAAACGACTGTCCTATAATTTTATTTTAAATTTGAAAAGAGTAACTAAGGAAAAAATAGGACAAAAAAGATTAGATTACAAAAAGAGAGTAAACAAAAAGATCGGGAGAAAAAAGAGGACATGTTCTCTTTAAAAGAAATATTCTGGCAACCCTAACTTCGACTAGACTTGACTGTTGAGTGCGAATGGCTTGGTAGAATCCTGGATTTTGACTTGACTTGATCTGACCACATCATGACCGCAAGTGTAAGTAGCGAAGCAAGCAGCTGATTGTGAGCGGATTATGAATGAAGTTGGCCATGTTTTCAATTTGTACAAAGTTCGGTTACTTGTGTATTAACTACAAATTATTTACATCATTAACGACATGTTAACGACTTATCGAAAACTACTAATTATTAATTAATTTTTAATTTAAAACTTAATATGTTTTCTACCTTCTGTTGTTTCATATTTTTTCGCAGGTTACTTTGATAGTTCTAACATGTGCTATTTTCATTAAAAAATTTCCTACAAGAAAAGGTTTAATTACATTTACAATTACATGCTTATAATAATATGGCATACCATTAAAGATAACTTTAAAAAATCAAAATTTAATTTAAAAAATAACTATCTTAAAGACATTTCAGTACATGCAAAATATTGTTACATATTAAAAAAACTTCCTGCGACGTTCTAAATATTTTGTAATCAACACCAACGATCTATGTCACAAACTAAAAAGTTACAGCGCTAGATTTTTTTTATTAGAACAACCCTCAGTTTAGGCTGCAATTTTTGTTGTACTTGATATTCTTTGTAAAGTAAATTTCGCAAAAATCTAAATTAGATATGTTGCAGCTATAATTGGCTTACAGATCCGATGATGGGAGATAACATCGGTTTACAAATAACGATATCACTGAAGCATAACAACCCTCTAGATGTATTAGCTAGAAATTGTATCTGACGCTCCCTATTTTATTATCAGAAAGTCGCATTCATAGCTCAATGTAACTTTTGATAAAGTATAATACATGTAAGACTACCGTTACATAATATACGTTATTATTAAATTACTTACTCTAATCAAAAACATGTGCTGTAATTACAAATGCACTTGTGTGATGGGTGCGTTTATTGTTTTTCATCTAGTACCCTCTTAAGAAATGTTTTTCAACCTTTTAACCGTTGCGAAACTCTTTGAATAATATTCATGTGTCAGGAAAACCCGCCATAAAATCTTTTATACAGTGTATACAAAAAGTAACGTAACGGATCAATATATCGTCTTGTGACAACTTTACAAAAAAAAATTTTGAATAAAAGTTTTTGTGGTATTTACTACACAACCTTAAATTATTTTCAACTATACACAGTGTTTTGATTTTGCGCACCGATACGTAACTTTGTTTTTTTTGTTATATAATAAAACACCCATTATAATTCATAATTTTTAGATGTAAAATTAAATTCTCTTTAACATTGTAAAAGGTCTGTTGTATTTAAAATTAGTCATTTTCGAATTATTTTCTATTTATTTAGAAAAGAACAGGTTCCAAAAAAAGATATTTCACAACTTGAGGAAACTGTAAAAATATACAGGGTTCTCGTTTTTCGAGGGCCACTATGGGGATCTCGTAAACGGTAAGAGTTACGACTTCGGTTAAATTAGGGCAAAGTTGTATATTCAGGTGCTTAATAATTTGAAGCAAACAGAACTTATCTAGCTCTTTTAGTTTTTGATATATAGGGAAAAAAGTAAAAAAGTGGATTTTTATTTTTTGCCCGTAACTTTTTCATTTGATGTCGAATTTCATTTCTGTAAAAACTTTTTCATGGCCACTTTTTGCAAGGAATCAGAATCCCCAATTATATTTTCTGTGCGACGTTTCGTTTTTTTAAAACCATCATCAGGTCAATTTTTTCTTATGGACGCTATATCTGATTTTAACGACAATTTATAGAGAATTTTTTTCTGAATTCGATAATGTATTTACTTGGGACTTTTTTTAAACAATTGTTGTTAAAAATGGCAAAAGCAAATATTTTATTTAAAACAAATCCTAATCGGCATGGTAAATAATTGTCTTTGTCCCTTTTTCCTTGGAAGCACGTAAGTTATTACTTAACCAAAGAAAATATTCTAAAAATATTTGCTAATAAGTGTACAGTGTTAATGCATTCCTAACATATTTATTAATACCTATTTTTTTAATTAAATCCCTTAAATACCGAGCTCGGTGGCCGGTTGGTATGCAACCTAGCGAGTAAAGTCGGGAGGCGTGGGTTCGAATCCCGCGGCCGTCTGTCATCGTAGGGGTTTCAGGTGGTTTCCCCTACCTACTATAAGCAAATGCTGTGACAGTACTTCCACCTACCCTCTACCCTTACTCACCTAATCCTAGTTCCCTTCTCTTCCACTTCGGTGATTGGCCATAGCAGCGAAAACATGCCGAAGTAAAATAAATCAGTAAAAAAAAAAAAAACCTTAAATAGTAATTTCATGCGGTTTACTTACGTGCTTCCAAGGAAAAAGGGGCAAAGACAATTATTTACCATGCTGATTAGGATTTGTTTTAAATAAAATATTTGCTTTTGCCATTTTTAACAACAATTGTTTCAAAAAAGTCCCAAGTAAATAGATTATCGAATTCAGAAAAAATTTGCTCTACAAATTGGCGTTAAAATCAGATATAGCGTCCATAAGAAAAAATTTACCTGATGATGGTTTTAAAAAAACGAAACGTCGCACAGAAAATATAATTGGGGATTCTGATTTCTTGCAAAAAGTGGCCATAAAAAAGTTTTTACAGAAATGAAATTCGACATCAAATGAAAAAGTTACGGGCGAAAAACAAAAATCCACTTTTTTACTTTTTTCCCTATTTCTCAAAAACTAAAAGAGCTAGATAAGTTCTGTGTGCTTCAAATTATTAAGCACCTGCATATACAACTTTGCTCTCATTTAACCGAAGTCGTAACTCTTACCGTTTACGAGATCCCCATAGTGGCCCTCGAAAAACGAGAACCCTGTATGTGTATAGGGTGTTCTATTTAAAAAAATGGACTTATTCGCGTTTGAAGTTCAGCCAAATGGACCGGGCATAAAAAATACCCTGTGTATTATTTTAACTTGTCAACAATCACTATGACGCTATTGTCAACTAAGATAGCAATTTATAAAATTAAACACAAACATACTTTTACATAAGTACATTTAACTAGCCTATTTATCAATATTTCTCGTGCAACCCCTAGCGCTTTTTCGCGGAAACCTAGTATTCCGGAGACGCGTCATGCTACGATTCCATATTCCATACTAATGTAGCCGATAGCGCATGTAGTGTAGTTTACATCTGATAAAGCCGGCAAAACGAGCATCTCGTGTTTTGACTAGGCAAAACATAAAATGCCGGCATAATTGTTTTTAATAAAAACAAACCTAAGGGCTTCATTTTCATACTTTATTTTTAAAAAATACTTTAACCTAGCCCTCTCTCACGAAACAAATGAATGAGGGTCGGGTTAAAGGTTAGTTAAAACTTTTTTTTTGTATGAAAACAAACGTATGAGGTTAGGAGAAAGTTATAATTTGCTTGTTTTGACAACTTTTTACCACAGAACATACACAAGCAGAATGGAAATCTCCTAGTTACAAAACGAAACCGTATTAGACTGCCATCTAAATAAGGCGCTGTGAACTTTTTAGCAAAGAAATGAACCGTAGCACGCGACTCTAGCGCCCAATTTATAAGGATTGTTCAAGCACGGCTGTGTACAATCCGACGAACTGTCGGGCATGCGTAGTATCGATGCTGCGCATACTCTGACCGTTTGTTATGGTGCCTGTCCACCTGAGAGTAAACTACTCTCGATAGCAGCGTCGCCAAGGATACAGCCAATTGCGAGTTACTCTCAGGGGCTGTATCCTTGGCGACGCTGCTATCGAGAGTAGTTTACTCTCAGGTGGACAGGCACCATAAGATCGTACATAGCCCTGCTTAAACAAACCTATACTTAACTTTAATATTTCTGATTAAAAAAATATAATTCATTTTAAAACAATATAAAATTGTTTGATAGAATTACTAAAATCTTATATTATTTGGTTATAAATTAAAATACGCAAAAAAAAAAAAGAAAATTAAAATAATACAAATATATTCATAAAACTGTAGTACATAGCACTATAACATCGTTAACAAAAACATAAAAAAGGAGCATATAATTAATTAGTCATTTTAAATGGATAAAACCCTAGTAAAAATTTATTTTGTGTGGTTTACAATGTCGTCCTACATTTATTATAAATTGGTAATTGTTATTTTTACATCAGATGATCAGTCTCGTACATTACATAATATTTTGACATTTTTATGCTTAATTTGCAAAAATAAGATAATAATGATCTTAAACGAAATCATTAAGAAAATTAAAAATGCTTTTTAAATATGTAAATGTATTTTGAATACAGATTTGAAAGCTAAACATTTTTTCTTTCTTGATTCTCCCAAAACAGCGAGAGCTAATATTTTATTTTCAGTCGTATATTTCCTACCTCTTTTCTTCCTAACTGCATTATTAATTTGGTTTCAAAAAGAAATTCCAACTGTTGGAGAAAGTTTCTCCGTTAGTTTAATAAAGGACGTTTTCACTGAAAATTTTGTAGCTCGCGATTAGGGTCCGGAAAGTTGTGCATTATAGTTTCTGTACCGCTGCAGTTTATTATGCAACATTTTCTCTTCATGTTTTATGAGTATTTGTTAAGTTTTTTAATTATTTATTACCACTTATTACTTTTATTTTTGACTGTTTACAATAAATTAAAGTTGACGCCAGGTATCTATTACCATTTTAAATTTAAATTTCTGCGCTACTATGTTAGCAACCAATCATAATAATGTGTGTAGTTGTTGTGCTACTAAAATTAGTGGAATCTGTAACTATCTTAAACATTTTTACTAGCGCCACCTGAATAAGGCGCTTGGTACTAAATCAAATTACGGTATTGCGTATGCATACGGAAGTGCCACCACCCTGCTTTTTACTAAATGCCAGATTTAACATTAGGCGCCCTCTATCGAAGCTAATGCAAACTATGGAATCATTTAGCCGCATCTGGGAACCCCTGGTTGTGAACGGCTGCTCAAAAAATGTCACAAAACGTGTGCGCACAGTGCCACCAGTTTAAAGCCTCTTACACATTAGGCAATTTGTCGGGGCCGACAGTCGGGAACTCAGAGTTGGGTGTTGTCTACACACCTACCGATCAGTCCAACCAACAGCATAAACGTCATAGCTTTTTATTCATTTTGATGTTAAATTTTCGGTTTAATAGTCCTTATCTAAAGGAATGTGGTGGGGCAATTAGCTTGTTGGATAGACTGCTCAGCCGACCGTTCCAACTGTCGTGTTGGTCGGGTGAAACTCTACACATTAAACAATTTATCGGAATGGTCGGCCGGTTGTCCGACAAATTGGTAGGTCTGTAGACCCCATTAATAAGATTGCTTTAACAAACATAAAACAGTTTATTAAGTTTATTTACCCCTCGCCTCATGATAAAAGCATCAAACAACTTGCTGATAAAAAAACTAAAATAGAAAGTGGTGTGACCTTAAAAAAAAGGTCCTCGGTTTTTTAATTTTTACTACTACTACTAAAAGGTTTAGTAGATTGGCTAGATAATGTTAACAACGTAATTTTGCACATTAGCGGTAACACATATACGTACATACAACATAGGTAGACAAACAATAAAGGTAAACGAATGTTAAAGCAGAATTTTTCGATTTCGCCACTTCTTTAACACATTACGCTTGGCAGAATACTGTCACTTATAAATACTGTCTTGTATATGTGTAACATGGGTTGCAACCAATCAGGCGAAAAATTATCTATCGTTTAACAAAAACGTCATGGTCTAGCACCTTTATGGATAAAATTCATCAAAACGATTATTTTTCCTAGATCATCACAATTTGCTTCACATAAATATAATTTTGTCCGAATACTAACAAAACACTCAAATAAATTCTATTTAATTTTAAAGGAAGTTGAAAGAGAAATTAATAACGCCGTATGTATACAATGTCAGAGCCGTAGCAATGTTTTTGGGCCCTTGACCCTTGGCAAATACCTAAAATAGCGCCCTTTTTTTAACGTATTTTGTTTTAAGAAATATTTTTATTATAAGATTTATAAGTAACAATTTATTATAAAGAAACAAAACATAACTTCAAAATTTTAAATATTTACTATGTTACTATGTACAGCAGCGGTGTCAAACTCGCGGCCCCCGGGCCGCATGCGGCCCGCAACGAACATTTTTGCGGCCCGGCCAATATATCGGCACACAATAATATATAATACAATAACAAACCGACGCAGAATAAAAGTAAGATAGGTAGAATTCGCTAAACGTTTTTTTAATTATACCCTTTTTTTGCTATTACTCCTATTAAACAAAACAAAGTTTTTTTTGCGGCCCACCTAAAGTTAAACCTTGTTTGTATGGCCCAAGTTAGCCACTGAGTTTGACACCCCTGATGTACAGGATGGGCCTAAATTATGTACCTACATCACCGTAGTTCGGATATAGATGGAGCCACACTTTTTTAAGTAAATATTCATTAGAGTGCTGACTATTGTATATTGTACATAGGCGCATAACCTATGTATGTATGATACATCTAACATACGTAACTGATTGATCTATAAATGCTCTGCTCATCTGCTGCCAAATTTTATAAGATTATTGACTATAAACGGAAAAACAGGGTTTCCAGTGTCAGCTCTTGAATTCATCCATCAGGTTAACGCGTAGCGTCATTTTTACTATCGGTTTAAAAGCAGGGCAAGAAACCGGTTTTATAACCGGTAAACGATTATTTTTTGTCCGCAAAACCGTTATTTTTAATAGCAAGAAACGGTAATTTTCAACCAAAATAATTAAAAACCTTTTTTTAAACATCTTTTTTCAAGAAAAATTGCTTTAAAAAATACAAAATCTGTATTAAATGCGATTAGTTTACCAGAAGTCATTACTGAACGCTTGATTGTAAATTTATTATAAAATTATAAATAGATACCTAATATATTTTCATAGAGGCCTGATGTGACCCCGAAAAAAATTTTAAACGATAATAAAATCGCAAAATTCTTAACCACACTCTATAAATGAGTCTAGAGCCCGCTTAGGCTTAATGCGGTACTGTTTAGCAGAGCAAAAAACCGCTTTTAAAAAGAGGTTTAACTAGGGTACCTCGGTTCAACCAGTGTTGGGCAATATATGATTGTTATTAAAAAAATCAAAAATTGTTGATTTAAATTTAAAAATAAAAAAAAGTCACGAATTTTTTATTTTTTTTATTAGAAACTCGACTATTTCCCCTTTTTACAATTAATTTAGTCATTTTTTACACTACATTATATTTTCTATACCGCGTCATTCAAAAAGTATGCAACAAATGAAAAAGTTTTTATGAAAAATTTCTCAGAAACTTTTATTCTATTTTTATATTTTAGCGATTTCAGAAATATTCACAAGAGTAAAGTGGCCTTATTTTAAGAGTTGCAAAAAAAAACTTCATTGGGAAAGATTGTTTAGAATTCAAAAATACGACCAACGTAAAGATGAAATTTAACGTTAAAATTTCAATATTTATTTTTGAAGCAATTTTAACATCCAAACAAGTTTTAGACCACGCACCAACTTTTCTCAAGAATAAAGTTTTCCAAGAAATCAATAATAAACAACTTCTCTATTAGTTGCAGACTTTTTAAATGTTGGCATTACTAAAAAGTTAGAAAATAAAATGTTAACGTCAAATTTTGTATTAAATCATAATATTTTTGATTTCAGAACAAATTTTTCCCATGAATTTTAAAACAAATAAATAGGGGCACTTTTCTTTTGCGAATATTTTTAAAATCGTTAAAATTAACTTTTATCGAAAATAAATTTTTCTGAGAAATCAATAATAAAAATTGTTGCAGACTCTTTGAATGACGCTGTAGATCTTTAGACCCTAAAATTAAAAATTATTGTAAAATTTTACAAAGTAAATCTACCAGAATGCGTCTCTAACAGAAAAAAAAAACTGTAACGACTATTTCACCCCAATAGGCAATATTTCCGGCGTATTTTACTATCGTAATCGGGGGCTACCATTTTATCTCTTTTTTAAAGGTAATTCTGAAACTAATCGATATTTTGATTTCAAATAAATTTGATTTTACCGACAATAGCAATATACAACACCTAAATTATCCAGAGGCTCTAATTTGAATACAGTTTTTGAAAAAAAAAAAAAAATTAAAAATGTGGTGACCAAGTAGCCCTGGGGTTGGGGCTACTTGGTCACATTCGAAAAATTTAATAAAACCAACAATATAAATGCATTTTGTGATCATGTTACACCTGTATATTTTTGCATTTTTGGAAATTTTTCAAATAATTTTTGAACTAAAATTTAATTTTTATTAAGTGTGCCGTGACCTGCATAAATTGAATTTTATTATGTCAACAATTGTCCAAAAAACGTTTATGTACATTTTAATTGACATTTAGGTTACTTTAATCGGCTTTGAAGGTTGCGGAATCGGTTTTTTGACAAAAAGTCTTTTTTTTTAATGGAACTTAGGTGGTATACAAGCGATTATTTAAATCAAGCATCTTCTAACGAATCCATCGATACCAATAACTTGTATTTTTGTTAAGACTGCTTCAAAAACTTCAAATTATTGTAAATATTTATTAAGAGATCCTCTTAATCGCAGTATACTGTGCATAACTGCAACAAATCATTCAAAACAAAAACAAAGTTGCTACGGAAGATCGCTGTGGAAACAAACAAATGCTTGTTTACGTGTTTGTATATCATTGCGGTGGTAGAAAAATTATTACATTCAAAAATTATTTGAGGTTATAAAAATTTACCAAAATAGTGCAGTTGTATCCAAAATCGCTTCCTCTTTCCAAAAATGTAAAAATATACAGGGTGTTCCAATTAAAACAACAAAGTTCAGGTCATTTCCGGCGATACCGGAAGTGAAACAATTGTGTGCATGTACTTAAAAAATCCGGTTTCATGCACGTATTATACGTCTTAAATTTCATTTATCTAAAATCAAAACTAAAGAAAAAGAAGGGGGTGTACCACATTTCATTTACACCCGGTATATTGATTTTGTTAGTGCGTAAGTATTTTATAAAAAAAAAAATCTACCTCTGAAATTTTCTAATAAATAATTGATATAACCTTTTTGTTTTGATTTTGGACTTAAACATTTTCCTTATTATATAAGTCATAAATATTTTTATCTTTTATTATGCTACTGACTATTGCTTTTTTAAATGATTCATTAGCCATTTACGTTCTGATTATTTGACCTTTAGCGAATCACGTACGTCTTGAGAAATAATCTTTAACAAACAAAAATTATTCTAATCGTTTTCTATGAAATACTGTAAATCGTAAATCCAATATACATACATCGTATAATATGCTACGTTCAGTTTATAAATAACATTCATCAATATTTTAACCATTTTATTATCAGAATGTTATGTCCTAATTTTTAAAAAAATTTTGCTATGTTGTCATAAGACCTTGCGAACCATCACTTAAATATATTTAATATAAAATTAGACTAGCCGATAAGATATTTAATTTAACTAACCGCAAAAAGGTTAAGAGGTTTATTTTTTATTAAACACACATTAGCATTTTTTACCTTTACCACGTAACTAAACTAAATTCTATATTTTTTTACCACAGAATTAGTAAAGTTTATAATCGGTTATTTACTTATTGTATTTATAAAATTATCGTACGACTTACGTACAAAGGTTAAATTAATGTTATATGTAGAGTTTGGCAACAAAGAAAATACATAGTAGTAGTAGAATATAAATATAAAGAATTACGTTATAATAATAAAAGATGATGTATTTATCTCTAACTCAAAAAAAAGGAATTACATATTTTAAATATTTCTAATTAAGAGCATTTGAACTTTTAGCGTTCACCGAATTAATCTGTGTTTCAAAACATTTTGTTACCAGTGCTGTAACCACATAATTTTTTTTTTGTGCGATCGTACTAGAAACAGCTGTTTGACGGACGAGTTAGCAACCATAAAGTACTGCATTACCGGCCCTATCCTTAGCAACGGCCGTAAAAGTTACTTTTCAGGCCGTTACGCTTAGCAACGGCCGAAAAAGTAACTTTTACGGCCGTTGCTAAGGAGAGGGCCGGTAATGCAGTACATACGCCGTCATCTGTCACTGACAGAATGTCACGTAGTTTGTAACCTATAATTTTGAAAATTATTAAACATTTAAATTGTTTTTAATTCGATCGCACAAAAAATGTAATATGCACCTCGGCCAAAACGTACTTTTTGGCCTTGATACATAAATAACTATTGTAGACTTTAGTTTTAATTCTTTTTTGTAAAATCGGTTAAATTGAATTTTGTTTCTTAATTTTCTTCTTAATATAAAGAATAACAGTTCTTCTGATTAAAAAATTATTTAAAACAAATCATTTTGAGTTTTATGTTAAAGTTTGTTAGTCAAAAAAATTAAAAACTTGAAAATCATCAAACTAATTTTTATTTGAGACACATTGATTTATTAAGAATGAATATCAGGCGTTTCGTCTCTTTTTCAACCACTGTCAACGTGTAAACTTACTTCTTTTTACATAATAAACTGTATAACATTTCTGGTAAATTTGATAATTGTAAGATAACACATTATTAGGGACATTTTGAAAATAACTACAAAATCTATATATGTACTGTATTTTATAAAGTTACTGTTGCCATGGGAAATAAAACTTATTTGAATAACAAAGAAATGTTAAAAATTTTATACTTTTATTATGCTTACGGTAGTTTTTCAATAATTTCAGTGTTTTGTAGAGTATATTTTTGTGCGAGCCATAATCCAACACAGTATTTTTGACTGCTGAATTTATAAAAATGTATACACGCTTGTGACTGAAAGCATATTAAATATTTTAACTATGCTTGTTTTTGCTTAAATTACATTTACATTTTCTTTGTAACTACGCCACTGTTTGTTTTTCTATTGACAAACTTCCAATCGGCTACCGACGATCGTACACGATTTGGAACGAACAAAGAGAAACGCAAATGATCAGCTGTGTCGACCCTGACATGACAAGTAAAACATCCAAAATATTGTGGCAGTGTCAATCGGCTTATTAAAAACATTGATTTGTTAAATCTTAGTGGTTCTTAAGAGCGTTCAAGATGAAGGCTCTTCTTTTTATCGCCTCAGTATTGTTTATTGGTAAGCTACAAAAATCATCCTTTGTTTTCCGTATTTGACGCAATAATTTTGCATGTAGATTTTTGACAGTGCCCTTGACTAATACATTTTAGCGAAGAAATTTAATTCGATAAATCTTTTGTTGTATTAATTAAATCAGTGGTTTGTCATCGCTAGCTGGTAACGATGATTCACAAATTTTAATGCTTAACAGAAACTTCCTACAGTGATTTAACTATTGTTTGGCCTGTGGCTAAACGTTCATTTTCAAAGAAATCCCTTTAATATGTGATTGCATTTTCTCAAATAGGATAATAGGAACATGTTAATAACATTCCCAAATTGGGGGATCCCCAATACCATTTTATAATCCATGTTGTATTTGCTGTTCAAGATAATCAAGGTTATTAACCAATAAATCGCAACAGTAACACCATATATCTTTCTTGAAGATAAAATTGTGATGCCTCAGCTGTAACATGAGATATAAATATTATATCAAGTCAGAAGCAAAAATGTGTAACCTTATATCATTATACTACATATTTAATACAAAACTGATCCTTCAAACAATAAATTTAGTTTATCAAATATTGTTTTAAATATCACCTTCTGTTTATATCGAAGTACCTAAAAGTGGAAATGAAAAATTTAATAATCGGCACTTATTTTTTAAACGTTTAATTATATCTGACTGTATGACTAATTGTAAAGTAAATATTTCAAGGTATGATTAAATTCTGCACATGATTATGCAGATTTTAAATAGTATATAAATTGTTAAATTTTATCGTGTTAATATTTAAATATGTAAACTTTTCATGTAGAACTTTTTACTCACATCTTACAAATGCAATAATTATTACTCGACTACTTTCACCTTAGGGTAAACATAATTTACAATGTAACAATTTGCATGATCCAAACCAGTACTATTATTTTATCATTTAACCGTTTAACAATTATCGTAAGGCTTGAGTGCATATAGAAAATGTATTTCTTTCAACATCATCAGTGCAATAAATATGAAATCTTCAAGAAATAAGTAATTTAAAAGTTAATGACAAGATGAAAATCTTGCAGATAACACTGCTTAAATTAAAAAATATATAAATCACGCCATAATTGTGGAATCAATTTTATTAAAATATATATATATCATGTAATTTTTCATTTCAGTGGTTCATTGTGCACCATCTCCTACGACTCCATCACCTAAAAAACATTTGTTGGGACAAAAAGAATGTACTTGGGGACCTTCGTATTGGTGTAAAAATATAACGTAAGTAACAGTTTTGTGGTCTTTTAAAATGTATTAACTACTGTGAATAAGATTAAGCTAGGTCAGGCAGGACCACCAGTGTAAAAAAAATAATTTATTAGTTGTTTGAAATAATTTTAAGCTGTTGTAGTAATCCCAATTAGTAAATTTGCATAATGCAATAGTAAACATCATGCAGTATAACTGAAATAAAAACTTGTTACGTAATAACAAGATGTTCTTGCGAGCATGCACTTACTTCAGTAAACAATCAAAATGTTAATTTCCAGGATGTATTTATTGTATATGATTCACATTGTGAGGTAAATTTCAGCCATATTTTAACTACAAATGTTATTAAAATATCGAAGCTAATAAACGCAATATTTTAAATAAATGACATTTGTATATTCCCAACACATTTTTAAAATACTATCATGTGAACAAATTGTGCTCCATTCATCTTATCTCAGGTTTTTTTTGAGCTATAATAAATAGCATATTTATAAAAACTTATTTCATTCTGGTTTGGTAACATTTTATTAATATAAATCTGCAACATTCAAGGTTTATGTTTTTTAAACAGCCCGTGGCAATTATTTTGTTTTATTTAATATGCAAAATTAAACTAATGTTTGTTATTAACCAAATTTTGCATTACAACGAAATTTTCCCAGATTTTGATTCCAACTTATTAAATAGTTTATTCATATGTAGCACGAAATATTTTCTTTCTAGTGAGATTTTTAGACTTTGCAGCTTTATTTTTGGAGTTTGTATCTATATATATAAAAGAGCTTGTTTGTTTGTTTGTTTGTGTGTTTGTTTGTTCGCTATAGAATCCTAGGTCCGTTGACCGATCGGAACCAAATTTTGCACAGTTACTATTTAGGACCTGACGGATCAAACGTCATATAAGGAACGGCCGGAAATGCCCGGGAACGGCCGGAAACGTCTGTAATTGAACGTCTGAGAACGTCCGCCGGGAGCGAGCGCGGAGCGCGAGTAGTCTGTGATTGATAAAAGAGAATTGTAATCACCCGTGCAACGCCGGGTAAATCGCCTAGTAGCATATAAAAGGTTTTTAAAGAAGTTATGGCTGAGAGCCAATTAAAAAAATGTACCTACATTAGGTTGTTGCTGCCAATCTGCATCTTTAAGATGAACATAAACAAAAACAAGCTATTTATGATATTGTATTTATACAATAAGATATATTATTTAGTTATAATATAAATAACATATAACGTTACAATAAATTTAAATCTATGTGTGTTAGTGTGCGTAAAGTTCAAGTGTCGCTTCAGGCATTCTAATTATTCATATTTTTAGTAATGACACCTGTCAAAATTAAGTTTTATGCGAGTATTTATGACATACAACCATATTACCCTTAAAAGATATGCAAAAAAAATTAAAATCATAGAGTTTAAATAAGGGAAATTTTATTGAGGATAATATATCCTTATTACATTTTAAAATGTTTTAATAATTGTAGGAGCCGCTTTTGAGGAAAATTAAATAACAATTTTTAAAATTTTGTGTTAAAAGTTAATTTCATAATTCAAAATGTCCTAAGAAAATTATGGCCATTTATTATAGACCCCAACATTGACTACATTTTTAAATAAGCAAAATATTTATATCCATTACTGTTTTATGTAATTTTTGATTAACGTAAAAACTTCAACACCCTCCCTGTACCTATATTACTTATTATTATTAGAGAAATGGTCTTAAAGAATGCCAATTGTGTTATAGTTGTAACACTCCTTCGATAAATAATTTTAAAAATGTTCAAATATAATTTCTGGCACACACACATATGGATGTCATTGCGGAAAACATGTAAAACCGTCAAAATTTCGTAATCAATAATTTTCGCAGTGACAAAACGGGCGTACACCAGGTTACGTCCACAATGCGTTCAATCAAATAGTATGTAGTTGTATCGTGAATGGTAGTATCGTAAATTGCCATTTCTGCATGTTTTTTTCCTATCAATTTGTCGAAGAATATCCATTTTCAGTTGAGATTTATTCATTTTATGAACACTTTTTTTGACACCAGTGTGGTATCAATAGAAGAGATAACTAGTCGAATTATGCTTACAGGGTAAAAATAAATTACCATTGTATTTGCAGTTTATTTTATCGTGAACTTGGCATAAATTGGGGTACGCCTCTTATTTTTTTACACTGCCTTATAGTGGAAATATAAATTTACTGTTAAATTATTAATACTGTTTCTGTTGATACTCATTCGTTATAAGCATTATATTCCAAATTTTGTTTTAAAATTTTTTTAATTTTTATAGATCATCTGCTAGGTGCCATGCCACTAAACACTGCATTCAGACAGTTTGGATGCACAAACAACTACCCGAAGATAACAACCCTGTGTGCCAAACATGTTTGGATATGGTTAAACAAGCCCGTGATCAACTAGAAAGCAATGAAACGCAGGTAATGAATCGAAATATTTTATTTAGTTCCAAAAATAATTATTTATTTGAGATTTACAAATACACAGGATGTCAAACTTGAAAATTGTTAGGTATAATTTAGTTTTGTGAATGGTATAACATTCGTAATATCGGAAGTAACACTTCTCAATTCAAGTTAACTAATTTCTGATGTGTTTGTGTGCATATCTTTATTTAGCAGTAAGCATTTTAATTAGATGACTAATTGTTATCAGGCATTGATAAGTGAGTTATTTTTTTCCTTTGTTAAAGAATTGTTTTTAACAAACATTTTGTACTACATGGTTTTATAATCACTGTCAAATGAAAACAATATATTTAGCCTAGGATTTTTTAAAACAAAACTTAAACTTATCGAATCAAGATTATTTGACATTTTAACTATAAATTTGCTGAAGTTACTGTTAAAAATGTTAGAAAAGTATCAATATATTATGCAATGCTGCTGTGTAGTAGTAAAACAAAAGGACTATGTAAATCGCTTATTATTGGAATGTTCAGACTGCCCTGAAAAATATTCTAGAACGAAAATTTTATATTTAAATAAATGTAATTAGTAATTTTTTAATATTTTATCACTTTTAAAATTCTAAAGAGTTATTATATAATTTTATTAACAACCATTAAATTTTAATTTTGAACTTCAACATTTAACTATAATTGTACCCAGCAGTTGTCTGTATCGCATAGTAACTTTTTATATATTTTACATATTGATTGTAATAAAATGAAAAATATAAAGTAAATGCTATTAGTTTATTTTTTTTATAATTGATAAAACTACAAGCTCTATATCGTTAACATAGTCAATGAGCATAGGTCAAATTCAAATGATAAAAGAGAAAGTAGTTTTATATATGATAATGTTATTTACAGAATGTATTTAAATCGCCAAATAAGTAAACAGCAAATTGTTTTAACAAAAATTTCGTAAATTTGTTTCTTCTAATATGTTTATTATTCTTAAATACGTATATACTATAAATATTCATTACATCTTGCCACAAATTATTGCAAATTTTTGTCTTTTGTATGTTAATGGTAGAGTCATTGTTTAATGTAATAGCAGTTAGACTTGCAATTGAAATTCCGTTAATAATTGTAGCTATGCCAGACCTGTTTGTCAATAGTTGTCATTAACTTTTGTAGGCTTTACATGTGTAAAATAGCTAAAGCAAGTTACTCATCAAGTAGCAAAACTTATCAAAATTTTGGTGTAGCGAGTGTCTTACCAATATATGTATAGTCTACACCCAATTTAGTAAAATTGTTTAGTACTTAACAGAAAATGGAATATTGGCTTCAAGTAAATAGAAATGATTTTTATTTAGTTTACTCGACAAGTCACTAAATTGTTTACTTGCGCAAGTACTGGCAAGTACTAAAAGAAACTGTTCACATGTTGCAAGTAACTAAATTGATTTAGTAACTTGCTTTAGCTACTATACACATGTAAATTCGGCATTCGATCAAGTGAATGAATAAAGTAATAATGCAGAAACTGGCCTTTACTCAAAAAAATTTTAAAGGATTTTGTGAGTGGTAGATCACTTCAAAACCAATTCTTCATTAAATACTAAGTTTTACTGAAAATTAATACTCATCCATTAAATTACCATATCAGTGTACCAATGGCACAAAGTGGGTAAATCATCGGAATCCCTTTCCTACTACATTAGATCAGTTTTTGTTTTATTTCCAGAAATTTGATCATGCCATGCAGAGGTTTAAAGATTAATACTGATCGCTTGAAATTTTATTTTGAAAATTAATTTTAAAAAGTTAATTCACAGGAAATATTGAACTTCATGGTATTTGCCACAATATGAAATATAAATGTAGATTAACAACTTAATAACTATAGGTTATTTCTCGAAAATTGGACGTCATGTAATTAATTTTTATTAATTTTTTTATTTTAAGGAGGAAATCAAAGAAGTCTTTGAAGGCTCTTGCAAACTTATTCCTTTAAAATTAATATCTTCTGAGTGTTGCAAGTTAGCTGACGAGTTTATTCCAGAATTGGTTGAAACCCTAGCCTCAGAAATGAACCCTCAGGTTGTGTGTTCGGTAGCCGGACTTTGTAATAATGAACACGTCCATAAACTTCTTGCAGAACAACAGAACACTGATATTACAATGAAACCAAAATCAAAACCAAAACTAGATAGCTGTGAAGGTTGCTATACCGTTGTTGGCATTGTGGAGAATAAATTTCATAAAATGAATAGAGATCAAGTCCTACAAGGAATTATGGAGGTTGGTTTAGTATTAATTTATTTGTTGTAATTAAAACTATTATATTCGATCATGCAACTTTATTAATAGCCAATACTATACAATTATTCGATAGTTCTATTATTAATAACTTTTTTTTTTAAGTTGAAAATAAGTTATTTTTGCTTAATAACAACATAACTTAAAACTGTTTACAACTATACAAGAGTTCTTTGTTTTTGCTCACCAATACGTAACTTTTGTTTTAAATAAAATATTTGTTTTTGCCATTTTTAACAACAATTGTTTCAAAAATGTGCTAAGTGTTATACATTGTCGAATTAAAAAAAAAGCTCTACAAATTGGCCTTAAAATCAGATATAGCGTCCATAAGAAAAAATTGCTCAGATGATGGTTTTAAAAAAACGAAACGTCGCACGGAAAATATTATTAGGGATTCTGATTCCTTGCAAAAAGTGGCCACGAAAAAGTTTTAACAGAAATGAAATTCGACATCAAATGAAAAAGTTATGGGCGAAAAACAAAAATCCACTTTTTCACTTTTTTCCCTATATCTCAAAAACTAAAAGAACTGGATAAGTTCTGTTTGCGTCAAATTATTAAGCACCTGAATATACAACTTTGCCCTAATTTAACCGATGTCGTAACTCTTACTGTTTACGAGGTCCCCATAGTGGCCCTCGAAAAACGAGAACCCTGTATACATTTTTCTATCATCTGCATCTTGTGTAATTAACCGTCTGTGATATAATGTCTTTTTCGTTTCCAAAATCTCAAGAGTTAAACCAATATTTTTTATTATTCTTTTGTGTGGACGCTGTTCCAAGGGCATCAAAAAAAAAATTGATGAAGATGACTTTTTAAAATTTGTTTATTGCATTTAGCAGTTCCATCTGAACAAGCTTTAAAAGTATCAGCTACTCCAAGTTTATATAGAAATTTTGTTGAATCATTGTCAAGGCTTTCTAAATTATATTGTGGCTCTTAAATTGTTTCTGTGTATTAATTTCTATCTTGCTTTTCGTTTTTTTGTCACATACATTTAATGAATAATTTTATTTAAATCAAATGGTGTTCTGTGCCACATTTAGCAAACTGTACTTACACATCTAAGGCCTAGTTCATAGTGAGGCATTTCATCTCGCCACGATGCTCGTTGTACGGTAAGATAAATACAAACCCATAGAAACTTATTGGTGCTTGCATAGTGGAGCAGTTCACCGCGATGCTCACCATTTACCGTGATACATGTAAGAAAACAAAGTTTGTTTTTCGGGATGCAGATGCTTGGAACTAGCTTTTATCGATTGAATTTTATTAAGTGAATTCCAGTCGAGGCAAATAATTCAATATCTCTGTTATTAATAAAGATGCACAAAAATTTTATACTGTGATGCTCCGCTACGTAAGGGTATGACGAGATGCGTGGCGAGGTGCGAGCATCACGGCGAAATAAAATGCTGCACTATGAACTAGGCCTAAGATCTTAGAGTGAGAATTTTGTTTGATAATAACATAGTTAATAATTTTTTTATGTAACTTAGTAGATTGAATCCAGGCAAACCAACATAATTTTGCTCCTATAGTGACCAAACAGATTAAGAACTTTTATAACTAATATTAAAAAAATATTGATATTGCTAAAAAAATTGTTTTTGTTCATCAATAAAACTAGAGCATATTATGGAACGATAACCGTAGTGAATTAAATTACGTTAACTAAACTATGAAGTATTTAACTTTAACATGTACAAAGAATATTAAGTTTCAGTCATTCTTAATTACTGCACTTTGATATTAATGCAATAATCATGTACAACTTGTATTAATTAAAATGGAAAACCATACATTTCTTTACATAGATAAAGTCTTATTAGAGACAATAAAAAACCAAGACCTAATCCACATTTGCTAGCAGTAATAAGGTCAAAAATGATAAAAATCAATATCTTTAAATATTTTATCAAACTATTAATGTTGTAAATGATATTGATATAATTTATTGCATATAATATTTTAATTATGTAGATATGGTGTTAATGTGTTTAAAAAACTAAATTATTGATAATTATAAATAATTGCAACCAATAAGTGGAGACCTTACTGTGACAAAAAATACATAAATTGCCACCAAGTCTAAACACATTGACTGCCAAGCCAATTTTGCAAATGTTCACCAGGAGGCCAACATATTTTTGTTTTGTAAATCGTGTTTTTTCAACAAAACTCTGTATAAAAGTAATATTTTTCAACTGGACTAAATTTTGAAGGCACATGACGAATTTCATCCTGACTATCAAATATGATAGCCGCGGCACCCCATGAAAATTAGTGCAATTTTTTTTATTATATCACACAGGGTGTCCCACAAGGTGTGGTTTCACTAATTTTTGATTTTTTGAAATTGGTCATCAAATTTTACCTATCTTCATTTGTTTTTGTTATTTTAACATCAACATTCTTATTTCAAATACGGCTAACGTTAAAATAACAAAAAAAAATGAGATAGGTAAAATTTGATGACAAATTTCAAATCTACGCAAAAAAATACACCTACATTGTCGAAAAATGTTTTAAGTGAGACTTCAAATAAGCAAGTTGTAGGCAAAAATTAAAAACCTGATATGTTTTGTTTATTATCAATAGCACAAAAACTACTTTTTTTTCAAGATTTTTTCATAGAACAGTTGCTGATAAATCATAATCATTATGACCTATTTAACCAACTCTGTATCTCTTACCGTTTACGAGATTCCCATGCTGTTTACTATAACTGGGACACCCTGTATATAAAGGGACACATAAAAAAAATCGGTAAAAATGTTTTATGTAGGTCCTAAACATTCTATTTATGCAAAAAATTGCGAATTCTTATCTTGCTGGACACCCTGTATTTGATAGCCAGTTGGATTTGGTAATTATTACTAAAAACATTCATCTATTTATGTTTTAATCCAAATTTACTGATCAATTTGCGCAAACCACGTATTCGCAACACTTTGTGAGGCTCCCAGCATTCAAACTCACAAACGATTTGTATGTAACATACGAGGGGGACCCAAAAATTACCGGAATTATGTTCTAGAGGGCGTGCCTCTATTAGTAAATGCTTTCCGTGCTAGTTGAATATTCTAGAAACCCTTCTGCATGAGTGTGCCATCTGGCGTTGTTATGAGTTGCTGTGTTCGGCTTCAATGACTTTTTTTCGAAGACTCTTTCAACTCATCTGTCTATTTTGCATTGGCTGATTAACAAGAACTTTCGGCAGTGAAATTTGGCTGCTTCGTTTCAGGGTCGTAACCATAGCACCAAGATTCGTCTTCGATCATGATTTGGGGGGGGGATCTGGTTAGGTCAGCCTTCAACTGCTCCTTCATGGCACGGCACGCGATTGTCTCTTTGTTGAGGTGTGATCAAGCGAGGCACAAATTTTGCTGCAACTCGTTTCATACCCAAATCTTCCGATAAAATTCGCTGATAGGAACTCCATGACACTCCAGTCAACATCACAAGTTCATAAATGGTCCGACGACAGTCTTCCAAGATGGCTAGACGAATTTGTATCACATTTTCTTCAGTTGGTCAAAGGACGCCCGGGCCGAGGTTGACATTTCGCCTTGTTTAAAACAGAAAAACTATTTTTAAACTTGCGAGCAACTTCTTTGTTAGTTGTCTTTAGCATTACAATTGTTTCCTTTTTATTTTCCATAGCAGGAAACAAAATGTCATTGCCGCAAGTTCTTGTAAATCAGCCATCACAAAATAGACGCATTGAAAGAGTCTTCGGAAAATAGTCACTGAAGCCGAACACAGCAACGCCAGTAGGCACGCTGATGCAGAAGGGTTTCTAGAATATTCTCCGAGAAGCTCGAACTAAAAGGGGCTCGCCCTTCAGAAAATAATTCCGGTTATTTTTGGGTCCCCCCTCGTATATCATATTTGATAGCCATGGCCTGACGTGAGGAAATACTATGGCTATCATATTTGATAGCCATGGCCTCCAGGGAAACATCACTGGCTATCAGAAATGATAGTCATGGCAGTCAACGGTTAAAAGAGTAAAGACATCAATAACTGTTATTCATAATTACTGTTAATTTACTTATGTTGTCCTCTATCAAAATAGCTTGGACCAATACGCCTAGCAAATTTTTTAAAATGTAACAATTGAAATTTTACTACCATGTTTAGAGTTGATTATTTTTGAGAAAATTCATTTAAAGATACGTTATTTATTTATAATTGATCCTTATTTCAAGTGAAATGCAAATGAATTGTAAAAAACTAACAAGTTGGTAATGTAAATTCTCCTAATAAGTGTCCCAAACACCATTTGATTTATCTCATAGAAGTGTATTTGTAGAAATTTGTAGCACAAATATAAACTAACTTGTACACATCACTGCTATTGCTCAAGTGCAAGTCCCAGAAAATTCTTGATGTAACTACATATGTATAAATAAATGCACAGTTCTTTTTCAGCAACTTTGAAAACCAAGTAAAATCATCTTAAAAAGTTATTTTTTTAATGATTTGTTAATTTTAAAAATATTTAAAAATGTAAAACAAAAATAAAATGTGAAAATAAGGTTTACGTGAATGATTTAAAAAAAAAGTGCTATGGTAATTTCATTTTAACTTGTTAACAATGTGCAAATACGATTAATTCGTCATCAGTGTTAAAAGGTAAAAATGATCCTTATGGTGAAATTCAAAAATGAAACACCTGTTATAAAAAGTCTTATGTTTGTTTATTTGTGAAATAATTTATTTTGGCAAATATTGTAGTCTTTAAGGTGTTTTCAGATATGCGGACGTATGGGAAGTTTATCCGATGCCTGCAGTAATATTGTAATAACATATTTCAATGAAATCTATGAACACTTGCAACTAAATCTTAATCCAGACGAAGTGTGTTTGATGGCTGGAGAATGCAGTGCCAAGTTTCACACTCATGCTACTAATGTAGAAATAACACCAATGTCAAATGTTGGATTTGTTGCAGTTGGGTAAGAGTATTATTTAATTTATTTGTTTATGTGGAGTAAAACTATAAAGTTTAAAAATTGCAGTGAAAAGGATGATCTAACTTGTGATCTCTGCAAACAGTTGGTAAGCCATTTGAGGGACATTTTGGTTACAAATACTACTGAAAACGAATTTCAACAAGTACTGCTTGGCATCTGCAAGCAAACGAAATCATTTGCAAAAGAATGTGCTAATATTGTTAACGAATATTATCCTGTAATCTATAAGTTTTTAACAGATGAACTTAATGGTGAAGAAGTATGCAAAATGGCTGGAATTTGTCAGTCTGCACTTACAGGCTCCATTGATGTAATATAATCGGTGAAAACATAAATTCCTTTTATTTTAATCCTATTATTGTTTCAGAATGCTCCATTTAGCCCGTTAGTACCCATTACCACGATACAAAACCACAAATTAGGTCAACAACCCAGTGATTTAAATCGTGTAGGTCTTATCAAAGGAGCGTCATCTGTTCAAATTTTGCTACCCAGCCCTGAAGAGGCCCAATTACCGATTGAAAGGATTATACCTCAAACATTAACGATGATGGGAAATACAAGATGGTGCACATTCTGTGAATATTTCTTGCATTACGTCCAACAGGCTATTACGGATCCAAAAACCGAAGTATTTTGAAACATCGCTCTGTAAATTGTCATTTTTATATAATCCTATTTTTTTAGACTGAGATGAAAAAGGTTGTTGAGGAAGCATGTTATAAGTTACCGAGAACAATAAACGAAACCTGCCAGGAATTTGTGGACACATATGGTGATGCTTTTGTTGCTTTGTTAGCTCAAGAAATCGATCCATCGGTTGTGTGCCCTCTTCTAAGTTTATGTCCTGCAGAAGGACCACGAAATGTTGAAGTGTTTATGAACAAAGGCAGTGGAAATAAAACTGAATGTCCTCTATGTCTTTTTGCTGTAACAGAATTAGAAGATTATCTTAAAAACAAGAAAACAGAGGTAAAAAATTAATTGATCATTTAAGATTAGGTACACTTAAAGTGCATATCTTCACCTCAGAACAGTTTTGATAGTACTTGTAAATTTTTTATTGTGACTTGTGTTATGTATACAGTGAGCTCGTGTTATAAGCAACCCACGATATAAGCAACTCGCGTTATAAGCAACACTCGATATAAGCAACTATCGTATCAAAGTACACGATATAAGCAACTGTCAGTGTGACAGTTAAAAATACAAATATCTAAAATACTATTGCAGATATAACAATGAAATTTTGTATCTGAGCGTTATGGTATTTTTCGGATTCGATGGAAATATTAAGGTTGCAATGCGACTTCCGGTTCAACCGGAAACGGACTCAAACTTTGAAATTTTTAATAGAAAATCTGTATACTTTTACATTTTTGAATTTGTCTTAAAATTTACTTTAATAAATGTAAAAGGTTATATGGGTCTAAAGTCAACAGTTTTTAAAATATTTACATTTTTACGAAAATTTTGAGTGATATAGCACTTTCAGTTTTTTTTTTAACATTCAGGTTATTTAAAAGGGCAGTAAAATATCATGGAAATCTAGATTAACAATGGATTTTTTAACAATCATTTTATTTTTAGGAGATTTTTAATATACAGCGTCATTCAAAAAGTCTGCAACGAATCGAAAAGATTTTTATAATTTTTTTTCTCAGAAAATTGTATTCTTGATAAAAGTTGGTGCATGGTCTAAAACTAATTTTAAGATGAAAAAAGTTCAATAAAAAATCATATGACACTAGATATTAGTGATCTTTGAAATATTTTAAGAGATACAAAAAAAATTATGGACAGAGTTTTTAAAAATCCCAAAATAAGGCTAGATTTAAATTTTGACGGTCAAATTTCAATTTTTATTTTTTAAGAAATTTTAACATTCAAAAAGTCTGCAACAAATGGAAAATTTAATTTTTATCGAAAAAAGTTATTAAGAATCTAAAAACCGAACTAGGTTTAAATTCTGAGGGTTTAATTCTAATTTTTATTTTTTAAGAAGTTTCAACATTTAAAGTCTGCAACAAATGGAAAATATCCTGACTTTTTATTCAACTTTTTTTCATCTTAAAATTAGTTGTAGACCATGTATGTACCAACTTTAACAAAAATAAAATTTTCTGACAAATTGATAATAAAAAATGGTTCTATTTGTTGCACTTTTTTAATGTTTAAGTTTCTTAAAAATAAAAATTAGAATGTGACGATCTAAATTTAAATTTAGGCTTATTTTTAGATTCTAAATATTTTTTTTAAATAGTTTTTTTGTTTTTCTTAAAATAAGAGCACTTTATTCTTGCGAATATGTCAAAAAGTCGCTAAAATCTAGCGTCCTATGATTTTTTATTGAACTTTTTTCATCTTAAAATTAGTTTTAGACCATGCACCAACTTTTATCAAGAATACAATTTTCTGAGAAAAAAATAATAAAAAACTTTTCGATTCGTTGCAGACTTTTTGAATGACGCTGTATAATAATTTAATAATATAATAAACTCGTAGGTTAAATTACTAAAATTTTTTGGCTTTATATAATTTACCAAAGAGCATAAGTTCAATTTATGATTGTCGGTGGAATTAGCACACGGTATAATAGTACCTAACTCGTTGGTTAGATATTTTTCTCCCGGGAATATTTTTTTTACGTGTATGAACAAGAGTTTTGTCCGGTAAACACTTGTAAAATAAGGCCGTTTCATCCGCTCTGTATACTTGCCATGAAATCACATCATATTGTTTTATTTGAGAGATGTATAAGTACATAGATCACGACTAAAGGTACGTGGCACGCGCGTATTTCGTTTGACATAGGTAGGTACAGATCACTATAGCAACGCGACAACGATCGCGTTGTTATGGTGTAAACTTTTATTTTTAGTTTTACTACTGAAAACAAGATTTATTTATGTTAAAAATCGAATCGTTTCTATTTCTATCATATAAGCAACTTTCACGTTATAAGCAACTTTTCGATCGGAATTGGCCGCCGTTAGTTGCTTATAACGCGAGCTCACTGTACTTCATTCTTTGTACATATTTTTTGCAATATTTACATGTTTTCAATGATACTTTTACATTATTTATGAGACATTCATTTTACTGTTATTTCTAGGCTGAAATAAAAGAAGCATTAAATAAGCTGTGTTCTCATCTATCGAACAATTTAGCTGAGGAATGTGCAGATTTTGTTAGCACGTACACTGCTGAAATAATCGAAGGAGTGGAAGCGCAATTAAACCCTCAAGAGTTGTGTGTGTTCCTTAAATGCTGCACAGACAAAGTTCCCGCACCATCTTTGACATCATCAATTGTACCAGAAATAACATACGGTGGTGAAATTTGTAAGTAAAAGTTGTTTCTTTTAACTAAAATTATATTTAAATACTATTTAATTTTTTCTTCAGTTAAAATTTTAGTGAAACTAAAAAGAAAACCAAAATGTTTGTCTTCAAATAACCTCTTTTCATTTTTGGATAAATAGTAATTTAAATAATTAAAACAAATTAAAAGTAGCTAATATAAAATTATGTCACTAAAGTAAAAAGCTACACGTTACATTTTTCTTTATTAACTTTCTTTAATCTTGACCTTATTGTCATTTTTATTGGATAGTACTCATTTCATTTGTTATTAGCAGTGCTTTTTCAGCGTTCTAAAGGACAATGTTAATGTTGTTACCTTCTGTGTTTATTGTCCAATTTTTGTGTGTCTATAGTCATGTCGGGAGTAGCGCAGAGTTGGAGTAATCTCGAGCGTACGTCAAAGAATCAGCTGATATTAATAATATAAAAATATTTTCGATTATAGAAATTCCTTATTTATTTCAAACCGCAGCATACTTGTCTTTTTTGGACATTTGAAGTTTACTTTGATATTAAACAATATATTTTACACAATGGGCCGATGCAAGGAAGTTTAATAGCCTAGTAATTCAAATAATACAAATATTCCGTAATGTGCTTGCCTGCTGATGTGTGTTCCGCTTGCACCACCTCTTGATGTGGTGTAGCCGCAGAAGCTTTATTTACTCCACTTTTCGTAGTGTCACGAATGCTGTGGTGCACGAAAAGTGCAAAAGGAGTGTAAAAAAAATTGTCGTCCCAATTTTTTTTATTGTCGAACTATTTAAAAAAACTGCTTTAATTTTACCTATTTAACATTTTTCAATATTGTTTTTGTCAAGCCCTTTTGACAACCTTATTGTCAAATAAAAAAATATTCATTGTTAATATAGATATTTATGAACATTTCAGTAACCAATGAAATACCAGACAATACTGCCAATGGACAGACTTTAATTTCTGCAGAACTTCGAAAAGCTGTTGGTAAGACACCTCAGTGTGTGATCTGTGAATTTGTTATGACAGAATTAGAAAAAGAAATAAGTGATAAAGACGTAGATGTAAGTATTTCTATATCTTAAAAAATAGCATAATTGTACATGTTAATTAAATATTTTAAGGATGATATTAAAAAAATAGTCCACGGAATATGTAACCACTTACCAAAAACCGTAAAAAGCGAGTGTAACGATTTTGTAAATAAATATGCAGACATGGTTATTGCTCTATTAGAACAAAGTTTGGTGCCAAGTGAAATATGCTCCATGATTAATTTGTGTACTTCGATGGAAGATGTACTCAGAGGTAAATTTGTTTGGAAAATAAGTGATCTTGCAATATTTTGTATTTAATGTTGCAGTTGAACTTCGAGAATGTGCTGTATGTGAAGCTACAGTTATGGTGGTAGTCCAAATATTAGAAAACCCCGATGTAGACCACGATATTGAGCATGTGCTAGAAAAATCGTGCCGTGCTTTACCCACTAAACATCAGAAAAATGTACATTTTAATCGTTTTTAATTACTTTCATAATGTGAACTAATTGATTTGATAATAAATTTCATTTTGATTTTCAGTGCAAAGCTTTGATCGAAGAGTATGGTGATGATATGTTCAATTTAATTTCGAAATTATCAGATACAAGTTCAGTTTGTCATGAACTAGGAATGTGCGGATATAGAACAGAACGTGTAAGCCGGAGCAATAACGACCGACTCGTTGGTGATAACAAGTGCTCCTGGGGACCTGGATATTGGTGTGTTAGTGAAGACAATGCTCGAAACTGTGGATCAGGGGTAAGATACAAGTTTGCGTATATTTAGCTTGGGAAATTAAAGTGTCAAAGCACAAATCTTGAACAGTCTTACTGTGAATCGCAACAAAGTTTAGTAACTCGTGAGTTATAAAGAAAAAGGAAATATCTTCAGAGTTGGAATTAAGCCTTTTTGGTTTGCTCCAACCTAAATTGTTCTCTATTTCTTGCAAATAGGACATAAAAGTTGATATTTGAAAAATTAGTACTACCGCACTAAATTCTAAGGACCAATAATGTTTTGAAACTTGGTGAAACAGTGATTTTCTTAACCTTTCAGTGGGCGAGCTATCGTAAATTTTACGGCAAATTTAATTTTTTACGTGATAAACTTTTCTCACAATAATACCAGATTAGCCATAACTCGGATTCTATTCCCAGAACAATGTCTATTTCATAAATTTGTGTGGAAAACTTTGTGTGTGTGAAGACTTTGGCGTAATAAGGACATATGACATAAGTTTACGACTTGCGCTCCTCCTTTATGTAGGTATTGCATATAAATAAATAAATCTTTTTTGTCTCCTTAGGTTTGAAGTAAAAACTATTGTTACATTTTTTTTTTAAATCAACTTATTAATTAATAAAAATATTCAGCCTTAAGGTCAATTTATTAAAAGTACCTCTTACATTGAATAACTTGAAAAAACATTTAATTCTATCAAATATTGCGTGTTTTCCTATGAATGATCATAAAACAGCAATAACTTGAAAAATAGTAGTTTTAGACATAAAACATCCTTAATGCTTACAAAGACAATTAAATTATTTACAAGGAAATATTTAAAATTTAGCTAAATGGACAGAACACAACAAACACCCTGTGTATTATTTCAAAAGTTTAAGTTTGATTTTACGTTTTAAACAATAACCATTATAAATCAGGTAGGCCGGTCATTGTAGTTTACGTTGTTTCCATGACAACCGATCAACAAACTAAAAGTTTTGAAGGCCTGTTAGTCGTAAAAATGAACTTTAATAACGAAGAAAAACGCGATATGCTGCCCATAACAAAAAACAAAGTTGGTTGTCTAAAACAAAAACGAATTGACCTAGCAAAAATTTGTGACCACCATCCGATTCGGCTTAAAAAGTTGCTTGGGCAACGTTTTTACACATTTAAAATATTTCAAACTCCAAAGGAGTTATAAACGATTTTCAAAAATGGACTTTCCAGTTTTTCCTAATTTTCTCGGATACCGTTTGAGATATTTCCAATTTCTCTTTGGATTATCAATAAGCATAAAATTTAGCAACTTTGCCAAATTTAAACCTACCCTAATCTTCAGTAATAAGCAAGATCCCCATGGGCACCCTCGAATTTGAATCACCCTGTATTTAATGTTAAAAAAAAATTGCATATTGGTATACAGAAACAAAACACTCGGTATAGACAAAAATAATTTCAGGTTATGTAACTCATGATCACCAACAAATTTTGTTTGGAACATTCTTTTCTATTTTTGATAATAAACCAAATATGAAGGCAATACGCACTAGATGAACACCCTGTATTGCCTAACATAAAAAGTACTACATGTGCCTGCTTGTGGTAAAAAATGCTGCGCACCCGCTTTAAAGTTAATGAAAAATCTTTTTTAACCCATTCTGACTTACCTGTGAATAATCAATCAGGTTTTCATTTATCTGTTGGATATAAGTATATGAATTCAAAAAAAAATTGTGCATTGAGTTCATTGCAGGAGTATTTGTCTGCAAGTAAACAATCAAATTTTCTTACATGCCCTATATTTGTTTCGTAAATATTTTTTCTTGTTTTGTTTTATCAGACAAAAAAGATTTTAATTGTTACATTTTTATACCTGCTTATAGGCTACACAACATTGCCAGCAGAAGGTATGGCTTGGCAGTGCACCCAAAACGAAACGTAGTAACCATGAACAACCACTTCTTGGCAAAAAGAAATGTTCTTGGGGACCTGGATATTGGTGTAAAAATGAAGATAATGCCAGAGAATGCAGGGTAAGTAAAACCATTAAAAAAACAATACATTAAAAAAAAAAAACGCTATAATTTAATTTTTTGCAAATAATTTTTTCCAATTGCTAGCTTAATTTTTTATTAATCGTTTTCATATTTGAATATTTTTTCAGGCTACAAAGCATTGCCAGGAGAAAGTGTGGCTTGGTAGTGCTCCCTCTTCTTAAAAAGCAGGAGCTGTTTAGATATTTGTAATTTTATACAGATTAATATAGAGTAAATTGATACCTACTTTATGATCAAAAACATGCTATAGTAGATGCAGTAAATTCAAGGAACAATGGTCATAAAAACAAACAAAAAACTTTCCTCTTGTAATTGTTACATCACAAGTATATCATTATTTTTAAATTGATGAACAAAAATGCCTTAAAGTTTAAATTACATTATTTAAAAAAAATATATTATCTATGTAATGGTTTTTGATTTTCTCTATATAGTAATAGTAAACTATAAATTGTGTTATTTTTTTATTGTTAGTTTCTGTGCCTAGGGCAGATATTGCACCAAAGTTAAATATGCTCATGTAGTTGTATATTGTAATGAAACAAATTTTGCTTTTAGCTTGGTTATAAGTTAACCATATTAAGTTGATACCTTGTCTGATATTTTAGTTAGCATGGTTAGTTTGGGTTGTAGTCACAGTTTATAATAAAAGGTCTGAACTTTTGTTGCCATAGTAGTTTACTATCGTGTATAAACTGTGATAATGTGTGGATTTAAATTTTTAAGTTTTTGTATAAAATGACTAGTGAATTAAATATATAATACCTATAAGTATTTGTTTTATTTTTATGTGACTTTTAACATTTTATTATGAATTTTACAGAATACATTGTCTCTATTAAGCATTTAACAAGTTAACTATGTATGGGCACATTTCTTAAAGTCGATGTATGGTAGACCTACCTACAGGGTGACAATATTCTACATGTGCTGGTAACTTTGTTGTTATAAAGGGGCATCCAGACCTAGCACGCCCAGCTGCGCCGCACCACGCGGAACAGCGCAAAACGATTATACTCGTCTGATTTGGATGGCAAACCGCTTACATTTTACGTCCAAATAGCACGAACTGCAACGTTCGCGAACGTATTGCGCGGTTCGGCGCTTTTGGTGTGGATGCACCTTAAAGGTGAGTTCACAGAACAAAGTATCGGTCGCTGCGACACCTGTCAAAATCAGCTGGAACCAATCGGAACGTTTTACTGTTCTGTCGCGAAATTTTAGGTATGTGTCGCCCATAGTTGGATTTGGTTTAACTTTTCCAACGACACCATAGCTCCATCCTTATCTGACGTTCATTATGTTTTTGCATCCATTTCTTTTTTGACATATGTGTCGCTGATGACAGATGCTCAGTTCTGTGAACAAGGACAAATTTCGTGTCGCTCAACAGATATGTCGCAGCAATCAATACTTTGTTCTGTGAACTCAGCTTAAGAGTTACATAGACGTTTAACTTAGCAAAGTGAGGCAGAATTTCAAGACAAATTTAATGCCATTTTGACATTTGACCTACGCCTTCAACTGTTTTAAATAATTTGAAAAAATGAAAAACAATTTTTTTAACGGTAATTAATTCTATAGCCACCTACGTTAAAATCAAAATGTGAAAGATTCCTGTAGATATTTTTACGAATTAGGAAAAAATATCTAAAAAGTCGTGGCACACTTGATTTTTGAGATATAAGCCAAACTTACCTTTTTTTAAGTGGAAAACCATAGCTGGCTATGGGTTCATTAAAAACTAGGGTGTCCATATTTCCACAAGGCCTAACCGGGACACACGACAAAAAAAAAACTTCATTGGAGAGTATACAGGGTGTGTATAAATTGGCGGAAGCGCTACACGTGACGATGTTATTCGTAAAATTTTAAGTCGAAAATCTTAATACAAAAATGTTGTACCATGCTTCCTATGGCCTCAAGAACCATTTAAAGGAAAAAAAATTGCCAACATTGCATACAGTGATTTGCGTTTGGACATTTTTTTTATCAGCAATTTTTACTTAGGTATTTACAATTTTTGTTCGAACTGAAAGCCTTCAGTTCGTAAACATAGCTGCAAACTTTTGGGCATCGTAAAACACAAACTAGAAATAATTACGAGAAAAACAGAGATGACGGCTAATGACAATGTTGCCATATGTATTATTTTCATTCAAATCCGCGATTTACATATTTTTAACACCAATTTTTGAAAGGAAGAACACAATATCTAGGAAAAAATACTATTCGAAATTTATTTTTATTCCAAAATGCAGCTTTTTCATTTGCAAGTATTAAATAATAACGCTTATTAAAGGACTAAATGTCAAAACTTTGAGGACCTCTTGCAGACACAGCAAGCATGGTACAACATTTTCGTATTAAGATTTTCGACTTAGAATTTTACGAAAAACATCGCCACGTGTAGCGCTTACGCCATTTTTTACACACCCTGTATTTCAGTATAAATTATGAAATAAAAAAATCATAAAATGACAGTTACAAAATAATACGCATGCTCTATAATCAGTTTCTGTTTCACAGCCTCGATCTTTATCGCGCCTCACGCAACATGCAAAATGAAAAATTGCATACTTATAAGGTGCTGATAATGAGTTACCGGGACAATTAGCTGTCCCGAAAAAATATATCGGGACACCGGGACAGGAGAGATAAAACCGGGACAAATCCGGGAAAACCGGGACGTATGGACACCCTATTAAAAACAGATTTTTTTTCTCGTTTCATTGATGTATGGGTTGTTAGGTTTATCTTTAAAAATAAGTAATTTATTACAATATTGTTACAAACCTCGCGCTTTAGAACGACCACATTGCTGTGTTAAGTAGGGGTGGGCGATATCCAAATTTCGATATCGATATATCGCCCACCCCTAGTGTTAAGCATTACTGAGTGTGGTGGCAAGATGTACCTACAGATCAGAGCTGGGCAAAGCACCGACCCTAAGTGCTTGAAGCACCGAGCATTCAAGCACTTGTGTAAGTGCTTGATCTAATTAAGCAGTAAGTACTTTGGTTTTCAAAAATGCTTAAAAGCATCAAGCACTGACCAAAGTGCTTAAACAAATTAAGCAGCCAGCATTGAGCATTTTGGAAATGCTTAAGAGAAATTTAAAATTTAGACAGTCTTGTAGCATACATGTTAAGGATTAAATACTATGCAGTAAGCATATATAAATTTAAAAAATGCTTATTAATAAGGTGACCAACTTTTTGACAATGAAAAGGAGGACACAAATAAATTGAAGAAAAATATATCGGAAATAAAAGAAACATTTTATTCACTGCAACAATAATACATTTATAATATGAAAAATGCGCATAATAAAGACATTTGTAACATGTAAATAATAAATATGCTTATATGCCTATTAATTATTATTTAAATGAGTATTTTTTCACTGAATGAATATTTTTTGTCAATCTATCGAAAAGGAGGACATGTAGGAGGACACTTTTCGAGGGAGGACAAAATTTACAAAAGAAGGACTGTCCTTCCTAAAGGAGGACGGTTGGTCACCTTATTATTAAGCACTGTCTTTCTAAAGTGCTTAATAAGTACCAAGTGTTCATAAAAGTGCTTGGTGCTCTAAGCATCTGTTTTGGAAAGTGCTCCAAGCATTGTGCTCGAAGCATTAAAAGTGCTTAAAAAATTATTGCAAGTTGTAAGCATTCAAGCATTGCCCAGCTCTGCTACAGATAAGGATAATAATGTAAGTAGTATTAATTAATGTAGTTGTGTTTATAGTTTATTCATAATGTAATTTATTGGTGTGTATGTAAGTATTTGTTTGTGTTGGTATTTGTAGTCATTAAATTCATATTTGTTAGTTTACACTTTCTGTCTAAATTTGGCACCTGATAACGGTACCTTACGCACTTGCGTAACAATATTATTATTTATGTTAAGTATAATCAAAGTGACGATTGAAAAGAAAAACAAAACATTTCACAAATAACGTAGCCCTACGGGTATGTTCTGTGAGCTCTACTTAATCAAACACATAAAAAATTGAATACTTAAATAAATTAAGATATTTTTTACATTTCATAATTTATGATTCTTCACCGACTATTATGTACTATAAAATCCAAATTATAACATGTGTTGAAGGTGTAGCCCTCTCCATGGGCAATACAAATTTGAGATCTGCACTTAGTAGATAATGTTTTCCGACGCATATACAGGTAGGTACATATCTTTTTATTTGTAGAATTGTCCTTAAAATAGATAATCTTAAGTCATCAATTGTATTCAACTGTCTTTTTAACCATGATGAACTTTATTATTTCTTAATTTTCCGTTCATGAAGACATTTTTTCTTATCAGTCGTGCACAACAGCTTGAATTTAAGGCTCAAACTTTGGATTCCGACGAAAACTGTTTGCACAGGCCAGGTATTTATTTGCTATACACAAATTTTATGGCAGTATTTTGTCTTCGTTGAACCATCGTCATTATTAGCGCTTCCGGCGTATTTTGGTTCCTCCATTTGTCCGGTGAGGCCAGTTCATAGATAAGAGAGAAAAGGCCAGTTGTATTTTTGAAACGACAACATTGTGAACAATTCAAAAAAATCATGCAACGTAACAACGTAACATCACAGCATACTGTGGTAACAAACTTTAACTTCTCGCTTATTTAGGGAATTTTACTTTTCAATTTTAATGTTACAGTGCTTATTTTTGACATATTTTAATTTCCAGATTATTTTTCAATTGTGACACATTCTACACATTAATCAAAACTTTTTGAAAAAAAATTGGTTCGATCTAAACCTTAAACAACAACACCTTTTTTTTTGAGGAACAAATCCTAATGGTCCCCCAAAAGCTTTCAAGCCGTGGTGCAGTCGTACCATCTCCGCCATAAGATGATACGCCACTGGCCCCCATTAAAAAAAATAATGAAACTTTAAAATTAAGTGAGTTTAAAAAAATATTCAAAAACAACGAGTAGTTGGTAATATGTATGATATATTGATATACAGCGTCATTCAAAAAGTCTGCAACAAATGAGAAAAAATTTTATTGGTGATTTCTCAGAAAATTATATTTCTGATAAAAGTTGGTGCATGGCCTAAAACCAATTTTAGGATGAAAAACAGTTCGATAAAAAGTCATGACACTAGATTTTCACGATTTCTGAAATATTTGCAAGAGTAAAGTAAATTTATGGGAAAAAGTTATTTAGAATCTTAAAATAAGGCTAGATTTAAATTTTGAAGGTCGAATTCCAATTTTTATTTCTTAAGAAATTTTAGACATTATGGTTTATACAATTTGTACTGTTCCAAAATTACATCTGTTTCTGCCCTTTTTATTCACTCTATTAAGCGAATGTTACTTTACGTTAGTCTTTTTTTTTATTTTGAAAGTTTTCATTTCATTAAACCACATAAATATTGTTTTTCGGTGGCCCAAAATGTACAAAATCTGTTTTATACATGCCATTTTGTGGCCCACTGTCGGGGGCTCGGGTGCATTGCACCCACTGCACCCCCCACTTGACCGGCCCTGCATAATTATAATGCTCGTAGTGACGAAGTGACGTCCACACGAAGAATTTGCGTTACATGTTACATTACGGTGGGTACAGACATGCAACAAAACATCGTATCGTAACACCGTCGCGTAAAGGTGGGTAGGTACACGGTACAGACATGCAACAAAACATCGCATCGTAACACCGTTGCGTACAGATTGTTGTTGCGCGTTGAAGTTACTGTGTGCCGTGAATTGCATCGTATCAAAACGTCGCCGCGTAACATCGCAGCAAACATTCTGGCGTCCCACCATTTTGGTATTACTTTCAGTAATTGTGGAATACGGTTAGATAGTTATAGTGTATTAGAGTCCTGTTGTTATGGAATTCCACACTAAGTTCTCTCAAGTATCATTTTTTTAAATTTTATTATAATACCTGGGATGTTTTGCATCCCACAAAACTTCCTTGCTTTGATACTTTTTTATAAAATTAACAGTCATATCCTCTGTCCACTCCATTGCAAGCAAGAGTTGGTGCACAAATGAAAATAAACGTAAGTATGTTACGCAGTCCTGTCCATACATACAAACGCATGGTGCAACGTCAGCGCGTAACATTTCTTTGATGTGACGCTGAAATACCGACAACCGATGGGACGCCACGATGTTACTATGTTGCAGTGTTACGATGTTACGAAGTGCGGTCCAGTGTTACGCGACGGTGTTACGATACGATGTTTTGTTGCATGTCTGTACCCACCTTTACACTTTGTACAATTTTATTTATCTTGAAATATTTTCCAAAAAATTAACTTTCGCTAATACAGAGTAATAATTATTTTCTGGTTTTAATAGTTATTTATGCACCAAATTTTTTTATTGTTTAAGTCAGACAAACTTACTTTCTATTCATTGTGCAGTCATGCAGTTGTCGGCTGATCGACCAAAAAGAAACTCGATTGTTCAATATTTCTCCTACTGAAAAATAGAAAAGTAATCAACTAGTGGACTATTTATAACATTAGTACCTACCTACACCCTAAACCTATTTTGTTCAAAACATTCAACTGCAATGGGAATTGTATAATATTGGTGTACTCTTTAAGGATTTTTTTACTTTGACACAAGGTATGTAGCTCCAATGTTATAAATTTATGAAAACACTAAAAATAAACGTTTGAAAATTTCAAACTTTATTAAGTTACAAAAAAAATATAACGCTTATTGTACATTAGTTTTCGTTTTCACATGATTGAGCTCTATAAGTATAAAAAATATTTCTTCTATAATTACGGGGCCATGTTTTGAATGTTGGGGCTACTTTTTTCTTGCCACAAAATAATACTCCTATATGACTTTGATTTTTCATCAAATTCCATACTACCGTGAAAAGTAATTAATTTACAAAACTGAAAATTGAACTTTAAAATTCTTTTAATATGGCAAAAAGCAAAATTATATTTTTCATTCATCAAATTTACCATCTGTTACAGTAATTTAGCGCAAGGAGAAGGGAGCTCAGGAACTGCATCTTTCTTGTCCCAGACGAACAAGATTCGGCTCAATATTTTGAATAACTTGGGACTAATCGACGCCTCGGACTCAGGGCCGTGCCTGACGGGCGTTCATTGCGTGCACCGCACGCAGGCGGCCGAAATTAAGAGGCGGCCAAATCGTTACAAGTTGTTTACTGGGCAAAAATACAATCGGTTTGTTTTCATTAAGATACGAAGTAAAAACAGTTTCTCTAATCTAATCTATCTAAAAAGAGTTTCTCAGAAATAAGAAATGTATAAAAACTGATTATGTCGTTGTAGTATTTATATACCTAGTCATGCAGCGAATCCGAATTTTTTCGAACATTGCACGAGCGAAGAGCCGAAATAGTTTTTTCAATTGACCGGCGTCGCGTAAGCGGTCTTATTCGTCTTATTAGTCGTATTAGTCTATAGACTCTGGAGGCTTGTAGGTATCGCGCGGAAGTGAGAACGTAAGGGGGTGGTGGGAGGCGGAGCTTTTCGAAAATCAGCTCGATCGTGCACGGTCGCGCCGACCCCTGATTTAACGAATAAAAATAAATTGCTTTATTCCTGAAAACTTTTAGTTGTGTGTTCGTGTGGTGAAATTTAATAAAAAGTTTATTTACTCGACAAAGACTGAAAAAGGTAATACACAAAAAATGTAAAATTTTGGCGGGTCTTTTTGGAGGGAAAAGGCCTTTTGATATGAAATTCTTAAATAAATATTAAAAAATATTTAATAATATTAAAAAAAATTTAAAAAAAAAAATTAAATAATAATTAAAATAAATAATAAAATAGTGCAATTTAATATTAAATTACTTAAAATCTTCCTTAATTTATACTAAAAAATGAATATCTTTCTCATTTTGAATGCATTTATATAATAATTAAAAGTTGTTTGTTTGCATACGATTTTTTTCCCGGTTTGATGCCCTGTGTATAATAATAAACATTAAAAATTAAAGTAGTTTTTTTTAATGTTATCCTGGGGGCGGACATACAGACTGGCACGCAGGCGGCCATATACCCAGGCACGGCCCTGCTCGGACTAATGCTCGAAGCAACCTGCTTCTTGCACCTATCGAAAGAGTTTTTTTTGCTCAAGTTAGGATTTACTCAAAACATACAAAAATTGGAACTACCTCCTTTTTGCAGCATACCCTTCAATTTTGTTTCATCGACACTAAATCTAGGCTTGCCAGATATTCGGCATTGTGGCGGAGTCTGCGGTATTGAAAATCCATTAGGTATTAGTATTAGGCATTAAACAGTATTAGGTTATTTTCATTTAAAAAAAAGCTTTCACCTACCTTAAACCTTATTCTCATTTGGTGTTTTGTAAACCTCACTCATAATCAATACAGAAATATACGAGGTACACTTTATCTATTATGACGCAATTTTGGTTGCCGCATCTTGACGACTGCCGATTTTTCTGACGCGAAAACTCATTACCATGACATGCTTTACTAAAAAAATATCGATTTAAATGATGATTCAAGTATTGTTTACTGAAATTCAATCCCAGGAAAAAAATGTTTGGTTGTACATTGCCATCAAAATTCAAAAATACTGATATTTGTTACTAATAACTAATAATTATGGTATTATAGTTGTGTTAAATTAAATGATTTTAAAAATAGACTTTTAAAAAACTAAGCTGTTTTTTAGACTTTCTATTTTAATATTGACACCAAATAATTTTAATTATACCTACAGTTATCCGTTAAGAGATCTATCACGTATCTAAGATTTTGTGTTAAAACAGAGATTTTTATTCCTTTTTTGAAACTAGAAATAAAAATATGTTAAATGTCAGTACTACTAACTTAAGGGCGAACTAAAGGCACCCGTTAAAAGAGCTTTCGTAATTCAAATTTTTTTCTCACGTTAATAATCAAAAGTACTTAAAAATTTGTAAGTAAACAGATTATTGGTACGAGAATTGTATAATAGTACAAGATCGAATTTAAAAAAAATTAATACTGTTAAGCATAAATAAATATTAAAAATTTCTTAAAATTGATGTTTGTTTACACCATCAATATTTGTAAACTATTGGCTAAAATTAAAATATCGTCTCGTACTACCGTTAAGGAACATGTTTTTAATAATTGTTGTTAATTTGAAATAAATAAATTCACAATCTTTTTTTAAATACTTGAACTAAGAAACTCATTTTTAAGGAAATTTCGCTTGTACTTTCCGAAGCGAAGGCGCTGCAATACCCCATCATTTCTCTTCTACAACATACAGCATTAGCAATACAACACAAAAAATGACAGGACAACCTAAACGTCACAGAAAACGAAAGTACTACGACACTGATATCTTAGTTTGATTCTAAGAAACGAACATACGATACGAACTTGGTTATTTGATTTTCAATTTCTTCCTATAAATCATGGGGCGAACATTGCAAAGAAAAGATTACAACAACTATAGCCGAAAAATATCGGCAAGGCGTAAATGTATTATAGCAAGAGAGTATGTGTAATTTTTTATTATTAGTTAAAATGATTTTATCATATTAACTATGGATCCAAACGTCTTTCTAGTAGATTAGTCAATCGTAATGTCAATCGCTTATGTTGTTTTATAAGTAACGTTATTTTAAGATGTTCCTAATAATACGAGTACTTTAATTAAACATACACTTAAGTATGCCTCCATTTACGCGAATAATTGGTTCCACAAAAACAGCGTGTTAATGAAATCCGCCAGGGAATGCATGTTTAAAATAGGGATCCAAATTTTTAAATATTTTTCTCTTGCTGGGCTACAAAATGTTAAACTGATTTTTTTTAAATATATGTCCATATAAGAGGTTACTGCACAAACACACGTTTCAGAAAAAAACTAAAGAATAAAAAACGTTTTTAAACAAATAAGGCTCTCAAAAAAAAATTTTAATTGCAAAATTTCAAACCACAAAAAGTTTTGATTAAAAAGCCAACAGGGGTCGCACTTTTCAGCCTACTGTGAAGGTGGAAGATGATTGAAAATATTACTATGGGAAACCTTTCAATAAGTATAATAGTATAAAAGATCTACCAAATATAATTCTTCTACATATATCCAAATTTGAGAAATAAAATAAAAACCTTATTTTACCGCTCCGAAAGGAAACATCTAAGGTAAAAAAAATTATATAAAACTATAAAAGACCCCCCTTTATTTTCGATAAGGAATCACCTCGCGAATTTTTTCGCAATATTTAAAAAAAACTCTCTGTATAGCAGCTCGAGAAGCAGCGACAGTGGCCGTATGCAAACCCGGTATAGCAGTACCTGTTTAAATGCAAACTGGCCTGAGTCGCGGGTTAGTGTCGCGAAAACAGTTGCGACACGGATTCGTGCCGTCAGCACTGAAATTGTTCTGAATTTTTTTCAGCAAAATAGTAGAATATGTAAACGGAATTATTCATTTTTATTGATTCTTAAAAGATAAACGTAATTTTTTTATATCCCGATCACGTTGGCAGTAATTCCAAATCTGGTGGAAACTTTGGCGTGTAAGGATCATTTCTTGAAAGCCATTCCGCAAGAAATATTATTGGATCAACAGGTTTTGCTTTCACAACTTCCGATAAACCTTTACGTAATGTCTTATTCACGTAAAGTGTACAATAATCCCAAACCTTTACTTCATCATCTATAATTGGATCCAAAGTACCTGAAATTCATATGTAATCGTTGCTTTAAATGATACTCATACATAGGGTTGCCAATAGGTCTCTTTTAAAGAGAACATGTTCTCTTTTTTAAGAGAATATTTTGGTTCTCTTTCTTTTTTTATTATTTATATAAATATCCTCTTTTTTAAATTTTGCTAATTAATAATTATTTAATAATGCACAAAAGATAAAGTTCCTCTCTAAATTTGAAAATACTTTTGAGTTTCATTCTGAAATACTAAAAATATGTGAATTTTTTTGCAATACCTGGCCAAAACGCGAACGTGGAGAGAATATTTTCCGTGATCGGCGGACAGTGGAATAAAGAGAGAAATAAACTTAAAATTTCCACTGTACGCGGAATTTTAAAGGTAGTTTATAATTATAAGAACATTTCGTGTATTGATTTTTATAATGAAATAAAAGAAAATAATAAAATACTACACGAAATTAGTAGTGTGGATAAATACAAAAAAGATGAAAGTGAAGATGATGAATAAAAAATGACTACATTTGATTTTTAAATTTTTATGTGCAATTAGAATTTGTTTTTAAGTTACCAATCTTATATAATTATTGTAAAAAACGTGTATACGAATAAGTTTATAAAGAAAATAAATTTATTGAAAAAAATTTTCTCTTTTTTTTACTCAACAGTTGGCAACCCTACTCATACATATTTTTTTAACATTTACTTTCTGGATTAAAATATCTGTTTTCAATATTCGCGTCGGAGCAAGTTTCAGACGCATGAACTAAGTCTAGCATATTGCCGTGTAATCCAAATCTCGACCTCATGCTAACTGGAAGAAACCATTCTGCTCGTAAAACTCTGTCTGGTCCAACCATATTTCTCCATTTTGCTACAGCGTTGATTGCAGCCAAACATAAGGATAGCATCGGACCAATACTTACACTAACTACCATGTTAGGAAATGCTTTAGTATCATAATGTTGGGCATATAATTCACAAACTTGCTCTGGAGTTAAATGTATATGACGTGCCTACAAAAGTTAAATCAAATCTCTGTAAACATAAACCATGTCAAAAATTATAACAAGAATTACAGCTGCAAATTACCAATACATAATTCCGTTTCTGTGCGAAACAACAAAACCAAAAACGCATTGCTGTTGATATTTGTGAACGATGCGCAATTTTACCGATAATTTATTAATATATAAACCGCTACAATTTCACAGCCAGAATGCAGAATGAGTTCAATCAAAATAAAATGGCTTTGTAGGATTTTCATCATCTACCACAATAAGAAAAAACAACTCAATTATGTGGATAATTGTGGAAACAATCAAACGCAGAGTTACACAAAATGGCAACACAGTATCCTGATTAACACAGAATTTTAAAATGAAACTAAATACATTTAAATTTAAATTTTGTTGTCACCCTAATTAAAAAATCTTGTTTTAAATTTGACTTGTTATTAATCTTACACGAATAATTTTTAATCCAGCCTCGTTTATAGCACGTAAAATCACGTCTTTGTACATCATTGCCTCTGGTTTTATGATAGCTAATGTTCTTTGAAGCTGTGGGTCCTTACAACTTATTATACTTGAAGATGTTGTAGATATATTGTCAGATACTTGGTCATAACTTTGCAGTACTTGCATAAACTCCGGCGAAACATAATAATACGCGTCAATATCACCTTCGTTAACAGTTCTTGCAGATATTTGTGATTTTGGTGATAAGTAATGAACTGTGTCGTCTGCTATAGTAGTTGTGGTAATATTCATAGACTATAAAACACCATAACAAATTATTATGTAAAAATTTATGTTGGTATTATTTTGACACCTCTATTATTGTTTCCGTCGTTGTTATTCCCCATGCTAAATCAATATCTTCTGATGGCGATGGTGCAAGTTTTGGTAAATGCTCTTTAACATATTCGCGACCCGCCATTTAACTGCGAAATAAATTTTACATGCGCATATTTTAGTTCAAAATATTACAAAAACGCGAGAAGAAACATTAATAAACGTCGTTTAAAAGTTACGCGTCAATAAAAATCACACACATCCTTGATCTAATATTATGTTCTGTGTGTTCTGTGTCTAATATGGTCTAATATAATGAATAGGATATGTTTCTAATTATTGTTATTGGTAGTGTAATAGTAAATGTTTTGAGTTTAAGGTTTGTTTATGAAGAAAAGGTTGATGTGAAATTTTTTGTATTGTATAGTGCTATTGAAAAAATAATTTTCTGAATTAAGTACATTCAGAAATTTAGGATTCGTCCGAACTTACGAGTTTGCTGTCTTGCATAGGTAGCCACCAAATTATTTTCGGCAGTCATTATTATTTAAAAATAAACTGGTGTGGCCACCAAATGACTTTCGCCATGTATAATGTATTTATGTCCATGTATGTGTATTTGTGTATTAGTGTGTATAAAAAGTTTAAAATGCCGCTACAGGCGCTCTACCTAACCTCATTTTTGTAAATTACATCTGTCAGCATGACATAAATGACGCCTGTTAAAATGACGTTCCATGCGAATGTTTATGAATATGAACAACCACAGCATTCTCAAAAAGATATTTTCAAAATTTAAAAACATCATAACTATTTTTACAGAAATTCAAGAGAATTGAGACCAATGGCATTTTACTAAGAAAAATTAAGTCTTTAACATACTAAAATTTAAAAAAAATTGTTGGAGCCGTTTTCAAGAAAAATTTTTGAATTTTTTAAATAATTTCGTAATTTTATATATTACCAAAAAAAGCTAATAAGGTTTTCTATACACCTTAACATAGACTACAATCCTACATAAACAAAAAAAAATTATCTATGACCGTTTTTTTGTAATTTAGGATTGTCGTTTTAACTTAAACAACCTGTATATTAGTTATTATTTAAAAAATTAAACATTTGCACGCACTTTGTAGAACACTTTTAAAGGCTCTATCGATAAATACTATAAAAAATTTACATTTTTAACGTCTGGCACATACATGGTGGGCAAATTTCGATGTTTTAATAGGGAATCTCGATAACTATAAGAGGTATCAAAAAAGGGACCGCGCATCCTTGATTTTTTTTTCGGGAAAAAGTTAATGGTGAAAACTAAAATTGGTTATCGTCTTTTGTTTTCGAGTATCACCGATAACTCGATTTTTCGACCCTTATATATTTGGAATGACCAAAAAAATAAGGAATTTAAATAAGTCATAGCCAACTATGCGTTCTATTTAAAAAAAAAATAAAACTTTATGTCACAACTCGAATTTCGTTTTTTTTTTTTTAAAATTGTCTACGCCACTGCATTCTTAACAAAAACGTGCCTGTAGAACATCAAAATTATTTTTGTTTATTTTCATAAACAAGCGAAATATAATCATAAAACGAAAAGTCGAAAAATCGAGTTATCGGCGATAACTCGAAAACAAAAGACGATAACAAATTTTAGTTATCAATAACTTTTTCTCGTAAAAAGAGATCGAGGATGCGCGGTCCGTTTTTTGATACCTCTTACAGTTACCGAGATTCCCTATTAAAACATCGAAATTTGCCCACCCTGTACACACACACACCCACACCCATACTCACACACGGACGTCATCGCAAAAATAGTCAAAACGGATTCAGGGGACCTCAAAACGTGTACTTATATCCGTCAAAATCTGGAATTCGAAAATTTTCGCGATCACAATACTTTCTTCATACTACTACGTATGGCGAAAGTAATATATCTTTTGAACATTTTTACAAATTTAGTCCCATGAATTATCTCAGACATTCTGCTTAACGCAATTTGTTTCTTTTCAGTTTTTCTTGTATTTTGCAGTATGTTTTTTGGGATTTATCTGCGTTAAAATTGGTTCATTTGCTGCTCGACGTTTAGGCAACCTCGCCTTGTCATTGTCTAGACCTAAAGTTTCACTTCCGGTCTCGCCGGAAATGACCCTAAGTATTCATCGTACAATTTTTATCCTTTCGTGGTTACAATGTATTAACCAGTATTTTCAGGCACCATAGGATGGCCAGACAATTGTACAAAAAAATCTGATACTTTTATAATATTCACTTACCACAAAAACACATTAGGAAATAAAAATGATGCTCCTAACATTTAATCACTTCCGTCTTCATCTGAACTTTCATTCTTTGTTTATCAGAATTTCTTACTTCTTTTAAAAAAGATTGTTTAAACAAATTCCACTATGTCGTATCTTTATGATTACAACTGAAAAAGTGGCTGTTACCGTTGATAATTTCATTCATGATCTTTCTTTTGTCCCCCGGTACCAATTAATAAAAATATACGTTCAACATTTTTATTTGGCATAGCAAAAAACTGGCATATTATTAATAATTCTCAGAAAAATTTACTTATTTATTTTCTTGAATTACTTCAACTATTTTCTACAATATAACAATTTTTGAAATCCAACGTTAGGCAAATTTTCGTTCACAAAAATGTAAAATTAATAAATTGGTCGAAGAACTTTTATTAATATCTAAACTTTTTGAAACTATGGACCTACTTCAACATCTGACCATTTAAGGACATTGTCAAGTTTCATCCGTTGGAAACAAGTAAATGCAAAGATCACAAATATATAGTTAATAATTATATGATTTTTGTAACAAGATACTAATTTTGCCTGAAAAGCTTCAGCTTCATATAAATAAAAAGAGGACAAAAGCGAAAAATTTGTAAAAAAATAATAAGAACAATCTTTTTAAAGAAAGACAGTATGTCCTCTTTAAAAGAAGCATTCTGGTTTCCCTAAAATACTATATGCACATTGAATATCGAACAAAATTTCATGTTAAACAAAGTATACAAAAAAAAACGCACCAATGTTTTTGATGTTTTTGATAAATAGACAAATTTACAAATTTTTTATTTTGTGTACCTCGGAAGTGCAAAATCTTTTCGTATTAGGCGTTTTTTATTTCATGTTAAAAGAAAATAAATATATGGAGTATTATTATTATGTAGCATTTTGTCGGCACCAGAATGTTATTTCGTATTAATCGATTTTTCATGTCAAGCGTTTAATTTCCAGTGTGTTTTGTTTTTCTATATTGACCTCAAAGCTCCACTTCTCCAATTCTTCTATATACCTGCTTCTTGAAAAGTTCTTAATAATAAAATAATCATAAATTACTGTCTGGTAAAACTATTTTATTCAACTTTATTGTATAAATTATGTTGGTAGTAATGCAATATCGGGTGGAAAACTTGGTTGAAAGGGATTGTTTTTTAGTAGCCAATCGGCAAGATATATTATCGAATCAACAGGTTTTGCTTTTACAACTTCCGTTAAACCTTTAAGTAATGTCGGATTTACGTAAAGTCCACAATAATCCCAAACTTTATTTTCTTCTGTTATAATTGGCTCCAAAACACCTAAAATTAAAAATAATATATTTTAATGTCATTTATTATGCCCTTTTATTTTTACTCTCTGGATTAAAGTATCTATTTTCCTTGACAGCTTCAGGTACAGTATCAGATGCATGAACGGCATTGGCAATATGGCCATGTAATCCAAATCTTGATCTCATACTAATTGGGAAAAACCATTCTGCTCGTAAAACTCGTTCTGGTCCAACCATATTTCTCCATATTGCTACAGCGTTGATTGACGCCAAACATAAGGATAGTACCGGACCAACACTTACACTTACCACCATGTGGGGAAATGCTGCTGTACCATAGTGCAACGCATATATTTCTGACACCTGTTCCGGTGTTAAATGAAGATACCGTGCCTAAAAATTTCGAAGCCCATTAATTCTAAAAATACAATAGCAATATTTAAAATTTTAATATTATCGAAAATGTGCATCATCACTATAAAATATGCATTGGTGGAAAACATCGAACGCTACGTGTTCGTCCGCTTTTCTAGAGCAGATATCGCTATCAAGGATCGCGCAGAATAAGATCAGGTGATATGTACTCAGCGGAAGTCTTAAGGCGAGAGCAGTCTACCGATGCTCAGATTCTGCAAGTCATTTCTAAGTACCGACAGGAAGATGGCTAGAATTTTTTAGACGCGCTTACAACAGGTGAGGAACTGAAGCGGGCGAGTATGAATACGCTATAAGTAAGAAAAAATTATTACTTTATTGATTTAACATTCTAAATGAAAATACAATCTTTACAACAATATATAATATAATAAACAATAATAACATGAAGATGGCCGACCTCCATATCGTTTCACACATTGTCAGTCTTGCGCGTAGATTCATCATTACATTATGCAGCACGATCACAGAAATTCGAGCCACCTCTTCTCGGATCCGTCCTGGAGTCTTCGTTGTGTTGGTGGTTGAAACGTGTGATCTCAAGTATCCCCTAAGGAAGTAATCATATGCGGACAGATCGGGAGATCTGACGGGCCACGGAATATCCCCGTTTTTCGAGATGACCTGATTAGGAAAAAATTCCTAACAACATCCATGGATGTTTAAGGGTACTTAAAATCACACTTTCATCCACCAACACCACGTAAACTCCAAAACTTTGAAGAACGAATCCGAGAAGTGGTGGCTCGAATTCCTGTGATCGTGCTGCACAAAGTAATGATGGCCTTACGCGCAATACTGGCAGAATGTGTGAAACAAAATGGAGGTCGGTCATCTTCCCGATGTTATTTTTAAATAATTGTAAAGATTATATTTTCAGTCAGCAAATGACAAATAAATAAAGTAGTACTTTAATTTTTTCTTATTTATGGCCTATTCATAATTGCCCGCTTCACTACCGCACCTGTTTTATTAGTATTCTCCGGTCATTTCTAGTCAACAAATTAGTAACCAATAGCAGAATAGTGACTATGACTAGTATCAAATTATAGTAAATAAACAAACAGGCAGGGTAAATCGAGTAAAGTGTAAATAACAGTGTAGAGCAGCGATTCTTAACCGGGGGGCCGTAAAGCATTTTAAGGGGGTCGCGAAAAATTTCCAAATCGTTTTTACTTTTTAAAATATTGAAGTCTTAAAAAAAATATTTTTTGCTTCTTATATTACTCAAACCATCAGAGAGATATCTTCTTAAATAAATCGTAATATTTTTTTTACTACAAACTAGGGGGCCGCGAAAATATTTTAGGATATTTAGGGGGCCGCGACTACTAAAAGGTTAAGAACCACTGGTGTAGAGTGTAGGTAGGTACACCCGAGCGTCAATAGATATTTGGTTTCAAACATTAACCTTTTTATTTGTTAATTAGGTACCTATTACATTTACACTTATAGCAAATAAAAACTTTCGACTTAGTTGCTGTTTTTTTTATTTATTTTAGAATGACTTAACGTACTCTGATAATTCTAAATCCTGCTTCGTTTACGGCTCTTAAAATTACATCTTTGTATATCATCGCCTCCGGTTTAATTATCGCTAGCGTTCTTTGAAGTTCTGGCTCAACACAACTTATCGTACTTGAAGATATTGTTGATAATTCTTCTATTCTGCCATAATCTTGGAGTAACCGCATAAAAGTTGGAGAGATGTATTCAAATTTATCGCCTTCGTTAACTGTTCTGGCAGATAACGGCGATGCTGGCGATAAGTAATGAATTGTGTCATCTAAAAGAGTTGTTGTTGTGGCTCGTCCAAAATCTGATCTCTGCATCAACAACGCCATTATTGATATAATAATTTCACTCTAATATTGCTTTGGTACCTGATCTAATGGTCCTGACTGATAAATTCCCAAGAGAGGTTCTGGTTCTGGTGTTATCGACTTTTTTTTATCACGTAAAGCCGCATATTTGTATGCTAATTTTTCAAAACAATCTTCCGATTCCTTTTCATCTGATGCATCAGAAATTGCCAGAACAATCTCTTTGCTCATTTTAGGTATTTTACGTATATTCTATATCATAATACAAGAAAAAGTATTCAATGTCATTTAGACATTTACTTAAAATATAAATCAGTTTATCATTATAAGAGTAGGCCTTATTGGAGTAGGCTATAAAATTAATTTTTACAAAACAAATAATTAACCAAATAAAAAACTAACTTACAAACAAGAATAAAACTAGATCTTGAGCATATAAAAGTCTGTCTCGAGTAATTTCCGCTTTATTTTTAATCGATTTAATCGCATTTTATAAATTGCAGAATCAAATAAATAATTTTTAAGATAAAGTTTCTTTCTGAAAGATGTATGCTGATGTATGCTACGATGCACAAAAGTCGTTTAAAACACATTGACTGCCAAGCCAATTTTGCAAATGTTCACCAGGAGGCCAACATATTTTTGTTTTGTAAATTGTGTTTTTTCAAGTAAAACTCTATATAAAAGTCATATTTTTCAATAGACTTAATTTTGAAGGCACAGGACGAATCTCGTCCTGGCTATCAAATATGATAGCCGCGGCACCCCATGAAAATTAGTGCAATTTTTTTCATTATATCACACAGGGTGTTCCACAAGGTATGGCTTCGCAAATTTTTTGCATAAATCGAATGTTTAGGACCTACATAAAACATTTTTAGCGATTTTTTTATGTGTCTCTTTATATACAGGGTGTCCCAGTTATCGTGCACAGTATGGGAATCTCGTAAACGGTAAGAGATGCAGAGTTGGTTAAATGAGTCAAAATGATCTATGATTTATCAGCAACTGTTCTATGAAAAAATCTTGAAAAAAAAGTAGTTTTTGCGCTATTGATAAAAAAAACAAAACACATCAGGTTTTTAATTTTTGCCTATAACTTGCTTATTTGAAATCTCACTCAAAACATTTTTTGACATTTTTGGGTAACTTTTTTGCGTAGATTTGAAATTTGTCATCAAATTTTACCTATCTTCATTTGTTTTTGTTATTTTACATCAACGTTCTTATTTCAAATACGGCTAAATTAAAAATAACAAAAACAAGTGAAGATGGGTAAAATTTGATGACAAATTTCAAATCTACGCAAAAAGATGCACCTAGATTGTCCAAAAATGTTTTAAGTGAGATTTCAAATAAGCAAGTTATAGGCAAAAATTAAAAACCTGATGTGTTTTGTTTTTTTTATCAATAGCGCAAAATACTTTTTTTTCAAGATTTTTTCATAGAACAGTTGCTGATAAATCATAGATCATTTTGACCTATTTAACCAACTCTGTATCTCTTACCGTTTACGAGATTCTCATGCTGTTTACTATAACTGGGACACCCTGTATATAAAGAAACACATTAAAAAAATCGGTAAAAATGTTTTATGTAGGTCCTAAACTTTCTATTTATGCAAAAAATTGCGAATTCATATCTTGCTGGACACCCTGTATTTGATAGCCAGTTGGATTTGGTATTTATTACTAAAAAAACATTCATCTATTTATGTTTTAATTCAAATTTACTGATCAATTTGCGCAAGCCACGCATTCGCAACACTTTGTGAGGCTCCCAGCATTCAAACTCACAAACGATTTGTATGTAATATTTGATAGCCATGGCCTAATGTGAGCAAATACAATGGCTATCATATTTGATAGCCATGGCCCCCAGGTAAACATCACTGGCTATCAGAAATGATAGCCATGGCAGTCAATGGGTTAAAAAAATTGCATGTTTTATCTGTTCCATAGCCGATCAAAGATTCTAGCAACTTTGTTCATAATGCGCAAAGGTCTATTTATTACACGATAATATATCTACACTAAATACAAGGTATATAATTTTATGTACAGAATTATATGTTATATTGTTTATCGGGCACATAAATTTAATCAGGGCTGCAGAGTCGGTAAAAAAAAATCAACTCCAACCTCGACTCCTGATAATTTTGGTAGTTCGACTTCGACTCCGACTCCGACAAAATTAAATACTGAGACATTTTATGATGTGTGTAATATAAAAAAGGAAAATTAATATAAAGAAATGATTTAAACTTTGAGTTTAAATTTTGCGACAAAGGACCACCTCGCGATTTTTTGTTGTACTCGCAGTCAGTACATTTTTTCCGACTCCGACTCCACAGCCCTGGTTTTAATAGTATTTTTAATCACGTATCAATTGCTGAGAAAAACAAATGAGTTCGTTCCCACGAAGAAACTATGAGTATTTTTTTAAAATAACAAATGTTATTTTCTTCGAAAAAAATTGAACCGAGATTACTAAAAATCTCCTACAAACACATAAATGTAAGGTGCGTTTTTAAAGTAAGACCCGAATTGTAATTAGGTACAGCTGATTAAGATACGGAGGCGGATTTGTCCATGCTTAGTTGAAAGTGACTCACAGTCCACCTGCCTGCAATTTTTTTCGGCTGAATGGTCATTTGATGCCATCCGTGTATGAGATATAATGAGTGCAACAATAAATATTCCCGCTAGTAGGGGTGGGCGATATATCGATATATATCGATATAATTTTGATATCGATATATTGTGACACCCCGCCTGAGATCAATTATTTTATTTTATTTCAATGTTATTTCATTTACTTTTAAATGAATAATATTGCAAAAAATGCTGATGCATCAACTATTAAAACACGTAACACTTCAAAAGGGCCAAGTTATGAGGATTTCGACTTTAGTAAAACACATTAACGTTAAAATATTACGGCCATAACTTGGGTCCAACTACGCCAGCATTTGGGTTTCGTCAATCAAAAAACGATTTGTTGATAAAGTTGTACATTATAAGTAGAACAGACTACTCGCACAAATATGTGTTTATAGGAAAGAATGACAAAGATGCAACTACAATAAAAAAGGGACAGCAACAGGGAACCTAAAAATCTTGAGACAGTCGCACTGAGAGTTACGATATGACTTAGCGATATATCGAAGCTAAAAAAGTTAGTAAAAAAGTGTAAAAAGAGACTGGTGACCTTAAAAAAAAAAGCTTCTCGCTCTCAAAATATCGATATGTCGGATATCGATATATCGGGATATCAATATGCCACCTCGTTCACCCGACCTAAATCCATTAGATTTTTTTTGTGGGGATACTAAAAATCTTTAGTTTATGCAACTCCTGTTGATAATGTCAGGGATTTGGAGCAACGTGTTATGAACGGGTGCGAAATTATTAGAAACATGCCAGGAATGTTTGAACGCGTAAGACAATCAATGATGCATCGTATCAACAGTTGTGTTGAAATGAATGGGGGGCATTTTGAACATTTAATTTGATTTTAATTTTTTATGGAGTTTTTTTTTAAATTGTAAATAAGAAAAATAAAATTGTTCATCATTATTACAAAATACCTTTGTTTTAATTAGAGACTCGTGAAAGACAAGACGAGAATTTACTAAGATTTGGTCTTGTATGTGATTCGTTAGCTCGCCCATAAAATAAATGTATATCACGGTGTTTGCACTCTTATGGGCAGAATCGAATACTAACTTGTTTCATTAAAAATAGTTGAACCCCAAGCCGTGTAGGTGGCGTGTATGTTGCGTTCATGACTAACTTCATTTATAATCTAACAGACTTACACGCCACCTACACGGCTTGGGTTTCATTCATAATACGCTGCGCAGCGGATTATGAATGAAGGTTTCCATGATTGCGTACCCTTTATCTATGGTTACCGTGGTTACCCCCGTTTGGCTATAAAAAGTCAAAATAAAAATATGAATATTTTAATATTTTGAAATATTATAATCATACATAAAGAAAATATATCATAATTTTGAACGAACTGTTCGGTCTGTTCAATATCTTAAATTGTTTGTGTGTTATAATAATAAGTTACAAGTGCAGAGCAGCAGTATAATTTTGAGATAGTGAACAATTTTGACTACCTGGTGGTAACATTACCAGAAATGAAGAAAAGGAAGAAATAGATAAGAGAATAGCCAAAGGAAGTAAAAGTGCCGGAGTGTTAGCAATAATGCTGAAATCAAAAAAGGTATCACTTAAACGCAAAATGTAGAGTGTATCGAACAGTTATCGACCGACTGTCCTCTAAGTTTGTGAAACGTAGATCCTTAATAGAAATATGGAAAACAATCTAGAAATATGGGAGAGGAAGATACTTAGAAGAATATATGGGGGAATCAAGAAGGGAGATATATGGAGAAGACGGTCAAAGAAAGAAATTATGGAAATATATGGACAAACTAATATAAAAACTGTGGCAAAAATCCAAAGATTATGATGGTTTGGATATATCACTAGATTACCTGAAGGAAGAGTAACAAAACTAGTGCTAGATAGTGAAGCGGACTCAAAAAGAAGGAGGAGACGACTACGAAAGAAATGGATGAAAGTAGTAAAAAAGATCTTGACGAACTCCGGGTCCGAGATTGTTACAAAATATAACATCAAAATATTTAAATAACATAACTTTTAAATAACCATTTTAAAAGTAATAAAGTCATAAAATTTGAACAATAACAGAAGTATAATATATATTTTTAGTGTTAATGGGTGAAATTGAAATTACTTTACCTTCCCCTTTGATTATGCCATTGTTTCGTAAATGGGAAGTATAAATTTAATGATTTTCTGTTACGAATTATATAATTATAGAAAAAAAAATTGGAACGCATACATTCTTTACAAAAAAGTAACGACCCAAATATCACAATTTTTTGTAAATACAGTTTTTGTTGTCTAATTTAAGTAATAATATAATTTGAAAAATAATTCAATTTAAAACTATAAATATAAATTCAGTCTTATTTATTACTCCTAAAAATGTATTATAATCATACAGACGCAAGTTCACATGACTAATTCATTTTTCGGGACACCGGGACAGTACTTAAAACCGGGATGGATGGTCACCCCAACAAAAGTTTACAACAAATTAATATCTTGTAAGAAATAGACCTTTAGTTATATTTATATATATAAATATTTTGTATTTCATATAAATAAATATTTTTTATTTTAAAATGCATCTTAATCCTTTTATTTTATCCATAAATAATAAATATAAGTATAAATTTTGAATTCCTATAATTTATACAAGCAAATCCGGTCGTATTTACAGATTACTGTAAATTCTTTGACAAGCGTGCAAATTTAAGTTAACCCCAAGCCGCTCAGATGGCGCAATTTAGTTCAAAAGCATTGTATGGGAGTGTAGTATCTATTTTCTCTCTTATCTATGATGTATATCTGACATTTCTGCAAAGGTATACTGTTCCATTTTGGGTAACAAATAAAATTTACACAGCTTAAGTCACGTAGTAATAACTGACATAAGCCAACCTAGATCAATGACAATATCACTTTATTAACCTTTCTGCTGCAACTTTTTTAAACCTATTTTTCTTGAAGATGGTTGGTTCTATTGCAAATTATAAAGAGTACCTTTTTAAGGTAGTTTTATTCGTAGAATCACATTCTTGAACGTAATTAAACAGTAAACATTAAAAAACTAATGAGAAAAAAGGGGGGTAGGGTCCAGTTTCATACGCCTATGGTTTAAAGATAATTTTGTCAATAGTGTAAAATAATACCATGCATAACTACTAAACTGCATACCAAGTCTCATAACCGTACCTCAACGGATTCCTGAGATAAGAAATAAAATCCACTTTTTCGACACCTCCTTCGAGGGTTCTAGCTCCCTTAGGAAGCATTTTCGGACCTATGTTTATATGAACTTTTTTTCTTATTTTTTCACGTAGAATTAGCACTAGAATTTTTGGACAACCTTTTAGAAACACCCTGTATATGATGGTATTGTTTCTCCTTTTACTTATTTATTCAACATGTACAGTTTGTTCAGCGATAAAAAACATTTTTTAATTTTTTTGCTCGAGAAAACACCTCTAAATTTCTCGAAAAAAGACGATCGTTGTAGAAACTTATTTACTTGTATGTTTTTTTTGACAAAAAATCATTATTTTGTGAGTATTAAAGTGGAAATGGGTTTGTTGTTAAATTGCTACTGTGGGTGTGTAAAAAGGCGTTTGAATGTAATGCTCACAAAATAATGATTTTTCATCGAAAATTAATAAAACACATTTACATAAGTTATAAACTGTCATTACTACATCGATCGTGTTTTGTCAAGTCAAAAACGGGGCGATACATCTCTTACTCGACTTTTATAGGAAGCTTATAAAAATCAAGTTATGGGAAAACAATCTAGGAAGGTTCTGGTAAATAAGTAGTCTTTCTTCTCAAGAATTCTTTCTCGAGAAATTCTCGAGAAAAAGTAATTTTTTTGATTTCTCATTTCTTAACTCTTACAGGCACATAAAAAGTAGACATATTTTTGCCCGTGCTGCACACAAAATTCAAAATTATTTATTAACAACGAAACTAAATACATTTGAAAGAGGCTGCAGATTAAAAAAGAAAAATATATGTTTTAGCATCCTCGTCGGGCTCAGCAACTCCTGGTGAGGTGGTACACCCTATGTACCACTATGCCTGTAATGCGAAATTTTTAGTAGCTTGATTTATCACAAATTGTAATATTTTCTTTTATTTTACTTCTTTGTGATAGTCCTGAAAACATGTCTTTGATTTAGATAAACAAAATGGCACTTTGCATATTGAACACATCCATTTTGTGCGTATACTTGATTTTTTTTGTACTACAGTTTCCAGATCTTTAACCGCACCCTGGTTGGTAAGCTTTCCTAGGAAAGTTTTGATTTCAGTAATATCTGTTTGTTGATTTTTTTTTAGCAAAATGACATAGTGGCATATTGCTATCAGAATCTGATAAGTTTCTAAATTATCCATTTCTAAATCAACTTCCCTTTCCTCATTTACCTGCTCTGTATAATCTAGTTCACCAATTATAGATTCTTGGTCAGTCAGAATATCTTCAAATTCCGCAAGAAATTAATCCATTGTCATATCTTTCAATTCAAATGACAAGTCTTCTAAATTGTATTTTGCCATTTTAATAATGATTATTTGTTTGAATGCTCACAGTGGTACAAATAACGTACCACCAAAATATTGTCAAATAAACACAAGAAAAACTTATTTTAAATATGAAAACAATGTCAAGTGTAAACCATACCACAAGCAGACAGATTTAACAAAAACACAATTATTTTACGTTAAAATTACACTAATTACAACAAATTATTTTTGTACACTTTACTGGGGTACAAAATACAACTAAAATGAGTTGACAGATGATCAATGCAAGCAATTTCTATCAGGTTCTGACCTGCAGCGTAAAGTTATGTTATGTCAGTACATATTTATTGGGATAGGTGGTACAGTTTTTAAGCTATCGTGCAGAACAGCAGAAATATTAAATTAGGTGGTACAATTTCAATACCACCATGCAGCATTGGTAACAAAAATAGTGGTACATAACGTGTACCACCATGCCTGTAAGAGTAAAAAAAAAACTCTAAAACCGTCGTAACTTGCGTATTATTAAAAATAAATACATCAACTTTTATATATTTGGAATGAGAAAAAAATAAGAAATTTAAATACCTAGGTCATAGCCAACTAAAGTTTCCATTTAAAAAAAGGTAAGTTTGTGTCATAACTTTTTAACGGCGAGGGTAAAAATTTTTTTTTAGTATAATCAAATTAAACATAAAAATATCTAAAAATAATCTTCATAAATATTTTTGATATTTACAACAATAACGGAGATATGACACTATTAATAAGACAAAAAAACACTTTTTATTCAATAACTCGAAAACCGGAAATGATAGAATATTTTTGAAAACGGTTCTGAGTTTGTCTCAAAAAACTGCACATTTTTGGTAATTTAACCGTTTCTCTATCTTAAATATTAACCGAGTTACCCATGTAATCCCATCGAATTTGGACCACCCTGTACCCAAAAATAGCATTTATGAGTAAAATATACAGACATATAATATATTATAATTTTAGTTCATTTCAAATTTTCGGGGGGTATTTATTCCCCTAATCTTTCCCCTTGCGTACGCCACTGACGTCATTTGATAAATAATTTTCTACGATTTACAAAAATATACGTGTTTTCTCTTAAAATAACGAAGTTATAGGAGTGCGACAGTCAAACTGAATGAATCACCCGGTATATAATAAATTTAAAACAAATTTCCAGAGTAAGTTATGTTTTGTCGAAAAAATTTTTATTTGATAAAGCTAAGCGAAACTGTGTAACTTTAGAAATGTAAATTAAAGAAACAATAATATTTAAGATAAGTAATAAAAATTAGACATTCGACAAAAACGTACATCTTGGAGAAGTAATTAATTTTTTTCCATTTGTTATTGTTTCATACACTTATTGTATTCATATAATACATCTTTTTCTGAAGTAATTGCCGTTTATATTTAAATGTCACTTTTCTTACATGCCGATGACACATAAAGGCTATTTCACTAAAAAAATGCGCTTTCAAAACAATGTTTCGGTTGGGTGAATAGGTTCTCTACACCAAGTTTGTAAGTATGACTGCGCTTCCACAACTAGTTAGTTACCATTAGGAGGTGGTAAATTAAACATTACGGGTATAAACTAAAAACTTTCAAAAGATCAGCAGTAAAGTAATCAAAACTAACTATGAAAATGTGCAATCCCTAATAATATTTTTTATTTTAATTCCAAGTAATTTCTTGTGTAGTGATAGTGAGTTTTGTTATAAACTGAACAAAGTGGCATTGTTGAGTTTTTACAAAACCATACTATGGATTACATGGATGTAAAAACGAATGGCTGATGATTCAACGTGCAGGATATTCAAGGTAAAAACTTTGGAATTTTACTTTTTTAAATAATTTTTAAAGTTTGAATATTACCCAATATCTTAATTTTTATATCTGCATTTTATACCGGGTGATTCAGTTTGACTGTCGCACCCCTATAACTTTGTAAGTATTGAAAATAACCCCAACAAACCTTATATATTTGAAATCGGCGAGAAATTCTCTATTAAGTGATGTGGTTTTGTTACCTCTACGATGACGTATGTCAAAACCGCGATAAGCAACTGTTTTTTTTTAAATTACATAGTATACATTTTTTTGTTGATTCGGATAGAGAATTTAATTCTGCATCCGACCATGTACTCAAAAAGTAGGCATACATAAGAAAATTTTCGAGAAAAATCATTCTATTTAACATAACAAAAAACGATCAAATCTTAAAAATTATACGGTAACTATCAATGGAAATGTATTAAAAATTAATTTTTAATAAAAATAAAAACAAATAATAAACGCCGATATAAAAAATTAGAATTTAATGTATTCAAAATGCCGCCACTGCTGATTTTTCTCGATTTTTTTTTAAATGTATGCCTACTTTTTGAGTACATGGTCGGATTCAGAATTAAATTGTCTATCCGAATAAACAAAAAAATGTATACTATGTAATTTAAAAAAAAACAGTTGCCTATCGCGGATTTGACATACGTCATCGTAGAGGTAACAAAAACACATCACTTAATAGAGCATTTCTCGCCGATTTCAAATATATAAGGTTTGTTGGGGTTATTTTCAATAATTAAAAAGTTATAGGGGTGCGACAGTCAAACTGAATCACCCGGTATATACATATGTTATAACATCTTGCAATACTGCCAAATAAATTTTTAGGCTATAGAAAAGTAGGTCACGAAAAAGCTGTTGCAAAACAGAAAATTATTAAAGTTGATAATAAAAAGATGATAAAATAAAATTTATTCACATCCTGTTTTTGCAATATTTTTTATACCAAAGTTAAAAACCGAAATAAACTGTACAATTCGATTTATGTTGCAACCGTATCGACAAAAAAAAACTCAAAACCTTCAACTGAAACGGTTAAAAAGTTACCTGCGCGGTGTAAATTGCCCACATTAATAGCAACAGACGCGAAAATCGTTTTGCACTTTTATCTGTACCTACTATTGTCCTATTTTACTGCCATTTTATAATTATTTTTATATACTTATTCAAAGCAACTATGACTGTTTATTGGTAATTGTTTGATAATAAGTGCAATTTTCTTTAAAAAATGACAGTTGATTGTATCTTAAAAACTGTTCGTGGTGTTTAAGCAAGTTTTGAAAATTTAGTTAATTAAAATAAATAATGAAAATAAAATATTTAAATCTTTAAAAATATATACAGGGTGAGTCACGACGGACGCGTCGGAGTTTTATGGCGAAACGGTTTATATTTTTCAATTTCTGTCGCTGTTAGATTATGTAAGTCAATAAGGGCTACATTTTAAAAATATTTTCAAATATACAGGGTGCTCCAAAAAAGAGTGCCATATCAAAGTTATACTTTTTCTTATGGAACACCCTGTATATTGTTACATTTTTGGATTCCTCTTTAAATTTACTTCAAAAAATGTAAAAGGTTATATGGGTCTAAAGTCAACCGTTCTCGTGAAAATTGCATTTTCATGAAAATACAGTATTTTCAAAAATTTTCAGCATTTGAAAACATTGACAAGTCTGAAGAAATTCGCTTGGAGATAACATTGACAATAGATTATGTAACACTTTGCACCACCTACATTTTTAAAATATTATACAGGGCGTTTTTTACGCTTGGCCAAACTTGTGAAACTTTAAACATCGATAACTCATTTTTTTTAAATACAACGACCTATATTTTTTTGCACCGTCTTATAGAAAATTTAATTCTCTTTCAAAAACATTAAGGCTGTTTTTCACCTAAAATTGATATTTTCCGAGATATCGCGATTTTATTGTTAATTATTAGGGCAAAGTAATATTTTCAAGTAGGCTATGAAGGTAGACAGCGGTAATTTAAAACAATTGAAAGAAAAAACAAGACACATAATTTTATCGTTTGACTACACCCTTTTGACATAGTTTTATAGGAAAGTTGTAGTTTTACCATACTTACGTTTAAATAGAGATTTTTTAAAATTATTTATGCATTTATTTATTGGTTCAGTGTTATAAGATAATTACTAAATCCTATAAACCATTTTTTGTCTGTTTACGATACGATACTACGACACTCTACCGAAAACAGTACCAAACATGTATTTTTTTTTAAAATGTAAAATTAGACAAGTCAGTATTACTTTTTTTTTTTAATCAGCGTTCCGTTCTCGTACCTTATACATTATCAATCGGTTTTTAGGACTTGGCAAACGATCAAACTCAATTATGTGAAAAATATTGTGGCCCTGATGAGAAACCTATATTTAAACGTAAAAATGGTAAATCTACAACTTTCTTATAAAAAAAAGTCAAAAATGTGTAGGCAAACAATAAAATTATAAGTGTCTTGTTTTTTCTTTCAATTGTTTCAAATTACCGCGGTCAACCTTCATAGCCTACTTGAAAATATTACTTTGCCCTAATAATTAACAATAAAATCGCGATATCTCGGAAAATATCAATTTTAGGTGAAAAACAGCCTTAATGTTTTTGAAAGAGAATTAAATTTTCTATAAGACGGTGTAAAAAAATATAGGGTGTTGTATTTAAAAAAAATGAGTTATCGATGTTTAAAGTTTCACAAGTTTGACCGAGCGTAAAAAACGCCCTGTACAATATTTTAAAAATGTAGGTGGTGCAAAGTGTTACATAATCTATTGTCAACCTTATCTAAAAGCGAATTTCTTCAGACTTCTCAAAGTTTTTAAATGTTGAAAATTTTTGAAAATACTGTATTTTCATGAAAATGCAATTTTCACGAGAACGGTTGACCTTAGACCCGTATAACCTTATACATTTTTTGAATTAAATTTAAAGAGGAATCCAAAAATGTAAAAATATACATGGTGTTCCATAAGAAAAAGTATAACTTTGATATGGCACTCTTTTTTGGAGCACCCTGTATGTTTGAAAATATTTTTAAAATGTAGCCCTTATTGACTTACATGATCTAACAGCGACAGAAATTGGAAAATATAAACCGTTTTGCCATAAAACTCCGACGCGTCCGTCGTGACTCACCCTGTATATATATATATATATTAGCAATATTCAGTTTCCTAGTAATGGTATGTACTATGTAATAAGAAGGTAAATTTGCAGTTATATTTCTTTATGAAGGGTCGTCTTAGCCTCATTCTGGGCACCTGGGCAAATATAAATTTAAGGATTCCAAAGGAGTTATAAACGACTTTCAAAAGTTGTATTTTCCGTACTTTCCTGATTTTATCGGATACTGTTTGAGACATTTTCAATTTTTTAGATATACTAATAAGCACCGAATTTAGCATATTTTCGAAATTAAAACCTATTATAATAAGCAAGATCCCGTTGTTTAAACTCGAACTTCAAACACCCAGTGTAGAGCGGTTTAATACATTTTAAGCGATTTATTTCGTAGGCTTAGCATATTTAACGGTGTATCTTATTTATTAAATGTACTTTCTAAACTATTCTTCATCCTCTAAATTCTAGATTACTATTAATTTTTGTAAGTGTGTTAGAATAAACCAAGTACCTACGGAAAACCATATCTGATCAGAGTCCATAAACGTAGTATATAGCACCCACACACTTTGATTAATTAAGAATCCTACAATTTCAAAGTGAATAGGTAGTTAGCAAAACATTTCACTGAGAAATATAAATTTAAAGTTTACGAGTTCTCTAAAATATGTATATTATTTAGATGTCGCTGCAAGTAAAAACAGGGTTAACATGTTTTACCAAACATTTTTCCGGAAACATACCTGCGCGTTTTTTTTTTTGAATAATTGTTTATTTCATAAAATGATTAGTCTAAGTTACTAAATAATTTTTATAAAAAAAATTCCAATTATACAAACTTAACAATTCGCGAGCTTTGGTAAGTCGAGAGTCGAGGATATATGATACTTCATGTTAATTAAAAATAGAGGGAGACTAACGAAACTTCAGTATTCGTATCTCGATGTAATTATTACTAAATCTAATAATTTGACTTTTAAAACTCAAAAGTCAGATTTTTCTTTAGTTCACCTTTATACGTATAATTTTTAATTTTAATCAAAATAATAATAGAAATAAATAGGTTTAGAAGAAAAAAATAAATAAAATAAGTTGCTTAAAAATAGAACAATATTTTTCTTAGTTCTTAAGCAGTCGGATTTTGCTGAAAATCTGAAAAACTTGTTTCAACAGATTTTTGGACTCAATAATAGCTATTGCAATATTAAGGTCCTTAATAAAAGCAACAAATAAAAATGTTAATAGAGATATAACATAGATATCACTTACAAAGCAGATAATGAAAGTTCCCAACTAACAGTGACTAAAAGATGACGCACACACATAATTATAACTTTAAAAAACCACATGACCACAAAAATTTTGACAAACACTGGGTTACAACAAATGAAACCTATTGCCCGCTACTGATTTTTGGAATGCAAGTGGAATATGCTACTGTCATTAGTCTTGTGAAGTACTACTACGACGTTTTTACTAAATTAACAAGTTTTGCGTCGTTTCAATTTCTTTGATTGCTTTTGATTTTATTCAACCCGGTGCACACGAACTGCAGACATTCTAATCCCATCATCACCAACTTTTATGACCATGCCTTAATCCTGCACTAGAACTGCATAAAAATATTTTCGAACACTTGATTATATGAGTAGACCCTAATTTTATGTTCCAAGAATTAATTCTAGAATTTGGCGAACAAACAGGTAATTTTATAGGTATTGCGGCAAGTATGATAATTGTTTAGTTAGTGATATACATTTCAATTTACACAAGCTAAATTTTGATAGTAAATGAAATGGAGATAATGATCAGCGAAAAAAGAAAAGTTGAACAATACAAAGATAATTTGATTTATCGAGTAGATTTTGTTAAATGTGCTTATATTTTCCGATTGTAAAAATTTTATAATAAGTAATTGCTACGTAGGTACATATTATTGACAAATAATTTTTTGTTTTGTTTCATTGTATTTAAGTGGTGAATATTTAGGAATGCTCCAACCATTTCTGACCGCTTACCTGAATACAAAATTCCAGGAAAGGTATAATTAAAGAATATCTGCAGTTCGTGTATCGGCTTAGCTCTCATGCTTAATTACTTTCTGCAGTTCGAGTGGTAGGTACTTAAGTCTAGTGATTAAAATTTCTGCAGTTCGAGTGCTTCCGTTCAACCGCACCTCAAAAAAAAAGTTTGTGAGACGCAGTTAATATTAAAAATAAACCACAATACTATAAAATATTGTTACTTTAAGTGTGGTCGGCGAACCCCTGGGGGTCCCTGAATTCTTTTAAAGGGGGTCTCCGAGTCTTTTCATAGCATTTGATAGTCATCCAAATATTGTCTACAAAACAAGTCATTGCAGTTGTCTGTTAGCTTTTAACTAGGGATGCACCGAAAGGTAAATTGTCCGGTTACCCATTAATCGGCCTCACTTTAACGGCCGATTATTGAACTTACACATGGTTTAAGAGATTATACTATAATAATTAACGCACTCATAAAATGCGTTTATTTTAATTCAATTTTGATTTTAGTTAGTTTCTTCGTGATATACGTAAAATTTATAAAACAGTTACGGCAGGTTACGGCAATGAATTTATCTCGAAAAAAGAAATCGAGACTACGTACCTACTTAGTTTTTTTTCTATCTCTGATAATAACCGAGATACTCTGTATGGGCATCGAAAATAGGCCACCCTGTACATGCCAAGTTAACGACTATGAGCTTTAAATAAATTATTATTTCTAGTATTTTATTGCCTGTTATTTTTCAAGAATAATATTAATATTTTATGAATGTAAATGGATAAAAATAAATCAAAATTAGAACAAATTTAATTTAAATTTTTTGCGTTTACCTTTGAGCGAAATATTAAAATTAAAAGTTTGGAACATTCTACGCCCGATTTGATTAATTTTGATTAAGAATATAACTAATTCAATAAATGAGTCATCGATGAATTAGTATACCTACGTATTAGTAAACCAGGAAGAGCGAAGCAATTTAAATATAAGTAGTTAATATAAAAACGTAATTATAATCTTTATTTATAAAGCATATTTATGCTTTAAATTTTACCGGTAATGTGATTTTTTAGCCCCTGTCCATAGTGAAAATGTTCGTTGCATTTGTCCTCCATTGCAAGTTCTTACGAGCCACCACTGTTGAATACCGAAAAAAGCGGTTACAACGAATTACCGATTAATCGGTTCATCCCCAAAATAAATGCAAATATCTTAAATTTTGTCTAGGTATTTTAGCCTTGATTTTGCTTATTATGATTTTTTTAATTTGACTGTAGCCACTAGGGGTGGGCGATATATCGACATATCTCCGGCCCTTTATCAAAATATCGATATATCGAAGAATATCGATATAATTTCGATATCGTCCACCCCTATAATAGCTACCTATAAGGTTGCGCAATAAAACTAATCGACAATACACCTATAGACCTATACCACAACTAAAATTGGTTACCTTTTCTAAATTCTTTACTTCCGGCATAAACTCACTGCAGAGCATTTCCGGTATAAAGACCGTGTCATATTTATGATTTTTATAATGTTAACTGTGTACAAAACACAAGTGTTCACGCGGCGTGACATGATTCGCTGTAGCAGATGTATAAGAGGTTAAAAATAGAACAAACCGAACAAAAAACGCAAATTGTATTTGTTTGCAAGTGCAACGTTTTATAAAGTTTCATGCTATTTTCTATAACGAGCAAAACTAAGTTTTTATAAGTAAATTTCACTTTTTAATAGATGCTGCAAGCTTCTCGTATTGCGGTAATTACCGTTTTAAAGAAAACAAACAGAGCATAAATTTGTACATTATAAAGTTAAATTTAAAAGTACAACAAACAGAATCTGGAAATATTTTATTAAAATACATTCACTTGCGTACCTGCGATTTCTTATCTTTGCAAGTTTCAAATCCGTCCGCATTTTAATTAGCTAATTTCATCATTAAACTACATCGATAAAGGACAATACACTTCTATAGTAGCATATTTGTAAAAAATGGTGTTTAATTGAGAAATAGTTGTTTTGTAATCATAATTTATCAATAGCTTCATAAACAAATTATGTCGAAAAATGCGTACTAGCAATAGTTGAACCCGTACTCAAACAACATTTATTTTAATTTGAAATTTGACAAAATACCTTAGATTAAATCAAAGTATTTTATTACGGGCTACAAAAAGCGTCCTCGGTAAATAGATAAAATTATATCTGCAATAATGTTTGTACATTTTCAAAGTTTTAATCATGGTGAAACTGTAAAAACCGATTATGCAGCGCAGAAAACTTGTGTAAATTAAATAAAGTACTTAAAAAAATATTAAGCTAAAGCTAAGTACAGATATGTGTAACAGCGTATCGTGACAGCGTACCAAGTCGCGAACCAAAGGTGGACAGGATTTGTTATTTCGTCGCGTGTCATCCTGGCGTACTTCGCGGTTCGCCGTGATCCATCCAGTAATGTAAAATTACCTTAATTTAAAATGTTGGTAAATTACGGTAGTAATTTACCATATTTTATTACCATTTTTATTTACCATTTTTACTTACTATTTTTAATTTTCTGGTATTACATGTCGTGATTGATAATTTACGATCGTAATTCATCACTTTTGATTTCTGTATTTAATATGTAAGTAATTAAACTAGAAATAATTAATAAAAAGTCAAAAACTTTTATTGTAAATAACAAAATGTTAAAACTAATTATAACGTAAAAAATAAAAAAACGTACCTAATATTTCAACACAAAATCTTTTTTTGTTTAATTTTTATTCGGATACAAATCAGAATCGGTTTCATATTCACTTACTGTCTTACTGACACTAGCTCTTCTAAGGCAAAGGATTTTATTCCTGAGAAGTGCAACATTCTTCCTCATGTTGAAATAAAGTTTTGGGTTCACTTAATTTTAAATTATATTGAACAAATTATAATAACTTTGCGGCTCTTTCATTTGTTAGTTTGTTACTTTTTTTGTTATGAATATTGCCAAAAGCGGAAAAAGATCTTTCTGTGGCACACGTTGTTGCAGGACAATTCAATATTTCTGTAGCTACTTTGCCTAAACTTATAGTTGAGCAAAGCGACTTCCACCACAAAACAGAACTTAACGCGGCCCAAAAAAAATCTTTTGCAAAAAGTTCGTCCTTGGCTTTGTACAAAGCCACCTCAGCCATTACTTGACCAATATGACTTCCCCTAATTAAATGTAACGATAGTTTGTTAATATAAGTAAGTGCATCAACATATTCATCATTATTTAAGTTTTTACCCATATATTTAGGGCCAAATAAATTTGCAGCAAAATGAACTGGTCTAAGAGCCATTTTCTTTATTTTTTTGTAAAAAATCTTGCACTAGATCTAAATGCGATAACAATTTGATAATTTATGGTACATTACGGATAAATTACGGTAATTAATGTGGTAATTTACGGCGTAAATTACGACTCACATCACTGGATCCATCCCTGGTCCGTTTTTCGACGAAACATCAAAGAACGATACGGATATATAGGTTTGTTTTACCAACGTTCTAGGGATCTAGGGTAAAGAAGAAATTGCTATTTGTTGTAATATTTCACATATTATGTTGGTGATTTGAGTTTTTGTAGAATATTATTTCAACAATTTAATTGTATAAATTAAATGTTTTCTTTTTTGTCACGGCATAGTCAATTACGTAAGCTGAATTGTAAAAACAAAACAAATTTTTTTTACACAATACCATCCACACAATTATTATTATAAATATTTTATCTACTCATGTATATGAAAGTTGTGATTTTCTCACTGCCTACCCTACATGAAACTTTTACTTTCGTCTCTAGTTGCTAAAATTAATTTTCGCTACTAGTGGTGAAAATAATGTCCCCGTCAATGTCAAAATCAAATTGTAAGATTTACAATGTTTTTTAACTGAAACTCATAGTAAACTAAAATTGCATTAATATTCTTATCAAATAATTTAATTTTAATGTAGCATTTTATATAAAAGCCTAAGAATGGTACAAAAATGAATATTAAATATATTTCGTTTGCAGGTTATAATTTTATTTATGTCAATGTCAGTGTGGTGGTCGCTATGGAAACGAAATGGGTAATTAATACTCTTTATACATAATAATTATTGTCATTTAGTTCGTTTACATCATTGAATAAAAAGATAAAGGAAGGAGCGCTATAGATATACTAAGGCGTCCAGGTTAGCCTCTCAATATGGCGGATGCATGTTTCCGCTTCTCAGTGGCGTATCTAACATTTTTAAATATGTATTGATTAATAAAAATATCTGCTTTGTTTTGAATTGAGCCTATTATTTACTTATTTATTTCTTGTTTCGTGGTTGAGGGAATTAAAAAAACGACTGCATATTTCAATATTTGGATTGTTTATTATGAGAGTTAAAAAATATGCTGTACACAAATGCACGCCATTGATATGACATACCATTTTGACAGACCACATCAAATTTTCAATACATGATTACACTACAAAATATTAATGTCTACTTACCTATGAAACGTAATCTTTTAATCTTCAACATTTTTTGACCTAGTAAGACTACAAGATCTGCAGCTAACCATTTTAGCACACAAATCCCTAAATTTCTTGACTGTTTGACCTGTCAAAACCGGCCGCCATCAGAGGCCATTTATGTCGTAATTTCCGTCGCCGCCCAAACGCTGCAGTATAGTATTAAAAGCTCCTTCCTTCATCTTTTTATTCAATGGTTTACATTACCTTTCGTTCTATAATATAATTTTAAATTCGTAGAAAAAATAACAAAAAAATAACATTTACGACGAGATAAAATTAGTTTTTTTCGTTCTCACCTCACGAAAAAAACTGGTCTTTCATCTCTTATTGTAAAATATAGGAGTACTATTTATTTCAGTTTTATTTTAGATTAATTTTTAATTCTTTTTTGATTCCTTTTTTATTCCTGTCCAAAATCCAACTTCAGTAATCTCCGGATTAGCAAGATAAATCAATTTTTTTTTGCTAAACAAAGTGTCAAAGTTAAGCATTATTTAACACATTGTTGCTTATTTCAATTGTATTTTTAGCATTTATCAATACGGCTTTGTTACTTTTTATTGAAATAGAAACTTACTCAAAGACTTTGGAGCCGACAGCAAAAGTAAATAAACCCCAAGAAAAATACTCTACTTTACCCAGTCTGCACATACAATAAAATTGTAAAAAAAAAAGTACATGGAACACCTTACTTAATTGGTTAATATCAATAGATAATAGTTATTTATAAATTACTGATCGCAAAAATTCTTGCTTGTATGTACATCAAACATCAAGGCTTTAAAAATTGGCTAATAAATGAGTGCAATTTGTAAGTAAAAATACACTGAATCGTTTTGTAACAAAGGATATTGCCTACATACACGCAACTTCTTTGTTGGTTATGCTTGTACTTTCTCGGCAATTATTTATTTATAAAAAGCATTTTAAAATCGACTTTATTCCTTTGTTTTTAGCCCTTTAGTGCTACAAATTTAATTTTTAACAATGGCGTACCGCAAAGTCGTCTTGATCAAAAATATCTTCGTGTAGATGTGTTCGTTCAATAAACATCCAACTCCTTGTTGAAAATTGATAAGAACCATCAAAAAATGTGTCAAAACCGCATGAACTTGAAAATTACATGTTTAAAATATCGAAAAATTGTAAAGAGTACTTTGTAAGTTTGTTTCACTTTATAGTACTTAGAAATGAAATAAATTAACAAAAACGAGAAATCGTAAAAGGTTGTTATTTATTACATATGCATAGAATTAGTTAACATTTTCTTAATGTAATTCGTTACACAGCTCCACAGCTCCTTGAACATGTTTTAATATCCGGTTAGAATTAAAAAGTAACACAACTTTAATTTAGCAAATAGATATAAACTTTATAAGACAATAATTTTACATTTCAATTTGGTAAATAAGCTTTAGTAAATTTACAAATTACAATAAACACAGTAATAAATCACATTATTTAATTGACATTTCAAAAACGATCTAATAATATTAACAGTAATTAACTATACCAGAATACATGGGAGATATTAGCACAGCATGATCCTAATTTTTAACCCAGGAAATTAAAGTATTGTTACTTTTTTTTTGTAAACAAATATGTGAGTATTAGCCAGGCTACTGTTTTGTACTCGCTACTCGACTTATTATATATTTTTCAGACATCCTAAACCTTAAAACATAAAAATGAACCCGTTAACTGTAAAACGAAACAAAAATTAAAATAAAATTAACAATAACAATACTTTTCTCAGTCTTACTTCTTTCTACCGTGAAGTGGGAGGCTTTTCTTTATATTAATGTATGTGTATGTAGGCTTTCCTTCGTCCCATTAAATTTTTAGTCTCTCTAACGTTAGTGTCAAATTATTAAAGATTGCCCTCGAGTCAAACCGCAATGTATTTTTATCAAGTTATTAAAATATAAAAAATTCAAATTATATAACTTTCAAAAACTCATTTATTAATTTAAATGTATTTCAATTGGAAATTCCAATTAGATCTTTTACGTTCTAATTCTTCTACGATGTTATCAAAAATATAATGTGGGTTTCTATTTACTGTTTCAATTACGTGAAAATATCAACTTTTTTAATTTCATTTATGTACATACAGGGTTCTCGTTTTTTGCGGGCCACTATGGGGATCTCGTAAACGGTAAGAGTTACGACTTCGGTTAAATTGGGGCAAAGTTGTATATTCAGGTGCTTAATAATTTGACGCAAACAGAACTTATCTAGCTCTTTTAGTTTTTGAGATATAGGGGAAAAAGTAAAAAAGTGGATTTTTGTTTTTGCCCGTAACTTTTTCATTTGATGTAATATTTCATTTTTGTAAAAACATTTTCATGGCCACTTTTTGCAAGGAATCAAATTCCCCAATTATATTTTCCATGCGACGTTTCGTTTTTTTAAAACCATCATCAGGTAAATTTTTTCTTATGGACGCTATATCTGATTTTAACGCCAATTTGTAGAGCATTTTATTCTGAATTCGACAATGTATAACAGTTGGCATTTTTTTGAAACAATTGTTGTTAAAAATGGCAAAAACAAATATTTTATTTAAAACAAATCCTAATCGGCATGGTAAATAATTGTCTTTGTCCCTTTTTCCTTTTTTATTACTAATTTAAAAAATCGGTATTAATAAATATGTTAGGAATGCATTAAAATTGTTCACGTATTAACAAATATTTTTAGAATAGTTTCTTCGGTTAAGTAATACATTTCTCTAAAATGTTTATTTAATCCTTATTTGGCATACAATTATTTGTAACAAAAAATAACGAGTTAAGCCTTTTATCTTCGTTAATGACTTCTAATAAGGAAAAAGCGTTAACAGATTTCTGGACGTTTTTGTAAACTATGAACACTTAATTTATTTGATTACGAAAATTTTGTTACAAATAATTGTATGTCAAATAAGGGATTAAATACACATTTTAGAGACATTTATTACTTAACCGAAGAAAATATTCTAAAAATATTTGCTAATAAGTGAACAATGTTAATTCATTCCTAACATATTTATTAATACCGATTTTTTTAATTTAATCCCTTTAATAGTAATTTCATACGGTTTACTCACCTGCTTCCAAGGAAAAAGGGACAAAGACAATTATTTACCATGCCGATTAGGATTTGTTTTAGATAAAATATTTGTTTTTGCCATTTTTAACAACAATTGTTTCAAAAATGTGCCAACTGTTATACAATGTCGAATTCAGAATAAAATGCTCTACAAATTGGCGTTAAAATCAGATATAGCGTCCATAAGAAAAAATTGACCTGATGATGGTTTAAAAAAAAAAACGAAACGTCGCACAGAAAATATAATTGGGGAATTTGATTCCTTGCTAAAAGTTGCCATAAAAATGTTTTTACAAAAATGAAAATTGACATCAAATGAAAAAGTTACGGGCAAAAAACAAAAATCCACTTTTTTACTTTTTTTCCTATATCTCAAAAACGAAACGAGCTAGATAAGTTCTGTATATCAAATTATTAAGCACCTGTATATACAACTTTGCCCCAATTTCACCGAAGTCGTAACTCTTACCGTTTACGAGATCCCCATAGTGGCCCGCGAAAAACGAGAACCTCGTATATTGGTTTTTCTTAATAATAACGAATCATTTTTATTAAACGAACCAAGTTTTGCACTTTAATTGTGCAACAATCGTTTAAAAAATACTGCATTTTGATTTATATAACATATACATACATACATGCAACAAAATAAGTTTATAAACAGTATAGTGAAAATTATTAATCAAAGTCTCAAGATAGATATCTTTAATTTTTTGTGCTTGTGAAAGATACCTGCACAAAATAAAATAAAAGACTGGTGAAAGTTGTTTAAATTATAAAAAGTACACTTTTTACATTTGTAAAAATTGGTTTGGAAACTATGGAATCAGTGACGCATGAATTATAGTACTAATAATGAAGAATTAAACAAAAACCCTATACAGGGTGTGTAAAAATTGGCGGAAGCGCTACACGTGGCGATGTTCTTCGTAAAATTCTAAGTCGAAAATCTTTATACGAAAATGTTGTACTATGCTTGCTGTGTCTGCAAGAGGTCCTCAAAGTTTTGACATTTAGTCCTTTAATAAGCGTTATTATTTAATACTTGCAAATAAAAAAGCTGCAATTTGGAATAAAAATAAATTTCGAATAGTATTTTTTCCTAGATATTGTGTTCTTCCTTTCAAAAATTGGTGTTGAAAATATGTAAATCACTGATTTGAATGAAAATAATACACATGGCAACATTGTCATTAGCTGTCATCTCTGTTTTTCTCGTAATTATTTCTAGTTTGTGTTTTACGATACCCAAAAGTTTGCAGCTATGTTTAGGAACTTAAGGCTTTCAGTTCAAACAAAAATTGTAAATACCTAAGTAAAAATTGCTAATAAAAAAATGCCCAAACGCAAATCAATGTATGGAATGTTGCCAATTTTTTTTTTCTTTAAATGGTTCCTGAGACCATAGGAAGAATGGTACAACATTTTTGTATCAAGATTTTCGACTTAGAATTTGACGAAGAACATCGTCACGTGTAGCGCACCCGCCAATTTATACACACCCTGTATATTTAAATTTAAACTGTGTTGAGAATGATAATATTTTTTCAGTTCGGAAAACGCAAACGAATAAAAAAAATATTGTTATGTAATGCAATAATAAAAAATCAACCTTGTGTTGTAACATCATTGTTTTCTGATTGTCAACTGTTTCCGGAAGACCACCACAACTAAAATAATAAGCATTGTGTTCATTAAGCGTGAACCATTTTGTTTTACAATATAATTTTTGTTCATAACAATATGTTAAACAATATATTACAAAATTTTTGGAAAATTGCCGTCTACTGTTACAATACTACATGCTTTTGAACAGGTATTTATTAACTTTTTGGGAAGAACAGAAAAAATATATTTAAGAAATTTATACCAAACAAGACAATTCAATTCGTAGAATCACTTAAATTATAGAGATATAAAGGGAAAACGACTTATTGAATTTTAAATGAATTGCAGAATATTATTTAGTTTAATGAAGATTGCACGCGTTTAACAAACTCGCAGAGCGTAATAATTACTTCACTTATTAATTACTTTATATATATATTTTAAATAATATGTTAATTAATTAAAGGTTATCTGTAAACGGAACCCAAAAAACAAGTATATTGTCTATCACACAAAGCAATACACCATTCAGTTCAAATACATTTTTAAACGGGTGGCCCACGTTTCTGCATAGGTAGAATTTTTTATAAAACTGTGAACTTTCTTGATAACTTAAAAAGTTACTATTAATTACTAATTAGTATAATTTACGTACAATATTAATTGCAATAAATAAATTTTAGTAGCTTATATTATGTTAAAGTACATGATTCACAAATACAGCTTATAATGCTTAACAAAATTAGTGTTTACTAAAATTTTCTAGAAAGCAACACTTATTACAAAATATATATACAGAGTGATTGAAATTCGAGTTTAAGCATGGGGATCTCGCTTATTATAATAGCTAGAATGTAGCTTTAAATTTGGCAAAGTTGCTAAATTTGGTGCTTATTAATAATCCGAAGAGAAATTGGAAATATCTCAAACGGTATCCGAGAAAATTAGGAAAAACCGGAAAATATATAACTCCTTTGGGGTTTGAATTATTTTAAATGTGTAAAAATATTGACCAAGAAACTTTTTAAGCCGAATTGAATGGTGGTCACAAATTTTTCCCTGATCGGTTCTTTTTTGTTTTATGACAACCAACTTTAGTTTTTCTTACGGGCGCAATTTTTGCTATTTACATAATCAAATAGCATTTATTTTTCTGAATTTATTGATGTACTACCCATCGTATTTTACTTTTTTATTCATTTTCAAATTTTAAAAAAAGGGTTTTAAATAATAACCATAATAAATCGGGTAGGCCGGTCGTTGTAGTTTATGTTGTTTCCATGACAACCATTCAAAAACTAAAAGATTTGAAAGTCCGTTACTTGTCACATTAATAAATTCGTAAAAATGAACTTTAATAACGAAAAAAAAACGCGATATGCTGCGAATTGAATAGGAAGGAATCCTATATTGTCAAGTAAACGATATGCTGAAACATATTGAGAAAGAAGGGTTGTCGTACACATATTTTTGTACGTTCGGCAGAAACTTAGGAAAATATGAGGCCCAAAATATGGCAGAAATGTTTCAAATGACAATTTAAAAAAAACATTTTTATTACAAACATATCCGAAAAAACACTACACTAAACAGAATTTTAAGTGAATTTGTAAAGTATAACAAAACTTAAAAGAACGGTATAAAAAAATCGCCTAATATCGCATTTTTCTTCGTTATTAAAATTCATTTTTACTAATCTATTACGATGACAAGTAACGGACCTTCAAAACTTTTAGTTTGTTAATTGGTAGTCATGGAAACAACATAAACTACAATGACGGGCCTACCTAATTTATAATGGCTATTATTTAAAACCTTTTTTTTTAAATTTGACAATGAATAAAGAAGTAAAATATCATGTGTAATACATCAATGGAATCAGAAAAATAAATGCTATTTGATTATGTAAATAGCAAAAATTGCGCCCATAAGAAAAACTAAAGTTGGTTGTCATAAAACAAAAACGAAACGATCTGGGAAAAATTTGTGATCGCCATTCGATTCGGCTTAAAATATTTGCCTGGTCAATGTTTTTACACATTTAAAATATTTCAAACCCCAAAGGAGTTATGGACGATTTTCAAAAATCGTATTTTCGGGTTTTTCCCAATTTTCTCGGATACCGTTTGAGATATTTCCAATTTCTCTTCGAATTATTATTGAGCACCAAATTTATCAACTTTGCCAAATTTAAAGCTATATTCTAGCTATTATAATAAGCGAGATCCCCATGCTTAAACTCGAATTTCAATCACCCTGTATATGGCTCATGCATAATTTTTATGTGCATAATTCTGTAGAGATCATTAATATAATATAATGATCTGCAACTTACTCCTAACATCCGCTTGAAAAAAAAATTACAATGATAACTACACTCATATGTTAAATTCTCCATAATGACGTCACGTTTTGTCGTTATGACGGCGGATAAAAAGGTACCTAACTAAATATCCATTCAATGAAATATCTACTTGCATTTTTGCATGTAACTTTGTTACCATGCAACCGACTTATTTGGTTGTAACTAAGTAAAAGATTTGACGTTTTGTCAGTTATTATTTGAAGGTTATAATTTATTCGTGCAGTTATCGTACCGAATTACACTCGAGCTTTGTTTTTATCCTGGACAAACTTGCTTTTACTAAACTCAAGTTTAGTTTTTATTAGGCAAATCTTGACTCGACAACTGTCAAAGATAAAACAACTCTTCCTCACAGAACATACACACTCCTCCTACGGACTAGTTGTTTTATCAGACAGTTTTGTCTCGTCGATTTTCCTAGCAACCAAACTTTCGTAGCAACGCAACTTTGTCCGGCTATAAAAAAAGCTCTAGTGTAATTACCCCCGAATATAACGAACGTTAAAATTGGTCATGTTGGTCTTTGTCAAATTACGCCATCTATCGACATCAAAACATCACCAAACTTTGACATGCAAATTTCATAAGATCATCAAACACAATATTTATACGTCAAATGCCTGTCAAAATTCTAGTGAAACTTTACTCTAACAAAATAATTTATTTGCATAATAATTTAAAAATTAAAATGCCCGTATGCCATTGTATTTCAAAGCGCATTAACGCCATAATCGCACCATATGATAATTCCTATAAAATTAATTATCCGAAATGTATACATAACGCTAGCACTTCCACGGAAGAAAAATGGTTAACTACAGTTGAAAATGCGAATGCAAAAAAACCTGAAAGATCGAATTTTGAAGAATCAAATGATCGGCAACCTTGTACAAACAATATGTGTGAAAACTGTAATACTTGCTTACTGGATGGCCCATCTTGTACTACTCAAACCGAGGAGGAAAAATTAGAACATAGTTTTTTTGATAGTGACATAGACTCACGATTAAGACGATTTCATCCAATGATAGCAAATAGTTGGGATGACGTTCACTCTAAACCCGAAATATTTCTTAGAAGTAATAACGGCGAAAAACTACCAACTTGGTTAACAACTTGGTACATAAACTGTCCCGTAAAGCAAAAATTATGATGCAAAAATCTAGATTGCTAAACAATATGAAAAGCTGACATTAAAACAAATTACCATTTCATTAACGTTTGATTGACTAAAGTCTGATAAATTTTTGTGTCAACTCTACCAAATTCGAAATCCGTGGTTGGGTTGTAAAAAATTCTGAATTATATTTCTGTGCATATTTTAAAAAGGGTGACAGAAGTCAAAATATTAACATATGTTTTCCTTAGGAAGTTGGAATCTCTCAGTGGCTTAACAATTCTTCATCAAATAACGTAACTATATTGTTATTGTATATTAATTCGTATTACCTTTACTTAAATTTGAAAATTTCAATCTGGTAACGGTTCTGTGAGATTATTCATTGCAAAAAGCTCAAACAAAATGATTATTTTCATGTATAATGAAAAGATCAAATCCAGAGACAAGAAATAGAGAAGCACAAACTAGAATACATTGTTATCCACACATATTACTTAATAAAGAAGATACTGCCAAAGCCTTAAGTAGTCGAGCCTGCCAAACAGTTGCTTCTGCGAGTCCTGATATTGATAACTCAAACTTTTATACATCTTTAGGATATTTGCCGTATCAAGAATTATTAGCAAACTCGATTAGGGAGATCGATTTACCCCGTAAAAATCGGTTGCAGTGGAAACTACCAAATAACACTGAACAAGGCGAATCAAAATCCCTTTTAGATGTGCCAATTACTTCTGAAATTCAATATAGAAGTGCTCTAAAACATTTATCAATATCTGATTCAAGAACCTCTCTTGACGAATTAAGTATTAATAAAATCTTTGCCCATTACACCTATACAATGCAAAAAACGCTTGTAGACCAATCTGTACAAACTAATTTAGCTGTAGCACCTCACATATTGGACACAGATGAAATTGCTAAAGTATACACAGAATTATCAGTCCAAACTTCTGTTACATGCGTACCTGACGAATCCCTAACTAATATTTTGCCAAAATTAACTGCGAATGTTTCTCACACTGCTGTCACCCAAGTAACATCATTATATGTGACCGAACCTAATAACGATCAACCAACAGAAACGAAAAATGTAACACGTCAAAGTAAGGACTCTTCTAAATGTGGATGTATATCTGTATCTCAAACTACTGCAAAATTTACTACCGAGTTTTCTAAAGATGTTCCTTTTGAAGAAAGAATTGAATACATTTTGCAAAATAGTCTACAAATTCTTCAAACCGAATTAATTAACTTAAACAAAGCTTACAGTGGTGGCGGACCGTGTCTTCCTGCAAATGCTATAGGTGAAGGTGTAGAAGAAAATGAAATTTCCCCAGAAGCAAATGAAAATGCCGATGGAGAAGACCCTGGTGTAACTGAACCACCAGAAGATGCTGCAGAGGGTGATGCTGCAGAGGGTGATACTGCAGAGGGTGATGCTGCAGAGGGTGATGCTGCAGAGGGTGATGCTGCAGAGGGTGATGCTGCAGAAGGTGTTGCTGCAGAAGGTGATGCTGCAGAAGATGGTGCTGCAGAAGGTGATGCTGCGGAAGGTGGTGCTGTGGAAGGTGATGCTGCGGAAGGTGATGCTGCGGAAGGTGATGCTGCGGAAGGTGATGCTGCGGAAGGTGATGCTGCGGAAGGTGATGCTGCGGAAGGTGATGCTGCAGAAGGCGATGCTGCAGAAGGTGATGCAGAAATTGTTGCCGGAGATAATGCAGAAGATGCTGCACCAGACGAAGACAAAATTCTTGCAACAAAATCAAATGATATTATAGAGGAATTTGAAAAATATGTTACTCGAACTAGCACAACACGCGAAAAACTTGGAAAAGACAACATACCTGTTAGCTTGATTAGAGACGATATAACAGAAGAAACGTTAAGAAAAGTAACAACTATTATTCGTAGAACGGAAAATGACGTACCTAGTGAAGAATCTAACGTAACTAAACAAGTTGTTGTGGAGGAACAAGTTAAAAGAACCATAACCAGCACCGAAGGAAGCAGCGCTGACGCTATCGAATCTAATGTGAATCATATCAAAATGCAAATAAGAGTGCCAATTGGAAGTAACGTGACGTATGGAAACGCCTTGCCAAGTACGTCTGGAGCTGATTCCCAAGTTATCGGTGATAGCAAACAAGCTAAACGCACTCCTCACATCTTATGCGAATGTCATCCCACAGATGCTGGAGCTGCACCACCTCAATTATCACCAATACAATCAAGAACTGTTAATCGACCGGCAAGCCAACAAAATGGAGGTTATGCCACTTCAGAGGCACTAGATAAAAATGTTCAGTTTAAATCAGAAAACGGGGCTAATAATCTTTTATTTCGTGCTACTATTTCTTGTCCTGACTGCCATATAGAAAATAGATTGAATCCGACGGCCTTAGATCTCAGAGAACAGGTTATCTGCTTAACAATACAACCGCAGTTAGACGTTGTTGAACAATCACCTACTTCTTTAAATCAAAATACATGTCCTTGTTCGAGTAAAGTTAATAAATTTGAAAGATCAACTTCTGCTAAATCTTGTGACTGTAATAACATTCGTTGTCAATCAAAAAATTCTTCCCGAACTGTGATAGCGCCGAAATCCATTAAATCTGAGCCAAATAGTTCTTATATGTCTAACAATGCCTGTCCGTGTAAAGTTAATAAAAATACCAATACAGATCCATATAACACAGATTTGGCTAAAAATATTTATTCCGATCCCCAAAAAAACTATGATGCTGGCCAAAAATTTGTACAAGTTTCTGTCGATATAGATCAAATTGGTGATACATCCAGCCAGGGTGATTTTAGTGGGAGAAGTAAGTGTCCTATACATGGTATAATGGCTCAAGGTGGTCGCAGCAACATGAAAACCGTTGTTACAATAAGTGTTACTCAGATGGATGAAGATGAAGACGACCAATTGAAATCACAGAGTTTCATGTACGAAGGTGAAATGGCATATCATGAGCCGTACATGGAGGAACTCATAGATGCTACTACGGGTGTTCAAACCGACATAACTTTAGGGGATAAACTGGAGTCTGATTCTTTAAGTTCAATACCAGAAGCTGGAACTGACCCTGCAAAGTGCGATCCTGCAGCAACGGAAATGCCATGGGCAAAAATTATTCTGCCTCCAGCGGGTTCATATAGTATAAAACCAACCGGGAAGAAAGCAAAAGTGAGTGCAGGATTGTTTTTTTTTCTTCGTTTGCTTTAAGCAACATAATTTTCAGTCTGAAACGCCGGGGAAACCTCCAGAATCTGGAAATCCAAAAGAACCAACAGCACCAGAGAAACCTTCAGAAGAGCCAGTGGAGGTACCACCAGAAGAAGCAGCGGAGGTACCACCAGAAGAAGCAGCGGAGGTACCACCAGAAGAAGCAGCGGAGGTACCACCAGAAGAAGCAGCGGAGGTACCACCAGAAGAAGCACCAGAGGAATCACCAGAAGAAGTACCTGCACCAGCATCAACTCAAGAGAACGCATCAGAAGAAAATGAAGACGATTTTGTTGTTCCTACGAAATTATTATACGAACCCACCTATTTAAAGTCTAACGAACCGTATATGGAAGGTTTGTATAAATTTTTTCCAGACGAGGACGATTCAGTATGTGGACCAAAAACAGAAATACCATGGAAAGATATATTACTACCAACAAACTGCAGAATTAAAAAAGCTAAAAAATGCACTTGTAAAACCCAATCTAATAAGCCTCAAGCAAGAAGAAAACCTAATCCTTGTGAATGCCCAACTGGACGTGTAATGCCATCCGACGCTAAAAATGCTCAAAACGAAGACATGGGACTCAATATAGAACTTAATTTCGGTAAGATTCCTAGTAATGTAATATCTTTAGGGTCAGAGGCTGACTCTTTAATTCATGGCATTTGTTTATTTTACTATTTATTATAATCTTCAAAAATCCAAGAGATGCCCCAAGGATTGCAGATTTCATTTTAATTTTAAAAATAATTCAACCATTTTATTCCAATCAGGTGAGAATGGACAAAAAGTGGTTGGTAAACAGTCTTCAGCGATCGTCAACATAAAACCGTCAACCGATTGTCCGTTTAAATCTGAAATGATTCCCATTCAGAGCTCCAAATGTGGAGCAGCAAATTCAGCATTATTGAACGTGGTTAACCCTCAAATACCAGCAACTAAATCTTGCACATCTACCACTGCTCAAAAAGTTTCTGAAAAAACAAGTAAATGTAGTGTAAAAGCCACGTTATCTCTTAAAAAATTAGGCCAACCAGAGCAAACAGTAACTAAAGAGATGGCTGTAGCACCAGGGAATCAAACAATGAAACTTCAGTTACCTAATGAACCGTTCAACGTACAAGTGCGCGTTGGTTCTCCGGATTCATCAAGACCTTACTCGCCACTAAGCAAAGACACTAATGAAATATTTTCACCAGCTAAATGTATATGTAAGGATTCAATTAAACCTAGTACATCTAAGAAAGATCCAGTCATGGCTGCGCTAGAAGCGTATGAAGCTGAGATGAAGCCACTTCGACAGGCGCTTACTCAACTCCAGCAAAAAATACAGAATTTAGATATGCCAGAAATGAAAGGATGCTGGTGTGCCACAAAGAAATCTCAGCAACCACAACGTCTCTCTGCTTATGGGCAACAACCTCAAACTATCCGCAGCAAAGTTTCTATTAAAGGTACCAATTCGCAAGTAACAAGAGCTGCTATTAGAATAAAACCCACCGGTTACGGGGGTTCAAATAACAACCAAGGGACTTGTCCTTATTTTCAACCAGCTTCATTTCAAACAGCCTCGCCACCTTCTTATTACGGCGCTGTTCCATATCCAGTACCTCCTCCCTTACAACCGTACGGACCAAATTATATGCCTCCTCGAAGTGCGCCTCAGTACGGCTATCGTCCACCTGGTAATGAATATGGTCGCAGGCGATCGAGCAGCTCCACCACGTACAGTAGCAGTTCTCAAGATAAGTACAACAAAAAATCCAAAAAAGATCAGTTATGTTCCGCTTGTGGAAGAAAACAAAACAAAAAAGATATAGCCATGCAGGCTAGCCAACGTGCCATGTACCCTGATCACCGGGGCAGAAGTAATCAAAACAAAGACAAAAGTTGTAATTCGTGTACTTCCAACAATGATGATAAAGGCGGTAGTAAAAAATATAAAATTAAAACAACGATATCTGCTCGATCTGCATCAGAGGGAAACACAACTGACTATGAAGAAAACAGTCAGTGTATTACTAGTGATACAGATGACACTATCAGTTGCCCAGCGTTATGTCCATCGTCCAGTAAGCCCTCAGAAAAGAGACGCAGTAAAGGTAGATCAAAGAAAAAAGGCAAAGCGAAGAGAGATTCCTCCCAAAGATCTGCAGAGGACGTATTGGGTCAAAAACAAGCATTAAAAACTGGTCCAAGTGCTAGTTCCAGCGTTTGCCCCGACGACTGTAACTGGAAAGCACAAACTAGTGCAAGTGGACACACAATTACAAAAGTGTCCAGTAGATCCAGAATTTCCATTAAATTTCCGTTTAAGTGAATTCATATGCCTGTAAGTTATTTTTTTTTTAAATGCAAATGTGGTTCGTTACCTGATACATTGTGGTGTTAAAAACTGTTAAAGTCCGTTTTATTACTGTATATAATCATTTCAATTTCAATATTTTGTATTAAAGATTAGTCAATATAATGTAACAAGTAAACTACTATTTTAAATTTAGTATTGCATTAAATTTAATTTAAAAATTTTATACCACTGATTTTATACAACGTTAATTGTTTCAAAATATTTTCAACTTTTTAAAAGTTTTTTTTTCTAATTAGGCCTCAAATACCATACTTTAAGCCAATAAATTTCTATTTTTGTCATCTTTAAGCAAATAGAGGAGAGCGTCTCAAAACCATTACTAAATTAACGTGTTTTACTAATTTTTATTATTAATACACCTAATGAACCCACATGTTTTTTAAATAAAACACACAAAACAAAGTGGTACAGCCAAAAAAATATATTTAGCAAAATAAAACTGTGTACATTATGTAATAAGCTTCTGAGAAGTAGAATATAATAAACAGTATCTTCAAATTCGAACTGCATTATACGTTTAATGCTGGGTACACATACAACTGCAAGCTTGAGAAGCATGCATCATCAATCATTTTGTACAGGTTTGCTTGAGTGTCTGTAGCATAATTTTGCGCAAGCATTTTGATTGTACAAGCTGCTTGAAGATTGATTGAATTTTGATTATGCATGCTTGACAAGTGGCTACATTGGCGCAAGCAAAACGGAAGGTGTGTACCGAGGATGTGCAGGCTTGTACAAGCGAACGTCAGTCGAGAGTGAGCTCTGTGGTTGTGACATTAGGGCTGGGCGATATATCGATATATCGATAAATATCGATATAATTTTGATATCGATATATCGATATCCGACATTCCGATATATCGATATTTTGAGGGCGAGAAGCGTTTTTTTTTTTTTAGGTCACCAATTTCTTTTTTCACTTTTTACTGACTTTTTTAGCTTCGCGCCGCTTTTATATCGAAATTTCGATATGTCGATATATCGATATAATTTCGATATCGTCCACCCCTAGTGAACATCATGTCTAGCGATTTGAAAAAAGGCAACCGTGAATAATTGCGTGCAGATTTCATATGTGCATACCAGTGGCGTACGCAAGGGGGGGAATTAGGGGGATAAATTTCTCCCGAAAGTTTGAAATGAACTAAAACTATTATTACCGCATTTCAATATTGCGTGGCAGACTGCTTTTCCATACATATAAAATATATGTACCTATATGTTTGTATATTTTACTCATAAATGCTATTTTTGGGTACGTTTAGCATTGAAAATTTAAAAAAAATGCCTTTGGCGCTGTTACCCGGGGAGCTGCCGCCCCTTGGACCCCCGCAATTTTTTTTACAATTCTTTTCTTGTTTCTAGCCTTTCTAGATTAACTTCTAATTACACCATTACCATGCCCCGCTTGAAATTAGTCAGTATTATTTTTGCAAATTAAAACAATATCCCCCGCTGAAATATTTTTTTGCGTACGCCACTGGTGCATACCAAAGTCAGCCATGTCTTTCAGCACCTTGTTTAAAAGCATGGCAGGTTTCAGAAACTATGTGATTTAGTTAGTGCCTGTGGTGAAATTATGGTTGAGTATTTGAGGTCTTCATAACTCCTTCCAGTCGCGAGAAATCTCAATGTTGCTGTTAATCTTTCGTGGGGAGATATGGCTCTTATGATCGTATCATTCTTTTTAATCAACGTTGTTACGAGTACCAAAAGGTTCAAATATTTTTTATTTACCAATCACGTTTCTTGTTTTGCGTTTTTCTCTTGTACACAAGGACAATAGCAGCCGCGAGCACTTCGTCGTCTGAGCTCGACAAATTCCAAGCATAAACTGGCGCTTGCCAAGCACGCTTGTCTTGTACCGTGTGGTGGCGAAGGGAAAATTGTGCATGCTTGTACAAAAAGATTGATGATGGATGCTTGTCAAGCTTGCAGTTATGTGTGTACCCACCTTAAAGGGGGCTACACACCTTCCGTTTATATGTGCAGTTTATCACCTGTGACGTCATGCCTGAGCGATACTGTGTGAACTGCACAGTTTGGACCGGTTTTCACGCAGATAAAAAGTCTGCGCATTCGGACTCTCTTTTGCGACAACCTGCGCAGTTTATGCAGTTTATCGTACAGTTTGTACAGTTGCCGTCAGGTTACCGTCCGGTTTTTGTAAGGTACCTGAGCCGAATAACCCAGCACTAAATAAGGCCTACTTTTGAATTTACAGCTTAAAAACGCACTGTACCTACGTCCGGAGTTTGTGTTTAAAAGATGTGTTATGAGAACCAGTTAAAAGGGCCTCAGTCGTTTTGAAAAAGACCAAGACACAATGGTCGAAACGTCAACTACTTCTAAATATAGAAGACGCGGTTCCAAACCTGGAAACCAAGATTGTATTACGTAAATACTTGTTTCAACCGAATAAATATACGTTTATTAATTTATTTTCTATAAAGAAACTGATATTAAGTCAATTATAAAAACATTCACAAATTTTACATACGCAGTTAGGTATGTGTGATTTGCGTATTAAGAATTGTTTTTCCTTCGACCCCCCGGCTCAGATCGACCCCTACTTTTGTTAAATAGACCCCTGGGGGTTATTATATAGGCCACTTTGGCGACCTCTGGTTTAGTGCAACAAAACTTTGTGACGCAGTGAGTGCACGTGTCGTTTTTATAAAAATCCGCTATAACAAATCGTAAGTATTTCAAAAAGTTTGTTAATTATACTGTATTTTATGCTTTTATATGACAGATTATAATATTATTCAACTTCCCAACTGTAGAAAATAACAAATTTATATGTGAATAATTTGGAATTTATATATTTTTTAGGAACGACGCATTCATCAAATAAGGCCCAGGTAAATGGATGGTCATTGGGCCTTTTTGTTACAGTTGATATTATGGTCAAAAAAAAGGCCAAAACAACCAACAAGAAAGAAGTAAAAAAAGTTATGTGTTGGGCTTACACCAGAGGACAAAGATTTTCAATACTGCTAATTTTTGAGAAGCTAAAAGTACGCGCAAATGGCAAAATTTTTAAAAGATAATTACTAAGTTTGTTACACGAATATCGGCCACTTAATAAAGAAAGCCTATACTCGTACAACAAGAACGGGTGATTCGGACTCGCGGCTAAGTCAGACGAGAAGGGGTAGGTCCAGATTAGAACTAAACTTGTAGATATCAAAAGGGCGCCACACTATTTATTCTGTAAGGTAAAATAGCGAAAAAACCTAAGGAAAGAAATAAAAGAACTCGTAGGCTTGAACGGTATATGCCTTTAATAACACCAAACACAAAAATGAAAATAACAAACAAAATATAGAACGCACTTGACAATAAAATGGTCCTCGCCTCAACAGACTTAGAAGGCCACTACGAAGAAACCCTTCGTTATAATTAAACCTAAATAAAATATGTACGACGAAATAAGATCGGTCCTGTTCCGGGGTTTGCAAGTACCTATATAAAAAAACACCAACATATATTTATACCTGTATGTAAGACTGATAACACAACGTCAATAAAGTGGAAGAGCTCTCCAACCCATCAAAACTGTGGCAGTAAAATCGCCAAGCGGTAACGTAAATAAAAAATACCTTGCAAACCGAAAACGGTCTCTAACTTATTAATCGTAGCTTTCAAATAAGAATTTAGTGACACCAAAGCCACTCAAAGGTTGTTGAGAACGTAGGATGTATCATGGACGTAAGGTCCTGTTAACAACAATATAAGAATTGATTTAAACGTCAATAAATGACACTAGCAAAAATACAACGTAATGAACTAAACGTTAATACATAACGCCAAAGCAAAACAGTGAACTAACTATAGTACGAGCTGAGGGCTCTACAATAGTTAACGTAAGATAATAAAAATATTAAGAACGTAGCTAGTCGGGGCTTAAATATGTAAGCTTAGCTTTCGATGAGCCGCCGAAGGCACGATGAAAGAGAAGAGGGCCGGAACTGCTGTCCGTAGTCCAAACTAACAGATAAACATCCACGGAACCAATCTTCAACGGAGTATCAAACGTCCGATCACAACGTTAAACGAAACTTGGAGAAAAGGACTGAGCTTAACCTCCAGCTCAAAGCAAAACGTACATCCAAACGTTACACAAACGAAATATCAGCCAATTTAAGTACGAAACGTAAACACCTAAAAAGAAACGAAATGTAAGATAACCTCCAATTTTCACGTGGCTTGAAGAAAAGATTTACCTGTTTTATGTGCCGCTAAATAATCCAACGGTTTTATTTGGCTGGACCAAATTCGCCGTACGCGTGACTACAAAAGTCGAGATCCACCAAAATTTACAATATTTCCCTGGATATTCACCCTGCACAAATCACAGGTGTATCACCAAACCAGACAATAACCGGAAGTGCGTGAACGGTAGACAATACCAATTGACATGCGTGAAAATATACTAGACACTGGAGCTACTAAAATAAGCCGAAACTATTACTCATGGGACCTAACTCCCAATCGGACAATAGTAACGTAACAAATCCCCCCCTTACTAGAAGGAAAAATGAAGAAAAAGGAAAAAAAAAAATTCTTTCCTAAAAGAAAAGTAGTAATACAAAGAAATCAAAAGAAAGAACCGAAAGGTCCAAGAGAAAACCAAAGAAAACCGCAACTTCACTTGAAAACCCTAGTGTGAGTCGGCACACCTTCCACGCTACACGCTTGTTGGGAGCAGGGGGAACAAGGATACCTCGCTCAAGATCTTCGTCGCGTCGTGGCCATCTATGTCATCCCACACAACAAGTGGAGACCAAGCGCCACCAACTACACTTGAAAGCTTATTCAAGCGAAATCGGAACAAAAGAGAAAACAGCTTAACCTACTAATACAGCGCCGATAAGGACACCGAACTGAAACTAAAGAGGTATAAAGCTATCGGCTTATCCTCGAAAATTTAAGCGAAATCGGAACAAAAGAGAAAACAACTTAACCTACTAACACAGCGCCGATAAGGACACCGAACTGAAACTAAAGAGGTATAAACCAATCGGTTTATCCTCGGAACTGGTAAGAAATATATCACGGACTTTGGGCGAAGAAAAGCGCTGTCGTGATCCACCTGTCCAGGAGAGATCACACAGTGAAACCAAAAGACAGCAGTCATCCGTCACTCATCTACTCTGACAGAGGCGGCTCGGTCTGAGTCCAAAGAGTCAGGGTTCCGAGAACTGATCGCTTGTCGTCATGTTCACATTTATCCATCATCAGTCATTTCCAGAAAGAAGAAAGTTCCAAAGAACGACAAAAGAAAAACAAAGCGAGTGTTTAGGGGGCTTTTACCCCTGGTAACTACACACCCTTGGCCAATTCTTCATCCTGAACCAAGAAGGAGAGAAAGCAGAAAGAAACAGAGAAAGACAACACAAAGTGAGTGTTTAGGGGGCTTTTACCCCTGGTAACCACACACCCTTGGCCAATTCTTCATCCTGAACCAAGAAGGAGAGAAAGCGGGTGTTTAGGGGGCTTTTACCCCTGGTAACCACGCACCCTTGGTCAATTCTTCATCCTGAACCAAGAAGGAGAGAAAGAGAAAGAACAGAAAGTTACGAAACGTCGAATGGTGAAGCCGAGACATCGACAAATACGAACAGAGAAACTGTCAGTCCAAAGAAAATCCCAGTAGGGAAAGCAACTAAGTAAAGAGAAAGTGAACCAACAAGTAACAGAGAAATGTCGTATTAGTCTTCAGCGAGATAAGGCTTCATATCTTGAACATGCCAGGTGCCTACGTCTTTACCAGACTCGTCAGCTAACTGGTAAGTCCAAGGAGACACACGTTTCAAAACAGTAAAGGGACCAATAAATTTCGCAGCGAGTTTGGCGTTGATGTAAGCAGCGGCGTTGGATGAAGCAAAGTTCCTGCGCCACACAAGTGAGTTTACAGCAAACTCGACTGGGCGTCGACGAAGATTGTAACGTCGGCTAGCTTGTTCGTAAGCCTTGTTCAATCGATCCTTGATATCCAAACGAAGTTGTTCTATGCCTTTCGTTCGTAAGCCAGGTTCGTCAACAGTACGATCAGGGTCTTCGATCGGTTCATTGAGATCGGGTGGTCGTCCCATGTGATCTCCATATAGATGGTGCTCACGTCCGAAGTTAGCAAAGAAAGGAGAGTGACCAATTACTTCATGTTTGGACGTGCGAATAGCACACGCAACTTTTGGCAATAGCGAATCCCACTTTCGGTGGTTATCCGCAACATACGAAGAAAGCATAGTTTTTAGTACGCGGTTAATGCGTTCTGCAGGATTAGCTTGCGGATGGTAAGGAGCATTAAATAGAATTTTAGAACGATAGCGTTCACATAGAGAACCAAACTCTCTACTACGAAATTGTACACCATTATCACAGATAATGTACTGCGGTGTACCATAAACTAAAAAAATTTCATCTTCTACAGCGCGACAAACCGTAGCAGCTGTAGCACGACGAAGAGGAAAGAAGCAAGAGTATTTAGTAAAGCAATCAGCGACAACAAGAATAAAGGTATAGCCTTTAGGCGAACGAGGAAGAGGTCCTACAATATCGATGCAGAGGAACTGCCAAGGACGAGAAGGTTTAGCACGAGGTACCATAAAACCATAAGGTTTCTTCTGTTCTACCTTATGTGCGGCACAAACTGCACATCTCCGGACATATCTGGCAACAGAGGATCTCATTTTAGGCCAATAGTAACGTGTGGCCAAACGCTCAAACGTTTTGAACACACCAGCGTGACCGGCAGTTGGTAAGTCATGGTTCTCATTGATGAGATCTCGACGAAGTTCCGTAGGAACAACAAACTTCCAGTTATCGCATTCCGGATCGAGCCCACGAATACGAGGAGAAGTATACTTAAAGACCTTACCATTGTCGACACGCCAAACAGGATATTTATCCGGGTTGGTTTCGATAGAGGTACGTAAGCGACAATACCACTCATCAGAAGTCTGAAGTGGAGGAAGAATAGTGGCAGGTTCCACGACATCAAGTTTAGGAACAGAACGAGACAAAGTATCTGGAACGACATGATCTTTGCCCTTGCGATGGACTATTGTGAAGTCGTACTGCTGTAGTCGTACGCTCCACCGAGCAAGGCGTCCAGAAGGATCCTTAAGATTATTAAGCCAAATCAAGGAGTGGTGGTCAGTGACCACAGTAAAGTGAGCACCTTCGATATATGGTCGGAATTTTTCTATGGCCCATACGACTGCGAGACATTCTTTTTCCGTGGTGCTATAATTACGCGCTGCTTTCTGCAACGAACAGCTAATATAACTAACTGCATGTTCGCCGTCATCATGCGTTTGGGTCAAGATAGCACCTACACCATAATCTGAGGCATCAGTCTGAATAGTAAACTCCTTGTTAAAATCAGGACAGCTAAGAATTGGAGCAGCAATAAGAGCTTCCTTAATGGCCGTAAAAGCTAGTTGACATTCGTCACTCCAAAGAAAGTTAGCATTCTTTTTAGTAAGAGAAGTAATAGGAGACACAACGGTAGAGAAATTAGGAATAAAACGTCGGTACCACGATGCCATTCCTAGGACACGACGTACTTCAGTAACGGAAGTAGGAATAGGTAAGTTAAGAATAGCAGAAACCTTTTCTGGGTCCACATGTAAACCCTGTTTATCGACAACATAACCGAGATAGCGTAATTCGGGACGGCAAAAGTGACATTTATCTCGACGAACAGTAAGACCAGCGTCCATAAGTCGTTTGAAGACTTCCCGAAGGACGTCCAAGTGCTTATCAAAGTCATTAGTGACTATGACAATATCATCGAGATAGACAAAGACATGAGGTTCTAGGTCTGCGCCGATAACGCGGTCGATCAGCCGTTGCCACGTGGCTGGAGAATTATGTAACCCAAAGGGAAGGCGTCGGAACTGAAATAAACCTCTATTTGGTACAGTAAAGGCAGTAATAGGTCTAGACTCAGCTTTAACAGGAATCTGCCAATAAGCAGTTTTAATATCCAAACTAGAAAGAAACTTAGCGTCACGTAGACGATCTAGAATATTAGATATATATGGAAGAGGATACGCATCACGTTCAGTGACTTTGTTTACCTTGCGATAGTCCACACAGAACCTATAAGTACTATCTTTCTTTTTGACAAGCACAATGGGTGACGCCCACGGTGACTGTGATGGTTCGATAACACCTTGCTCCAGCATGGCGTTCATTTCAGCATCCACAAACTTTTGTAGTGCTGGGGAGATAGGGTAGTAACGCTGTTTGATGGGTTCAGCGGTAGTACGAATTTCGTGTTCAACAAGGTTCGTGCATCCTAAAGTCGGTTTCATAACAGAAAAGATATCCCTAAGCAACGAAGAAAGAAGAGACATCTGCCTTGAGTCCAAGTGACTATGGTCAGTAATGGAAGCAATTTCTAGCTCTTTCCTATCGCTAAACGTCCATCCTCCATTACGGATATTGGGAATGATTCCCAATTTCTTCCAAAAGTCAACACCTAAGATAAGAGAATGAGGTAGCGAAGGTATAACTAGAATTTCGGTCAGGACAACGCGTTTCTCTACTACTACAGGAACACAAAGTAATCCCAAAACGGAACAGGATACGCCATTAGCGACAGTACACTCAGGAATCGAAGAAGGCAACAAAGTTAAATCAAAAGACTTGAGTACGTCCCAACCGGAACGACCAAGTATAGTACGGGAAGCACCAGAGTCTAATAGACCTAGAAAAGTTTTCCCAAAAATCTCTACAGATAAATAAGGGCGTTCGTCACCCTCAGAAGAAGCTAAAAGAAAATCTAAAGCGAATTTAGATCGAATGTCTAAGTCAGAAAAGGAATCCGAGATTGCAGTACTAGAAGAGAAAGGTGAGTCAGTCACTCGGGTCGACGACTCACAAGTTAGTTTTCCGAAGGCTTATTACTGTTACATTTCGGACAAGTCCGAGTAGTGTGGTTCGGTTGGCCACACTTATAACAATGACGTTTCTGGGGTTGGGGACAAGAAGGAGAAACATGACCGGTTTTCCCACAATTCCAGCACGTCATGGAAGCGAGAGGTTTAGAAGAAGAAACAGGAACAGTCTTTGAACATACCGTAGTCGAGGTAGAAAGAGACGCGACAGGTTTAGTACGTTCAAGAGAAGAAGGAACATCAACTTTATCGACACGTTGGCGAGAAGATCGTTGCGCACACGCTAAGTCAGGTTCCAGCAAAGGTTCGGATCCAGATCGAGGTTCAAAACGTCGATTTCGAATCTCTGCATCCTCTAACGTGCGTAACAAGGAAATGAGTTTAGTAAAAGTAGTTGGTTGTTGGAAAAGTAAGCTTTGCGAATATTTAGGACGTAGATTGCAGATAATACGATGAAGTTGTTCAGACTCAGAAGGAATGAAGGTCAATCTGCGAAATAAATTACGCATAGCAGCGACAAATAAAGTTGGGCGTTCGGAAGATCCTTGTAAGCGATTGTAGATTTCTTGTTTCAATCTCTCGTCATAATCTGATGGTAAGAATGCTTGACGAAGATTAATAACTAGAGAATTCCAGTCGCGAATATCCTCACGCACCGAACGATACCATAGAAGAGCATCGCCTTCAAACAGGTCGATAGCCGAAAAAAATAATTGAGAGGTAGTAACATTACGTGCTATTCTTAGTTCTTCAACACGTTCCAAGAAAGAGCTAACGGAAGCATCGCTTCGTCCACTAAACGTAATGCCCCATTTCGAGACAGGAACAAACCGTGCAGAAAATATTTGAGAAACCGGAGGAACTAGAATATCGCCTTCGTCGGACGAGTCATCTGACGCATGTGTCACCGCATTACGAAGCGGAGTACTTGTGGTTGGTGGAACAGTCTGATCGCGTAACGCGCGTTTGTAAGCGTTTTCGAAATCTGATTTAAGCTCAAGCGCACGCAGTCGAAGCGCATTAAGTTGACTTTTCATCTCGCCGGTAGTCGGGTTAGCGAGTTCAAGGCGTCGATCAGTATGTTTCATCAGCGCCGATGTTCGGCGGAAGCACGCAGCTTTCGTATCACCTTCAAAAGTTTGAAGTGCCGATTCTAACTCAATTAAATTTCTAGTAATAGCTGCACTATCGTCTTTAAACTCAACAGTATAGGCAACTTGCGATAGCGATTTTTCTGAATCTAATTTAAGCACGCCACGAACTGACTTTCTCATCTCGGCTACTGTAGCGGACGGAAACCCACGGCTCGTTAACTCATACGCGAGCTCAACTTGATTCAGAGAGTCAATAAAATCTTTCCAAATGCACGACGGTGCCATTGTATCTAGTCAAGATCAGTAAAGTATAACAAGTAATTAACTTTCCTTCGAGAAGGAAGAAAACAACCCAAAAAGAAAGAAAAAGCAACTAAATAGCCTAAAAGAGAAAAAAATTATTTGGACTAAATTTTTGACCGAAACTGTACCTACGTATCAAGTCTGGTCGCAAAAGACTTCCAAAAACCTAAAAAGCGATAAAAGAAAATTTGGACAAGAATTTTTACTGGCTCTGTATATAGAAAATGTGCTAAATTGCATAGAACCACCTAAGGAATCTATAGAACCAATAAAAAAAAAAAAAGTGCAAAATTGTTGTTCCACCCTGTATATCAGAAATCCCGAAAACCAGGTAGTAACAACGAAAACGTCCAGCAGAGGAGTCAAAACCTAAAGAATCGTCGCGAAGCTAGGATAAATGTATGCATATAGGATTAGGAACGCCTAGATATATGCAACACACGTAGCAAGATATAAAATTCTAGAAAGATAACAACAGAAAAATTTTCAAAATAAAGGCAATTATCAAACAAGTCCCTAAACGAGTAAAGTACAGTTACACAAAGCCAATAAGGTTTAGTTACACAAGGCCCTTAACGTTGGGCGTCAATTTTGTTACACGAATATCGGCCACTTAATAAAGAAAGCCTATACTCGTACAACAAGAACGGGTGATTCGGACTCGCGGCTAAGTCAGACGAGAAGGGGTAGGTCCAGATTAGAACTAAACTTGTAGATATCAAAAGGGCGCCACACTATTTATTCTGTAAGGTAAAATAGCGAAAAAACCTAAGGAAAGAAATAAAAGAACTCGTAGGCTTGAACGGTATATGCCTTTAATAACACCAAACACAAAAATGAAAATAACAAACAAAATATAGAACGCACTTGACAATAAAATGGTCCTCGCCTCAACAGACTTAGAAGGCCACTACGAAGAAACCCTTCGTTATAATTAAACCTAAATAAAATATGTACGACGAAATAAGATCGGTCCTGTTCCGGGGTTTGCAAGTACCTATATAAAAAACACCAACATATATTTATACCTGTATGTAAGACTGATAACACAACGTCAATAAAGTGGAAGAGCTCTCCAACCCATCAAAACTGTGGCAGTAAAATCGCCAAGCGGTAACGTAAATAAAAAATACCTTGCAAACCGAAAACGGTCTCTAACTTATTAATCGTAGCTTTCAAATAAGAATTTAGTGACACCAAAGCCACTCAAAGGTTGTTGAGAACGTAGGATGTATCATGGACGTAAGGTCCTGTTAACAACAATATAAGAATTGATTTAAACGTCAATAAATGACACTAGCAAAAATACAACGTAATGAACTAAACGTTAATACATAACGCCAAAGCAAAACAGTGAACTAACTATAGTACGAGCTGAGGGCTCTACAATAGTTAACGTAAGATAATAAAAATATTAAGAACGTAGCTAGTCGGGGCTTAAATATGTAAGCTTAGCTTTCGATGAGCCGCCGAAGGCACGATGAAAGAGAAGAGGGCCGGAACTGCTGTCCGTAGTCCAAACTAACAGATAAACATCCACGGAACCAATCTTCAACGGAGTATCAAACGTCCGATCACAACGTTAAACGAAACTTGGAGAAAAGGACTGAGCTTAACCTCCAGCTCAAAGCAAAACGTACATCCAAACGTTACACAAACGAAATATCAGCCAATTTAAGTACGAAACGTAAACACCTAAAAAGAAACGAAATGTAAGATAACCTCCAATTTTCACGTGGCTTGAAGAAAAGATTTACCTGTTTTATGTGCCGCTAAATAATCCAACGGTTTTATTTGGCTGGACCAAATTCGCCGTACGCGTGACTACAAAAGTCGAGATCCACCAAAATTTACAATATTTCCCTGGATATTCACCCTGCACAAATCACAGGTGTATCACCAAACCAGACAATAACCGGAAGTGCGTGAACGGTAGACAATACCAATTGACATGCGTGAAAATATACTAGACACTGGAGCTACTAAAATAAGCCGAAACTATTACTCATGGGACCTAACTCCCAATCGGACAATAGTAACGTAACAAGTTAAAAATAATTGTGATGTTCTAGAGTAGAGTAAACTCTTAAGGTATACTGTTTTTGTAAAAATAATCATTTAAAACTGATTTAGAAGATAATGTTCGGTTTCTTTGTTATTCCGAATTTATTTTTACTTTGGGTCTTAAAATATACTAACGCATATAATATGGCCCAATATGAGAGTTTAGAAAAACATTTTTTTTTTGTTCTTTAAATTATATTATATGTAGAAGGCATATTTTATTTTTGTTACTAATGGAAATAAAGAATTTAATCTCACTTGCTGTATTTTAATGTTCCTCCAAATAAAATTATTAAAAATGAATATTAATTAAGTGGGCCTTATTCAGCTCCTACCTACACAATGACTATGGTCTCAAAAAAATATTCGCTTTTAGCATTTATTGCTTCTCTCAAGACTGTCCTTTTTTCCAATGACGGGAGCAACATCGCTCAATAAAATTTGAAATGCATTTTCGTCTATCCTTAGGTAATTGTTATAATCGTTAATTTCCCCTCCTTCTTGTAACTTATTCAGTAAATGGTAATCACTGGGCAAAACGCTTCTTTGCAGATACCAATCTTTGCACCATCGTTCACGGCGTTTTTTCCTTTTTCCTTCTTCTTCTTCTTCTAGTAACATAGCTGCAATTATGCAAAAAACTGCGGCTCTTCTTTTTCTGTCACCCATTGAACTTTATTTATTTTAGAACATACTTAGAACCAAACCCGTCGAAAGTGAAGAGAGAACTGAAGAAAAATCGAACGGAACTGAGGCGAAACTGAAGGTATCCCACACACCTTCAGTTCAGATAAATGTACAGATATTACAGTTATTTACGACAGATAACTGCGCAGATAAACGGAAGGTGTATAGCCCCCTTAAAACGTTGTTTTAAAACATGTTTTATTTAAGATTAATTAAAACGAGAAAATGTAAGTTACGTCGATTAAAATTACTTAATTTAATTTAATTTGTTTTTATTTTATTTTTGTGTACTTAACACTAATTACAGTTATTATAATATAAAAGTGAATACAATTTTGTTCACGTTTTTAACATTTGAATTTAGCGGGTGCCAACGTCTTACCGATTGAACACATTAGTAGGGGTTTACTCTTCACGAGGTCGCTGCAGTAGTTTAGTAAGTAATTGAACTATCAAACTGACGTAAAATAACCATTCCATGTTGAGGTCGTTGTATGTGAATCATCATATTGTGAGACAAATTTCGTATATTAATTGAAATAATTAGTTTTATTTAATTTTAAATATAATCTGCACATGTTTTAAGTGTAATACGTGGAAGTGTAAACGTAAGATGTTGGTTTTAGTTAACCATAAAATAATTATCTCTTCAGATCAAATCAGCTGACCTTGTTTTATTAGTGTGTGTTGTTAATTAATGCAATAAAAATATAACAATATGATATGTGAAGCTATTGAGAGACGCTCTGAAAGCTCGTATAATGGAGAACTCGATACAACTTAAAATGATGCATAATATCAAGTGTAAATAATAAACAATTTGCCATGAACAGAGGTTTCTATAATACGGGTGCACCTTTTTTGTACACGGTGAGTTAGTTAGTTTTACGTTACACTCATTAAAAAATATAAAATTGTACTTTTTAATGTATAGTGCATAATGTAGCAAGTCTAGCATATTAATAATATAGTAGTTAATCGAACTCATTGCACCAGCTCGAATGAGGCATTGTTGATATTCATTCTTATCCAGATGTCTAGTTTAACAGAAAAGTGTTAGCTTAAATTAAAGCAGTCACCAACTTAAGCAAATAAAACTGCAACAGATCAACCCTAGAGCAAACTGCCTAGAAAAATTATAAACTATGCCTACTTAAGCTTTCAAAAGAATTTCTGAACTTTGTAAGTAGGTACACATCTTGCTTTGAAGTGTTTGGCTTATTGTTAGTAATTATTGGTTTACCTAATGTTAAGTTTAACAAAATGAAGTAATTTAATATTTAATGAATCGTATTTTGAGAAAGAAAAGTTTCTGAACAGGAAATATGCTGGCTATACATCAAATTTATCTACACATTTTATTGAAAAAATGATGTCTCTACATTAAACCAATTTTTTTAAAGGTGAACAAGAGCTCTTGGAATTTTCTTGATTCGCCATAGAAACATGTAGAATTCGCTTCTAAAATAAGTAAAATATTAAAATTGGAACATTCTTTCATTAACTTATTATTGATTGAATGCTTTTCAGTACCTAGATCCAATTTTGAAGTAGTGGTTTTCGTAGGTAATTATTAATATTCGTTGTAACTTAAAATTAAAAGTTTTGTTACATTTCTAAAAATGTTTTGAAAACGTGAAAATTTAATTTACAACAATAATTTAATATTGCTATTTGGTTATTTTAATTTATCGTAAAATTAACTTAGTCAACATCTATGCATTATCAAAGTAAAATCGTTAATCTTACCTAAATAAAACTTGGATCAATCCAGGGCCGGTGCAAAAGTATCTGACGCCCCTGGGCAAAAAAAAACTTGGCACTGCTGTACATATACGTGTAATATGTTTTTGGGGATTTACCCAAACGTCGAGCAGCAATAGAACAAATTTAAACGCGAGTGAATCCCCAAAAACATTTATATTTGTAAAAATAATGTCATTATCAGGGGTTTGGAGCGGAGCGCGGAGCAGTGGAGCAATGGGTTTTTGGCCGGAGCGGGAGCGGAGCCCGTAGCAAATAATTTTGATTGCTCCACTGCTCCACTTTACTGTAATAAACTACAATATTTTTTTTATGAATTATTCTCGTGGCTATAGTATTTAATAAAATTATAAATAAACTAAATTTAATTTTTTTGAAGTAAAATTATTATAATGTAACTATTCTGAATATTAATTTTCATTATTTTGTATTTGAATTTTGAAAAATATTGAAGAACTTTTTTTTTTTTTTTTAACTTTTGAAGATCAATAATTTGTTCATTTATTTCACTTCACTTGTTTCTTAGGGTCAAATAATGTTTGGTCCATTTCCACATATCTCATAAAATTTTAGCTTTGTTTTAAAAAACAAATTTTTAAATAAAAAAACTTATTTTATTAATATTTGGAGCGCGGAGCGGAGCGGGAGCGGAGCTGGAGCAGGCATCTTGATGCCGGAGCGGAGCTGGAGCGGAGCAACTAAAAAATTGGACTGCTCCAAACCCCTGGTCATTATGAACTTTTAAGTATTTTTAAATAAATTAAAACTAATACATTTGTACATATATATGTACATGGTTACTCCTAATATTTGTGTAAGAAGAAAATGTTTACGTATGATATACAAAAATTAAGAAACGTTAATTTTTCGGGCTTTTGCTTTGGCGAAGTTTTGAATTAATTGATCTATATCGATTGTGATGCTGTTTCATGCTCTATTCCAGTGATGTCCAACCTTTTTGAGGCTGGGGGCTATTTTAACTACTGCAAAAGTTTAGCGGGCTACTTAATGGTAGTAATCTCTTACTTCCCCATCATGGCAAAAAATTAAAACTCAAAAAATAGGCATTTGAAACAAGAAAACTTTATTTAATACAGTTACAATATACCTATGATTATTCATGTGAAACTTGCTACTGTTTATTTTCTGATAGTGTTTTTAAAATCCGATTCATAAAGAGATTTATGTATTACTATTTTCAAACAATTATGAACATTAAGTTTTTTATTGGTAAGACCATTCCTATCTTTTGTTTTGATGATATTTAGCTGCGAAAATGTCATTTCACAGAAGTATAAAGAAGCAAAATACAAGTTTTTTTCCGCACATTTTCTAAGATTCTGATATATGACAGGGTCGGGTCTGTTGCTTGCCTAAAACCATAATTTCCAATAGCTTTTAGTTGGATGTCATTTTTTAAAATTATTATTGCAAATTCTGGTTTGCCGACAAACGTAAACTTTTGCTTAAGTGTAGCTTACGTCAAAATGCGAAAAATAATAATAGTGGTTCGATTTGCTTTAGATCCTGAAAACCTCTATCGAATTTATCTTTAAGCAAGAAGTCATTATGTGCTTTTTTGTCTGATAACTTTTGTCGTTGTCTTCTGTCATCTTTTTTATTGATGGAAAATGTTTAATACCTGAAGGTTCTTTAAATGAGTAACCTATAAGTGCAACTTCTGCTCGCGGGCGCCTCAGAATAGACTGGCGGGCTACCAGCAGCCCGCGAGCTACCGGTTGGACATAACTGCTCTATTCTATAGATAATCATTCCTAAACCAACGAGTCGGTCCTGATACATCGTAAAGCGAGTGTACGTTTTTATAGTTTCAAAATATAAAAAAACTTCTTTCTGAAATTTCTACCGGTACTGGCAATGACGAAAAGTGCAGTTGTGATATGAATAATTAAAAAATAAGTCACCTTAAATTTTTCTTTAAAATCTGTTTTATGCACAAACTGTTTTTTTTTCCAAGTCGAACTCTTTCTTATTCAAAATTAGGCACAACATCTTAATCCTCGGCGATTTTTTCCAGGGGTTTGGAGCAGTCCAATTTTTTAATTGCTCCGCTCCGGCATTAAAATGCCTGCTCCAGCTCCGCTCCATGCTCCAAATATAGTTAACATTTTTTTAAAAAGTTTTTTTATTAAAAAAAATTCCTTTTAAAAACAAAGTTTTAATTTTATTGGATATGTAGAAGTTGGTCAAAAATAACAATATTTGGCCCCAACAAACAAGTGAAGTTAAATAAATGTTTGAAAAACAGATTATTGATCTTCAAACGTTGAAAAAAGGATAAAAAAGTAGTCTTTTTTTAAATTTTACATAATAAACTGGAGCAGTGGAGCAATCAAAATTATTTGCTTCGGGCTCCGCTCCTGCTTCGGGCAAAAACCCATTGCTCCACTGCTCCGTGCTCCAGCTCCGAGCTCCGCTCCAAACCCCTGATTTTTTCCGCATCTGTTAACATTTTTTCAAATCCATCATCATTTCGTTTTTGTTTATGGGTAAGGCTAGCGCCCCCGTATTTTAGCGCCCCTAGGCAATTGCATAGAGTCGCCTAATGGTAAAACCGGCCCTGGATCAATCTAATTTTAGAAAAAAGCTCTTCTGTTATTACGTATTGTGCCTTTAAGTCAAATAAGTCACGTACATTTAATTTGTACGTGGTGTTACTTTGTCAGAACTTTATTGAGGTGTCTTTGTGGACATATCCAGCATTTTTTTGTTGCTATTGAATGTACTTGAACGGAAGCAATAAACATATGTTTAAAATATTCACTCGACGTGCATATTTGATTTGCTCGATTAAAGTAGTTTTCCATTGTTTTTGTATAATATGATTTAGAAATAGCGAGAGCGAAATCAATTAATTACCTGCACGAAATTCTCGTGTAAAAATATTTTGTTCGTAAATATTGCCTTATGGAATAGGCTATATGTACTCCGTTATAATTCTTATCCAATAATGAAGGTTCAAATGTTGTTTTTACGATTTTAGATATTTTTCTTAACAGACAAACCTACCGTGTTTAAACATATTTCCTTTGTGCACAAAAATACTAGCAATAGATTTAAATCTAACAAGCAAAATTTAACTGTTTTTTAAGTAGGTACATAATTTTAATTGAAGTTTCTCGACTCGAACTCGACGCTTCTTAACCTTCTCATGTCGGAAACCATCAAATTTTCGTTGAAGTTCTTGCATTACTATCAGAATACAGCAAAGTTTCGTCCAAATAAAAAAACAGTGAGACAATAAATTTTTACAATTGTTTTTCTTTGCTTGGTGTTTATAAAACTATTCAATTAAAAACAAAAGTTCTCAGCTCTGATTTTTTTGTAGTTTAAGAAATACGAAAGTGACAGCGTCACTGTTGGGAAATTCTACATACATTTTTGATATTATGTCGCTTCATAATTATAAATTAACGGATAAACTACTTGTTTAAGTGAAGAAAAATGTCTGCTTGTGGGTGTAGGTACTCGTGAAGACTGCGTGGGTAATTAATTTTCTTTTTTGCTTTGACTACCTCCTAATAATCTGTCTGCTCAATGCCAAAAGATTGCCATACAAAAATTTAAAAAGTGGTAAAAATAAAACTGTCGCATTTTCTTATCTCATCTGTAATCACCTTAATAATTGCCAACGTGCTTCTTAATACTAAAATTTCTCATTAACAGTAACCGTTTTATAACTTTCCTCACATAACGTTAATTTAACATACGGAATGTTTATGAAAAGGTTATTATACTTTTAATTCCGCTTTCTTTTTTACGCTTTAGTACGCGGCTGATCATAAAATCGTTTTAATATTTAAAGTATTTATCACAACTTATTGTTTGTGCTAGTATTTCTTTTTTTTTCTGTAGTAAGAAATCTTAACGTTTACTGTAAAGGCTTTTAGAATGTTAAAATTAATTTAGTTTTATTTTTTAAATTAAGCTGTTAAACGGTATTTGTACTAAGCGTGTCGAAAAAATTATTGGTGTCAGGACGGCATTATTTTTTTTATTAGTGGTTCATAATTTAAAAACATTTTTATACCTGAAACAATCCTGATTTTCAATGAAATACACTCTGTAGTAACCAAATGTTAACAAATTGTACTATATTTTAATTTTTTACAACATTAAAGGACCATTATTTTATACATTTTATTGCAGTTCGAAAATTAAGGTCAATTAACCGATATTTACGAGTAAACTTCTATTAACCGTTTAAAAATTAACGGAAATCAACGTTTGCACTTATTGAATTTCTCTGTTAGCTTTTGCTTGTATAGAAAAGTAGGATAATTGCTCAATTTTCTAGGTAAAAGCAACTGGTTTTATGAACGTTTCCGCTGTTTCAGGAAATTTAGAGGGTTATTTTTTGTATTGTGGGCTTTTCATTTTCCCACAAAAACTAAATCGCTTGGATTTTTTTTAAATTGAAAAATAAAGAATTTTGAAGTTGAAAAATTCTTCAAATTCGTTTAACAATACTGTAGGTGTAGAGATCTATTGATGTGCATATTAAGAAACCTAGTATTTAGGTTCTCTGTGACTATAATATGTGAGCCACAGTATAGCGCAACCAGAAATGTACCTTGGAGGATGCAAAGAACATTATTAAAATATTCCTGACATATTGTTGTAAAAGTCATAACATTATATACAGGGTGTCCCAGCCAAGACGAATTATTCGATAGCTCTGTTATTAGTTACGATATTAAAAAAAGTTAAATTTAAAAGTTGTTTGCTATCATTTACTACATAACTTAAAATTATTTTCAACTATACACAGTGTTTTGTTTTTGCGCTCTGATACCAAACATTGTTTTTTTATATGGAACACCCTGTATATTTTGCAATTTTTGGATGTAAAATTAAATTCTCTTTTAAAAATATTATCGGTTATTTATGTCTAAAATGAACCGTTTTTGAGTTATTAACGTTTTTTTTTTTAATTTTGACAGATGCAGACCTTTATAAAAATATTTATATCTATTTATTAACATAACAACACCAGACCAATTTACTCTGGTAATTTATTAGACAATACTGTCATAGTGATTGTTGACTAGTTACATTTTTAAAATAATATACAGGATGTTCGTTATACACGGTCCATTTCGCTAAACTTAAAACGCCTATAAATCTTTTTTTTTAAATGAAACACCCTATATATTTTTACATTTTCTTGTAGAAAATTTAATTATCTTTCAAAGTTGTTAAGCATGTTTTATGTCTAAATATAATATTTTTGAAGTTATTTCGTTTCTTATGATTATTTGCGAGTATTTTACCTAAAATATCAGTAGTAGCCTTTGAAAATTCAAAACAATTTGTATGAACTGTCAACCAGAACAGTTAATCGGCAAAATTTCCACTATTATGCCACTAAAAATCCGTATTTTTTAAGAGTTGTAGATATGTCGTAGGCATAATGTGAAATCCGGCATTTTATAAAACGCCTAGGCACAAAACTGTTAGCTTCATTTTTGTTATTTATTTTTAAAACAAACTTTAACCAACCTTTAACCTGACCCTCTACTACTAACCAAATGAATAAGGGTCAGGTTAAAGGTTGGTTAAAGCTTTTTTTTTGTATGAACACAAATGTATGGGTTTAAGAAAAAGTCATAGTTTGCTCGTTTTGCCGGCTTTTTATAAAATGCCTAGGCGTTTTGTAAAATGCCGGATTTCACATTATGCCTACGACAGATACACAGCATAAATGGCAGCAAATAACACCAGCATAAGACCTAGCACACACGGAGCGTGTGTACAATCCACGGTCTACTACACAGGTTGGGAAACTTCCATATAAAACCGACTGAGGCCGGTGACTAGTTCCGTAAATTATCCCACATATGGCGATAAGTCTAAGAACTAGTTGGTGTACAAGATTTTGACATAGTGAGCGATATTTATAAGCTTTTACTTAAAACATTCGCAAAATTTTAATTTAAATAATCAGAGAATGTATATAAAAATATTTTAACCGAATTTTTGTTTAAAATAAGATCCCTCCTAGTGCAACCACAGGTTCTTAAACGTATCGCCATCTAACGGGTATTTATGGCGAATTGTTCTTTGACTTATCGCCATCTAGCGGAAATGTATGTCGAAAAGTTTCAGATTTTTTGACAGGCTTCCTAACATGTGTGGTAGACCGTGGTACAATCATATTATTGAAATAGCTTGCTTATTATTAAAGATAAACCTAACAACCCATACATTGTTGAAACGAGAACAAAAATTTATTTTTAATGGTGTCACAGCCAACTACAGCCCGTATTTAAAATAAGAAAGTTGATGTTATAATAACAAAAACAGATGAAGATGGGTAAAATTTATTAACAAGTTTCAATTTTACGCAATAAGTGTCCAGATGATGTCGAAAATTATTTTGAGTGAATTCAAATACGCAAGTTATTAGCAAAAATCAAAAACGTCAATTTTTGTTTTTTCATTAATAGTGCAAAACTTTATTTATGGAATATTTTCTCTTAAATCATAGATCATTTAGACTCATTTTACCAACTCTGTATCTCTTACCTTTCACGAGATCTCCATGCTGTTCACGATAACTGGGACACCCAGTATATAATTGTGTTTATCACAATGCATACATACAAAAAATTATTTTCTTTTTATTTGTAGAAAGCCATTTTAAGAATTCATCTTCTATTTACTTTGTTTTTTGGGAGGTGCAAATGCACCTCTTTGGTTGCACCCAAGGTGGACTAGATCCATTTCTTTCCATTGTTTTGTTGTTTGTGCATTGTACGATAGATCAAGCATTGCCATGATGTAGACTAAAACTTACAAGTTTATAAGTTTCGAATAGTTATTCAAAGTTTTTTTTGCATTACTTGCAGTGCATGGCAATACTTTCTTCATTCAGCGTCACATTTAAGAAAGAAATGGTTAAACACACAAACCACCAGAGCTTGATTAAATCGGTTATTTCGTATGTAAAAACATAATATAAGTTGATTAAGTTTTGCTTTTTCAATTCTCCCTCGTAGTCATTCGAACCTCCAGGTCCTAAAATTTAAGCTCAACCTATTCAGAATCTCTAGATGTCGTTTTCACACACAACGGCAAAACTGCTGCTGTTGTTGCAGCTGATGTCGCATGCAATGTGTAGTCCACAAATCACTTTCGATAAATACTAATGTATCATTCAGTACTATAAAACTCGATAAAAATGTTACTCATCTACTTTTACTAATAATGTAATAATAATAGATGTACATAGATATTCTGTTGTTTGTTTTGTGTGTGGTCTTTAACAAGATTTCAAACAATTGCTGTGACCCTTTAATCTTTTAACAGTTACAAAAAGTCAACACAATGTAACCGGAAATTGTATTTGTATTTTGACACACACACTATGATCTTTTAAAATAAAATTGCACACGAACCTGCTAATTTTGTTACATTTAACTGTGATTAGCAACAACCGATTAGAAATACTATTGCAGTATGCCACCATTGTTTTATTTAATTATCCTCACGTTTTTTTTTCAATTTCACCATAACAAGTTATCTATTTTTACGATTAATACGTGCCATATGATCACTCGGTATTAAATATACAATTACTTTGTGACTGGAAGGCACTTTCGTTGCATATAAACTAAGAAATATTAGAATTTAAGAAACAAATTGTGGGTAACAATACTTGTTTAATCTCACGTTCTAGATGTAAAGTGATACAAACAATTGCATCATAGCGAATAGCACAACTCAATATGAACTCATTAAGTGCAACTAACTATTTGTACATCTAAACAGGTGTTCTGAAACATATTATTAACGGATGAAGAATTATCATGCACTGCGCGAAATATAGCAGCTGTTCTAAAATTTTAATTGAAGTAAAAATGCGTTTATTCCGTTCTAGCGCAGCTTTTTTAAACAAAGAGCAGTGTCCGTACGACAGATGTTACTCAGAGAGTACTATACAAAAACTAGATTTTAAAAAAATTTACCTATGATTGTCATAAAACAACAATGATAAATAAATGAACAAATAAATATATGGATTAATTAATGCAACAAGTATCTGGTCGTTTTTCTTTAACAATACATAATCCATTTTGCATTCATACAGGGTGTAGACTTGAATCACGCAACATAGCAATTTCCGTGTCCGGAACATTCTTCGCCCTTAATTCTTCGCCCACAATTTTTCCCCTCCACAATTCTTCGCCCACAATTCTTCGCCTACACAATTCTTCACCGCCATAATTCTTCGCCGCCACAATTTTTCGGCGCATACAAGCATATTACAAATTTTGTTTGTAAATGTGATTCTTTTTATTTAGAACGTAATTTTTAGATTTTCTTACATTATGTTAGGTCAGGTCAAGGCAGATTAGGTTAATTTAATTTTTATTCATACTATAATAACACAAACAAGATTAATAATCACAACATACGCTATTTATAGCAATTTTTAAACATAATTTTAAAAGAAGAAGTAATAATATAAAATAAATTTTTCTTAATTTAAGGTATAAGAGCGTCTATTTTTCTTTGCCTAGGGCTATTTACAAGAAACAACTTTAGGCTAATGTAAAATAATCTGTAAAAATTACGTTATAAATAAAAACACATTTATAAATAAAATTTGTGATATGCTTGTATGCGGCGAAAAATTGTGGCGGCGAAGAATTGTGGCGGCGAAGAATTGTGGCAGCGAAGAATTGTGTAGGCGAAGAATTGTGGGCGAAGAATTGTGGAGGCGAAGAATTGTGGGCGAAGAATGTTCCTAGACCCAGCAATTTTAATGGTAAAATTTTAAAAGTCGTATATTATCTCCCCTAATTGTTTTAGAAAACATTGCAAATAGGTTTTTTGTAGAGAAAAAACTTCTGGATACATAAATGTAATCAATATTAATTTTTAGTTTTCCAATGATTGAAAATTAAGCAAATTACAAAACGCGTTTTGACAAAAATCTGTACAGCCTTGGAATTATGCTATGACAACTGCCCAGCCTAATGTCACTTATACTGTCACTTTGACGCGAAGTTTATTCTTAATTATAATTTTTATTATATCTTGGAATGAAAAGATAACTAATTGTGTAAAATAAATGTTTGATAAAATATAATGGATAATTATGAATAAACTTAGCGTCAAAGTGACAGTATAATAGGGTGACCATTCGTCCCCGATTTTGTCCCCGATTTTCATAATTTTTCTATATACATTTAAAATAACGAACATATTGTATTTTCACTATTGCCAAATTATGCAAATCTGTTAGTCTGGCAACATTGTAACAGTGTAACCGCTTATTGGTCACGAAAACTGGAGTGGGGAGTAGTTTGTGAACTTAAAATAAAGTGTCAAATCCGATAAGGTTAGGTTACTTAGGGTTACCAAAGGTCCTTTCTCCTGGAAATATCCTCTTTTTGTAAGGTGCAAAAATGCGTGGCTTTTAAATCCCGCTTTTTAATTTGAATTCAGTTTATTAAAATGAAAGTTATGGTTTGTGATATACGGGAAACGGGAAAATAGATTTTACGAAAGTTAGTTGAGGACCTATTTTTTTGGTAACCCCAGCTTAGTGTCCCCGAAAGTTCGGGGAAAAAAATGGTCACCTTGGGTCACCTTACAGTATAAGTGACATTAGGATATGCATTTGTCAAAGCATTATTCCAAGGCAGTACAGATTTTTGTCAAAACGCGTTTTATAATTTGCTTAATTTTCAGTTATTGGAAATTAAAAAATTAATATTGACTACATTTATAGGTACTTAATTTTTTCTCTACAAAAAACCTATTTGCACTTTTTTTCTAAAATAATTAGGGGAGAGAATATACGACTTTTAAAATTTTACCATTGAAATTATTACTATGTTGCGTGATCCAAGTCTACACCCTGTATATGCTTTATAAGTGTGTAAGAAATATACGATAACACGATTATGTCAGTGTTGACAAGGCCAAGTAAAAATATTGCCGTTGCAGCAAATAGTGGAATTGCGTAAATAAATTATAATAAGGTAATCTGCTTCGATTATAAATCAAGATTACGTGTAGTACATAAATTAAGAATGAGTTGTTATACCATTATCTGTCATCTGTATTATTTGGTCGTACAATATACGAATAATTGTCATTAGTGTATTGATCATATTTAAACTGAATACTATTTTAACTAATAGTTTTTTAATTTTTTCTTAAGACGTTACGCGTTTAACTACCACGCAAAACAAATGCAAGTCTATAACAAAATTTAACACTGAAGTAGTGTGCCTAAGTAATTTAGCCGTAGTCATACTCATGAGCAGCGGTCGCCAAACTTTTTGACCTCACGGACCAGTTAATTCATAATTTAAATCCCGCGGACCACTAATAGGATTTTTTAAGTGTTTAATGCATCTTAAAACATAACTTAACATGATGAGTAAGTATATTCCACATTTTTCTGCGGACCAGCGAAATTTTCTCGCGGACCACTAGTGGTCCGCGGACCACCACTTTGGCAACCGCTGCTCATGAGGATTGTTAATTTAATATTTACCTTTAGAATATAATGTCACACGTACTGCTTCAAGTATTTTTGTACACAACATTATTTGATCAAGTTTGCGAAAACAAATTTAACGCATTTAATAACTGAGTAACGGATATTATTTTTGTGTCATTAATCCCGGTGAATTATCAAATGGCAATTACATATTCAATAACTGTTGTATTATTATGTTGCGTCGACTTCAATGAACGGTATATACAGTAATTAAAATTACGCCTTATCGTTTGCGATAATTAAAAAGAATAATTGGACTGCATCTAATTGAAGCAGTATTTTAACAACTCACCGAGATGAATCGATGTGAAGTCAATGAAATTCAGAAACTGTTTTTGCGGAAAAAATAATGCAGCCTTAGCAGCAAGAAAGGGCATAACGTTTCTTAAGTTAATCGTTAATTGTATCAAGTCTGTAATTTGATAATCGAAAGTTTTGCAAAGCTGATGACACAATACAATAACGACTGAAATAGAATTGATTTGGAAATGCATTTTTATGCTAAATTTAACTGTCGGTATTATCTGTAATTAATTTTTTATATCTGCTTTTCTGCTTGACGTTTAACATTAGGTTTTCTTTACGAAAATATATCTTGCTTCGAAGATACTGATAAAGTCGGTTTATTTTAAATATGAATGCGCAATCCGGGTGTATGTTTTTCAAAATAGTAAAGTATATTGACTTTAATAATGCTTTTAGAATGTAAATATAAATTATCTCTAGTTAGCCTTTCCACATCTTTATATTGCTGACGTAATATGTATACGTACTTAGTACATCGGCCTTAAGTTATAAATAAATACAGTGAATGCATACGCCCTCTTTATGTAGAGAAGTACGCTTTTTACTTCAATTATATTTAATTTGTTATGTAAATTGGAAGACGTAAAAATAAATTGTTGTTTGTTATTCTTTTTTAGACAATAAAAGCAATATTATATATATTGTATTTCTGTAATGCCTGTCACATCTAACCGCTACCAGAGTGAAATGTTAACGGTCATTGAAATTTAATCGTTTGTTTTACCGCTTTTATCAATGGTGCCTGCACGTATTTGTTATTTACCCGACTGCAAAATATTATAACTGCATTTTATGATGATAACAGTTGTATACATACATTTTTAAATCACGTAACGACCAATATTCTCCGTAATCTGAGAGTTATGAATTTATATAATTATGATATAAAACTTTTAAATTTATTGCAACTGTCTGGCAATTCATTCAACGGTCTTTGACAACTTTTACTAAATCAAAATTATATGCATCTAATAATGAAATTATCCTTTAATTTAAAGTTTCAACACAAAAAATTGCGCACAAAAATAAATTTGAATTGCATTTTTAGGTGGCATTCAAAGTTAATTTAAAAACTGCGAAAGTAAAACCAAATAGTGCTATTACGTTAAATATAAAATTAATTGAAGTAAATTCTAGGATTTCATGAGGACATGGTCTGGCTCTCGCTTACCTTCACGGAATTATTACGTTATTTACATCGTGTGCGAAATATTTTAGCGAATAAACCATAGGGACAATTGCTTTTTTTGGTATCTTATTGGATTCATCTTTGGTACTGTTTTATAAATTTTAAGTTTGTGGAAATAAATTACCAATATAGATCCTTTTTTCTGCAGTGTTGTTAGTATTTCTTAATATATGTATTGATATTCTGTATGATGTAATTGTAGTTATTCTTTAGCAGATTGTAGCATTTGCTACGAAGTGGTCGTATAAAGTGCATTCACTTATTCGCCGAAGATTAACGAACCATGATTTAATGTAGCTATCCTACGCCAGTTAAATTTATAAGGGTAAATCGGCAATTGCTTGTTGTTTAATTACACTAAATATTTATTAGTCGTAATTTCCAAGGCTAACGATGCATAAATGTTTTAGTGGAGGTGGGTTTTGAACCTGTTAAAGTCGTTTTTGTTCCGAAGCTACATATATTTTATGCCGCTTTACCTTAGGGTTTGAAAAAAAAAATCGCATAATTTTCTATTATTAAAATATTATTTCCTTGATATCATTACAATAATTTGAAGTTTTTGAAGCAGACTCTTAATAAAAATACAAGTTATTCGTATCGATGGATTTGTTGGAATATGCTCCATTAAAATAACCGCTTGTACCAGCATGGTTCCATTTAAAAAAATTGACTTTTTGTCAAAAAACCGATTCCGCAACCTTCCAAACCGATTAAAGTAACCTAAATGTCATTTAAAATTAACAAAAACGTTTTTTGGACAATTATTGACAGATAAAAAATCAATTTATGCAGGTCACGGCACCCTTAATAAAAAACTAAATTTTGTTTCAAAAAAATTTTGAGGTTATAATAATTAACCGAAATAGTGCAGTTGTATCGAAAATCGCTTCCTCTTTCCAAAAATGTAAACATATACAGGGTTTCCATTTAAAATAACAAAGTTGGGGTTATTTCCGGCAAAACCGGAAGTGAAAAAATGTGTACATGTGCTCAAAAAACCCGGTTTTTTGCATATATCATGTCTAAAATTTCATTTATCTAAAATCAAAAGTAAAGAAAAAAAAGGGGGTGTACCACACTTCATTTACACCCGATATACAGAGTGGTCCACATAAAAGGGGCATTATTGGGATCTCGTAAACGGTAAGAACTACAAAGAAGTTTAAATTAGACAAATGTTCCCCTTTCTGAGACCTATTCAGTGATGCTGTAATGTTTTAAAAAAGTTTCATGGCACGATAGATAATAAACAAAAATCAAAATGGGCATTTTTAAAAAATCGTTAATAACTCGGTTATTCTTGATGGTACTAAAATAATTTTAAGGAAAAAGCAGATTTTTTTACGCACTGTAAAATGAAAACATTCATTTGTTTTAAGTTTGTTTAAATTCTTAGATAAATTATAAACTTGCTTTTTTTTTAAAATGGAAACCATAGTTGACTATGACCTCTTGAAAAAGCATTTTTGTCCTTTTTTCAATAATATATGGTTTAATGTATTTATTTTGATATTTAAGCTCAAAACAAATAAAATTCACCAAAAAGTTCCTCTGAAGCTATAGCATGAATTTAAATATTATTAAAACAAAGAATTATTTTCATTTTACAGTACCTACGTAAAAAATCTACAACTTTTTGCCCAAAATTATTTTTGTACCGTCAAGTATAACCGAGTTATTAACGATTTTTAAAATATGCCCATTTTGATTTTTGTTTTTTATCTAGCGTGCCATGGAGCTTTTTTAAAACATTAAAGCATCACTGAATAGGTCTTAGAAAGGGGAATCATTTGTTTAATTTAAACTTCTTTGTAGCTCGTACCGTTTACGAGATCCCAATAGTGGCTCTTCTATGTGGACCACCCTGTATATTTACCTAAAGTATTGGTATTATACTTTCTTTTAATCATTCTAAACAAATCACTTGTTGCTCATTTTAACCCCCCTTGATCTTATCCTTCTTCATCCTTGTTAACAATATTAGTTTTCGGGTTGCAAACTGCCTCTTGTTTTATTAGTCTTGAGGTCTTGACGTTTCAACCACTTTATCGTGATATGTTTTAAAAGTGACAATGTCAAGACCTAATCAAAGAGGATGCGGTTCCCAATCCCAACCCGGAAACGAAAATCGTAACAACGGCGGCGAAAGCTCAAAGAATAAAATACTTGACACTGTACTGGTTGGTGGTAAGTTAAATCTCCCCTTTGTCTTTTTATAGTTTATTTTTTATGTTTTACCGAAATCAGCATTGCAAAATGTACACAACTCGATTTCGTAGTCTTTTTGAATTAATTTTGTCTAGTAATGTTTTATTTATTTAGAAGTTTGAGCAAAAATTCATAAATTTATGTAATCCACAGCCAACTTGTTATGTGTTAGTTACATTGTGATTATAATTTCGTGCTTATTTATGATATATTTTGTGATGTGTACGTATTAATAAAAGAACGTGATGTCTGGTAATTAAAATGGTAAATTACATACTAGATAATCTGTGGGGTATCGAGGTCTCGTGCTATGTAGATGTGGCTCAGTTCTCTTGCCGGTTCCGTATGCGCCAAACGTGTTCGTTAGTGTTACAGTTTTTCATTGACTTTTTCCGCTCTTGTTCACGTGTGGAATATTGTTACAATTGTATGAAATTATTTTGCAATACTAAATTGTCTACGAAGTATTTTACTGTGGAAATCAGTGCAAGTATAGATATTTTTAATTGTGTTACTAAAATTTGACAGTGATGAGATTTGGTCCCATGGTTGAAGGTCGCAACGATTCCACAATTTTACCTACTATTAGTGGCGGTAATTATTATACTTTTTTTGTTCTGTCAAGGTTTTTTTAATTTTGCATCAAACCAATTTCTTTGTTCAGTTTTGTTTGTAAGATATAGGAGTATATTTTATGGATATGATGAATTTGTATTATTTTTATGGTACATTGTATGCAAATGCAAGAGTATAGTAATTTGGTTGGGTCAGTTATTGTACCATTTATATTTCGTTTGTCGTTAATTATGTTGTCTTCTGCATATAGTGTTTCATAATTGTATTAACGAATTTTAGGAAATGATCTTTACCTATTCAAAAAATTAATACTTATTTTTTAAACGATTTTTGAGTTAAAAGGTTAAAACAACTGACTATTATAAAATTATTAAATTTTTTACTTCCCTAAAATGTACAAAAATGAATTATTTTCTTAAAACCCGCGCCTTAATAGTTATACAATTTTGTAATTCTAAAAAATATTTTACTGTTAATCTACAAATATCGGTTAAGTAATTAAAATGTAAAGAACAAATAATTAAAACATAGATTTTGTGTTTTTAGTTTTTAGTTGTTTAGTTTTTAGTGATCGCGCTATAGTTATAAAACACGCTGTATGCCATAGTACGAGTATAATACTAATATTGGTAAATTATAAGAATAAATTTGCTTTAAATGTTTTTATATTTGAATTCTTAAAGAAAAGGAAAGTGTTTCCGAGAAAACACAACTTTCATGTATGTAAAATTTACACAAATGCAACCTATCATCCTGCAAATCTTGCATGTTTGACGAGATGCTGTTTGACAAGATAATACGTATGCAATTATTTTGTTCGCCAATTTTTGACGTTAACCAAACAATCACTTACAATAAACAAACAGATATTCTGATACATTTTTGTTACCAATTTTAGATCTCGTTGGTAAAGGGTTTTGCTTTTTTGTTTCTTCATTAACCCCTAATCTATTTTATAGTCGTGCTAATAAATAGTTACATTGCAATGTAAGCTGTTAAATTTGTTGAATTAATGTTCAAAAAAACTTATTTAAACCTAGTGATTAACACCACGAAAAAAAATATTGTTGAGTTTATGTGGTACTATATCAAACAGTATCAGTTTTTTATAAAATGTAATAACAACGCTGTTTTTTTAACTGCCTGTAACTTTATAATTCAGAAACTTCATGAATTGAATTAATAAAATATGATTGTTAAGGGCTAAAACTGTTAAAATAATTTTACAATAGATAACGTAATACTAAGTACACAACTAAGGTATGTTTTGGGAAGATCATAAAGCAAATGATTTTTTAAACATTTTGTAATTGTGCTCAAATTCTCAGAAATAAGAGACTAAAACGAGGAGGAACTTTTTGACCTTGGAAAAGAACGGTTTTATAACACAATTGCAGTCAATCCTCGTAAAAAAAAATGAACAAATTATAACTACAACAAACATTATCAGTCTACTATAAAACAGAGTGAAATGTGTTGTTAAAGCAGCAAAAATCTAAATTTAATGCATTTATGAAAATTTGTCTTGGTATCCGTTGGTGTTTCTTTATTAGAAAACTAAGAAAAGTTACCTCTTAGTAAAAGTTTCTCTGTTCGGTTATCTCTCGACAATTCATTTTTTTTTTGCAATCGAAAATGTTAATTTTAATTGTACTAGCTACTAGTAATTATTCCTAATCTTAATATCATATTTACTGTTATCCCTAACATTTAAACATAATAACCTCAAAAGTTTAACCGTAATAAATAAATTATAAAAAATGTAGTGTTTTGCGGTTTAAATTTATAGGTGGTTAACAGGTATTGTATGACCTATTAAGTATAAAAGCACAATAATAAACGTAAAACGATGTTTTTTGTACAGAAATAAATGGAGTAAGAGCCGTCTTCATTCTATTTTCCTTTACAAATACAGTTCCAACGGTTGCACGACGTTTATTGAATTATGTTACTTTATTAAGTAATTAAACTAAATTATCGAGTATATGAGATATTTACACACTAAAAGTCTCTTAGAAAAAGACCAACAGTTGCTATGGTGACATAACAACACACCTAGTAAGGCTTACCTGACATTTTTGCAATAAACTTAGGTCATATCAATTTTATACAATTTATCACGCAGTGCGATTTATAAGAACTTTATTATTTATTTTTGTTTTTATAACTAATCCAAAAAAATATAAAGGTATAATTTCCCATGTGATGCCGAATGGCAGTTATATATTTTACAGTCTTTCGAGACTTATTGCGTTTCTTATTTGTTATTTTTTTTGCTTTTTTAATTAGAAAATTAGGCACTACAAAGTGAATAACCGTGAATCTCACATATTAGTATAATAATAAATGTTGTTTTGTGGTTTTTAATGTTTTTTTATCAGACATTGCAAAGATTAGTCAGTCAATAAACTGTACCTTTTTACAAGCTTTTAGTCAACTTCACATGCTTGTTTGTTTAGGTCAAATCTTGCAACTCAATTTTGATCCACTTCTACATATCTGATTGCCTTGAAATTTTCGATGCATAAGTACATGGTATCCGTGACCAGGGGTTTGGAGCGGAGCGCGGAGCTGGAGCGCGGAGCAGTGGAGCAATGGGTTTTTGCTCCACTGCTCCACTTTACTATTATAAACTACAATTTTTTTTTATGAATGATTCTCATGGGTACCTATAGTATTAATAAAATTATAAATAAACTAAATTTGATTTTTTTGAAGTAAAATTATTATAATGTAACTTTTCTGAATATTAATTTTCATTATTTTGTATTTGAATTTTGAAAAATGTTAAAGAACTTTTTTTTTCTTTTTTTAACTTTTGAAGATCAATAATTTGTTCATTTATTTAACTTCACTTGTTTCTTAGGGTCAAATATTGTAATTTTTGGTCCATTTCCACATATCTCATAAAATTTTAGCTTTGTTTTAAAAAACAAATTTTTAAATAAAAAAACTTATTTTATTAATATTTGGAGCGCGTTGCGGAGCTGGAGCAGGCATCTTGATGCCGGAGCGGAGCTGGAGCGGAGCAACTAAAAAATTGGTCTGCTCCAAACCCCTGTCCGTGACAATACACTTTAACACTTTTCTACAATCAAAATTCAAGATGGCGGCTCCAATATGGCGGACTATTTTTGTCATGTATTGTATGACTCGGCTCAAAGTCGATATACATACCGGGTGTCACACGTTCATAGTACACCCACCTTTTTCTCTTTATTTTTCAAGAAAATTTTTTGAAACTCGGGGCATCGTATAAACTCGATAAACGTCACTTTTTGACACACCGACGATTTTTTTTCCACTTCCTATTTTAGCGGAAGTGACACCAACTATTGATTTTTAAATGAACACCCTGTATATAATTGCATTTTTGGATTCTACCTAATTTTCTGAATCCAATAACACCAAAAAAGTGACATTTCAATGTCAAATGTTTTTTAAATTGATTTTTAGTTTTTAATTTAAGTGTGCCATGACTGCTCCGATTTATTCACATTGAGCCATGTAATGCTACAAAAAACAAAAGCACGTCAAAAATAGTTAATTAAGCGATTTATTAATGAACATAGTTTTCCAAAAAGGTTTTTTGTACGAAACTTTTTTTTTTCCTTAAATGGAATTATATTGGTACCGAGGTACCATTCGGTACAACCATTTATAACGAATCGTCTGATATGCCCATTTTGCATCTGCGACAAATACAACAGAAGTTACTGTTCATCAAAAAATTTATTTTTATTCCAAGAGGTAACTAAGGTGGCTTTGAAACAATGCAATATTTAGCTTTTCAAACATTTATATAGATTCAGAAAATTATGTAGAATCCAAAAATGCAATTATATACAGGGTGTTCCATTTAAAAATCAAAAGTTGGTGTCACTTCCGCTGAAACAGGAAGTGGAAAAAAATTCGTTGGTGTGTCAAAAAGTGACGTTTATGGAGTTTATACGATGCCCCGAGTTTCAAAAAATTTTCTTGAAAAATAAAGAGAAAAAGGTGGGTGTACCATGAACGTGTGACACCCGGTATATAGATTTTCTGGCGTGCTGATAACGATTTTCGTTTCAAAATTTAGGAATTCATAATAGCTGTGCCAATATGGTGGAGATAACAAAACGGAAATAATAAATTTTAAATAAATAAAAGAAACTTTAAAAACAAGCTTTTATTAAAATGGACCTACTAAAGAAAAAAAAAAAATTCGTAAACGCTTGTCGCAAGAAGTTCATAGGTAGGTTTTAATTCGGCATTAACATAATCCTATTTCTGTTGAATTAAATACCTATGGACTTCTCGCGACAAGCTTTTAAGAAAACTTATTTTTTTAAGTAAGTATATACATTTTAATAAAAGCTTGTTTTAAAAAAATCCTTTTTACTTCAAATTTATTATTTGATTGGGATAAATAGGAACTTAAAACTGGTTACAAAACCACATAAAGGTGCGTGCACTCCAGCGCAACATAACGGCGATCCGAACAAAGTAGTGCAACATTTCAGCGAGCTGGTTAAGTAGGAGTGCAACCAAACCGTGTTCCCCCAAGTGTCCTTATTTCGAAAAACCATCAGAGGATGTTGCATGCGTATGTTGCAACCAGTATGGACTGCTCTGCCTCAACATTGTTAGCTTCTTATTTTCGTATCGAGAGACACATACATACGTACGTTGCTCTCTAACGATTATGGAAAACGAGCGAACGGTTGTACGTACGTCACTTTGACCACTTCCTCTAATTCGCTATTAAGATCGCCGAACGAGGAGCGATCGGTTCGCCTTTCAGCTCGGCTTGTCTGCACGCACCTTTTATGAAAAAAATACCCGAGAAACAAAAAAACATGATTGCAAGATTTAGTAAAAATGGGCTAGTAACGATAAATTGATGATCAAATTTTGACGCAGAAACTCACATCAGATTTTGTATTGGTTTTGCTGTGATTTAAAAAAGCTTATTAAGAACAAGTAAAGGCAATTTGAAATAAACCATAGTTCAATTCCTTTATCAATTGTACCTACTGTTATTTTTTAATTATAAGCAACATATTTAGTTTTTTCAAGTTAACGACATTTGTAACATGAAAAAGTTTTTATTTATTTATCTTTTTCTACGCTTTCTATGTTTTCATAGTGTTGATACCTATTATTAAATAATTAAATATTTAAATGAACACCACTTTACCAAATAATTGTTCCAAATTATTTATTACTTTCAATTTCCAGACTTAAAATTGCTGGTGTAAAGTGCAATTTAAACATAACGACTTACCCATAAGGTAATAGGTTGATGATAACAAAAGTACACTTATTCAATTATTAACAAATAAAGTTGTGGACACCGCAAATTACGGTTGATAAATTTAGATATGAAATGATATTGCCGAAGATAGCGCTATAAAATTAAAATATTTTGTATGACGTGGGCTTTATTTTTAGTTTCGTTAAAAAATTCTAATTGAAATTTCAATGTGATTATTTTCACCCTCTATATTATACCGGTCTATAAAAGACTGTAGTCTTAAATTTAGATGTAACAAGCTATATTTTTTTCAGTATTGCAAATATAGCTTAAAATTGAATAAGTTGCATGTTAAAACAATAAACCAATACAGCGTTACCTTTAACGGCAGAACTTGTCAACTACTAAATCTTTGTTTTAAGTAGGAAGCTGCACAGAATGTTTCATAACTACTGTTTCTTTACACACTCTGTGTATGCTGTTTGTTGTCTAAAACTAAAAGTAAAAATTAATAGTTCACATGCTTCAGAACAAGTATTTTTTCACATGTGCTATGTTACTAACTATAAGTGTGTGTTTGTAAACTTATAACATAACTAAACACAATTTGGCTTCAACGTAAGGTATCATTTGCCAGCTGTAGAAATGTAATTATAATATTTTTCCGTTTATAGTGTTATATCGTAGTTGTATTATTAGCTCTTGTACTTTCAAAAATAAAACTTACAAACACGATTTGTTTTAGCAAAATCTGTAATTTGTCGGCTAGCGAAATCTTGCAATTATGGTTTGATTCATTGTGACAAGCTAAAACTGAAAAATGCAAGATACAAAAGATACAATTTTTTAGAGATGTGAGCTTAACGAAGTTAATTTAACAATAATCATTTGTTTAGTTTTAGGTGCAAAAAAAAAGTTTGTATAGGTTGCGTTCGTACCTTGGTATTTCTTGAATGTATTTTTTAAGTTCAAATAATCGTACATTATACACTTAAAAATAAGAGTTTGCGTTTTGTTTTAAAGATTCAATAAAACTGTAGTTCCTTGTATGATATTAAGTGTTTCTTAAACCACAACATGAAATATGCCCCTTTTGAGACACTGATTTAACTGACGTATCCCACATTAATTTTTTTTAATCGAAATATTAATCTGAAGCTGCTATACGTATAACATTGCGAATAGTACATTAGTGGTTGTTAGCTTTTTAACACACAGAACTCTTTCAATGCTCCTTACCTTATCGCCAATCGTTAAATATCAAGAGATTTTAATCACATTTGAAAATCTTATAAAAATAATTCTGTTATTAAGTACATTTTTTTCTAATAATGTATCACATCCCCAGATATGATTAGTCACGATCGCGGCGTGCCTAATCCTTTGATTGACGAATACTGTAGTAACAAAATTTTTGAAAACGAATTAAAAAAATTGCATTTTGTATAATTTTAAACTTTTTTTGAAACGATTCAAACTTTGTAATGAACAACGTACGGTTCTTAAGGAATTTCAGTTTTCAGTTTTTGTAACTGGAAAGTTTTCAGCCTTTTGTGCAGTAGCCATATAATCACCAGCAATTTTCAACCGCATTGTATAACAAAACGGTTCTTATGCTTTAACATTTATGTGCTAATAAGATAAATATTGACACCTGGATGCGGTTGATTGCATAATATACGATCAAAAATATTGTTTGCGAGTGAGTAGAATTCCCTGTATAATTTTAAGGTGTACGATGTTTAGAGTAAGATTTAAAAACCGGATTTTATCAACCTCTCTGTGTATGGTGTAGTTTTTGCGACCTAAAATTACATGTTACGCTTTGCTGTACGTGCTTGCTTTTAGTTGTTATGGCAGTTATTGAATTCCTTTTATTATATTTATATTGCGTGACGACAGTAGCGTCTTAAGATGGTACGGATTTTCACGTCATGCCTTCGTGATACCATCGATTATGTTTTGTACTTTTGTTATTTAGTTATATTCAAAAAAGGTTTCGTTATGTATTTTCGGTTTTATTTCTCTAAAACGTATTCTGCAACTTTCCTAAAACTTTAAATGAAGAACTAAATATTAAACAAAAATGTATACTGCAGTACTAATATTTAATACAGGTTGAATTACAATTTTATAAGTTAACTTAAGCTGCCAATAGCAGAGGGTAGGAAATAGATTTTAAAATCCGTTGTGAAAAATTCAAGATATAAGAATGTACATTTACATCAGGGATTCTCAATGGGGTCGATGGAAATCGAACCGTGTTTGGGGGTGAATGGGATAGTCAGATATGTGCTTATCGTACTGTTAAATTTCAGATAAATTTTTAAAACTAAGAATAATAACAATCATGTGGAATTTCTGTAGTAACTGATTTAATAATAATTGTTTTAGTTATGTAGTTAGCGAAGCGGAGGAAATTAAAGCTTTTCTTATCTTACATATGAAATTTTTGTAGAAAACCTAAACCAATAAATTTGTTTCGTTGTCATTTTAAAAACTAATTTTTTTAAACAATTCACTCGATATATTGTGCAAAATCTTGAGAAATAAAAAATTGCAAGGGGGTTAATGGGAATTGCAGGGTCAATGCAAGAAAAAGGTTGAGAACCTGATTTACACCAACAACGAAATGCCACACTCTTCCTTTTATTGTATGTATAAATCAGAAAAAAACGCAGTTTACTGAGATCATTAAAATTTCAAGAATGACGTGCGCGTATTTTTCGATAATTATTAACTTGCTATTTTTAAATCATCGTACAAAACCGGAGTCCACTTACATACATTAAATTAGTTCTTGAAAATTGGCTGTCACACACCGTCATGAATGGAACCTCAAATTTACGTAAATATGATGTATTTTTAATGTAGGTACAGTTCAATAAATAAATTAAATTAAGAATTTGGAAAACTATACGTGTAAAAATGACGCCGTATATGTGTAGCTTTTAAGGCATATAGAAAAATAAATGAACTTTTACGGGTTTTTTAAATTTCACCGCTTACATATGTATAATAAGCAAGGGTATACAGGGTGTCCCAGACATTAGAATCATTTCAATTATCTCGTTTGTAAATAAAAATAAACAATGTTGACCACCCTGAAATCTGGCGAAACATATTGATCACAGAGTTTTCCCTATGCAACGTTTTAACTTAAAAGGACTTCGTAAGGTTGCTGGTTTATGACCTAAAACTAGCTTAAACTTAGATGATAAAAGGTTGTTCGTGCTTCTATCTATTTTATACTTGGTCGAAAAATAAATTTTGATGTTAAACAAACTTTCATCCATATCTTACGAATTTAATTGTTTGGTACCTGCTTTATAAGTCTCATTGTTAATTAAATGATATTATTAAGGCCCAATTTGATCAGTAATTTAAATTCAACATTTGCTTGTGCATGATGTGGCATAATATTTACGTATCAGTTGTTTGCAGGAGTTGATAAAAGTTTTAGGATGATAGTGTATTAGTTTTAGTTCTTTTTGCACGCGATTAGAAACAGTCAATATTCGGGTAGGTTTGGCGGTGGCAAGCGGTACGAGACACGACCTTCTCGACTTCGTTCCATAATCAAACCACTACAACTATTTTTATAAACGTTGTACGCATCACAAGTTTTGCACAAATAGCGTAATATTCAGGTCGATAAAAGCCATTAAAGCTACTTGCTTTGTGAAAGTTAATTACATTTTATTTTGGAACCGGTGGAATTCAACATGTGGCCGCCTATTGATAATTTATAAGCAAGTGCTCGATGTAATTAAGGTTGTTAATTTTTATAGTTTCCTTGTTTTTAAAGAACATTAATAACAATTTGTGTCATAATTGACCATTACTTCGCAGATGCATGTGAGTTGGTGGAGATTATAATATTTCATCAAATTACGTTTCGTTTCGATCCATGCGCTTATTTCAGTCACGGTGTGAGTTATATACAAAGTGCTTCCTGCGAAACTATCATTTTAACATGGAACTGTAATTACCTTACATAATTTATGTAATAAGTAGAATAAATTCTTGATCCATTCGTATAGAAGATCATGCAGAATCTATTAAGAATAATAAAACGGTTGCAATGTATCAAACTTAATTCTATGAACTACCTATAATAAATCGCAAACATACACAGGACAGATTGCTAAGAAAGTGTTAAAACATAAATTTAAAAAAAAAAACATTATATAATAAAATACCGTTTGTACCAACTAAAATAGCGCTTCGTCCTTAATGTCCATAATAGGTACAAGATTTGCATTAACATGACGTTCTTTCTCATATTAAAGCAGAGCGAGATTTTTCAAAGACAGCTAATCATTTTTCAATTTAATTGCCTTTCACGTAAGCTCAAATTCGATCATATTATGAAACTTTAAATATATCGTACAATAGTCGAAAATGTATACAGGGTGTCCCAGATTACATTTCCAGCATGAAGATCTCGCTTATTATAAGAGATACAGGTTTGTTTAAATTAGATGAATTATTCCTTGTTATGAGAGGAGCCACAATCAATTTTTAAAAGTACAAAGTTCCTCGTGCTTCAGGTGTTATAGCAAAAAAATATGAAAATGTCCAATTTCTTTTTTCTCATAACTTTTTTGTCTTAATCTTGAAACAATTTTATTTGTATTTTCTTAAGGTACCTTTTAATGGAGAATGTAACTGTTATTTTAGATTATTTTTAACACCTACCATTTTCGAGATATTACCCCTAATTTCATTTTTTCTTATTGGCTATGAAATAGCTAAATGTGCTTTTTTTCTCGTTTAAATGAGATATTACTTGCTATATATGTTTTTATAAATGTCACAAAATTAAAAAAAAAAACGTATTTTACCCATCAGTTATCAAGCTATCTATGAAAATAAAAACAAAAAACAACTATAGAGTGATTAGGACCTGCACTTGGTCATTTGCGAATTTAAATTATTGTCACAAGTACCTAGTACACTCTAGCGAAAAGTAAGTTTTATTAAAGTATTCGGATACAAAGTAATTAAGTTATTTTGGTACACTCTAGCGAAAAGTAAGTTTTATTAAAGTATTCGGATACAAAGTGATTAAGTTATTTTGACACGAATAATTTAAAACATCCAAAGGTTTCATAGAATATGGTAGCATTCGGGATACATCACGTAATTCTTCTTGAAGATCATTTGCATTTACATCTGATTCATTTTCGACCGAAAGTATTGACTAAAGAGTTTCGAAATGTCATATAAAAACTGAAAATTTTTGGTATGGGTTTCGAAAAGCGCGAATCGTTCATTCAGAGAATTAAGGGTAATGTCCAGAATATAATTGAAAAAGTTTATTTCAAATTTATTCTCCTCTGTTAAGGGTTCATCGACAGCTTCTTCATAGTCAAATTGACGGTTTTTCCTTCTGGCTCTAACTTCAGTTTCGGCAGGAAATTCTGTTCTGCATTCAAGATTCTCTGCAATCTCATTTTCATCTGATCATATCCAGATTGTCTATAACTTTTCACTTTTTGTATGGTTTCTGATAACATTCTTAGACAATCTGACAAATTTATAGTTACAGATTGCAACAGCTTCAAGACTGAATTTATTTCAAATAAAATTTCATCATAAATCGTGTACATCAATATCGGAATAACATAGATAGACCAATATAGAAACGCGTCGCGTAAAGATTTTTAATTATTGAATTTTGATTTCACTGCTTATGCCGCCCCCTTACGGTGCCGCCTGATGCGGCCGCCTCTCTGCATCATAGCACGGCACGGCCCTGTGGTGACCTTACATTCGGTACACTTTGTATACATTTTTAGGCCCTTTATCTCAAAAATAATTTTGGTGATCCATAGCATATCGCCAATCGCCAAAATGTATGTATTATCAATATTTTAAAGCTTGTGAAATATGGTAATCCGAGACTGCCAGATCTGGCGAATAATGTGAATGATTGGTGTACACCAATACACCGATAATAGTTTCACCTCGTCCTTAAACAAATGATGATACATGTTTATCCCTTAATTTTCTAAAAATTACACTCAAGGACCTTTTCAGCCAGTTTTAGAAAGTATGGTTTCCGCAAACTGTTGCAATTATAAACTGTTTTGTATTTAAATAAAACATTAAATATGATTTAAAAAGCAAAGTCTCATTAATTTATGAGAAACTTTATGAGCAATGTATATTTCATCATTTATTTATTACAATTTACCAACGAATGTTATGGTTGTAATATCCTTATTTATTTAATATATTGCGAAAGAGTAACGGGGTAATCTTGAACCTGCAGCAGGGCAATTTATTTATTAAGTTGTTACCAATAATAAATTACAAAGTTTGTGTAATTTTAGTTGTTAGTGAGTTTCCATGGATTCTGCTGACATTAGATTTATTTTCGCTTTTAATACGGTGTTTAGGTAACAGTTACGGTTGAAAACTTGTCACAGTCCTAAGTTCTTGTTAATTTTTTTAATGACGGTCAAAATTGGATTGCTAGCTAGCAAGGTCGATTCTGTTTTTAGTTCTGCCTACTTCATTATCGCATAAACTTTCGTGTTAAGTTGTGCCAGGTATGTAATTTACGTCGTCCGATTTCGTCCTATCGTTACTTTCGTTAAATTAAGTTGAAAATTTTGTTTCTCTGCTTGACAGTGTTGCAATTTTGTTGGAAATCTTTGGGTAAATTGTATAAAATTTCACGTACACTGTAATTAGTTCCTTGATTTAAGTTCGTGTGAGACAATGTTGCGTCACGAATTCACGGACTGTTTGGTGGTGGATAATTATACTGCTTTAGAAGGTTTGCACGAAAAATGACAAATTTTTAAATTAGATGTTACGTTTGGAGTTAAGTAATAGCTACTTATTACACTATATTAACTTCTAAATTATTAAAATAATTAAATAACATCCAGTAACACTTTTTAACTTACAAATGTTAAACCCCTGTAATTAAAAAAACTAGGTGTAAAACCTTTTAAAACGCATGTCGTACAAGTTACGAAGGTTTTTTAATTTGTTGTTGAGATACACATCAAAAATTTTTGAACATTAGATAAACAGCAAAATACTACACCCAACTCTTTTTTACACGGAGGATACGTTCCTCAAAAAATCGTGTAAATAAAAAAACGTGCCAAAAAAGTTTTCTATAGTAAAATGGAAGATACGTTCCAATTAATAAAAAAAACGTGCAAAAAATAACGAAAAAATAAATGTATTTGAGTACATACTTATCTACATAAAATACGTACATTTACATACATATTTGACAACAAAATAAAATTCATTCTCATTTTTATTATATTCTAACTAAAATAAAATTAATATCACATATATATTACAAAAATAATAAATTAAACATTTTCAATAAAACAATACCTACTAAATATAATATGTATTAGTTATTATTCATCGCTACTTGATAATAATCGCATATGTTTACGACCAGGTGGAGCAAAATCACTACCCTCGCTATCCTCGCTAGAGAGATCTACCACATCTGCCAAGTTTAAATCCAATGAAGATTTTCGTCCAGTTGTAACATTTTGAACAGATTGACTATCATCTGAAAGTTCTTGCGGTTTTGATGTTTTTGTAAGAAAATCTGTTATTTTCTTTTGCTCTTTTGGTTTAACAAGTTCCTTGTACAATTCTTGATACCCAGCCAAACACATCTTTAGATCTCGTTGGAATTTTAGAGCGCGTTCTTCATTTGGATCAACGTTTAAAAAATGATTTTCCATACTGGTACCAAGTTTTAGGCCCTCAGCAATCAAAGTTGCAGTTAATTGAGGAACTTCACCTTCATCCTCTTTATCAGTATCATTGTTATGTGTTATTAATTCAATTAAATCATCCTCATCTAGGGGTTTATCAATTATCAATTCATTGATGTCCTCAGTTTGCATGTTTTCAAAACCTTCTCCGCCGATTTCATGTGCCAACGCTATAATTTTAGAAGATTTTATCGATGTCTGTGGAATCAGGTTTTCACTCTTAACGCATTCCGGCAAAATTGTTTTCCAGCATGCATTTAATGTAGATGCCTTTATCTGCTGTACGGCCAAAGAAGCATATGTAATGCAATCCATGATTGAATATTTTTTCCAAGCTTCAACGATCTTAACGTTGTCTTTCTCAATCGCATCCAAAATATGCTTGAAGGCTAATTTAATGTAATAAACCTTGAACGTGGCGATTATTCCCTGATCCAATGGTTGAATCAGGGAAGTGGTATTGGGTGGCAAAAATAATACCTGAACATTTGGATGCTCTAATACTGGATGACTAGGCGCATTATCAACAAGTAAAAGCACTTTAAAATCAAGTTTCTTTTCCTTCATGTATTTTCGATTTTCAGGAACAAAGCATTTCTTAAACCATTCAGCAAATAGACCTGCTGTCATCCATGCTTTTTTATTTGCCATCCAATGAACTGGCAATTGTTTAATGTTTTTCCCTTTCATAGCACGTGGCATTATTGCTCGGTTTATCACCAGAGGTTTTAAGATTCGGTCACCAGAAGCATTGCTACAAAGCAAAAATGTGACCCGATCTTTAGAAACTTTAAAACCACTAGCAGATTTTTCTGATTTTGCTATAAATGTCCTGGAAGGCATTTTCTTCCAGTATAGACCTGTTTCGTCCGCGTTAAAAATCATGTCAGGAATATAGCCATTCTCTGTTATTATTGTGGCTAGTTTTTCTGGAAAGCTCTTGGCAGCGTTTTCATCCGCAGACGCAACTTCCCCTTTCATTTTTATATTGTGAAATGCATTTCTTTTAAAAATCCTGTCATCCATCCTTCACTAGCAGAAAATTCCTTTTTTTTACCTGGTTTTGATTGAAGACTTATTAATGGTTCCGATTCTTGTAGTTTTTCATAAATTCGTAGTACCTTCTCCTTTATCATATTTCCATCTACAGGTACCCTTTTTTGCACCAAATCCTCAATCCAAAGCACCAAAAAATTTTCCATTTTTTCTAAGACGGAATCTCTACTGTACGATGATGTTTTAGAGCTAAGTTTTGATCCGCAGATGATAGATCCTTATTTTCATTGTCTCAATTCAGTTGTTTGGTAGCGCTACTATTGCTACACTTTAAACACAGTTTTGTATCATTTTGTAAAGTTCTCAGTGGGGAGTCTGGTGCTGGATGTGCATTTATTATTATCAAGTTATCACAATTCTTAATCTAATTGTTGTGCTGTGCACGATTGACTTTATCTTATTTTTATATTGGTCGCAGGTGGCATTGGTAGATCAAGGTAGTATTGAATCACCGTTATTTGTCGGGTTACTGGAACTTGAGGCCACGGAACCGGCTAAGTGTGCTCCCGTCTCCGACTCGCTATTATCATTTACAGCCCTGGGCTGAAAGTGTAAATTCTTGCCAACACGGCCTTCAGATTGTTTGAATCGAGTAACAATCGCGTAATCAATATTTCACAGATATGAGTAATTTAATGTGTGTGCATGCACGTAGATTATGAATCTTTTGAACTGCAGATTAAAGGTTACCCATGTTTAATTATATGTAATTGTTGGTTACCGTGATTAAATAAATAAATTTGTAATCAAATACAAGTTTTAGTCGATTGACTTGATGCAGACGTAATGCGGCCCACACACCTACAGGCAAGTGCTAACACTTGCCTGTACAGTTCAAAGCACGCGAGTAAGTTCGTATGTTAGTGGGGCAACCTCTTGGCAGGTTCAGGTCAAAAGTGCGGCTCGAAACGAATCAAGCAAGTTTGATTTTTCGTGCAAGTGCGAAGGTAAGTATGATAGATAGTAGACACCACGTGCCGTGCCTTCAGTTCCGTTTTATCCGCGACTAACCTTTGATGCTAAAACACACGTGTTAATATGTCTAACATTTCAAAAATTAACCGAAAAACAGAGGCTGTCTTGCGTGATTTCATGCAGTTGTATAAAGAAAACACATGTTTATGGAAAGTTAAATCCAACCAGTATAGTGATAAAAACAAACGTGAAGTTGCTGATAACATTTTATTGGAAAAACTTAAAGAAATAAACAAAGATGCTACCAAAGACGATGTAATAAATAAAATTAACTCTTTGTGAAGTTGTTTTCGCAAAGAGTTTAAAAAAGTTTTGCAATGTAAACTGCAACAACTGCAAGAAAACACAGTTCTTCCGAATTCATAGTTAAAACTGAATGAAAGCGTTAAAGTAAGTCCTAAAGGTGTGTGGTCAAAACGCGCCATCGTACTTGCTCGCAGAATTACCTGAACGCACTTACTCGCGCACTTGCCTGTAGGTGTGTGGGCCGCATAAAAGGTTGGAAATGTTAACAGAACCTGAATACTTTTTATTAACATAGTGTTTGTTGATCAGCAACGGTTGAAATTAATCTACGCCATTTTGCATTCAAACAAATCAGCATTTTTAATGCCAAAATTCTTAAATTTACTGACGTCAGCTTTTTTAGCTGATTTGTTTACGAATATTTTAGTGTACGAATTTATTAAAAAATCAAAGAAAAGTTTTTTATATAAAGCAGCAGCCAAGAAAAACTAACACGTTTTGAAATACTAAATTAAAAGTCTTTTTGTAAATTACTTAAAAACTTAAATGATTGTTAAATTACAGAACAAAATTGTGTTTTTAAAAGAGACTGAAAACCAAAATAAGTTCAGCTCTGGTAAATAGTAAATTTAATAAAAAATTGAATTTGAGTTCAGTTTAAAATATATTTTTGGTTCAGGTTTTGAACCCCCGAGGACAATAATTTGACTACAAAGAAACACATTATGGCTAAAATTTACCCCTAAGAACATGAAATACGTAAATCTGGTGGAAATGTTTCGGTTGTAGCAGTAAATTATAGGAATAAAATACTTTTTAATGACGAAAAGAACAGTTGTTAATATTTCGGTTTTGAACACGTAAACAATTAGATGGGTACCGTTTAGGTTTTTTTAACCTGGTGAACTACAAGTTCTTGCAAAAATTAAAAAATAAACTTATCAGAAATAAAAGTGAATTATGAACAAAGTCTATTAACGACAGCTTACTATGGTACTTTTTTTTTTGTCAACCTTCTTCTGGTTTGCATTCTATTTCATCCTAATAATGTAAGTTCCGTGTGATGTACCATATTACAAAAAAAATCTAGATAATATGCGTACTTGTTGCAATTAGCTGTTACTCGTTATAATTGGATAATTTACATGCAAAACAAGCAAAAGTATTTTAGGAGGCTAATTGTAATTATGTTTCCGATTATTAACTTTTTTAACGGAAATGACCAACTTTTAACGGTTAAGTTGTACCTATCATTCTAGTCCAAGATTGTTTAATCTGTAGGATACATAAATGAATGAAAAATCATTTAAAATGTGTGAATATATCGATTTGTTGTTGTTGAGTTTTTAGGTAACATACAAGTTAACACAAATGCGATCATTCAAACGTGACTAATCCCTACGTTTTTCATAGATAAGCAACATAAAAAAATATTGTAGCTGTGTCTTAAAGCCTCTACACATTAGGCAATTTGTCGGGGCCGACAGTCGGGAACTCCGAGTTGGGTGTTGTCTACACACCTACCGATCAGTCCAACCAACACAGCTAAACGTCATAGCTTTTTATTCATTTTGATGTTAAATTTTCGGTTTAATAGTCCTTATCTAAAGGAATGTAGTGGGGACGTTGGCTTGTTGGATAGACTGGTCAGCCGACCGTTCCAACTGTCGTGTTGGTCGGGTGAAACACTACACATTAAACAATTTATCGGAATGGTCGGCCGGTTGTCCCGACAAATAGGTAGGTCTGTAGACCCCTTTAAGCCAGAGTTTCTTCTCAAACGTTTTTCTGGGGCGACCCTTCACTCAATGTCATAAATGAAATTGTTACTAACGGTTTTTGCGCACTCCTTGTTTGATGGAACCTTTTTCCGGCGAACTTCTTTTGCGCGAACCCTTTTTATGCAAAAAATACCCTTAAGATAAATAAATAAATATACCTATCATTAAAGAATTATAATGACTAAAAAAATAGTGTATGATAATACTAAAAATGGAATTTTTTTAAATAATTTATTATTTTAGAAAATCGTGTAGATACCATTTACAGAATATGTATTGACATGCAAAATAGAATTATGAAAATACAAGAAAAAGAAAAAATTGCATCAATTAATTTTTGATATAAAATGTGAATACATATAGGTACCATATATCTACTCAAGAATTTTACTGAAGACTGAAAAAAGATAACAAAAGATTACCTTTAATAAGATGGATGTATGTAATTGTATATTCTGACACAATAACTCGAATCATGACTTAATATTCGTCACTGCTGGCCTCATAGCAATCTCAGTGTTTTCAAGACTTGAGCGGTATTTTGTTTTAAGTGCAATCAATATTGAAAATGCCGAATCGCACACATAGGTGGTTACAAATGGCAGAAGAGCCGCCATCGCGAGATCCGACAGTATTGGAAATTCTGCTTAAATACCAAGCCAAAAGTTTGTTTTTTTAAATTCATGTTTGAGATGTAACTTAACATGAAAATTCTGCAAATTCTTTCAGAGCTTTTAACGAGAGGTGTTTCAAATTTTCCATTTTCATGATAAATCTGACGAATTAAAAATTTTATTCTTTTAACATTAGTTCCCTGTTTCTGCAAATTATTTTATTTTAAAAGGGGTTTTTAAACTTCCAATTACCTTGTGTTTGTTATTAATTTGATGCGCCATACAAAAAAAAGTTTTAAAAAAATAATTTATTGGACTTTGGAAAAACTTTTATTTGTTTCCAACGAACAAATTTTAACTACTGATAGTTGATAAACGAACAGAATCATCACAAGAGTAGTTAGTATGCTGCATTATAATACTCCAAGTAAAACAGTAAGTTCGTTTTAAGGCTGGTAGTGAATTTGTTCCAAAGGCAACCATAAATGTAAACACATTTGAAAGATTTGGGATCTCAAACTTTCGTACAAAATACCTAATTTAATTTAATATTAAAATAGTCATAAACTTACTACTACTTCTACTACTAACAACTATTTAGAAACTCTGTGCGTGAAAAAATCTTCAGACACAAATATAAATTTATCAATGCGTGTTTGATAATTGAATTACAAGTTAACGTGCTTCAAAAATGTAATCCACTTTTAAGAAAACGTTAGTTATGATCACGTGAGATTTATATCGGCTACTTTATATACCGATTAGGCTGGTATAAGCGTTAAGTTGTCGGAAACATGTCAGTCATAGAACAATGTATTCTTATAAATTATTATAAACGTCCTCCAAGGATTCCCACGGTTTCATAAGGAAGTTCTTCACTTTTATAAAGAAAACGAGGATTCCAATTGCCAGTACTAACTATTTCACTACATCTAACACTAGTAGCAGTGTTATTTATGTTAACAATTAAATACAATCTTAGCTCGTTCATTATAGGAAGTGTGTTTATTGCACTATTTGTTTTGTAAGTAGGGTGCTGTGAAATGTTTAAGTTGTTCACAAGAATTGTCGATAAAAAGTGCTGTTTACGATCTCATTACGTAGATTTTATATTCTATACGAAAATTTTTAACGTAGGTTTTAGCATCATGTTTAAGAAATCACAAAAGTGGGCTGTCATTATTTAATTTAAAAAATCTTCTTAGTGTTGTTAAATAAATACTATAAAGTATCATTAATGCAGATTTTTATTTTCAATCCAATACCGTGTTAATAATGAAATAATGTGTTATATACATGGTGCACTACTTAATTTGAACTACTATTTGGAGATGTCGCTTATGTGAGACGGATTTAGTAAAATTTGCCAAAACTTACATGCAATAAAAGTAAATTTTTAGCTATATTCCAGTTGTTTGGAAAAACTAAAAAACTTGATGGGAGTAAATAGTGGAATTTTGCTTATTTTGTGTCATTTCTTATCTTTTATACATTTTATCTGAATTTTTATTTATTGTGATTATTTTACATGCCAAATAAACTGATGGCATCAGTTTTTTTTAGCTACAAATTGATCACTTTTATACATACTCGTACGTAGCATTTTGCTAATTTCACAAATTCACTATCTATTATGTAAAGTGAGACACACGCATAGTTGCCCGGATGAAGTTTTGCACGCTATATGTGTAGGTACACTTGTAGTGTTGTAGTCAAAAAAAGAAAGCATTTTTTTTTGCAATCTTTTTAGAAGCGCCAAACGTAAAATTTTGCTTTAATATCGAAATACATAGAAGTATATTACAGTAAACTCTTAAGAGTTGCACAAAATAGTTGTTTTATTGAAAAGTGTTAGTCCTATTTGCACATCCACCTTAAAAGCTTTTTTTTTTAACCAATCCGGTTTTTTTTTATCAAAGTTCACTAGCAAGTAAGGTACATTTTCAAATATGTTAAGCATGCCGGGTCTTCACCATTATTCCCTACATGGCATTTGTTCATAATTTGCAAATCAACAACGTAATATTTTTGAAAAATTAAGTTTGTAATAACATTTTAAACTAAGCGTATTTTTGTACGAATGTATTCTTATGCACGTTATAATATGTAGAATTTTGCATCTGATCGTACAACCTATAGTAAAATTAACAATATTTAAACGCTCAAAAGAGCTACTACCTTGAATTTTTTAATCTCTCTATAACATTTTATGCTGCTAAAACAACTGAGATTTGCTAAATTTTCTGTTCCAGTATAATTAATAAGAATCATATTTTTCTATTTTAATTGGTAATAAAAATAATTTATACAGCGGTATATTTTCTAAAAACTATGTTCCATTATTTCTTATCAAAGGTTGATAATTTTTCCATGAACCTCGTATCAAATAAATAATTAACAACAATTTTGAGCATACTGTTACGGATACCTATCTCATTCTCGAACTTGTTAATTCTATATTTGCAGTAATCTAATCTTAAATTCAAATTATATTGCTCTTTTTACAATTGCCGTCTAATAGCTCAACTATTATAATAATTAATGAATCACCGTATTGTACTAAAAGACAGTATAACATCTGTACGTAGCCTGCTGCGATATGTTCGATGTTATTTCGAGACCGGATGTTAACTGTGAAATGCACCCATTTTAATTACAGCCAATTGTTCTTTTCTAGTGAAGAAAATTAGCGTAAGTTAGCAATGGACGGTTAATTAAAAATATTGTGTTTGCCGAAGTATAATAAATTATTTACTCCTATAGAAAATCTTTTTTTAAATGTTTTTTTGCTAGTTTTATAAACAAAGCAGTAATGCTGCATAAAACATTCGTAGTTAACACAACTAATCAATAAATGACGTAATATTAAATACAGTTGTAATGTAAACTATTTCAACTATTTCAAGTCTTCAGAATTGACAAATTCCACTAAAAATTACGTCATTGATTTAGTGAAAGTTAGTACTTACTATTTTATTACACCATCAACGGTCATTTCTTGGGAAGTCAAAAGAGTAAACCTTTAGTATTGTTTCTTAATAATCTATAAGTCATGTATTTCTGTACGGTAGTTATAGTTTGATGCGACCTGCTATTATGAAAGCAGCGTACACTGAATTTAAAATGAAAGAAAATAATAGGTTAGTTCCTCTATGAATTAGTGATTTATTTTCACTTCTCCTTCACAAGATGTTATTGCTACAACACTGGATAAAAGCAGAGAATAACTTTAATTAAAAAAATACCACTTCTAAAGTGACCGAAGGACCTCGACTGTTCACATATTTCCAAGGGCATGAGGGTTGAACGAAGTTTTGTCGTCGCTTTAAGGCTCCATACACCTAGGGGAATCGGAAAAACCAATTTTTCAAAACATTTTTTACTAATCTTAAGCACTTTAGCCCGCTAAAACAGGTGTGCGTAATATACTTACGAACTCCAAAATACGCCATTTTTAATATTGAACAACCACACGTACAGATGTAAAACATTGTTGCAAGGAGCATTCGTACGTTTTGCAACAGTGCCCCACGACCGCGGCCCTGTAATATTTAGGTCACCTAATTAGGTGTCGAGCATATTTTTGCTTAGGCATCGGTGGACGAAATAAATTAACAGAAAATAATTGATAAATGAACTATACAGGGTGTGTAAAAATTGGCGGAAGGGCTACACGGGGCGATGTTCTTCGTAAAATTCTAAGTCGAAAATCTTAATACGAAAATGTTGTACAATGCTTGCTGTGTCTGCAAGAGGTCCTCAAAGTTTTGACATTTAGTCCTTTAATAAGCTTTATTATTTAATACTTGCAAATGAAAAAGCTGCAATTTGGAATAAAAATAGATTTCGAATAGTATTTTTTCCTAGATATTGTGTTCTTCCTTTCAAAAATTGGTGTTGAAAATATGTAAATCACTGATTTTAATGACAGTAATACATATGGCAACATTGTCATTAACTGTCATCTCTTTTTCTCGCAATTATTTCTAGTTTGTGTTAGACGATACCTAAAAGTTAGCAGCTATGTTTACGAATTGAAGGCTTTCAGTACGAACAAAAATTGTAAATACCTAAGTAAAAATTGCTGATAAAAAAATGTCCAAACGCAAATCAGTGTATGCAATGTTGCCAATTTTTTTTTTCTTTTAATGGTTCCTGAGGTTATAGGAAGCATGGTACAACATTTTCGTATTAAGATTTTCGACTTAGAATTTTACGAAGAACATCGCCCCGTGTAGCCCTTCCGCCAATTTTTACACACCCTGTATACTGTGGCTTAGCTGTAAGGAGAAAATGTGATTCACTTTAGAAAATAAAAAATGCAATTTGGGCCACCTTCAACCACTACAGCTCAACAGACGAACAACTTGATCATGAATTGTGCCCCGAAGGAATCGACTCTTGGTGCGCTTGACAGAAAGACAGAAACACTTTCTCCTGAAGTTTTAACTGTCATTAGGCCAATTTACAAAGATCTTAACCAATGCACTATTAGGACGTCGTCTACGATGGGAGCTTGAACAATTTGATCTGAAAAATATCATCAAAGAAGTTAATAGTGGGTCGATTGTGGTGCAGATTGCTGCATGTTTCCTCAATAATAAAACTATCCTTTTTAAAAACAATTAAAGTGTTCATTACATCTCAAAAACGAATTGACCGATTTACCTGAGATTTGGCACAGTGAATCTTGATACAATTAGGTGTCGAGTCTTTGTCGTAGGATATTTTTTTTAACATCGTAGTTAATTTTGTTTGGAATTAAAAATCAAATTTTTAGTCAAAAATCCGACATTTATATTCCAGATGTCCACCATTTAGCGAAAACTCGAAAAATTAAAAATCGGCTGTTTCAGGTTCTAGATTTTTTGTCCACTTTAAAAATATTCTTAAAAATGTACCCAAAAGAGATAGATATTCTGGTTACTGCAAAAGCCGTTTTTGAAAAACCACCGTGCGGAAGTGACTATCACAAGTTTCCTTGTTAAATTTTTTAAACGAAAGTTGAACATTAAAAAAAAGTCTTTTGAAACGTATGTATGTTTTATCTATTAAAAAAAAATATTAAAATGTACCCGACTTTTTCCCAACCTAGGTGTATGTATCCCCCTTAAACGAATATTGATATTTCTTAGCTCTAAGTGAAAACGATATATTCCGGCGATTTAAGATGTAGTGCAGTAAAATTTAAAAACATTCAAAGTGACATATCTTCACCTATTTTGTCACTACAAACTTGAAATGCAATACTTTGAAAAACTAAATTCACGTGGTAAAAAGATTAAATAATAGGGTGCATAAATTTTAAAACAGAGAAAATTGACTTGTAATAAACTTCTGTAAATAAATTGTTTTGCAATAAAAAAAATAATGTTTGCTATAAATAGTTTACCAGGTTTGCTATAAAATTATAAATGTTTAATATAAAATTGAATGTAGGTGTTATGATATAATAAATATTTTAATTTGCTATAAAAAAATACAAACTTCATAAAAGTACAATCTTTGCAATACATAACAATATGGACATCAGTGTGATTCAGGTCTTCGTTTAGTGTTCAACTCTGAAAACAGTGAAGTTACAAGTTACTTTATATCGATCTAATCTTCCACATAATCACAATAAGCTTTCAAACATCTAAACATAAATTAAATGATGCTGTTAAAAGTGAAATCAAAAGACTGTTTGAAAACGATACCAGAAAAATATTAGAACGTCTGGCTCTCTGGCTGAAAAAGAATTTAAATTGGCCACAAAAATTCTGTAAAATAAACTACCTGCGACAGTTGAGAGATAAAAAGTTTGACCAAACAAATATTTCATTGGGTGAATTGGCAAAGAAGATTTTGGCAAACGTAGCTGTACCTGAAGATGATATTAAGCCATTTATTGTCGCCTATGAGATTTGTTACGATAATAAAGAATTTAGATTTCGTATGTCTTCAAAAAATCTTTTACAACATGCATTACTAGACAGTATACATGCAGATGCAACATATAAACTAAATTGGCACGGATCGTTGTCGAACTTTTCATAGTTTTGGAATTGCAGTTCGTAGTTCAGAAACAACAAAAGATTTTAGATTCGTCTTGAGCTCCCTAAAGGATTGTGCTACCAAATTACATGAAAACCTGACCTAACCTGATCTCAAATTTTTTATAGCAAAAATTAAAATATTCACGGATTTTTAAAACAAATTTCATTGTATTTATAGTCTTTATTAATCATGTATAGTGTTTCTTAAATTTCGAAGCAAACTTATAATTTTTATAGCAATTAATATTTTTTAAATCTAGCAAAAATATGTTTTATTATCAATTGCTCTTTTTTGTATTAGATACAAAAATTAAGAAAAAGCATTGATATTTTTCGAGCATTTAATTTGTACCCATGAAAAACAAAAACCTGTAGACCAGTAGCAGATGTACCTATAAAGTGATATTCAATAAAAACCAAAAACTCTTTTACATAAATAATTCACCATAACCTTCAGTTTTTTGTGTTTTTGTGTGTTTACTGCATTAACAGTTTTGCATTGATAAAGCCGAACTAAGTAACCACGAGTTGATCCTTGATTTAAAACGACGAATCCAAATTAGGTCATCGATTTCACAAACAATGCACCTGTCAATATCACTAAGAAGGCTGCAAAGGCTGCTTGTTCAATCAGCCATAGGTAGCAGGTATTCAGCATTTTTTACGGTATTTCAATAATCACACTATCTTTAAATTACCCTTATTTAGTCTGTGTAAAAATCATTAAAAATAAGTCAATTATTCACAAAAACGGTTGAAACTAAATTCGCCTCACAGTCACAGGAACTGCTATATCGTTAATCATTTTTAGGAAGGTTAACTTTTGAGAGCTAAAAGTGTGTCAAAAGACGAGCTGGTAGCACAACTTGAATAGCATTAAAATGCGTGTCGACTAGGAGTTGTAACTGGAAAAATAATGAGCCTAATAAAATATTTGATATTTTTTTGAACGGCAACAAGTGGAGAACGATATTTAAATTATTTTATTAAAGCCCTGATCCACGTGCTTCTGGTAAACTTTGCATAATTTAAAGAAATTTCTAAAGGAAACCAAGTGAAATTTACATAATTCAATTGTCCAGTTTTACCGGAACTTGATTTGTCAGTGCGGACGAGCGAAATTTATTCCTTACGGAGCCCCCGTAAGCTTTAAAACTTGCTTTTATTCAGTTATTAGATGTAAAAATTTTAATTAAGTATCATTTTAATGATGTTTCATCTGTTGTTTGACTGAAATCAATTTTTAATTATTATTATTTGAGTACCAAGCAAATGTAGCATTTTAATTTTTACTCAAACATCTGGTATTCGTTGACTTAATTGTTATTTCGTGTTACTTAAAGCATTTTTTACCAATTATCATTTGTCACAATCTGGGTCATTACAACTACCTCATACTGTTACCGAGGATTCAAGTTTTTAGTGCAAGTAGTTGCAGCAATTAAAAGGTAATTAATAACGTATTGAACAGTTTCTCAAGAACTAATAATTAATAGGTCTGTAATTTACAACTGTACTAATTACGTTAATTGGATTTTGGATCACTTACATAATGTTAACGAAAGTTTTTGTATTTTTTTTTTAAGAGTAGAATGATGTAGCGTTATAATTGCACTATTTGCATAATCTAAATTGATTAGATACAATGAGGAGCAATAGGTTAATATTATTTTCAGTAAAAAGAAACTGGCAAAAAATTGCGTGATACTCCTTTAAAAATATTAGGCGCTCAAATTCTGTAGATATATTGTAGTTGATATATATTAGCGAAAGTTTTATTTACCTTTTGTAGCAAGAATATAAATTTAACAAAATTTGCCAACAGTGCTTAAAATTTTTGATTTTGCAATATTAATAAGTAATAACTGCCTTAACGCAAATGTTTGGGTAAATTTATTCAAGGATATGTATATATTTTATTGTAATAAATTTGTTATTGTGTTTTAAAACTTCGAATGAGATCGTATCTTAAAACCTTAACTATTCAAAAAATTTATCTAGAATACTTAATTTATAAAGTATGTATGTATTTATGCATCTTGTGTTGATAATCGTTAATTTTAAAGCCTAAAGTAGGTCACAACTTTGTAAAACACATAATAAGTGATTCATTTTAACACATAACCAATGAAAAAATGTAATGTTTTGCATTTTATCACTTCAAAGAAACGTCTTGCATAGTTAATTAATTGTATTACTTGATTTTAAGGCTTTTAACTACCATTCTTACAGTTCGAAGTTTTTAAGTGGGGCATAAGGCAGCCACTGAACCTTTAAATCACTATTTTAATTTTTTCTGGGAACTACGAATAAATACCTACTCACGATTGGGTGCTAACTTAAATTTTTTGAAATTAGGGTCCAATATTCATGAAACTATTTTTATTGAGTAAGAATCACATTTTATATTATATAACATTAAAATCAACAGCAAACTTCTTGTTAAATAGTATTATTAATTTTGAAGCGCTTACTTGCAATCGAAGATTAGATTGAAACGTACAGAAATACATAATTAATACTTTAAAAAAATTCAAAGTTTTTTGTACATAGCTATTAAACATTAACCTCCTTTTAAGCTAATCAACTTTTACAACTGATGACTTAAAAATATCTCTGAAATGTTTTATCAAAATTTGTCGTTTTGGAACATTCTCAGACATAGGAGGATACCGTTAAATAATAGGAAACGACCATTAACGTGAATTTTTGAAGACGGAAACAACAAAAATGGCTATAAAAATCGAATATTTGTAAGAAACAGTTATCTAATTGTTAAAAATGCAGTTGCTTCCAAGAATTTATGTGGCACAGTATGTTTTAGTTTTATTCAAATATTGGTTGGGTGTGCAGTGTACAGTAAAACGTCTATTTTACATCAGTTTTAGTTGTATTTTATTTCATTTTGCCAACCTTTGTTCTTAAAGTAAATGATACATGATTTTTGAATCCATTAATCATTGTACAGTCACCTAAAATATTTTATACATCTTCAGTAGAACAAAGAACGTATAACGTTCTAAAACGTCACAGCTATTAATAATCCGCAATTATATTGTATATGTAACGGAAGTATTGTTAATATTGTTACTAATTTATTTATTTTTTTTCAGGTGAGTTATCATTACATTCCGGGATGACGGATGTCCAGTCTTTCGACTAACCTAATCTAAGCCTAATCACTGATTACGACTTAACTTTCTCACATCTTAAACAGACAGCATTTATCTAGGCAAGTAGGCTATGAAATGCAATAAACATACGGTTAGCACACTGCAAGTCGTTGTTGACCTTTTTTGTTGTGTTTTTATGCTTTTTACTATAAAGTTGTAGTAGCTGTGAAGCAGACTTTGTTAAATCCCAACTTAATTTATAATAAATTAGTTAAACTTGTTAAAGGCACTACTTCAAAGAGATGCTTGTATTTATTGTATCTGTGTTTTAAACACATTTGACAGACTTTTTTATTAATACTAAATATATCTTAGAGATACTAACGAAGTCTACATGTAGATCTGTATTTGCCTCCGATTAAAAACTTTAATTTTACTTAAAGTTATTTTTGAAAATCACCAAATTTTTTTTCGTGTCATTAGTTTATTAGACTTGATAAGACTCTTCTGTCACAGATTAAAATCTGAAGAGCTTCTAAATAAATTGTGTATTTATTATTTTAAAAACATTCCTAATAAGAGTCTTAATTATGTTAAAAATTAAATTGCTTTTTTTATTAATCATTAAAAGTCGTGTTTGTCTTGCAAAAGTCACTCAGTATAATTTATATATTCTTAACATGCAATGTCTAGCTTCATTTAGTGTTATATGGAGGACTTTACCGTTATAAAATATTATTTTTCTGCTTCATGCTTATGCATGCAACTTGTGCTTTTTAGTATTTCTTTCGGTACACTACGACTTATTAAATTTATTTTTTGATATAAAGACTTTAATCATCAAAGGAATAAATTTAGCTTTGTCTGCTGCCCTTGCAAGAAAGCGAAAAAAAAGTTAACCGTTTACCTTATACAGCAAATTTGTATGATATGACGCTTGATTCTTTTTGTATGTACAAAATTACCCAGTCAAAGACATTATGTACAAAAATATACCTACCGTCAAAATTTAGTGCAGAACTATTGTAAAAATATTATAAGCTGAGTTTGCAAGGGATAAGCTAATACATGTTATTTTAAAAATTAATATGTAGCTACCTACTAAGTGTAAGTGGTTGTATAAAAACAAAAATCAATCTTAAAGTTGATTAATTTACCTTGCCTTCAGTATTTATTTTACTGCACACGCCTATGATAAGATGGATATCGTAGGTGCAGCTTGTTGTGAAGAACACCGTAAAAGATGGCCATGGTTCTGCCACAAGCTGTTTTATTTTGCTTTTATAAAACTTTTAATTAAATTATATAAAAATAAAAAGTATTGGAGACGTCCAACTTTTAATTTCTGAAATTACTAGTTTAAACGAATGGACACCAAGGAGAGATACTAAAGCAAAATGACCGTGGTCCGTGACTCCATTCAAGCTAGGCGCATATTGAGACGCGCATGACACGTGTGAAACGACTGACACGAGCGCCATGACGCGAACACACCCCACGCGTCACGTGTTGATTCGCAAATTGGGACGCATTTAAGTAGTGAACTCGTGACGCAGTCCCAGGTGTAGAAATGAATAATTCGCAAAAAAATCATATTTATTTAAATTTAATAACTTCAGAGTCAGATGGTGATGCTGAAGAAGAAGGTGTTGCTATATTTGATGGGCATAAAATGCAAAGCACCGAATAACTTTTATTTGTCTAAAAGGAAAAGTTATGGACAATTTAAAATGACATCCGAGTTTCCGGATGATGTTTTTACCAATTTCTTTCGCATGAATCGAAACCAGTTCAGTGAAGTACATAGGATGATCAAGCAATCTATTGACTCACATGGATGTAATGCGCAAAAGCGATAATAATATACATGATGATTGAAATTCGAGTTTAAGCATGGGGATCTCGCTAAATATAATAGCTAGAGCAGAGTTTTCCAAACTGTGTGTCGCGACACGTTAGTGTGTCGGCTGCAGTGTGAAGGTGTGTCGCGCGATTTTTAAATTTTTAACTTTGTTTACTGGTTGGTTCAACAAAAGGTTTTACAGCTTTAACAAAGAAGTAGAATGCAAATATAATTAATTTTTACATCGCGAAGCACTAGTCGCGCAAACCATTGGTAATGAATTAAGAAAAGTTATGGATAAAGTGTTTCAAATGGTTAATTACGTTAAAAGTAGACCTCTTAAATCAAGAGTATTTGCTCACATTTGTGAAGAAATGGGGGGAAAATTTAAAAAGCTTATACTACACACTGTTCGTTGGCTTTTAAGAGGTTGAGTGCTTTTTTGTTTATACGAAGTGACGGAAATGTTGCTTAAACTTTTTGAGGAAAATCAGCAAAATGCGATCTAATTGAAAACAAACTATGGTGCACAAAATTGGCATATCTTGCTGACATATTTTAACACTTGAATGAAATAATCACCAGTATGCGAAGAAAAGGAGAAAATATCTTAAGAACAATAGATAAAATGTGTGCTATGAGAGACAAGATGGCAATTTGTAAAAAGAAATTTTGAAATGTTTTCCAAAACTGCTAACCATGAGCTAAAATGTGATATCAGACCGCTCATTCTTAACTATTTAACATTGCTCGCAGAGAAAGTTCCCAAACGTTGAAATCCAAGACTATGATTGGATCAGAAATTCTTTTTTTTTTTCAACTGCAACGATTAACTAGTCACTTATTTAAGAAGAAGAATTAGCTAAAATAAAAAATGATCGATGTCTGTTAATGGTGTATGAAGAGGTGTAACTTACACAAATTTTGGATTATCGTTTTCAACGATGACAAACTTAAAGACATTAAAACGTGGAAGCTTAAAAATGCTTGATGACGAATTGCGAGTGTCTTTATCTAATATTCCACCAAATATTCAAAAGCTGTGTTCATCCCATCAAGCTCATACATCTCATAAAAATGGTCAGTAGTTATTGGCGTTATTCAATTTTTAACAATTTATTGTCCGTATCGCTTATAAGGGATAGTTTACCCTCTGGTTTGCTAGTAGACTGAATTACTGTGTCGCGAAATTATGTTTGTCTAAAAAGTGTGTCACCAACATGAAAAGTTTGGAAAGCTCTGAGCTAGAGTATAGGTTTAAATTTGGCAAAGCTGCTAAATTTTGTTCTTAATAATAATCCAAATAGAAATTAGAAATATATCAAACGGTATCCGAGAAAATTAGGAAAAACCGGAAAATACGATTTTTGAAAATCGTCTATAACTCCTTTGGAGTATGAAATATTTCAATTGTGTAAAAATATGGCTTAAGCAACTTTTTAAGCCGAATCTGATGGGGTTTTTGTTACGACAATCAACTTTGTTTTTTCTTATGGTGGCAATTTTCGCTATTTACATAATCAAATAGCATTTATTTTTCTGAATCTATTGATGTATCACACATAGTATTTTACTTCTTCTTTCATTGTCAAACTAAAAGTTTTGAAAGGCTATTACTTGTCAGATTAATAAATTGGTAAAAATAAACTTTAATAACAAAGAAAAAAGCGATATGCTGCGAATTTTTTATACCGTTCTTTTAAGTTTTGTTATACTTAATCACATGCTTTAAACAAATTTACTTAAGTTTCTGTTTAACGTGACAAACAGTGTTTTTCCGGATCTTTTTGCAATAAAAATGTTTTTTTTTACTTTTATCTGAAACCCTTCTGCCATATTATCTTCTGGGTTTGGCAAAAGTCCCATATTTCCCCAAGTTTCTGTCCAACGTACAACAATATGTGTGCGAGGATTGTTTTCCTTCTGGTATGTTTCTGCATATTGATATTGACTTAACAATATAAAATTCCTATCCAATGAATAAAAAATTCGCATCATATCGCGTTTTTCTTCGTTATTAAAGTTCATATTTATGAATTTATTAAGGTGACAAGTAATAGGCTTTCAAAACTTTTAGTTTGTTGATTGGTTGTCGTGGATAAAACATAAACTACAACGACCGGCCTACCTGATTTATAATGGTTATTGTTTAAAACCTTTTTTTTTTAATTTGAAAATGAATAAAGAAGTAAAATACCATGTGTGATACATCGATGAATTCAGAAAAATAAATGCTACTTGATTATGTAAATAGCGAAAATTGCGCCCCTAAGAAAAAACAAAGTTGGTTCTCATAAAACGAAAACGAATTGATCTAGGAAAAATTTGTGACCACCATCCGATTCGGCTTAAAAAGTTGCTCGGGCATTGTTTTTACACATTTAAAATATTTCATACTCCAAAGGAGTTATAGACGATTTTCAAAAATCGTATTTTCCAGTTTTTTCTAATTTTCTCGGATTTCGTTTGAGATATTTCCAATTTCTCTTTGGATTATTAATAAGCACCAAATTTAGCAACTTTAGCAAAATTAAACGTATACTCTAGCTATTTTAATAAGCGAGATCTCCATGCTTAAACTCGAATTTCAATCACCCTGTATATTTAGTTATTAACTAGTACCAATAATAAATAATTAATGCTGCACAATTTATGTTTGTTAATTTTTTAATAATAAAACACGATCTACTATAAAAAAAAACAACTGCAACGAATTGATAAATTTGTTTTTCGTACGTATACACCCAGAGATTAAGCGACTTTCTCTGATTTTTTCATGGTTTACGTAAATTTGATGGTCATTGTTTGTTATAAGAAAATAAAGTCATAACTCACGCTCGTTGGGGAGAGTGGACAATATTATGAAATTCAATGCATGCACTTTCTCCAAATTTCTAATTCTCTATTTTGGTAATTTCGGTGAAAACTTAAAGATCATGAACATAATTAAATTAAAAATTCTATGAAATATGAAATTTTGAAACATGAGCTTAAAACGAGTGCTGTAAACATTACGATTTATATCATGTTATGCTAGTCAATTAGTAATGGTTAAATACCTGTATCATGTATAAAAATACTCGTGCAATGACTGGATTAGTGCTCACGACTGATTATAAAAATAGTCCGATTATCCAATAAGCCCAAGTTGCATTTCTGGTGTAATCTACTTAATTGCATCTTTACGAAAAGATAAATCTAGTTGACCTGGAGGTTAATCGATCGTTAGGTAACATTTACTCAATGCAGGGCTTCAGTGCACTGCCATACATGGCTACAGACATTTAATATAGATTATCGCGTAACGATTCAAATTTTTGCAATTAATGTAAATAAATGTAGACCAGTTCTGATGTCGTGCATTAAAAGTTACGTTATTTATCAAGTAATTAATGTATGAAATTGATAAATTGTACCTAAAATAATTTGGCAAAAACGCAAAGTAACGTCTTCGACGAGAAGTGTTGTTGAAGGTTGTACACGCTTGGATATTCTAAATGCCTTAACCCATTTTTGCCCGAATTAATTTTTTTTTTCTTTTTTTTTTGTAATGTATGATATTCTTCATCAAAATAACACAAAATAATAGAATTCATTTATATTTTTCAAAAAAATATTAAATATTACAGTATTTTGATGTGTTCCAATTTTGGAACACTGGGCATACAGTAAGGTATAATTGGAAATAAAACGTTTGCAAATAATAATGTATTATACATGCAAAAACAATAAATTATTTATGAACATTTATTATTATAAACATTTCAGCGAACATGGAAACTTTTAAAACTTCCATCATGTAAATTGACACCGCATTTCTCACAACATTTAGTGGCATTTTTCTTGCAAAGCGCACATCTATTTTGCTTTGCAGCTGAAATTATCCAGTGATCGGATCCGATCATATCTTATTGACTCTGGAACATGACTGCCAATTTATTAAGAGGATTTTGGCCTTCCTCCTCCCGCAATGGTAGTTCCGTAATTTTTTAAATAGACTTGAACTATATTTCTTCTGAAATTCAAATGATCCATTTTGTTCTTCTCACCGTCCACTCCACCCATGTATTTGTTGTACATAGAAATGGCATGTGGTTGTGTAACAGGCAATATCTTTTTTTCGGAGGATATCTAGCGATGAGCTTGACTAATTGGGTGTACTGTATTGCAAGAACTCACAGTAAGAACAACTCGGTTATCATTCCAAACGGTAACATAATTTTTATATCCATGCAAAAGTCGTAGGTTCCTCGTTCTTTTTTTTTCATAGTTTTCACATTCGTTATAGGACATTTTTCTAATCGATTAGCCATTATTGTACCTGTATAGCCGAATTCCAATTCTTGTAAACGATGTACACGTTTCAAAGAATAAAAATATCTATCGGCGTAGATTTTGAATGGAATATTTTTAGGTAGTTTTGATAGTAAATTTATAACTACTGAACCACCAACGTGCGTATGTAATAAACATATTTTTTAGAAATGCACAAATTTCTTGATCAAAAAACAATTCAAAACAGGCCACTGGATCACATGATAGATTTAGGACTTGTTTAGGAGATACGAACGGTACAAAGCTACGAGTCAAATAATCTGTTTTTGACCAAATTCTTTCTATAACCCTTTTTCGATTCATCTGCTTTTGAAGCTCCGAAAGTGGAAGGTTGTTCTCATCGTCCGTTTCTTTGCCCAAATGAACAGTATCATCTCTTCTTGACTGAACAGTAGCTACAGCTTGAGCTTGCAACTGGCGTCCGCTGAGATGATTTAAGTTTTTACCTTCATTTTCTTCAGCACTGTCTTCTTCACTGTCAACACCATCTTCTGGAGGTGTTATAAAAATGTCTACATTTTCCATATCTTCCCAGAACTTCTCATCTTCCACCATTTCTAACAATTCTGCTTTAGTAAAAGGCCTACCAAAATTTTCCAATTCAGTGTAGTTATTGTGCTGGTGTTCCAATATTGGAACATTTTTTTAAATATCAATTGTTAAAAAACTGATGACATTGTATAGTTAAAAATAATGATAATCTATCTATAAATACTAGGCCTTATAATAAAAGTATATTTTGTTGTAGATAATATATTATAAACAAAAATATACTTACTTTTTTAACGATATTTTTAGTAAATATTATTTACAGAATTAAATTAAAACTGTTCACTTAATATTGCCACAATTAAAATAAATGTGTTCAAACATGTTTGTTTGGTCTATTATCTGTAACGTATAACCATTTAAAGTGGGTGCAGAATGGCGGTAAATAGTAGGGGTAAAAAAAATGCCTATGTTCCAAAATCGGAACACCGGGCAATAATGGTTTAAAGGGTGACGCAGAGATTATTGCCACCGCGATTATCTTACTGGTTTAAAAACAACCCCTATACCCTTAAATATCATAAAATCCACATTCAATAATAGCATTAAATTGTTTACAAGACCAAAAATAAAAACATTTACTATTTGATAACATTTAAAAAAATAATATATGTTTTTATCAATTTTAGACATACTAAAAGTAAAGTTTGTCTCCAGCGCCACTAAACTGTTGAAATAGATACTTGGAATTTGTAGACGTTCCATATTACAGTTTTAAAAAAAATATCTTTTATTAAACTTCATTTATACTGCGGTTACCAAACACATTTATCGTAATAATCTATTAATTCCTGGTGGTTTGTCTACATTTAAGTGTAATAGTAGCACATTGGGCGTGTTTTGGGTGTAAACTCGACAGCGCCATTACATTGAAAAAAAAAGTTCATCTCAGATTCTATTTTGCATCCTAAACTGGTTTAAAGTGTTTACAGATTTGGGACACTGTCCGAAATTCGAGATTCACTATGGACAACTTTTGAACCGTATCAGATACAAGGTCGGTTAAATGTGGAAAGTTTACTCATTTGGTAATGAAAATTTGCGACAATTTTTCATTTTTCAAATGTTTCCATGGATTATTAGATATGGTTGAAACATTATTTTTTATTTTAGACCTACACGTTATTAAGAATTTTGCCGGCCAAACATTAAAATATTCTTATACACATTATATTTAATAAAATAATTGTTATTCATTAAATCCAACTGGACTATATGGTTCCATTAAAACAAATAAATACATTTATTTTTAATTATAAGTTATGTTTTAACAAATGAATATACATATCTGTTATGGTAAATGTACGTTTTTAGGTAAATGTATGCATGTTCCAGCAAATGCGTATTGTGGTATTTGTGCACATTTACCGATACATGTGTACTTTTGCAAGTGTTGTACTTTTACCGTCATACATGTCTGTTATTGCTTAAAAATATCTACAATCATTCCAATTGATGTAATATAGACAGTGTTGTCAAGTTTTTAGTCGTAAGACCATACACGGTTGTGTAATTTTTTTAAATTAAAACATCTTCAAGTTGCTTTTTAATATAGGTAACTTTGTATATCACTTTTAACTACCCTTGTATGTGTTATGGTTTACACGAGAGCACCGCATTTCGAGCCTACCGTACATTACTTGCTCTTAACCTTAAAAAAAAGTATTTTTCTGTATCTATGTATTCTTAACTCTGCTACATTATGTTTTTGTTTATCCAAACACAATTTATTAGAACGATCTTTTAATAATTACGCATACGTAGAGAATCGATTGTTGAAGCTAGCATGCTAGTTTAATACAACGGGTGTATTATCCCACGTTTTTATGATAATTAAATTTTGAAAACACAAGTAAGCTGATCTTCTTATACGCAACGCTAGAACATCCCTGCTTATTAATGTTTTCCTAATGTAGTAAAGCTGCTATCCGTAAATGAATTTTGTTGCAGGCTGTCGATTTCTCATAATTATTCGAAACGATTAAGACGTATTCTAGCCACGTGTGCCAGTTATGTTGACAGTAATGTCAATGATTTGTGTAAATAATTAGATAGTTCTGCTCCTTTCCTACTAGAAACGTCCATCAACCTGAGTTAAATCTAGTATTTTGACTAATTCATGACACTACAGTTTTATTTGACTTTAATAAGCAAATTTTAATGGGCGAAGTTTTAGTGCCAATACTTTCTCCAATTACAAAAACCTATTAAATGACCATCGAAAAAAGTAATTAGTAAATCTTCAAATATTGCCATATACTTTGTTAATGGAGTTTCTAGGGTTTTAATACGTAAAATCATAATATAAAGAAATGTTTTTAAATGATTTCTTAACCCAAGAGAAATAAGTAGCGGTTAATAGGTTTACAAATTGAATTTTAATTAAGTTAAGCCGTGAGTAGTTTTTTTTAATTTTAACAGAAGATAAGTGATAATAGGTCTGTCTAGAAATGTTAATAGTCAATTAAATGTTGGAATAACGACAGTAAAAACGAAGTGATTGCCATTTAGTTAAATGTTAACCCACTAGTAGCTCGAGAAACGTAAAAAAAGGGCGTCCGTTCTAATGACACATAAATGCTTATACCAAAAACATTGAAGCGGAAAGACCTTAGAATAACAAAATTATACCAGGCATCTCATAAATCATTACCAGGTCCATTATTTCGTTAAACATTTAAAAATTTTATATATTTTATACGGGCGTATGAAAACAGTTTAAAATGAAATATTCTTCAAAAAATCTTATTCGTCTTTCACAATTTATCATAATAGCTGTGTTTTAAATTTATTCATGAAACATAGGTGAAATTTTAGTTTAAATAATATTTTGTAGCAAAAAAAAATATTTTGTTTTATTTAGTTTGCTTATTGCTCGAGTTGAAAAGAAACACAATAGTCGATTTCAGTAGTACAAATACAACTTATTTTTATATGTTCTTTGTCGACGTGATTTAATGTGTTGTGAGCAAATGAGTAGTATAATGATAATGACGAACGCAAGTCACTTGATATACTTAATTTATTTTAATGTATCGTCTGTCACAGTAACTTTCCTTACATAACAGACGAACAAAGCAGATGCAGAGATGAATGAATGAGTGAAATAATTAGGTATTTATAATGGTTATGTAAATTTGTTTTCAAAATCATACTGTATTAGAAAGCTATTTAGAATATTGACAAGGAGGCCATACTTGAAACAAAAGCTAAAACAAAAGATGCCAAGCTGCATTTATTCGACGCTAGTTTGGTACTATTAGCTTTTTTTGTTATGGCAAGGCGTAGCTGTCTGAATTTTTTATGAAATTCCTACTCACCTTTTGTTTATTCCAGTAGTTTATTTCAGATTTCCTTAATTAATATTAATAGCCCCACCATATAAATGTGATAAATAAAACATGCCCGGGTGGTTGGCCTACACGCTAATTATAATTTCAATTACAAAAATTAATTAGCAAAACTCGATTTGCTGTTAGGAGACGGTTTAATAATTTGTTATTGCCTCTTGAAGATGGACCGTTATGGCCAGAAACGTGGGAGTCGAGGAAGCATTTTAAGGCAATGGTAGTTTTACACCCACCGTCAAACATTATTGTACAATAAAAAAGCTTTATTGTTTCGTTGCCACTTTTTGTAACACTGTTGCATTATTTATACACTACATATTACACCATGAAATAACTTTTTGATGATTTGGTATATAATTTATTTTTTTATTAGGAATATTTTAAAAACTAAATAATAAATCTTTGCACTATTTGAATACTAAAAATTAAAATTAAAGGTACGATATTTTAAAATAGTTCAAATACAAATTTCAAATTGTCGAATGTTTGGCGAAAGTTTTTACTTACACATAGGTACATAAGTTTATATTAATTTATGAAAAATAAAATACAAAAATTATTTAATACTGAGTCGAAAATTAATTTTCCCTTAACGTATCTTGGTTTTAAGCGTAAATTAACGAAAATGAACATTTTTATGTAAAATGGAAGGCGAGCCATCGATTCATAAATTTTTTTCCCTCATATTTCTTCAAATGTTTTTAGGAATTAGTCAATTTTTTTGCTAATTTCTTACATAAAATTTTGCACAAAGTAATAACGGTGTCGTACACACTTGGTTCGTATAACGCACATAAAAAAAATTGATTGAATTCGTGTTGCGCGTGAGATTAAACCTATTATCGAAACATCAAAATCTCAACAAGAAATTGAGCACATATGACGAGATCTAAAATTTTCCTGTGCTGATGACATGATTTATATCGCTTTTATATATTTCCTACGCAGATTATGAGTCTGTTATTAAAAATAGTTTAAAACGCGGATGTAATTGAGGAAATATATTTAAGATAGTAATAATAATTAAGATCACTTTCTACTGTACATTTTGTACGTACAGTCATTAAACAGATGCACGTGTTAAGTTGGTGTGATGGCTCAAGGAAGCAATTCATCGCGGGCAACGAAAGCGAGGAGCTACGACTAACCGAATTACACAGACACGACAGGAACACAACTCACCATTACTTCCTTCCTTTTATTATTGTTTTATACTGAAGCCGTTTTTAATCTCGAAGTTTGTATCAACTTGATTTATTTATTCATTGTCATATCCGAGTAAAAGAGAAATTATGACATCCTTGCAGGCGTTCGTGTGGTGTCACAAACTCGTTTCTGTTAGAATTAACATCTCCGAACGAGTAAATCTGCTTTATGTCATTTTAATTTTTAACTTAGATCGATCTGAATGTTTTCAACTCATGAAATTACGAGTGCAGCTTTCTCAGCATACTTTATTTATTGTTCTGGTGCAGCAGTAACTTAATATCATTTTTCGAAATAACTCGAATATCAATCTTGAAAATAAAGATAATAATCCTTTAACGAAAGAGCAGATATGCTAACTGAGAAATCTAAAAGTGCACAACTGCATAAACTGTTGCAGTAATTTTTTGGTATCGTTGAGATGTGTTTCTCATCATGTCTTCTGAAATACACCTTAATAAATAATACAATAATTAATTAATTGGTTTTTCGATTGAAACTCGAAATATTCTGTTGCACAGTCATCGTTTAGTATCAATTAATTTTTTTTGCCATGTACGGTATTGTTTATGAGAGTGAAAAATATCCGACTTCCCACTACACAACGGTTTAAAAATTCATTTGGATTGAATGATTATCTTACTTATCATTAAATCCAGGAAAATGGCGAGATTGTAGAAATTAAAACCATTTACGAAAAATTGGGCCCAAGATTAAATTGTTTACGGATTACTATTTTTTTAATGATACGTCATATCTCCGTTGTTATGTCCAAGATTAAATTTATTTATAAACTTTGTTATTTACTTCTCTTTGTAGAATATATCGAATGTTAATGTTTTTTTTGCCGTTTTAGAACTTCTAATACAAACTTAGGTTGTTTAATTGGCGGCCGTACCGAGTTTTTCCGTATAGAGGCCCAATTGGGCCTCTAGGTTTTTGTTTCCACAGAAATAAAAATCCAATTGGGCTTTTATTTGGAAACAAAATTGTAAAATTTGTGTGAAAATTATTTATTATTTTTTACAAAATCGTTCTATTCTACTAACCAAACCACGATCACTGTAGTAATTGACAGTTTATAAGTTGTGTCAATGTGTTTTACTATTTTTCGATTAAAAATCATTATTTTGTGAGCATTTAATTGAAACGCCTTGAATACACTTTCAGCTTTTCACAGAAGCAATTCGACAGAAGGTCCATATACCATATTCAATTTAATACCCACAAAATAATGGTTTTCGTCAAAAAATATTAAAGCACAGTTAGACAAGTTATAAAATATCAATTACTACAGCGATCGTGTTTTGTTTAGTCAAATACGACGTAAAAAAAATACATAATTTTGAAACCCCATTGTTTTCAAAAAATTTCTTATATAACACTAAGAAAACTTTATATCGTTGGAAAGAGAAAAAAAATCTCTATCAATTAAACTTTAAAAAAAAGTTCGAAAATTAAAAAAAATATGACCATAGCGTGTCAGTTGCTGACACGGTTGGCCGGAAAAAAATGTAAGTACCTACATCAAAAAGAAGCTAACAATTTGCCATAAACTATTTATATAAAACATTTATCATAAAAATTGTAAAAACTGCAAAACTCAAATACAGGTCCATGGGCCTTTTTACAGAAAATCCCGGTAGTTGGCTTTTTTTTTGTGCGAAATATCAAAGTTGACATACTTATTATAAAAAGAACAAACGTGTTTAATTAACATTATTAAAACGCTATTAGTTTCTACCTTAAATGATAATTCATTATGATGTCCAAGATAATACATTATTTAAATTTAAGAAAAAAAAACATTTTTCGGTGATAACTGATCCGTATATGTTGCAAACATTTTTGTAAATGATATTGAATTTTTCTCGAATTGTTTAACTGGTTTTTATATTCAATAATTAAGCAGATAACGCAACAGTTAGTTCCTTCAAATTTGGACTACTCTGTATATCAATCATCTTTGTCAGGAAACTGTTTTTGAAAACGAGACTCTGGTTTGGTAATAATGCATACAAATGTTAAATAAAAAAAATACTGTTACTAACTTTGTACAAATAATATATCCTGTTGAGACAGCTATAAAACTGCAAAAAGTCTTCCCGATTTTAATGACGCTTCTTTTAACAATAAAATATTTACTGTAAATTGTCAGTTTATAATTCTGTAATAGTTTTTTTTTCTTCAAATAATTATATAGCGTGTATGTTATTTATGGCATTATACGCAAGTATTTACAACATAACATTAAATTAATTGCACAGTTAAACTTCGGAGCGTCTCAACTGTATGCATCTATTTTTTGTCAATGCATCTAACAAAAGTGAAATCAACATTAAAGCATATAGGTTTTAGATTTTTTAAGATGTTCTTAATTTTATCATAATTTTTTTACCCTTTTGTAGCAAGTACTGGGCTACGAAGAGTTACTGTAAAATAGATGGAAAACCTCTGGCTTACTATATTTATAAAGCGCAATATAAACACATTTGTTGCTATAATAGTTGCGAGCTCACTAATAAGTTATAAATACTAATACTTACGCAAAATATGTTTAAGTTTTCCAAGTAAATAATAAAACGGGAAACAAATTGTAGTTAAAAATTTTCATCTCTTTTTTTTTAACATTCAGTTTTATATTTCTTTAACTTGTGCATTTTCAGGTAATCTTTTCTTAATTAATTAATACGGAATCTAATTGCTTGACTGTTGTTTTTTTTTAACTTTCTTGCAAAACCTGTTCTTTAGGTTAAAACATGTTTTTTTAAAGTTTAATTTTACTTTTAGATGATAATATATTGGATATACCACTTAATTCAAGCTGCTATGTAGTATAGAGATTAGTTATATTGGTAAAAACATAATAGAGCTTAATGCCGAGAGATAGTCAAATGGTTTGAATATTGCATAGTTTACTTCTAAAATTTTATATAGGAGCCCTGGCTAAATTATACGATATAGCAAACGGTTGTTTCTATTTCGGGTTTGTCAAAATATTCAGTTGTAGTTTTGTTAACGCTAGTGCTTCTGGGGTGTAGTGTACACTCACCCTCGCAAACGCGCACTATTTGGCACTCGTTGCAAGCGATTTAAGAAATTCTTTAAATGCGAAATATCTGTTCGAGAGTTTAGCTCGCACTTGCTAACGCCTATAAACATTTATTAACATATTCTCTCCGAAGATAATCCGTAATTATTGCAATTGTTTAGGACTGTGGGCAACATAATCGGTGTATTGTAATTATTAGATATTAGTTATACGAGACGAGTAAATGAGCTCTCTTGATATCGCGCTAATGCTAGGTTTATCTAATCTTAGATTGGCACTAAACAATTAATTTCTTTGAATAATAACCCCTAATGGGCTGGCTACAGTGCAATAAAATCGAGTGAGAGTTGTTGTTCTTAGTTGCCACTAATTTAATTTTACGTTATTACAATAAAGAAAGTACATAATTAAGCAGCTTCGTTTGGTTAAGTAATTTTATCTTTTAATTACTCTAGAAATTATCGCGTGTCTTTCATACTCTAAGAATTCATATCCTTTATGTTTGCTTATATTGTTGCACTTATTAATTTGTCTTAAGGAAAAGTAAAAGTTAAAACATAGTTTATTTATATTGTGTAAAACCACCGATATGTGGAATTTCATTTGTTTTAATTATTATTATTAACTTTTGAACCGTCAATTTTTCTATTATATTTTTCTAGAGCAAATTAATGATTGTGAAGCAATCCCGACTACCTCATATCCTGTAATCGCGATTTTGAAGTGACGAACAAATGTAGTATAGTCCGTTCGGCCAGTGGTGAGGTCTATCGGATTAGCGCAGTAAGGCGGCAACGAAATACATACATGCATTCTGTCTTTTTCTGTGTCATCGAGTTCTAAGCACATAAACACAAAACATACCGCTTACGTACTTACATTTACACACCAGTCAGTTAATCCGATAGACCTCATCACAGGCCGAATAGACTTTAGTTGCTAAATTATGACGATATTGTATCTGTAACTACCTAATTCTCTCATGCATGTACTGATTAAGAAGTGAAAGTAATATTTCTTAATAAATAACGCTACAATATCTTGAGCAACCGATTTTTTTTCAAAGTTGGCCTTAAGTGTGTGTAATTTTATGAAAATAACTACATATAGTTAGATTTTTTTGTTTTTAAGGACAAAGAGAGTGTAATATCGTGCAATAAATAGCCCTATAATTTTAAAATTATTTTAACCTAATTAGATTCTAGACTTCCATAAAAATATTTTAGCATTGTTTCGCGTACATAAAAATTAAAATTACTACTTTTATTTCATCCAATTTATTTGAAATTTAAGTGTAACAGTAATATCAAAATTTAAACGCTAAAGGTCATTTCTTTCATGTATTTTCTCCTTTTATAACAGCATTTATTGATTTGGAAATATTGAAATATTTAAAGAATATTTCACTCAATGGAATGAAAGTTTTCAAATGTACCGTCACATCAGTCAAAAAGCACTTTAACTTTTATGCGTAATGTTGTAATGTTTAGTAGCATCTTCGTATTGTATGATATTTTGTTACGTGCAGAATGCTTCTTATTTAGTAAGAACTTCCGAGTTTAGTTCCTAGACGGTTGTATAGCTTCCTTGATCCGATATTTTAAAGTAGTTTTTTACCTATTGTTTGAAATTCATAAATAGAAACACATAATAAAATTATAGCTTTATTGATAGTTAATCGATAATTCGAAAACAGCGCGCTTTATACAAAAATAATATTTAATGTAATACTGCAGCTATTAATTTCAAATTTTACTTGGATATTTTATAATTTTCTTTCTTGGTCCTTAAACCTATATTTACCGTAGGTTTTTAGCTTCCTCCTGCGTCCCAATAATAATCATGAATTCTTTGATGTAGTCGTAGTTATATTCATTATTTTTGTTTTGAACCCATAGAAATTTTCTCATTTTACGCTTCTCTTTGATGATATTGCATACTACAACATGCAGTTTAATGCATACGCATTAACAACCTACGGTGTATTTAATGATTGCACGCTGTCCTGTGTCTTTAGATTATAAATGATGATGAGGTACGGATAGAAGTTGCGGCGGACTATTTATAAGTTGCGAAGGTGTTTTGCATTGTTCTGTCGCCAACTGTTAGCGCTTACAAGGACTTCAGTAATTTGCACACCTAATAAATCAAGACCCTGTTATTGCAATCTTCAGATTATTATCGTCGTAATCGTCCTACTATAAATGGGTATCGGCTGAAGAACTATCCATTAAGAAGATTTTTAAAGAATCGGATTTACCATTTGTTTGTAAAGAACTTCCCAGCGAAATTGATAAAATATGGCTGTAATAGTTATCCACTATATTATCATAGAAGTCTTCGGATACGTGTTTTCTTATAATATGGGCAAGGCTCCTATTATTCCTCCCAAACGAAAAGTGTAATTTAATAATTATAATTATATCTTTATTTAGCTATAATAGCTAATATATGATTACAATCGTAGGCATTATTATTATTTAGCGAAATTATTCAATTACTGTCTGAAGTGAATGCAAGATATTACCATCAAAGCTCATTTATTAGTATTTTTTTAATTTAAATTATAATACGCTTCAGGGCCATTTTACCACGTAGTCGTTATAGGCAATTGTTGGGGTCAACCTGTTCCAAAAAGTTTATTCATGCGTATAAATTAATACTTACTTTAGCAACAGGACCGGCCAATTAGATACATTATTTTTGTCATTAAATAGTGACTGCTGGTGTACTCATAGTTTTGGCAACCCACTCAACACAACAATAAGGTGGTGCAATCCTGGCCTTGAAAGGGAGCGGGCCCTGTCTCTTTTCCTACGAATTTACCTTTGCGGGAAAAGCTTCGATAATGCTCTTACGGAGGTGCATACCTACATACACATACGTCCGGAAAGTTCCCGTACGTTTGAATTTGCTGGTCAAAAAGCGCGACTAGCGAGATGCCTATTATGCTGCAACCGAGTGGCAACCTTAGCAAGACTCCTAGCGAAAACCACAATGAGATATTTTGTTTAATCTTCGTGCTACGTCTGTTTGTTTGGCGATTTTTGTTGCATTTAAAATGAACGAGTAACGAATTTGTATGAAGTTTTGTATCAATTTGGGAAAATCAGTTACGGAAACATCGGATATGTTAAAAATAGCATTTGAAAATGAGACTTTAAGCCGGACTCAAACTTACGAGTAGTGGAAACGTTTTAATGACCGAATTTCAGTCGATGATGATCCTCGTTCAGAATAACCGTCAACATTCAAAACTGATTCTGAGGGTGTTGTTCACTATGAATTTCTTCCACAAGGCAAGACAGTAGAAAGATTATCTTGAAGCAATGGAAATTTTTCGTAAGGCTATTCGAAAAAAAAACGCCCGATGCTTGGAAGGAAAACCGAAAGATGCTTAATGCTGACAATATACGCTCGCGCACCTATTGCTACTAATCTGTCAGTTTTTGGTGAAACGTGAAACAGCAGTCGTTCCACAACCTGCCTACTCGCCTGTGATAGTTTTAACAGGCATGAATTATTCAGTTATTTTTTTAAAACTTATACAACATTTGTGAAAGGTCGATTTCGTTCAGTTTTTTCATCCAGACAACACCAAAATATAAAATAAACTATATATGAGTAGTGAGTACCTATGTTACTAATAAACAATGGACTCTTATGTATCCTCCGCAACCGTTGTTAAGGAAGTTAGTCACTAGCTGAATCATTTTATCCAGCAACAAAAATTACCGTATACGGCGGACAGACTTCTGAAGTTATCAATAGCTAAAGTGAGCGTCCACTCTATCCATTCAAACAACATTTTAAATAATTTCAACATCCTTTGTAAGTGAGAAAGCAGTTTATTAACTCAAAAAACAAATTTAAAAAATACTGCAGTATTACAGACATTGCCAGTTAGACGTTTTGATGTTCGTCCTTTTATAGCTAATTAGATCCAAGCTTTATCGTCTTGTCTGTTTTATTTAATTTATTTAGACCCTACATTTGCTTCTGTTATCTGCTTATGCAAGTCCCTTTAACGACGATAACAATATTGTATGTCATCAAACATGATATACACAGCTTTATATATTTGTAAACTTTCAAAATGGTCTAAGATAAGACCCAATATATTACGACATTGGCCGGAAGACATTTGTAAATTACATGTTCTCCCGCAATACAAACAAACACAGTCAGTTTACAAAAATAAAACAAGATTTATATCGTTATGAGATAATCAATACTGATATAAGTTTGTTGATCTTCTCGAATTGTTGTCTTCCAGATGAAAGTAATGTTTGTGGATACGTTTCGTTACATTAATGCAAAAAAAATGGAGCCTTTATTATGCCTTTAATATGCTATTTTAATGCATGTTGCATTAAAACTTAAATTTTAATAGATTCATCGAGACTTTGTGCTAGATATAAACAAACACATTGGCGCCCTTAGGGTAGGCGAATCTTACGTCATACGAGGAAGTGTGTTATGTTATATAGCCTTCAGCGTAGATGTGCTAATTTTTAGTTCTTTAATTTGTCGTCATTGACCTTACGCGCAATAGTTCGTAGTTCGTACGAATAGTTCTATTATTTTTATCAGAACAAATTAAACGTTAACAGTTCATTATTATAAAAAGAATGCTATGAACCCAGAAACACAAAACTTACATGAAACTAATAACAGTAATAACTGTTATGAAATTCAAATTCTACAATTTAAAAAATCCAAAGTAAGTTACATTAGGAACCTACACTGTCAGTTTGAGTTTTTTTTTTGCGATATTTATCATTGTCACCATTTTTCTAACCTGTTGTATGGTTAACTCTGTTAATTTTGAAGATACAGAAACGTTTAAATTAGCAAATTTGTGCAGAATTTATAGATAAATCTGATGCCATTTTCAAATTTGATCTACGTCATCAACTTTTTGAAATATTTTGAAAAAAATGAAAAAGGTCAATTTCTTCAAACTTGAATATAAATATCCGTAAGTATGCGAGCTAGAACAAAAATAAAAATTGGCTTTTATAGATATTTTTACGTAAATTTTAAATATGTTAACGAAATTTTCATAGCACACTCGATTTTCGAGTTATAACACAAACTTGCATTTTTTTAAATGAAAGTCATAGTTGGTTGTGGCATTATTAAAAAGGTTATTTTTTTCTCGTTTCAATGATATGAGGTTTGTTATACTTTTCGCTTGTAGATTTTTTTTAAATAACTAAAAACCATTTGAAGGGGTTAGAGCTGAAACCACCTAAGTAACAAAACGCCCATTTTGAGATATAAGCCTTTATATAATATTTTTACTGTCTACTGCTGTTCACAATGGATTTTTCTCTGGATTACAGATGACGCAAAAATCGGAATAACCACTTGGTTGTTTTAATACTAGATAAAACTAAGTGTCAACTAGCCTGTAAGGTGCTTAGGTCATTTTTAACTAAAGTTGCACTTGGTTGGTTTCAGCTCTAACCCCTTCATTTTACATGTTTACTGCCTACTAATAAATGAGAGTTATCCCCGTGTTGACGTTTTTTTTTTTTTTAATGTGACATTTAAGAGTTGTCTCTTATTGTTAGTGTATCAGTTAGCCTTCACAAATTTGCTAATTTAAACGTTTCTGTATCTTTAATATTAACAGAGTTACCCATATTACAGGTTAGAAAAATGGGCACCCCGTATACATAAAGAAAAATTGGACATGATTTTATTTATGGAGAATGTTAACAAAATAGTCGCCCAGCGCATCGATTATTTCTTTGGCACTTACCCAAACATTTAATCCTTCGGATAAAATGTTTTTAAAACTCGCGAGTATTTTACGAGAGCACAGTAGGTACTTAAAAAAAAGGATAGTTTTTAAACACCGCCACCGTTGAAGAACATTCTGTAAGGATATTAGGCAGAATTGAAGTTGATCCACATTTCAGTTAGACAAATCGAAACCCATACGAATATATCGCGTTCCACAAGTATAATCCCATCAAAATCCATCTCCATTAAGGATTGCTGCAAGTTGCACAAGAATATGTAATTTTTTTGTTATTTTAGTTTTGTATTTTTTAATAAATACATTCTATTTATTTATTGTTTACTTGTACCAATGAATTAAATGAAATATTTAAGTGTCTAGTGGCTTGGACTACTTTTTAATTACTAAATACTCGTATGTAGTTTTGTCTGTGTGTTTTTAAAAACTTTCCCTAGCTAACAACAAAACAAAAGTTTAAAAGCAAATAAATAGCTAATTTACCCCAGGAATCGTCTAGTGACACTTTTTTTTTCAAAAATCCTCTACTTATACGTAGCACATTTTTGCACTGCTGTATCGAGAATGAAAAATAATGCCTCGCATCTGAAAAACAAAATTAATATGACAGAAAAACAAATAAACAATTATGTCGCAGTAGTACCAAAATATGTTAAATTGTTTATAATATAAGCCTACCAATTTTTATTATCCTAAGTTAAATGGTTTAGTACTTATAAGAATCCGAACACCAAACTGAGTGAGACACCTGGTATACTTTAATAAATTATTTTACAAATAAAACGATATTATATTCTAAAGCTATGCTTTTTACTTAACGTTTAAATAATTTTCGTTTATTTTTTACATCATACAGCGGTAAAAGAATAAAGAAAGATAATAAATATTTATTAAACGTTGTATTACTATATTTGTTATTTGGAAATACAGCTAAGCTTATAAAACGTTTCAAATCACATAGAATGTTTAAAGTTAATAACGTTTTTATTCCTAACCGTTATTTACAATTACTGCCGGCTTGTTTTGGTATTGAATTTATTGATAATTATATTTCGGATAGTGTTTGGTTTTATAATACAAAGTGTTTGATGGTGGAACGAGTAGACGTTTCATTAGGTAGGTACTGTTACACCGTAATGTCGTCAAAACCGAAATCGCATAAATTCGTACTGTGGTATTAGATTCTTGAAGCCATACTAAATTTATAGCCGCCTCGTCTTTTCAGTGGTAATAAGGTCAAGGACACACCATGACCTCGAATCTGGGTATCGACACTATTTTTAAATGTATAATGTAATTAAAAGATTACAAGTGTATGATTTGCTAGTAGGGTGATTGGTAATTGTGAACAAACATTGTGTTAACCGTTTTCTGTTGCACTCTTATATTGCAGGTTTTTTTTTGCTAAAATAGTGAAATGCCGAAGTAGAAGGTGTCTATTTGCGTTAACTGCTTAGAAAACTTCGAAAGGAAAGACTTTCTTTTGTATACTTAAAAATAAATTTATTTCGATGAATAAATCAGCAAAACTGATTTTATTTATGTTGGTAAACTTAAAACCATCCTTGAAATGTAGTTATAAAAGTAATAAGTAAGAATTTTGGCAACTTCAGTTATTTGTTTAAAAAGTATCAAAAACAGTGTGAGTAGTGTTTTTTTTTTAAGTTTAATTTTAAGAAAAATATTACAATTACCACATTTACTAAAATACTTTTAAAATGCTTAAAAATGTGTAAACCCATTAACTCAAATACGAGTAATCCCACGATCAATTATAAAGTTTTTAACATGCTGTTATTCATAGCCAAATAAAATGCATCTATTTTTTTTTTAATATTTCAAATATAGGTACCTAGCTCGGTTTCGCATGACACTGATTTATCTTCATGGGAACTTTATAATCGTCAAATAAACTTAACGTGATCCTGCATTTGTCTATGTAATTCTAAGTGAAACCAAATAGCTAAATAAATGTAGGAACCAAGTTGAAAAATTTTAATTTAATTTGCCAGTCATAGCCAGAATGTAAACTGGAAATAAATAAATATCACAATTTTATATCGCATAAAAGTGTACAACTTTTTCTTCAAGATGTTTTTTTAACATTGTAACTGAGATATTGGGATTTAAAACATAGACTAATTTTAGTTGTCTTATCATATGTAGTGCAACTTTCATCCCAATTATCGATACTGTTTGGAAGGGTAAAGTTAGTAAGTAGTTAAAATGTTGTTTCCTTAATTTGCCTTGGAGTTTAAAAACCATTTTATGTGGATAAATGAAGTTACAAATCTGTGAAGTAACAGCATAATCTACATTTTGCAAGCGTCCTGATTCTGCATATTGCTTTCTACAAAAATTGATTGCTTTACCCACGCCAGCTGACAGGTTTATTTATTGTAACATCTTTTACAATGCGGTACACGTCCTTTGAATAAAACAACCGCAAACACTAAAATTGTTCAATAAAGCGGACTTTATGGAAATACCGTTGTCTGTATTTCCTGAGTAGCACGAAGAACTTTTTTTCTAGCGAGCTGTTGCCCTAAAAATTAAATAGTGTTGTATAATAACTTCCTGAAGCATTTTCCCGCAGTTTGCAGTGTTACCATTTTATTATTATTATTTCTTGCACTGTTTGGAACCATCACTGTAACTTAATAACGGTAACGAATCAGACATGGATTTATGTAGAACTTTTTACTTTTAATGGCTTCTGTAACAAATACCGGATATACTGACCTAAGCTTTTAAACCATCCTGTGTACAACCTGTGTCAAGCTATTTATATGGTATGTCACTAAATTGTACATTTGAGCTTTTTTTTTTAATGTAAATATGTCAGTTATTCGTTTTACTAACAAAATCAATTGCTGCAAAACAACAAATAGGGTATATAAAGCGAGCCCTCAATTTACGCGATACATACATATATTTCAACGAGTGATCCCGTAAAATTAGATGCCTATATGAAATTAACCAGCATTTCACTTGTATGTAAAGTCTTACCTATTTATTTAAAATTGCGTTAACGTTATTCTTACGTTATTCAAAATTGCACAATATTTCAAATAAAATTGTGTTAAGTAATAACTTTTTTTGGTAAAAAATCATTTATTTTAAGCGAATTTTTTAAATTTTAGACGTTTAAACGTGTTTTAATGCAAAGCCAGATAGTGTAGAATACTTAACCATCTTCCAAAATTACAGTTTTACAGTAGAACCTTTTTTGATTTTTATTTTCTTTAATCAGATCGCCCCCACTCCCACGAAATTATTTTGAATAAGGGTGAAAAATCCCTGTTACAATAGAGTTTAAAACGGCATGGAATTTAATGGCTTAAATAAATGAATTGTTTCATAATTTTATTGAATGGTTGGCACCGTATAATAAATTTTATTAGGTACTTGGAATTTCTGTCGTTACAAGGGGGCGGGTTTTCAGTGAAGCAAGGTCATGTAGCCCGTTTTATCCTCTGACTTCGATAAGAATTCCTTTTTTAAAAATTAATTTTTACGAATTTAATAGCGCCAGTGCCGGTACTGATTATTATATCTACTATTCCGTCATAACCCCGAGAATTTCATTTTTACCCCATTTGAGTAGACTAAAAGTGCCGCCCCAAAAAATGTGCCGCCCGGGGCGGAGCGCCCCCCCCCCCCTTGCTACGCTACTGTGTATATGATATCTTCACATAAGCTGATATGAGCGGAAGAAGCGACAAAATCTCGTTTGATTTCATTCGTCGCTCCTCTAATGTGTTAATATCCTTCGAATCTACTGTTTTTTTTTATTCGCAGTATGCTTCACTAATGACTGCATATTTTTCGTATTAACTTAGTAACTTACTTAATGAATTCTATCTCTTTTACATATCCAAGTCTTCATATATTCGACTGTTTTTGGAATATACAATAGACTTTTATACAACATATTTTGTTCTGCTTAGTTCTGTTTTCAAATTTGTTTTTGAGAAATTATCCCAAATACCTAGTTGTTTAGCTTTTATGAATGATTGGTGCAGCAACGCACATTGTTTTTTACTTTTTAGGAAAGTCGAGACGAATTCAATTTAGTTATTAAATTTATACGATGCGTCTGATTAGGGAGACGCACTAGTACACCAGTGACGTAGCAAAGGGGGGGGGGTCCAGGGGGACCGGACCCCTCCCGAAATCGATTTTCATTCAAAATTATTGTGTATATTTGAAATCATGAAGTTTTTCCACGATTTTTGTATACCTACATACACTTAAAAAAATGTTCGAACCCCCCGAATAAAAATCCTGAGTACACGAAGGTCTTTTTTATAGATTTTATTAGGTGCATTTTGCAACCCATACACTTACATCAAAATCTTATGAGATTTTAAACTTGGTTTTCATTTTTTTTTTTTTAAGTTTAACGTTTGAAATGTTTCATTTGGTTTTGTGAAAAAATGTATTTATACAGCGTAGAAGGTAAGAAAACTAGCGGTTAACCGATTTTAATATCTGCAATTTGATGGTCGTTAATTTTTATTTGCGATCAAAAAACAAATTAATTCATTATTTGCATACATTCTTCTCCATTGCGTTTTTTACATATTTATCTGTAATAAAATTATGGAGAACAATTTTTTTAACAAGATGTAAAAATTGTAGCATCCGACGGCGGTTCCTTTCTAGTAAACTTTCACCAGCCGAAGATATATTTATTGAATAATTATTCTGTTACATTTATTTTATCTTGCTTCACTTGCAGTCATACGCCAATGCACAGCTGTCCAGGAAATAATAGGAACGGTTTTATGGTTTAATAACACTTATTGTTGGTGAGTTACTTTGTTTGCGTAATAACTTACTATGATATTGCTGTATCATGTTGGTTTTCAAATTATATCCGCCCACTAAGTGCACAGCATAGCATGAAGTATGTCCCTGTGTGTGTACGGATATGTAATAATTAATAAATGTTCTACCATTAATTGACATGAAAGAGTGCCGTTGCACATGTTACAATACAGTGGTTCTTAACCTGTGATCATTAAATCACCAAGGATTTTTCCGATCAATGACTTTTTTTTTACGCTTAAATCATAATAACATTCATAATACCCACAGTTACAACTTAGTTCATTTCCAACATGTAGTTCTAGACGCTGTCCGCCGTGTTTGTCACGATGCTACACATTACTGCATTAAATTATTACATTCTTAAGCTTTACAATCTGGTTTAGTGACCTTTTGTTTTAAATAATGTTCAAAAGACATCCATCATAAAATATATTTTAGAGAAAAAAGATGAAGCTGTAAGTTATGCTAAGGTTGAAAACTTCAGTTGCGCTATCTTAGTAAAGACATCAGATACAACAAATGAAACAGTATTATCTTGCCTGCTTTTGTCCAAAAATTATAGAGAGTGCCGCTCATAAAATACCAATGTTTCTTTCGGCTTCACTTTTTGTTTGTGGTAATTCATTTAGGAAGAAAGTCCGGAATATTCTTTACACCTTCCTCACAAGCGTAATTAAATAGATTCTATGTCTCTGTTTCTTATATTTCGAAAATATATTGAATTTACCTAAGTAAAGAATACCGTCTAAATAACACCCATTTATCATAAATAATATCCTTATGTAAAGAGTTTTCTTTATAAACCCAATGACCACATTCCCGTTACTCTCAACAAATATCCTTATACTCAAAAACCACCAGAAAATGAGAAACAACTTCGTAAGTTTAAAAAGAGCAATGGATATTAAACCTTAAAAGTTGATTATTTGTTTATGCTTAGCCCTGTTTAAAATTATGTAAAACAGGTTCGTCCAACTACAAAATCTGGCAAATGCGTGACTAATTTCCTGTCTGTGACTTAATTTGAAAGTCAAAAAATTAGCCTTGAATAATAAAGCGAATGACAAACAGTTTTGGTGCCGTGGTTACATGTTTCAGCATAAGCTACTATTATTCAAAATTTTTCTTTTAAACACTTTAAGTTGTCACCTCCAATTTGTAAACGTTTTCATATCAAAGGACGCACTCCCAATGACTTTCGCGTGCATCCTTGCTTAATTTTATGTATCGCTGGGTTAAGGTCGATGATTTCTTTTTAAAATAGTGAAGAAATTACTTTGGAAATTTTGTTTCTTTGATCTGGCTGTCGGCCTGTTTTTACGCATCGTATAAAGTTTTATATCTTTAATTTCGTCAACTTTATAAGATTGACAAGTGTACATTTATTTCCAGTGATTGAACAGCCTTAATTAAATGTAAAGTGACCATTAGTTTTGATAATTTTTTATTACTACTTTAAACAATTTCTGTTGATACGGTTATATAAATAGTTTATTAGTTGTAAGTGATAAATCAGAGTATACGGTCTATAGCTGCACCATTAACAAGGGCGGTTTTTGTGAACACCATCAATCATATATAAGTAAATTACAAACGCATAAGGCGCGGCCCTCTTCCAAAAATATGTATGATTGGTTATAAACAAGGCTAAGATTTGTATTTGCTAAGTTTTTTTATCATATACGTGGTCTGTCCCAAAAGTAATGAGAATGATTTGAAAATATTCTTTTTATTGGACATACATGCTATTACAGTTTATCCCCTTTAAAATAGACTCTTTGTGATTGAATACAGCGATTCCAGCGTTGCTGCCACTCTCCATAACAGTGGAGGAAGTCTTTGCTTGAGATGTTGCTTAAAGCCCTCGTCGCAGCTGCCTGGACGTTTTCAACTGTCCCAAAATGATCTTTTTAGGTCGTTTTTAAGCTTGGGGAATAAAAAAAATCGCACGAAGCCAAGTAGCGCTGTATGGTGGCTGGGGAAGCGTTGTAATATTACTTTGTGCCAGCGATTGATGTGTAACTTGCTTGGCGCATTGTCGTGGTGAGGGAACCATGTGTTTGCAATTTCACGGCGGACACGCACAACTCTGTTTTTTAAACTCTCGAGTACCTGTACGTAAAATGTTTGATTCACAGTCTGTTCGGGTGGCAAAAATATTTTTGGGTAACTCCCTTTGAATTTAAAAAAAAATTGAGCATGATTTTCACTCTTGATTTGCTCAAACGGGCTTTTTTTGGTCCAAGTGACTGGAAAGTGTGCCACTCTGACTTCTGTCTTTTGGTTGTGGGATCGTACTCGAAAACCCAACTTTCATCTCCTGTTATCACTCGCTGCCACACGATCCAAGAGTTCGCGAGAAACCAACACACGATTTGTAAGATATTTAGTGCGGATTTTTAGTTGTAACCCGTTATAAGAGATACAGGTTTTTTTTTAATTAAATGAATTACTCCTTAATATGAGAGGGGCCACAATCAATTTTTGTAAGTACAAAATTCCTCGTACTTCAGATGTTATAGCAAAAAATATGAAAATGTCCAATTTCTTTTTCTTTTTTCTCTCATAACTTTTTTGTCTTAATCATTAGAACAATTTTATTTGTACTTTCTTAAGGTACTTTTTAATGGAGAATGTAACTGTTTTTTTCTTATGGGCCACGAAGTGGGCTATGGAATAGTTAGGTGTGCTTTTTGTTCCTCTTTTAAATGAGATATTACTTGCTATATTTATTTTTATAAATAAGTCACAAAATGGAGAAAAATCGTATTTTACCCGTCACAAGCTATCTATTAAAATAAAAGCTAAAAACAACTAATTAAATGTGAAATGATAGTTAGGTACTATTTGTGCGATATCATTTATTAGAATTTTATAGTATTGTTGTGTAATTCGATAGTCTTTGTAGCAAATTTGTTATTATATAATTATGGGCACATTTACAACTACTTATAAATTTTATATGTTGAAATGCTACATTCTTTGCAATAGGCACTGTGTAAAATAGATAATTCTTATTAATTATTGATTTGTTTTGGATTTTTGGTTGGTTTCTCAAAGAAACCATCTTCTGTTAATTTTTTTTTTCCAATTATTTACTATACCTCTAAAGCACGAAGAATTTTGTACTTTTAAAAATTGATTGTCGCTCCTCTCATACTAAGGAATAATTCATCTGATTTAAACAAACCCGTATCTCTTATAATAAGCGAGATCCCCATGCTTGATATGTAATCTGGGACACCCTGTATAGTAACGTAGCCAGTAGGAATTTAAGGCCCACCTTTTAGCCGACTATGCACAAGCTATGAAACAAGCAATTAAAATCCAATGGTATCTTGATTTAGTTCGGCTGCAAAAATTCTAATTGGGAACTTACCGCACATTATTCCTGCGTAATCACTTTTTTTTACTTTTTGCTGTTGTGTATTGTATAGCAAAGAGGCTGTGTACAAACACGTGACTTTCCCTCTTTACAGTAATCGATATTATTTACAATTGTGCAAAAGTTGTTTACAGTTATTACTTTACACAATGCGAGTCTACACAAGTGACATGCACGTGCCCACGTCCGTAGCTTTTATTATTGAATATTGAGTCATAGTTATAAAGATTCGATTATTGCTAATCAAAAATCGGCCATAATATCTGAAGCAGGTATAAAAAAGTAAACAAAAGATCATGACGTTCGACGAGGCGCATTTGACGACCACTGGTCAATAACTACGTGCTATTTGTTACTGTGTTTTGCACAAGTTTAATCATCCAAAAGTTACGGGAGCGTTTGTATAAATCAAAAACAGGTTGTGAACTATAAAATGTTTGAGGACTACTGGTCTCCACACTTTGGATAAAATTTAAAGACCGTGACGTTATTAAGTAATTCGTACGTCAAATTGTTGAACCAAATTAAAAGATGTGACGCAATTATTCCTTGCTAATCGCGTAAAATACGTTGTGTAACGTCTTGCGCCCACTGAAATGACATGGCGGGGATATGAAATCATTTTCAATTGAGTAAACCCAGTGGCGAACTAAGGAGCGGGGCGGTCTGCTTCCGGTACTAGGGTAGCTAGAGGTGTCAATCAGGTTTGCCAAACTCTCGGATTTCGCGGAACTTTACTGCTTTGTCGTAATTTGTACTGTGTCCTTTTTTTTTTTAATTGCTTGGCAAAAAAATTTGGAGATGCCCGCCCTGAGTTTTGTGGGGTGTCAAACTTTGTAACTTTGTAAGTTCGCTACTGAATAAATCCACACAACACTTATGTATTTCGTGTCGGCTAGCATTTATCATTAATGATGACAGGGTCTTGACCAGCAATCACTAATACTTGATCTATGATAAGTCGCTTCAAAAATTGATTACTGCCTAAAAATGTCAAATCACCGATCACGTATTGCATTACTTCAATGAGCACTTAGCGGAAAGTGTTCCTGAAGTTCTAATTATTGCTTGTAGTAAAAGAAAATATTTTCGTTGAGTAGTAGTGTGTTTTTTGCAGTGCCTATGTACGAGGCGTCATTGGTTACGTATAACTTGGGAGCTTCCGTCCAAATGTGGAAATCGATTTACCAATTTTTGCGTAATACGCGTGTTAAGTACTTTTTTATTTTCAGGCTAATGAAACGGTGAAGGTCTATCGATTTTTTTACGATCCATTGTATTAGCTTAATCGAAATACTGATTTCGTTTCGAAATGAGCTGTACCTATCGATTGAACATGACATAAATCTAACGCAGTTGGTGGCCGATTGTTCAGGCGGCTGTTGTAACGCTACTTGGCGTGGTAACTGGCGGTTTATCTGGATTCATTAGATGTAATTAATACGTTGCAGGAATGAATGCTTTAGAAGTGGAAACTATCTAAGTTATTGAAAGTTCAGTTGTTACGGTAATCAGTGGTGTGCTTCACGGCCGAACAGAAGTTGCGTTTGAATTTATGTTCAACAGTTTTTGTAGCACCCTTAGTTAACATTTGCTTAGTCATACATAAAAGACAAGGTCGCTGTTTAATTGTTAATTAATTGCAGTACCTCGTTCGGTTAGTTATACTACGCAATGAGTGGCAGTCTTTGTTCGTTTTATTCATTTTATGAAGTACATTTAAACCAAAAAGTATTTAGAATACTAAAATATTTGGTTTAAAACACACCTTTTCAACTCCTACAGAGCGAGGATACACTGAAAATTAAGTAGGTTCATTTAACAGTAGCCACTGGAAAAAATGGAAAAAATAAGTTTTCATATTATATTTAATATATGCGACCTTTTTTGTAATAAAAATCGTTTTACAACATTCGCATTTTGTCTTCTTTTTAATTTGTATAACTGAAAATTCTACGTTGTCTATAATAGCACGAAATAAATTCTTTGTGTATTTTCGACCATTAAAATATTCTATTCTTTACTGGTTAGGACCTAACCGTTAGGTGAATGATGTATTAAAAAACTAAATACGTAATTATATTAAAATGTATGATTAAATATGCTAAAAATGCTGTTTGCGCCGCTTACCTTGACCAAAGGAATACATCTTCCTTCATTTAGAAAGAAAGGAAATGAAGCATAAAATAGGAAAAAAAAAAATTTTTGGACTAAGTACTTATTTTTAGATTTGAATTCAGTAGCAAAAAAATCACAACTTTGTCCTAATTTAAACGACCTCGTAGCTTTTAAGATAAGCGACAAATTTAATTTTTATTCCTCAGGTGGATACTGTGTTGATTAATTTAACCAAAAGAATGTGTGATACCGCTAAGATTGACTTTTAATTAACCCAACAAAAGTGAAACTAGACCATGGTCCATATTTTCATTCTTGGTATTAATAGCTTTATTCTAGTCATGTTCTACTTGGACAATTTCTAATGCATGCACCGATATCAATAAATGCAAGGTCACACGCTAGATTCGACTCAGTCATCAAGGGTTCTTCTAGAAGAATCTACTTTCCTTCTCAAGTAACTTTAATTGCGATATTATATCGAAACTGATAACTCCTGTGGAAGTAATAAATTGTTTGCTAAATGAAGCGAAACATTGCTCAGCCAAGTATAAGGTTAATTTGTTAACAATGTTTTACTGCAACTTTCAAATGAGGAGAGAGTGGCGCTTTTTGGTTGATTGAAATAGAAACACTGTCCCATTGATAGCCATAAACAATTTACATTTTGCTTTATTTTGCAAATAGTTCGTTTAATATAAACACGGTTTTACTCGTCGTGTTGTAGAGATGAACTACTTTAAATTAGGAATTGCAATAAAAAGCAATATCAGTCGTCTTTGAAAATGAATGATTGTTATTAACAATTTGTTAAAGATTTTATATTACTCTTGTTAAAAGTGGTTTACATCCCAAAATTTTTAGACCCATAAACCTAAAAATTATTTATTTATTTAATTCTTTCTAACAGGGGGCTAACCCCTACTTACAAGAAAGTAGTGTACCTACATAACATTATAAGTATAATATTACAAGTAAATATAAAGTACATAGTACATATAAAAAACGTGTAAATACACAAATACAAATTAATTTAATACAAAAAAAAGGTTATCATTAGCATGCAAAGTGGATACTAACCTGTTCTTAAGTTTTACCAGCGAACAGTTACAAAAAATATCAATAAAACCTGATAAAATATTCGCTATTAGACAAATTCTATGCAGCGGTGATAGTTGCAGCATATTTGTGCGGGGTTTCCTCAAGTAAAAAACATCAACTGAACGACTACTTAGACGAGGAACCAAAAATGAAATTTTGTTTAGAAAATCTAATGGAACGTATATTCTATGATTAATAATTTTAAAGATAAATATGTAGTCGTTCATGCACCTTCGTCTTTCGAGAGACAAGACTTCATATTCACTTAATAATGCCTTATACGACTCTAAAAAGGGATAAATACCAGTTTTTTTGAACTTTACATAACGTATGAATCTTTTTTGTACTGCCTCTAACTGACTTGTATATTTCATACTTCGGGTTCCATACAACCGATGCATACTCCATTTTAGTTCGAACTAAATAGTTATATAAAATATAAAAAGATTTTACTCTTTTGAAAGCAATAGTGTTTCGTAATATAAACCCAAGTGACTTATATGCTGACTGTGTAATTGCATGTACGTGCTCAGCAAAGTTAAGCTTTCGATCTAATGTTACACCTAAATCTTTAATTGATGTTTTTTTAATTAATGGTACGTTGTTCATTGTATAGTTATATACTATTGGCTCGTTTCGTCTGTGATAGGATACGGTAGAGCATTTAGTAACATTAAAATACAATTTATTCTCAATGCTCCATTTAAGGATGCTATCAATGTCATATTGAAGTCGTTCACAATCGGCGATTGTTTTTATTGGGTGCCAAATCTTAAGATCATCAGCAAAAAGAGTATTTTTTGAATACTTTATAACTGACGGCAAGTCATTTATAAACAGTAAAAATAACAAAGGCCCTAGGTTTGCACCTTGAGGGACACCTGAGTGAACTTTATACCTAGACGACGAACAGCTGTCAAACACCACATATTGAACCCTGTCTTCTAGATAAGACTCTAAAAGTTTAAGCAATTTGGTAGAAAACCCATAATAATGTAGTTTTTTCAATAAAATAGCATGATCAACTCTGTCGAACGCTTTCGCGAAATCCGTATACACTACATCCATTTGTATGTTTTCATCTAATGCTTCACATGCATCCTGTACAAAAAACGTAAGATTAGATACTGTCGAACGTTGCGGCATAAAACCATGTTGATTTTCTGATATATGTGGTTTGACATGTTTGAAGATTTTTTGGTACATAATAGACTCAAATATCTTGGATACAGTTTGAATTAACGCAATTGGTCTATAATTTTATGATGATATATCTGACACAACTGCTTATTTATTGTATAATAAAATTCTGTTTAAACGTCTTTTTTGGTATCTGTTCTGTACTATTTTAATCGTATAATATTAAAATATTTGACAATTTTGAAAATAAGTATTTCAAACAATATATCAATAAAACGAGGAATAATTAATTATCTTCTCAATTACCTGTTTAAAAAAAACTTAGTTTGTGATATTATGTTTCTTAAAAAAATTACATTCACCATTATATTTTTACATTTTTTTCACATATTTTTTTATGGCTGATATTAAATGTGACATTTAAAATCAAAGAAATTTTTGTTATTCAGTTACTTACGTGTATACAGTAAGCATGTTTGTTTTTTTCGGAAACCCTATAATCCCCCCATGCGTAAGTAGGTACATTTTACTCGACTGAACTGACGTTCTATCTCCATCAGTGTTTAAAATCCACAGGGTGGTCAAGTTCTCTTAGACAGGCTGTATAAAGCAAAAACAACGATTATTACTGAGAGCATCACCAGTACGAAATTTCACTAATTTGACTAACCGAAGTTAGCAGTGAAAGATTTCGAAAAAGGAGAATAACAAACACAAAAATGTTAAAAATAGGTCAAATTAAACAAAGAATTGTAATCAAATCATTGGTCCGTACTTGAAATATTCAAAAAATACTTCGGATTTTAATGGGTTTTTTCCTTCCTTATTAAAGGTAAGTTTTATGCAATTTTGATTTAAAAAAAAAAGCTAAGCAATAGTAAAATTTATGCGCTTCAGTAATAACAGAAACTTAACTAAAAATATTAAAAGTAAATTTTATTAAAAGCGTTAGGTATAAAATTATAGCGCTCTCACTAATTGATAACGTCCATACCACTTTCTCAGGGACTATGTTGGAAAATATCGACGACAAAATAGCGGATGTTATTATGCCTAGGGGAATTGAATTTAATTGTGTTTATGCATTGATAAAAAAATACTCCAACACGCATATGGTTAACGTACAAATTACATTGATGATAGAGTAATGACACCTCCAGGAGATGTACAACTTACAAGATATATGTGTATGTAGTATTAGTGATAACTTAAAGCTATTTGTAATTGTTAACAAAGTATCTATTGCTGTAAATGTTTTGCTGTTTACCACGCGCAAAAAGTAAGTCAGTTCTTTGCCAATTAAACTGTTCCTAGAAAATATCCATCATCTCTTTCGTTCACAAAGTATACATGATACTAAAGTTTTTAGGGGTTAGAGGAGTAGAGCGAAGATGTTAAAATAATACAAGGATACTTGTTAAAGAATACAGTAAAATTATAGCAGTGCCAAAAATTAAAAACTGATTGGCACATACATGAAAATGGATTAAACTTACTGTTTTTGTTTTGTTTTTTTAGTTTGTAAAATATTTTTATGTGGTATTACAAAAATTGTCATGTAACAAAACTAATCTATTCTAGAAATTAGCAAAAACAAATAAATATAAGAATATAATCATGCAGTTACCGTGTTACAGTAATCAAAATCAAAAACATAGTATTATTGTCCTCAAACTAATTAATTTATTAACCTGGATATTTTTAGGGACGTTCTTATGATTAAATAACATAGTTTTATCTGTCAACATTACGTTTAACATTTTTATTAGGCTTTTTACTGCATAACTTACTATATCTCAAATATTTTTGCGTTTCGACATATTTCCTGCTGTGTTCTAACGGTAATGGATAACCATGTTTAACTTATGCCAGATTTCTAACAACCCATCGTAAAGTTAATAAATAGATAACTGTTATAAACGTTATATTTTAAATACCTTTATTCGTATTATCGAGCTAACATATGATCTGATACTTTCACATTTATTTACATGCGGAGAAAGGCCAAGAGAAACAAAAACACACATAAAACGTCGCAAAATAAAAATTCGTACAATATCGTTCCATATCACAATAATCATTCTAATTGTGCAGTACCCTTTACAAATCACAGTTTACTGTCGTATTAATAAGTAAAGCAGCTGTCAAGAATGGACCAGAGAACACCTGGGTCGAGAAAGTAGAAAGATATAGAACTGCATTGAAATAAAATCAAGCAGGCGTTGGTAAATATTAAAGACACTGCATGTCAAGCGTTTAATATTAAGTTCTGCACGCATATAATTAGATCTGACACTTGAAAAATTGTAATAAGTCTGCTTTTCTCATTAACATAACACACTCGGATACAAATGTTACATATAATTAAATCTTAGACTCGTACGTGCTTTGCATTATTTGGAAGTACGTTTTCGTTGTTTAACCAAGTGTTAAAAGCAGGGCATGAAACCGGTTTTTTAAACCGGTTTAAAAAACCGGTTAACCGTTATTTTTTGTCAGAAAAAGTGATTTTTAACCGAAACCGTTATTTTTAAAGGCAAAAAAAACTGTAACCTTTAACCAAAATAATTAAAAACCGGTTTTTTTAACGTCTTTTTTTAAATAAAAATTACGATGAAAAATACAAAATCCGTAGTAAATGCGATTAATTTACCAAAAGTCATTACTGAACTCTTGATTGTACATTTATTATAAAATTATAAATAAATAATATCTTTTCATACTTTGCATTCCTGATCTAAATAATTTTAAAAACCGGTTAATTTACCCAGTTTTTTCTAAACCGGTTTTTTACGAATAAAACCGGTTTTTCAACAAAAACCGTTATAAAAATAAAGTTCTCGATTTCGGTTAACCGTTAACCAAAATTTTTTTCGGTTTCGAGCCCTGGTTAAAAGTCATAATTAGCGTTTGGAAAAAAAAATTTACGTCTTATGGAGTAGCTGTCTTATAAACTGTTTACACTTTCATATTTTTCTGTCAAATTATTCAAGCTTTCTTCTCTTTAACTTTTGTGATAAGTGAGTATCTCGTTTGTTTTTGTTTTAAACGAAGTTCTCTTGAAATTAGGTGAAAATGTCACTGTAAAATCCGATTTTTATCGTCTTGGTTAGATGCCATTACATCTAAAAAAGTAGACTATTAGCAATTCAACAAAAGATGCAAATTGACGATGCTTACACCCCTGGCGTTAAAAGACTTGAGGAAAGACGTTTTGCACAATTAACCGTCATCCTTGCCATACTGTAGTTTGCTGGATCTGCTTAATTTTCGAATGACACAAGTTTTAATTCGGCCGAGAGTGACAAGATTTTACCAACGAGAAAGATCTTCATAGACAACTTTATAAACTGGCATGACATGCTAAAACTTAAATTCGTTGTTTTATATTGACATTTTGTAAATCATGCCCTAAAAAGCAAATATCTTCACTTTTAGTATAGTGCTTTTTAAAGAATGTGCGTTTTAAATACAACGAACTTCGAATATGTAAATATTTAAAAAAAATCAAGAATGGCAGTCCAATATCCATATTTTGCTGTGCTACACATTTTTTATATTTCTATTTAATGCTATATTGAACACTAATTAAATTCATTAGCTTAAATGATGGGAGTATTATGTATGAAGATATGGAAATATATTCTTCTGTCACCGCAGTCATACTAATGTAAGCTAATAACAAAAACTTGCAGAGTAGCTGAAGACAAAAATAATCGAAATAATTTAATGAAAGAACAAATTTAAAAAAAAATTAATGCCAAGAATGCATATTTGGTAAAAATACAATTTTATCTTAAAATAAAATTTAGCGTGGTCGGTTAAACCAATTGTAGGTGGGTTAAACCGATTGCACTAGGTATAGCGCATCAGAGCGTATTTCCAACTAAAACAATTGCTTTATATCACATTTATTTGAACGTTGAAAATATAAAATTTCATGCTTATGACGCATGTTTTTGTTTGTTTTTATATTTCTAGTAAAACAAATCATATTTTTATTAATACAACGCAATGTTTATATAAGTTGTTCCAGTAATTCTGTTAATTTTAAATTTTGTCACAAATGAAAGTTTCAAGATCAGTCTAAAGTTTGGTTTTTACATCACTGGCCTAATATTTTTCGCTCCAAAAGTTAAAGGTAAAACAAAGATTAATAACGTCACCTTTGAACGGCTTCTTTACATTTATATAGTTGTAAATATTTATCATCAAAACAAAATGTCTTCTATAATTTACTGAAAACTTCTAGCACAAAGTTACTTTAAGTCATTAAAGTTGTAATAATAAAAACACGAATAAATAGATGTTTCATAAATAAGTAGCATATTTTTATGTATAAATTAAGTAGGCTTAGTGGCTTACCACAATTTGTTTTTAATAAACTGGAACTTTTCTCAGTCAGTATTTAACACTTCGCGTATAAAGTATAAAATACTTAAACAGAGTTATCATAGTATTTAACTTGAAGTAAATACATATATTTAAGTATTTCAATAACTACATATTTTTTATTTAGTTGCACCATCGTCAAAAATTTTAATTTTTTGTTCTAAATATGTTTAAGTCAATATTAAGTTTAAAAAGTCTTAATTAATCGAGCTAATTTTTAATTACGTGTGACTTTAGTTCATGAGCACCTTTTTTGACATTTGAAACAGTTTGACAGTATTTTATCACCAAATAAATCTGTTTACTGTTATAAACACGATAACATGCTTACGCTTGTGTTTTGTACGTCTTATTTTTTTTCTGATTTGCCATAATTAGACATTTATAATGAATTGTTATAGTTGCTTATATTTTTTTGCTAATTTCGCAATGTCATCGAAAGTAAAAACATGAACTGTTAATTATTTTTAAGAAGTAGATCTCAAAACTTTAAGTGCCATATTTGCATGTTAAGCTCATATTAGACGTTGCAGTTTATTTTCCATCTGTAAGCAAAATATTTTCCATCTGTAAGAAAAATATATTCCATCTTGAAAAATAAATATAAGACCTTTATTACTTGTTGCGATTTTTTTTTTCGTAGGATCGTAATCGCCACTGAGCTGCATAATTTTTCTGGCAATAGATGACAATTAAATGACAGCCAGCCGGCAGTTAGCCGCATAATAACCATAACGTAACCTACATATCTGCATGTTTACTACTGTGGTCAGTTTACTACAATCGCAAAATGAGTATCGTATTTAAAAAAAAGAGAAAAAAGTAAACGCCGTAGGTTATGTGATGTTTTTGGCAACACAGTTTGACAATACAGGCACAAAAATTACTAGAAGTTACTAAAAATGTAACGAAATCCACTTGTGTGACCTTAAAAAATTAAAGCATGTTCAATAGCTCAAAATCCTATGCCATTTAAAATCCGTTGCAATTTTTTTCCTATGCACATATTACACGTTGCGATTTTGTGGATTTGCATTGTAGAAAAATGATTTGTAAGAAAAATTGCACATCTAGTTTGAGCTTTATGAGTTGTCGACTTGTTTGGCAAACATAACTGTTATCAATATACGGTATTTTTATAAACGCTTCTTGTAACAGTGCTGTATTTAATTGTTAATAATATACAGATGACTAATAAGACAAAATGAGTAATCGGGAAAAATATCTTAGCACAAACAGATAATTGAAACAGTACCTACGTCAATATTGAAATAGGAAAGTATGGTGAGTAAAATTGCTGCTTGTTTTTGCAATTATGCACAGAAATGAGGTAAATTGTTGTTAAAGGGAAAGGGCGGTAGCTGTTTTTTTTCATGTTTTATTTTGAACTTTGCTGTTGTTTAGGATCCGCCAACCCTTGCTTACAATTGAACTTGTGAACCTACACACACAAAAATAAGGATTTTTTTATAAAGTTTTTACCTTAGTAAAAAATACTATACCAAATTGCTTTTATTGTTTTAACAAGTGTTTTAGTCCTATTCGCTATTGTTATACCACCCTTTTTTTGATTAGATTTAGTCCTAATTATTATACATTTTAACCGATATTCTTTAGTTATTTATTTTCATGTTAACCGTGTCAAATCTGAAATTGTAACATATGACGTAATCTCACGCCTTCGAAGTTTCACTTTTTGTAGACATTTGGTCTGTAACCTTTTAAAATTTTGTGTAATTTTAATTAGTGATCAACTCATTGCATACAATTTTATTTCAAGTAGGTATTGACTTCTTTTTCAGCGCGCATAATCGTTGATAAACTTTTGAAGTAGTCACGTTTCTCCTCTGCTCATTTAAATACACATTAGTTGGGTATTTTTCTTTACATATTACTTCTACAGTAATAAAGAATCAGGTAAAATTCAATTCTGGTAGTCAAATTAGGTCACCAGGGTACCTCCTTAACAAATCCGCCTCATTAAATTTATATTTTCGTTTCGGTCCAAACGTTTGTATCATTTTTATAGCCAACTTATTTACATAAGTTATGTAAAAAGTCATGGCCAATGGTTAAGAAGCGTATTTGATCCATTTTTTACTTCTATTTTAAACTACTATTGTTATTGATAGATGACATTGATTCCAGCTTTTAGGTTTTTGCCTTCCTAAGCCGTCCTTAGTGAAGGTACAGATTATCAAGTTTTTAACGTGATTATAGAGGCCAAAACGTAGAAGTTGAGTACATACAGTAGTGATTTGGCTGGCGTACTACATGAGCGCTCGAGGTCGCTGGCATACGGGTTGTGTTAACTCTGCAGACGTGTGACTCAGCATCCTTCCACTTGTGTAACGACTGGAAACTGCAGGATGGCTATAATGTTGCTCTCGTTTTAACAGAAAATAGTTAATTTATTAGTGATTCAAACCGGTCCTGTTTATTATTAGCTACTTGTAGTAGTAGGGCGTAGTTGTTTTTGAAAATTATCAGTTTTCGTGGGATGGTAAGCGCATATTTAAAAATACTTAACTACGCGTTGTAACGCAATGGACTAAAAGAGACTGTTTTTGTAAGCCAATTGTTACTAATTATTAATAAATTTTAAAGGATAAAACGCGAATAAGTATTTAAAAAAAAGCAATGGCACAGATGTGTCGTTTCATCAAATCAAATATACAGGGTGTTTCATAATTGAATGCTGATCCTTAGGGGTATTATTCCTTGGATGATTTTAAGAAAAAAAGTTCATATCAGTGTAGGTCCGCAACCGCTGTATTTTTGAGATACAGGGTGTTAAATTTTACTCGAGAACCGTTCGTCGGACAAAAAAAAGTCAAGAGGCCATTTTTACTAAGACATAAAGTAAAATTATAAAAATGACATTTATTTTGAAAAAAAAAACAGTGGCATATCATTTTTTTCATTAAAAATATTCAAGGACATGTTAGTACGGACGCCATTGGTTAAAATAAAACAATTTTTTTTTCTGAAAAAAATGTGTTTTTATGCCTAGTTAGTACCTACTAAAATTCAAAAAAATATCTAAAGCGGTATCAAAGATATTACGAAAAAACCGATATTTTTTTCAACTTTTAACACCCTCTATCTCAAAAATACGGCTGTTGCGGACCTACATTGATATGAACTTTTTCTCTTAAAATCATCCAAGGAATAATACCCCTAAGGATCAGCATTCAATTATGAAACACCCTATATATTGATTTAAAAAAAAATTTATACAGTGAACTTCCAAAAAATGGGATCCACGTAATTTTTGAGTTTTAATGCCAGTCTTAGCAAAGAAACTCATTTTCTTTACGCATCTTTTTAATTAGTCTATCTTCTGCTGGACTAATCAACATTCATTAGGCGCGTACCCTTCAACCCGGACGAATTCTGCTTTTTTCCAACTGTAGTTGTACGTGCGTTGAGACTTTTTTTGGTCTGAAAACATCTTGTTGCCGGGATCTGAAATCGAACTTTAGACACTCGAAAGCAACTTACATGGAACAATGCAACTCTAATAAATATGCCCGACTGCTCAAAGCTCCGTCAAAATTTAAGTAATGGAAAATTCTCGGTGTCCGAGCAATATCTTTACCGATGGTAACATCATTTATGTAATAAACTTTGTGCATCCGCCCTTTACCCTTCCAAGACGATGATCGAAATTAAAGATTATATTTTTTTGCTTTGGTTATTCTAACAGAAAACAGCGATTGTTTTTAACTGCGATAACAAGCGGTTTTGAATTTTTTTCAGTCACAGAATACGTTTTATAATTCGTTTGGATAGATCTTTAAGCGGCAAATCCAGCTTTTCGAACTCTTATTACATGCGTGTCTGCGTTTTCAATAAACAAAAACGTTGCTTTCGTGCTGATATTTATCGATATGTATATTTAGTGTAAGATATCTGTTCTGCATTGCATTTACAACCAGGGGTTTGGAGCGGAGCACTGAGCTGGAGCACGGAGCAGTAGAGCAATGGGTTTTTGCCCTGAGCAGGAGCGGAGTCCGGAGCAGATCATTTTGATTGCTCCACTGCTCCAGTTTATTATGTACCTACAATTTTTAGAAAAACTACTATTTTTTTCAACGTTTCAAGATCAATAATTTGTTTTTTCAAACATTTATTTAACTTCACTTGTTTGTTAGGGTCAAATATTGTTATTTTTGACCAAATGCTACATATCCGATAAAATTAAAACTTTGTTTTTAAAAACAATTTTTTAAATCAAAAACCATTTTTTTTTAAATAACAATATTGTGAGCGGAGCTGGAGTAGGCATTTTGATGCCGGAGCGGAGCTGGAGCAGGCTCTTTGATGCCGGAGCGGAGCAGGCATTTTGATGCCGGAGAGGAGCAATTAAAAAATTGGACTGCTCCAAACCTGTTTACAACCACACTAGATGCGTCTCCAGTAGTGTTTCCCGAAAATTATCGAGAATTTACCGGAAATCGAAAAAATTACTCTTTGAACCTATTAGTACTTACAATGGAAATAAACGTATTGCTGGCAATGTATCTCTTAGGACTTTTTCTCAATAATTGCGATGCAATAGTTACCCAGCACTGCCGAAATCTCCCAGAGAAAAATTCCAGGCATAGTTTCAGAGAACGCCACTAGACATACGTATACGCGCTGCACCAGCATCAGCTATCACATAACCAACTAATTTTAGCTCTGGTAAATCAAATCGTTATAATTTTCTACAATAATAAGATCTTTAAAAAAATCATGACATCGGGAATTCCTGAAAATTCTCGAGAAAAGATTTTCCGTTTTGGACTTCCGAAGGTTCCAAAATGTCTGAAATTTTTAAACTGTTGATTACTGAAAGTTACCAAGTTTTTAATATTATACCTACTGTTGTAATTATAGTTTTGATGGTTTTCTTTAATTTTTTACGTTTTCTTAAAATCATAAATAATCAATGAGAAGCGAAATTGATATTTCTCCAATCCTTATCCTTATTTGTCAACGAAATTAATGGCGTGATTTAGTCGTGTGTTTATGTTGTGTATATATTTTGAGACCAACAAGTGTTTGTTGTGGTACGACATATTATAAAACGAACTTGGCACACTAGCCTGACTTCTTTCCAACAACCAGATGCCCGTTTTCATTCGCTTTAACCATCAGTATCGGTTGCAGGTCATCCACATCAAGGTTGACTATTTTTAATGTCTGAACGAGTACTAAATTTTTTACGCATATATTAATAGACCTGCATTAATTAAAAGCGCTACAAGGATGAGATTTCATCGTAAAGTGAATTCTAAATTACCATATAACTTTCTCGATAATATGTTATTATTAACTGGAAAGCAATAATTAACGCTCCAAAGTGACACATTTGTCACTAAAGATTTTTTGAAATGGCGCAAAGTTACTGGTTAGATACTGAGAAAGTGTCTGCAAACATTTTTACAATCTGGTCCTCTTCATTTATGTACTATATTAAATAAGTTAAACACGTTATTAATTGCATTTCGAAGAAAGTTATCAATTTAAAGTTCGGCTTACTCCTATGTAAGTTTTGAAATTTTACATTGCAAAATGATCTTAAATTAATGGCAATAAACTTATAGCTTGCCGTTGTTCTGTGGCACGCAAATTTGCCACCTGTCGTCCCACTGTGCTGTGTCACTCACTATCCTTGTGCGTCGGACAAGGCCGTAGGTACCGAATCAACAAGTTTTTTTTTATATTCACAGTTTTTGTGCTCACCAATTGTTGTAGTTTATAGTAAAAAAGAACATGAACATTTTTTTATGTACAAATTATTTTAAATAGTTAGAAACATATGTGATGAAGGACTAATGATGTCCTTTTAGGTATTAATATTTGTATTTTATTCAGCCATTGAGCGAGGAAGAGCCAGCCGCTTTTCTCTTGACTGTTATAGAAATCTTAAAAACGATAAGAGCTAGTAGTAGTAGTAGACTAAAAATGCGAAATTTTAAGATGATTTCTAAATATGCTGAAAAACCACAAAAATTGAAAAATTTATATTTTTAATTTGTATATCTTTTGTTTTTCCATTACGTATTGCCAACAGTTAAATGGTGGTATTTATTTCTTAGATTCCCTTTAAATATTCTAAAACATAGTCTACTTTTTAATTTCCTTTGGAAACTATATTGGATTTATTTACCAGTAAATAATAATAAGTTCGAACAACATCCCTCTATAACTTTTGGTTAAAAATGTTAAAAAGTAAAAATTTTAACAGTATTAGTATAATAGTAATAATTAATGACGTATTTTAAACAAAAAGAAATACCGTCATTTAATATATCATATTCCGTAATATAAAAATACCTGTCTTCGCTTTGTCCTCGATTTTTTTGAAGTGGTTTGACTTATCTGCATTGAAAATTCTTTATATTTTAGCCCACTTGACTGACTTTTTGCTCTTATATTTTTTAAATGCCCATGGCAGTCAAGTTATTTCGTAGATAATGTGTGTTGCTAAAAACAACCTCCTACTAATCCTTGCTTGAGGGTGGATTATATTTTTGCTGAATTAAAAAACTTCATTGTTTATGTTTTTACGCAAGAGTTATCTAACATTTAGTTGTGAAAATTTTCGACATGACATATAACATTTCTCTTTATTTACCTTAGGTCACAAATACAATGAACTACCTCCTACAACAAATTCGTTGTACACAACTTTCAAGTTATTACTTTGTGTAAGCATATAATCACTATTTAAAAATATCGTTGGTAAAAGAATTTATTAAGATAAATTTACGTACAATCTTAAATTTTCATGAAACAAACTGTGTAATGATGTTTTTTGGTGCATTACTAATTCATTTATTTATATAATAATCATAACCGCGTTGTTCCTTTTGTGTTTTGTTTAACGAAGACCTTATATGAAATAGTTGAAATTAACAGTAATACCATAAGTAGTTTTAATTTAACGCAATTAGTCGGTAGTGTACCATGTTGTGATTTTGTAGGTTAGAAGATAATTGCTATCTTAAACTTGATCAAGTCTACTCTATTTTATTAAAGATATATTTTAACTTTTAACTGGGATAATCGTAAAGAGGTAATTACATTTTAATGGAGATTTTACTGCCTTTTACATCGCATACATTTTAATTATTTTAGATATACCTACGTCTAATTTAACGTATCTACATTTATTATCATTTTAAAACCTACTAATGTTACAATCATTTTAAACAGCCGTTGAAATAACTGTTATAGAATGATGGTTTTTGTAGAATGTGCACAGTAAAATTTTTATTGTTGTCTTTTTAACACTGTTATATCGAAAAAACCGCAGTCTTGAATATTGACTCGTAATTTTTAGACCGTAAAAATATTCTAAGTAGAGTTACGCGACTGAACAACAGTTACAATATTTATACCTTCAAATGTTCATCTAGTAGTACGTTTCAAATGCGACGTGGTTATACAAAACAGAATCCGATATTTATTGGGGCTAATTTAGTTGTTACTGGTTAATTTTTTGATTGCTCAATTACATGATGAATAAAATATTTCAAATACATTTCACAGTTTAAACTACTTTTGTGGGAGGTTAGATGGATAAATTATCATCAAATAAGTGAAATAATAATTATAGAGCAGGTAGCGTTTATAGTAAATTACATTAACATTATGTTCTTTTTTTTTAAATTAAAATATCGTCGCTTTTCTGGAAAATAGAATAGTGCAATAATGTAGGATACAATTCGAAATTTTTAATTAAGGTTGTCTGTAAAAATTGGATTATTTTTCGGGTATACACAAAGAAGTGGTAGAAGCTGCTCATTTGTAAATCTGTAAGATTAGGATTTAAAAAAAAAACTGTGAAATGTATTTGAAATATTTTATTCATCATGTAATTAAGCAATCAAAAAATTAACCAGTAACACCATTTAAAATAAGAAAGTTAGGTGTAATATATCAATATTTGTATGAGTAAAAAAAAAATTGACATCGCCATCTTATTAAGGTCAGAAAACCATGCAAAAATTTTTTTAAAGTTTTTCTCTATCTTTTTGTTTAAACGAGATATATAACAATTTTGAAAATTGGCAAAAATGGTGTTAGCTATACAGGGTGTCCCAGCCAAGACGAATTATTCGATAGCTCTGTTATTAGTAATAACATTAAAAAAAGTGAAATATAAAAGTGGTTTATAAACATTTACTACTTAACCTAAAATTATTTTTTATACAAAGTGTTTTGTTTTTGCGCTCTGATACCAAACATTGTTTTTTTTATATGAAACACCCTGTATACTTTGTAATTTTTGGATGTAAAATTAGATTCTCTTTCAAAAATATTACAGGTTGTTTATGTCTAAAATAAACCGTTTTTGAGTTATTAACGTTTTTTTGAAAATTTTGACAGATGCAGACCTTTATAAAAATATTTATATTTATTAGCATAACAACACCAGAGCAATTTTCTCTGGTAATTTATTAGACAATAGTGTTATAGTGATTGCTGACTAGTTACATTTTTAAAATAATATACAGGGTGTTCGTTATACTCGGTCCATTTCGCTAAACTTTAAACGCATATAAATCTTTTTTTTTTTTTAATGGAACACCCTATATATTTTTACATTTTCTTGTAGAAAATTTAATTATCTTTCAAAGTTGTTAAGCATGTTTTATGTCTAAATATAATATTTTTGAAGTTATTTCGTTTCTTATGATTATTTGCGATTAATTGGTTTTCGGTACACCCTTTTTCAAATCAGTTACGTATTGATATTTTTTTTAAACCTGATGACCTATAAGGATGCAACCGCTTGTTTATTATTTTTAATTTTATATATTTCGACTATTATACACTTCCTATTTTTATTTAAGAAATGTGTGGAACTAATTTTCATTTAGGTAACGAACAGTTGTCATGACATTTTTAAATGGTTATTTTCGTGGCGATGTTTTTAAATGATGGGATGTTAAAAAAATTATGGAAAATTTTAAGCTATTGATATATTTTTATTAAATTATTTTATTCCCGCTTCGACTTATAGGTATCTCATGTCCGTTTAAATAATGCAATAATAATAAGAATTATGTTGCAAGAGCGCATAAAAACGTCGTTTATTAAAAAAAAATTATCCAGCTTTACCACTCGATTACTCGTTCTGCAAATTAAGTTCTATTGCCATGTGTATCTTTTTGCCGTATAACGTTTTCTGGTATTCGTCGCGAACGTGACCACGTCCCATAAAATTGTATTAAAACCGAACAATACTAATCGTGTCAGATGACAACCAAGTTCTGTTTAGAAACCCCAGAACTAACGTCACATATGATACACATTATACAGTTTATGTATAACATAACGAGAAATAGAAAGTTATGTTTAATGGTTATGAATGAAAACAAAAGAATTACTTTTTTCTGTGAGTTATTGAAATTGACACTATTCTCATCAACATATTATTAAAAAAAATTGTAGCCTGGATTTTATAGTTCTATAAATACGATGTATATACGTCAATAACCGCGATAATAAATCTCTGAAGCCCTGCAAATTATGTGGAATGAACTATAAGAGAATCAAAGTAATCCTTATATGTAAGTATGTTGTAGTTACTTTATTTTAAGAGTTTTCTTACAAATCAGATGCAATTTTAATATTGATTGCAAAGAAAAACCAATTTTAAATTATTATTTAATAATTGTGATGATCCGGGTGCCCTAGAGATTAATAACAGATCGTGTTTTTTTTTTGCTGGATAAATTTTTATACATTAAAATAAATATATATTTCTCAATTAGATAATAAATGTTATTATCTATTGGATCATTTAAAAATTTCAGTACTGTCGATAACAATTGTTTCGAGAAAGTTTACAACATCGATTGAGTATCAGTAAACCGCGAAGACAACTATTGTTTTTAAATGAGTTAGTAATAATATTTTTTTGTTTTGAAAGCTACTACCTCCGTATCAAAATGATTGTCCGATTTTCAAACTTGCTTTGAATTAAGAAAACAACAAACGATTAAATATTTCCGAATTCATATTGTGAGTGTCATATTAAATATAAGTCAGCTAGTATGCAGTACTACTTCACTCTGTCGCCGGTAAATGTCATATATTCAAAACATTTGAACTTGGAGCGTATAAACTACTTATAAACAATCACCCGCTGCTGTCAAATATGTCATTTGTTTAAAGTGTTGTTTACATTAAGTAACGCTAGTATGACTAAGAAATACGAATTGAGACCTAAAGAAATAAATGCGATTTAATAAATTCTACTAAAAAAACTCAAAAAGTGTTAAACCCATGTATAGGTACAGTGACCATATTTTCTTTGGTGGAAACCTTACCAAACCTCGTCGAATGCCGCTATTTAAAAAAAAAACGACAAAATTTACCTTTAATCAGTGGTCTTTGGAGGGATGAACAAAAAAATTTAATTTAAAAGCATTTTTCACGTCAGTAGGTAACAAAAATAAAATATAATTCTTTTCTCAGTTCATATAATAATTACATATAAATGCAAGCTTTTAGTGTTCGACTCTCAATTGCTTTTTTTCCCTCTGCTCCAAAAGTAATTAATGATAAAAAAGACCCTCTCGGTACGAGCGTTTGAACACGGCAAACATAAAAAATACTTATTAACAATTAACGATATATTTTTAAAAAGTATTAAATTTTCGAAGAAATGTAATATTGCAACCCATTTTGTTTAACGGTCATTAAGCTTTGCTTCCATTCGTGTAATTACTCTTTAGTTACAAAGTTTTTGACACAAAATTTTTTATATAAAAAAGCCCCGTGTTTTATTTGTTATTTTATTTTATTGAAATCGAAAATTAAATTTTTCTTATTTAGACCAAAGGAATTTCATTTAAAAATCCGGATATTTCAACCATTTCTTGAAAAGTAATACCAGTACAAGCAGTAATCAATACAAGTTTGATTAAATTGATTGTAGAAGTTATTTAAATAATTTTGTATGCTGATATTTTTCCAATTGTAAAGTATTTTTTTTACATTCATGGAAAAATTTTGCGTTTTACGTTTAGACAATTGAAGTTTAAACTCTTTTTAAGTAACAAAAGTTTCGCAATTACAATTTTGAGAATGTGTTTATGAAAAGATGAAGCTTGACAATTGAAAAAACATGCTTCGGTAAAGGAATCATTAAAAAAGGTTTTGAGAATTGTAAGACATTTCTTCTGCTCTAAAAAGTATATTTTATGAGACGCAAACTGTTTCAAAATCCGACAAAGTCAGTAATAAGAGTCAACCAACTAGCTTTACTGTACCCTAGTCGTTTTTAATACTGAACATCTACAGCGTCATTCAAAAAGTCTGCAACAAATGGGAAAAATTTTTATTATTGATTTCTCAGAAAATTTTATTCTTGATAAAAGTTGGTGCATGGTCTAAAACTAATGTTAAGATAAAAAAAAGTTCAATAAAAAGTCATAAGACACTAGATTTTAGCGATTTTTGAAATATTCGCACGAGTAAAGTGCCCTTATTTTAAGGAATACAAAAAAATAAAATTTTATAGGAAAAAGTTATTTAGAATCTCAAAATAGGGCAAGATGTAAATTTTCACGGTCAAATTCCAATTTTTATTTTTTAAGAAATTTTAACATTCAAAAAGTCTGCAACAAATAGAAAAGTTTTTTATTATGGATTTCTCAGAAAATTTTATTCTTGATAAAAGTTGGTGCATAACCTAAAACTAATTTGAAGATAAAAAAAAGATTTAAAAAATGTCATAGGACACTAGATTTTAACGATTTTTGAAATATTCGCAAGAGTAAAGTGCCCTTATTTTAAGAGATACAAAAACATTTTATGAGAAAAAGTTATTCAGAATCTCAAAATACGGCTCGATTTAAACTTTGAAGGTCAAATTCCAATTTTTATTTTTTAAGAAATTTTAAGCACTTTATTCTTGCAAATATTTCAAAAATCGTTATAATCTAGTGTCCTATGACTTTTTATTAAACTTTTTTTTATCTTAAAATTAGTTTTAGACCATGCACCAACTTTTATCAAGAATAAAATTATCTGAGAAATCAAAAATAAAAATGTTTCCCATTTGTTGCAGACTTTTTGAATGACGCTGTATATCATCACAAATTTCCTTAAAAACCTCAACTCGTGTGAAATAAATAGTATGAGTACATTTTTACTTTAATAATTTCGATATCAAGTAGCCGATACAATAAACACCAAATAATTTAATGTCACACATTTTAAAATAAAGGACCAAATTGTGTTTCAAAATAAATCTAAAGGACATCGCTTTAAAATAAAGGACTGTCCTTTATAATAAAGAACGTTTGGTCACCGTACGTATAGGGTTGCCAGATTTGTGAATATAATAACCGGGTCAAAAGGGAGTCTGCGCCTCCTGAACCTGGAGGGGGTCTGAGGAAATTTAATAAAAAGCTAGTTACAAAAGTCAATTTTAAAAGTAATCTCAATCATGATAAAAATCTTTTGCAACGCCAAATCCGTTTAAAATACATTAATATTTCAATGATGTTTTTGTGCTCTTAATGTAGATTTTTTCGCCAATTTTTCGTCATATTTTAGATATTTTAAGTTTATTTTTTAATACTAACAAGATAATCGCGACAATGTATAAAAGTATCTCAAATTCAAGAGCTAATACTGTTCTCACTTGCCTTGATCGCTACGAAAACATTCAAGTTAGAGCAAACTTTAAATAAATGTTTCTTTCATAGCCCACTGTGTTAACTTCATTGGTAGCCACCGTCACCAGCGGAGTAGTTTTTGAAAACTGATGAGCTGTTATATATTAATTTAATCTTTTTGAAATTACGACTTTGAGAGAAAAAAACAAACGTTTTTTTGTACTTTTTTTTATTTATTACTTTCTTGTAGCAATTAATACCCACCTATCAGGTTATATTAGCTTGTGTACATACCAACCACAAAATGACGTAACAATTAAACTGAAAACTTGTGGTCTTGAAATTCGATGCCGATATTGATACATATGTGTCGTGAGGTTACGCCTTACGTATTTTATTGTTGAAATACATCGACGACAGCCTAATGTATTACAATTTATTTTTATAGAGCCGAGGCAGGAAGTGTTTTGTTTGTAATAGTTTTTTTTTAATAAACATCGTTCAAGTTATTTAATACTGCAGCTTGTAAAGGTTACAAGAAATTTGGTGACGTATTAATTTCAATTAATTTTAGTGACAGTGTTTAATTTTAAACCGTGACGGTTCCTTGTCGTTTCAAATTCCTGCTATGAATATGCTTACACAAAGGTGGACAAAAACTAAAATGTTTGTGTCGTTAAGTGTGCGTTTTCATTACAAGCGTATTCGCGCGAATGTGCTTCGCGCGTAAGCGTCCGTATTCGCGCGACTGAAACAAACCAATGCAAGCATATAAGAGCGGTTACACTACAAGCGAGAATTCGCTCGAAACCACTCTCATATGCTTTCATTGGTTTCTTTGATTCGCGCGTATACGGTCGCATACGCGCGAAGCCCCGCGCGAATACGGCTGTACTGTAACCGCAGCCTAAGCGTTAACAATAGACACTAAAATAATCATTTTGTGAATGTTACTGGCAGTATGTACCTGTATTTCCTTTTTATAGCTTTTAACACTTAATATTTCAATAATTATGAATATATTGTCCCATCAACTGATGTCATTTTATTATTAAAAGTAATTTTCGAATGCTTTAATGTAAATTTGCGACTTATTACTTCTTATTTTAAAATATATTTATTTTTGTCGCTACGGGGGGTGATTGACCGCCCTGACCGCTTAATGAGTACAAATTTATTTACTAATTTTTTTTTTCACTCGTAACATCGCCACCTTCAAATTTAGTTATTTATATTTATCATCACTTACACTTGTTTTTTTGCGCTACCGATTCTAGACTTTTTATATTGATATTACTTCGATCAGTAACCCGTTTTTAGATACAAAAAAAACTTTTTTTTAAATATGTTCATGTTTTTGATAGTTTTATAAATTGACTTCAATCATTTCAGTTTGTTTTATTATTTAAATCGATAACGTTGCGGTATTTACGTACTTTTTACATTAGCGGTATTCCCGCTTTCTCATTTTTTTTTCATTAGTATCCTGACCTATGATGATCATCCGTGCGTTGAAAAAATATGCGGTTTTACAAAGTGTAAATAATTTATGTACTTATATTAGCTCGAACGTTGTTCTTTTGTTCATAGTGACTGCACTCATATCTGTAAATTTAAATAATGTTCGCCGGTTTTTCTCGTCCCATAACTTTTATAAAAACTTTTTGATACAGATTTCATTATGTAGATCATCAAGGAAATAGTAGCAAATATTATTATAGGTTTACTTACTATCCATTTAATTTTTCCATACCAACAGTTTTCGTTTTCTTTTAGTTTTATTCGAGCACATGTTTATTTATTCTAAAGCTAAACAAACCCTACCTAACATATTCCAATAAAGTCCACAAAATTTATTTAACAAAAAAATCGTTTATTAATTAGGTATTCGTATTATTATTATAAGTATCGATAAATCCGTGCAAGTCGGTTATCAAATTGGTAGGAAACCATAAATCACTAAGAACATGAAAATCGTTTAGGACACGTATTTGAAAAACAAAACAATTATGTTTTTAAAATAAAATGTTGCTGCCACCAAAAATCTATTGAATAGTGCCTGATCCGAATTTTGCTTATATGCTTAACCCTTCGAAGAAAATGCCTTACTTTAATTTTGTGTTTATAAAATCTAAACAAGTCACGTAATCATCATAAAGAAACCTTGTAGTCTTATGCTGGAACTGGTCCACGCTGTATGTTTCTTTCCTATTTTGAAAGTATTCCTTGTAAAACGGTTTGTTTTTTATTTCTTTTTGGGTATACACATATATCTGCCCTGAATCTTCTTATTAATTAATGGTTCAATTTAAATCAACATATTATACTTTCGAAGGTTCTATAAGATGTTTGTTTCGCCCATTTCAATTGTTTAATAAACGCACGTAAGATAGTAATCTATCTACAAAACCGTATTTAGCAGCAACTCCCCCGCGCTTTTTGTTATTTTTAGCTACGCTGACCTCGCCGGTAAATTAGCTTTTAACGCGATGATAGTTTACTTGTGATGACCGTCGATTTTTCAGTTGGTATTTTATTGTTGGCAGACCTCCTAGTTACTTCGAAGTTTGTACCACGAAGTAGAGGGGCATCAACCTCCTGGAGATCATCTGTTTACAGTGCTTAGTTGTGCATGACTGATGACTTATGCATGTGCTCTTTCAGTTTATCCATGTGGGGAATTAATGTTCACTTTTCACTTCGTTGCAGTGCTGTGTTAGTGTAGTGAATAATAAAAATGTTAAAATTAAATGTTCAATATGATGACGTATTTGTTCGCAGTTTCATGGAAAGGAACTTTAATTATCCTTGATGGTAGGCATTTGTTTCTAGTATCTAGCAATTGTTTGCACGGATGAACAAAAACATCCGTGTAGACCCAAAATATATTTTTATTTAGTGACCACTTCTAAATGATTTAAAATGAATTTGTATTGTTAAAACAGTAATGGCACATCAGAATATTATCAATATGTCATAGTAGTTTTTTGTTTAAGAATGGCATTCGGTTAATGACTTCTTAGTATACCCTACGAACCATGAATGAGGGGTACATCGTGATGATCTAATAATTATTCTTGAATATACATTTTTCATAAAGCCATTTTACAATAATTTTAGTAATAAGTAAAACTATATTGAAATAGTTATTAAAAGACGTTGAATTAGCATGTTTTTGTTAGTAACCTTTAAATTTGTTATTGATTATCTAGCGACTTCACAAATGTTGACACTTATTCGTTAATAAAAGTAAATTAAAAAACTATAGGTTGGTAGTCTAGTTCAGAAACAGAAAAATATTTAAACAAATGAAGCTCGCCATTTTCCTACGTGAGATGTAAGTGGTTTCAAAAAATGTGACAGTTTTGCTTTATTGCCAATAATTTGCAAATAATTTTTCGCAAACAATAGCATTGTAAAATAATTAACTTTTGTAGTGTTACTAATGTAATATAGCTATTTTTAAAAATTGAACACTAACATAAATATTGCTACTGTAATAAAGAACTTGAAATTTTAATCGTTTTGTTTACTGACGAAATTAATGTTGGATTACTTATTTTTTTGCAAAAGAATTAATTAAAGGTTTCGGCTTCAACAGTATGCAAGATGTTCCAATTATCATTAACACTTCGTTATTTTGAAGATAATTCATTGAGAATTTTTTGAACAATACTCAGGTAAAGTTTCGTTTCTGGTTTTAGCGAACAATGGTCAAAGGTCTAATAATACTGTTGTTTAAATATTTACTCTGTTATTGCTAAATATTTCGTGTAAAATTTGTGTTGTATTACCTTGAAGCGTTCTGATTTGACACTACTTACATTACAATTATGCGATATCGCGTGCAAACTGAAAACACGGTGTTTAAAATTAAGCAACGCCAAGATTAACGTGTAATTTTGAATTAAATACAGTGAGAAATAACACTTTCACGCTTAAAAGTTAAAATTATTTTTATATTAAAATTGTAGCTAAAATATTAAGCAATAGTTTTGAAAGTTGTTGGAAGCATATTTTCATTAGAATTTTATTAATATTTGTAACTTATTTCATGGATATTTGTTAATTAACTCAAGGTTTATAACGTGTGTTTAGGGCCTTAATGCAGCCACGGTCGAAAAGTCTACGAGATAATGTTTAAACTAGGGATTCTGAGTCTCGACAATTTTTTAAGTCTTGGGACTCGAGACTTTTTTTATCAAAGTCCCGGGAATTCCCGGGACTTCGAGACTTTTGCGAATTTTATTTACATACCAGAAAATAGTGGTTAAACCCGTCAAAAATGTCGGAAGATTTTATAAAGTGCAAGAAAGATTATGATATATTCATATACTCAAAATTCGTCGGCCATTTTCACTGTAAAAAATAATTTTTTTCTTGACAATGACATTGTTTCTGAACGCACCCGCTACATACTTAAAATTGCTTCTTTACACGCATCGTGATCGTGAATCGGTCGTGACAGTTGACTTTTTTTTTTTTTTAATAAACCAATGTCACAGATTTTATTTTTGAACCATTTATTTTATTAATAAAGACTAGTAGTAGGAGTACTATTATTATTTTTAATTAATTCTTCATTCTACAGTAAATAATATATATATTTCCAAGTAAATGCTTATTTTAAATAAACTTAATAATTTTCTTTAAACTTTAAAACATCAGGCATAAGTAAAATATATTTTAACTAATAATTTTAACAATTATCCTTTAGCTTTAAAGCAGACAAGAAAAAAAAAATTAAATATGGCAGGCAAAAAATTTAAATAAAGTTAAGTAAATACTGATTGTTAGTATAACCTATAAACATAAACAATTATGAAACAAAATATTTTTGTTAAACTCGTGGCGCAAAATTTGTTTAAAAATTAGAAGTATAAAAAATTAATTTCAGTGTTCTGTAACATTTTTAGTTACTTCTGATTTGTACAATATGACCTGTGATTCTTAAACTCGCATTTTAAAATTGTCAGTTTTAGAAATATTACGTACCACACACAATGGCATATGGTGTTTCCAAATATATATTTTTTTATGCGAATTGTAAAAACATAAAATATTTAATTGCTGTTATAAATAATTCCCACATGTTACTATTAGATACTACCTCCCAGGTTTATTAAATAGTATTGAATTTCGCATTAAACTATAACGAAATTAGGCAGCTTATTATTCACAAAAATTTTCCATAATTTTTAAGGCTTTGTGTTATCAGTTACGTCTAATTCTTTATTAATCACTTCTCGTCACAAAGTTGTAGAGAGAAACTATAAAACATGTTATGCTATAAATGTCGAAATTGCATGATTTTTTATTGTTTGCTTATACATTTACGAGGTGGCCATGGTGTTCTACACCTACTGTGTAAAGAGGCGTTTAACAAGCCCTAAAAAATTATAAAGCGCCAAGTTTAAGATTTTTTTTTCCTTTATAGTTGAGATCGTGAGCAAGGTTTATTGTGATTTTTTGATTAAAGTCTACTGAACCGATTATAAAAAGGTTATAAAACCCGGGTACCATCTACATAGTTACCGATTGCTGTGTTGCAAAAAGTGTTTGATTTAAGTCCATTTAAGGTTTTTTGACATGCCAAAGTTGGCAATCATCTCCATCAACGCCTACTATCTAAGAAGGCGTTTAATTTACTGTGTGAAATAAACTATTCAAGCTTCGTTAGGTGTTGGACGAAGTACTTTAAAAAAATATTACTTTTTTCTCTTAATTCAAATTAATGTTTATTTTAGCAGTTTATTAACGGACTGTCTTCTACGTTAAATAACAATGACGAGCAATCGTATTTGTTTGCGATTTCTCCTTATACATATAGATATTGCATTTGGAGTCCTTGTTAATTATTGGTCAAGTTATAAGGTACCTAATTTAGTCAGTTAGGACGCATTTACATTTCGAAACTTACTAGGAGTATCATATTTGTTGGTGAATCATCTAAAATATTTGAATTAAAAAAGTCCGATTGTATATTAATGCGTTAAAATCGAACTCCTATTTTGTTTATTTATAGGTGAGCAACTAAAAATATTTTCTTGCTGATCGTGTTGCCCGCGGTAATACTAAGATTGTAATATGAAAGTGGCGACCTCGTCTGCGACCTACAAGTTCAGACCGAGTATCGTAGGCTGATTTGTTCTTTATTTGCAATATAATGTATTTATAGATCTAAAAATTTTGTACGCTTATTTAGAAGTTAAAGAAACTTTCCTTTTCCGATATCGACGAATCAATTAAACATGGGCAAATTGAATGACCTTTTTTGTTTCCACATTGTTGTTTTCGGAGGACATCTTGATTAATTACAAACCATTATAACTGCTTTCAATTAGTTCCATTTGTAATGTTGTACTCCTATCTGTTTTTGTGGGAAACAGTTTACAAACTTTGTAGAATTGTACTTTTCCAAGTCGAAGCGTTTTTAGACCCTCGGAACTACAATTTCACTTGTAACCTACAAATTTTAATGAAATTTACCTTGAAATTTTTAGGCGATTACATTTTAAATGAAATCCTGTGTAATTCAGAAACATTCAAGGGTTGCGAATTCGAGCAATGTATTTTTGAGACCCGTTTGCTGAAAAAGCTGTACGAATTTATTAGTTTGTGTATTTATTTGACTTATTTAACCACATTTAATTATAAACCGTTAGTAAAAGACTCGTGTTTTGTGGTTTGACGTAATAATTAAGTAAATCTAATGACAGTGCATTACACCTAGCACACTTGGAAGAACAATGTGGGTGTCACTATGATGTGGGTGATGTAGGCGCCTATCTGAGGACGTTGGCTTGTGATGGGTGCTCTGAAAAATTACTGTGGTGGGATTTTACATAAGTGTTGCTTTACTGTACCACTTTTTTCATTTGGAAATATTGATAGCTTATCTGTAACACCTTTTACAAATAGAATTTTATACTAACACGGTGAATTGCTTTTAGCATTATACGCTTGCGGTCCTAAATCGTGATATAATGATGTATCAATAACATTGTTAACATAGGTATGTAGCTTTCCCACGCTTTTAAACAGATGTTTCTATGTTAAGAAGTTTTTTGTAGATGTTAACTAGGTTTTGTTGTTACAGGGCGGCGAGTCGGGCTCGGGCATGGACTGCCTGCAGCATCGCCAGTCCGCGGGGCCTTTCCATTACCTCATCAGTGAACAGGCAAAATCCTTGGTGGCGCTTCAAGAATTACAACATGAAGTGGGTGCTTTGCTGGAGTTTCGAGATCTCGTTATCGAGACATTTCCAAATTTACGTACCAAGATGGCGCACTCAACACCTACTACGATGACATCGCATCCTTCCAACATTCCTATATCTGTACGACGCGAATGGGAACCTGGAGTACGAGTTCGTCGAAAAGTAAATCACAAAGATGATACTAGGAACAGTCACAGCGGTAAAAAAAGTGGTGAAACTGCCATTCAGGATTCTGGTTTTAGTACGGAAGCTTCCAGTAAAGAAACCCATAGCGCATCTTCCTCGGCTCCTCCACCATCCGGAGCTGTCGTAAATTTGGAAATGGACGAAGCGGAAGATGAACTCTGGAATCTCTTAGACGTAATACATCGTAAAGGAACACGCTTAAAAGACGAACTCGAGGCCTTACAGGGAGCCCTTAGCGGTGACAATGCCAGCTCGTGTATAGACGATTGTAGTGATTTTCAAAGAGTATTATTACATGCATCTGTGGATGATGTACGGCAGTTACGACGCGAACGCGATCTTCTTTTGGATCGTGTGGCCGAGATGGAAGCAGAAATTTTGGCCGGCCGCGTCCATACCTCAAGACTTCAGGAAGACTTAGAGCAACTGTTAGCTACTAAACATGATCTTGAAGAACAATTAAGGGCTGTGATGACGCAAAGTGGTGAAGTTAATACACGCATTCACGACTTGCACTCACAGTTTGTGACTAAAAGTGTGTCTAGCTCGCCTGAAACTGAGAAAATTGGTGCTAAAGGATTTAGTAGTGCTGGTGCTTCGAAACAATCTAGTTCTAGTCAACGAACTCGTAAAAAAATTATTCGCAGTGTGCTAGATAGTGTGCTGGGTGACAGAATACCAAAAGTTAGTAAGCCTGATTCAAGAAAAGTTTCCGTCATTTTGAAAGAGCAGGATCCTGTAGTGCTACAAAGGCATTTACTTACCTCCACCGTTCAAAATCAAGTGAGTTTTTTACAATTTCTGTGTCCTATATCAGTCTTATCACTTGTAAAAATACCACATGATTATTCTATTTGTTTGAAGTAGGTAATTAAAAAGTCTGCTAAATTATTTTGAATTTATGCATTTTCTGCCGTCAGTGGCCAATAAATAATATTTTAACAAAATAAACTGTTTTGCTTATATGAAATCATACTCAAAATATTTTTCGACATTATTAGGACAATTTTTTGAGTAGATTTGAAATTTGTTAATAAATTTTACCTTTAATCTGTGTTGTGTTTACTTTAATGTCACCACTATAGCAGTAATTATATATAACTTATATTTTTACAAGGGCTACTTTATTTTAAATGAACACTATATTTTCTTGTTAGTTTCCAAAACATGTAGGTATATAGTAAAATAATAAACGTATCACGCGATATTTAACTCTGCACATGATTCTGTATTAAATCTTGTACCTAATACTTATGTACAAAAATGTGTTTATCTTCAAATTGAGTGCAGAATTACCCAACTTTCAAATTATGAAAAATTATAATAGTTTATAGCCGACAAATGAACAAATGCCATTGTGACGATTATTATTGTACAGGATGGACAAAAATTCGTTGGTATTTCATGGGTATCTTGCTTCACATTCAAGATAGAGAAACGGTTAAAAAATAAGCAGTTTTTTGAGACAAACTCAGAGGTGTTTTTAAAAACTTTGTATCATTTCTGGTTTATCAGTTATAAGCAAAGAACTGTTTTTTGTCATTTTAATAAAGTGTCTTATCGCCGTTATTGTTGAAAACATCTAAATCATTTATAAAAAATATTTTTAGATTAAATTTGATAGTGCTTAAAACAATTTTTACTCTTATTGTTAAAAAATTATGACATAAACTTGCATTTTTTTAAATGGAAACTGCACCGTCATTCAAAAAGTCTGCAACAAATGGGAAATATTTTTATTAATGATTTCTCAGAAAATTTTATTCTTGATAAAAGTTGGTGCATGGTCTAAAACTAATGTTAAGATAAAAAAAAGTTCAATAAAAAGTCATAGGACACTAGATTTTAACGATTTTTGAAATATTCGCAAGAGTAAAGTGCCCTTATTTTAAGAGATACAAAAAAAAATTATAGGAAAAGTTATTTACAATCTCAAAATAAGGCTAGATTTAAATTTTAAAGGTCAAATTTCAATTTTTATTTTTTAAGAAATTTCAACATTCAAAAAGTTCACAACAAATGGAACAGTTTTTTATTATCGATTTCTTAAAAATTTTTATTCTTGATAAAAGTTGGTGCATGGCCTAAAACTAATTTTAAGATGAAGAAAAGTTCAATAAAAAGTCATAGCACACTAGATTTTAACAATTTTTGAACTATTTGCAAGAGTAAAGTGCCCTTATTTTAAGAAATACAAAAAATTTTTGTAGGAAGAAGTGCGTAAAGTTTCTTAAAATAAAAAAAATTGGAATTTGACCGTCAAAATTAAAATCTAGCCTTATTTTGAGATTCTAAATAACTTTTTCATCTAAAATTTCTTTGCCTCTTAAAATAAAGGCACTTTACTCATAAAAATATTTCAAAAATCGCTAAAATCTAGTGTCCTATGACTTTTTATCCAACTTTTTTTTATCTTTAAATTAGTTTTAGGCCATGCACCAACTTTTATCAACAATAAAATATTTTGAGAAATCGATAAAAAAAAAAACTTTTCCATTTGTGGCAGACTTTTTGAATGTTAAAATTTCTTAAAAAATAAAAATTAGAATTAAACCTTCAAAATTTAAATCTAGCCTTATTTTGAGATTGTAAATAACTTTTTCCTAGCACATAATTGTTTGCCGTTAGATTTTCATAAAATAAATCAATTGCCAGGACCTTATCGCTTAGCAAACAACACCATACATTCAGACCATTTGTGCATTGATTTTGTTTTTCACGTTATGACGTGGATTTTGGTTTTGCCCAGTTATGATCATTTTCTAATTAAAATCTTTATTACCTACCTAATATAAAAAACTGTATTTATCCATTCACATAATATTTAGAGGAAACTGTTTATTGTCTGCACTTTTTGCAGAAAAAAACAACAAAACTAAACGTCTTTTAAATAATCGTTGGAATAATGTATCACATGAGTTTTATATGGTTTTACACCTTTTTTTTGTTTGTTTTCACAGCCTACTTCTTGTTGTCATAATGTTTATCTTAAAAAATAAAAACCTTTATAATGCCTAATTTACATTGGTATAGTAGCTAATGCAAGTAACTAAATCAAGTAACCAAATTTAGCTACTTGCACTGTGTAGACAGTTTTGTTTAGTACTTGCGCAAGTAAACAATTTAGTGACTTTTTGAGTAAAGTAAATAGAAATCATTACTATTTACTTGAAGACGATACTTCATTTATTGTCTAATACTAAACAATTTCCTTAAATTGGGTGTAGACCACGTATATATTGTGTAAACACTCACTAAACCAAAATTTTGACAAGTTTTGCTACTTGATTAGTGACTTGCTTTAGCTACTTGATTTAGTAACTTGCTTTAGCTACTATACCAATGTAAATTCGGCATAACTTTCGTGTGATTGGAAATAACTATGTCGATCAATCGTTATATATTTTTGAAATAGCCGATTATAGTTTCCATATAAATAAAGGTAAGTTTGTGTCATAACTTTTAAATGATAAGCGTAAAAAAAATTTTTAAGCACTATCAAATTTAACGTAAGAAGATCTAAAAATAATCTTTATAAACGTTTTCGACGTTTTTAACAATAACGGAGATATGACCCTTAATTACTGAAAAACCGGAAATGATACAATATTTTGAAAACGGTTCAGAGTTTCTCTCAAAAAGCTGCATATCTTGAATAGGTATTAAAAAAGATATCCATGTAATCCCATCGTATTTGGTCCTTCCGTACGCCGGCCCGCTCGTATAATCCAATACCTAGTAGGCAGTACTTTTGACCAGTCACAATGAAAATTGTACACAGAAGTCTGTGTCGTGTCCTTAGCAAAAATTAACAAGTTTTCTGTTGCTTAAGTGTTTTCTACATTTTTTTCGTGTCGTGTGTTATTTATAAATAATAGGATAATTTTAATGACGGCTCTTAAAAAAATCACTGTCCTTGAAATGCTCCAAATCTAAATATGTATGAATTTTAATTAATTAATATTAATGGATTTTTAACGTGATTAATTTTTTTTCTGCGTCCGTACAGAAACTCAGTTGTTTCCGATCAATTTTTAGGCTGGAAAATACATCTTTACTGGCCTAGGCCATGGTAATAAGCTAATAACTGGCCTAGGCCGGAAAGTAGAGGATTGCCATGGTAATGAGTTGTGTTGATGTGCGCTGTCAATCTAGCGTCGTTACACCACCGAGCGAATATTTACCTGTAGTTTGTTAAGTAATTGTTTAATTATGGTTCCTGACGATAGTGATTTTGGTGTCAGTTGCGGACGCAGAAAAAATATTGTACCCATTAAGTCAGGGGTTTGGAGCAGTCCAATTTTTTAGTTGCTCCGCTCCGGCATCAAGATACCTGCTCCAGCTCCGCTCCGCGCTCCAAATATTAATAAAATAAGTTTTTTTATTTAAAAATTTGTTTTTTAAAACGAAGCTAAAATTTTATGAGATATGTGGAAATGGACCAAAAATTACAATATTTGACCCTAAGAAACAAGTGGTTAAATAAATGAGCAAATTATTGATCTTCAAGTTAAAAAAGAAAAAAAAGTTCTTTAAAATTTTTCAAAATTCAAATACAAAATAATTAAAATTAATATTCAGAAAAGTTACATTATAATAATTTTACTTCAAAAAAATCAAATTTAGTTTATTTATAATTTTATTAAATACTATACCCATGAGAATAATTCATAAAAAGAAAAAATTGTAGTTTATAATAGTAAAGTGGAGCAGTGGAGCAATCAAAATTATTTGCTCCGGGCTCCGCTCCCGCTCCGGGCAAAAACCCATGGCTCCACTGCTCCGCGCTCCGCTCCAAACCCCTGCATTAAGTACCACTTTCCGGTCTTGTTACGTAAATATTTATTAATTTGTTTATTCATTGATAAATCGTTTTCATTTCATTTCGTTTAGAACTAATAAAATGAAAAAGTTGTATTAACAAAACCATATTAAAGCATAATTTTTATTAAATTACAATTAATATACAGGGTAGGCCAGAAGTCTGAAAACACTGCTACTACTGTATAAATGTAAATTTTGTGTAAAAAAATAGTATACAAATATTATTACAGTTGATATGATCCAGTTTTGATTTAGTATGTATTTTTATCAATTTTGGAAGACTTGATCAATACTTTAAAAGTACCTACCTAATTAAATTGCAGTTTTTACTTACTTTATTTTCTTACAAAATTCTCAAATGTAACACTAAAAAAACAAAAAAAAAAAAACTATTATGCCAGTTATTTTCATATGGTTACCAAAACATCGTCAAAGAGTTGCTTACAATTTATCATAAACATTTTATAAAACAATCCAGACTTTTGACCTACCTTGTATAATAGGACGCCTTCCATATGACATCAATTAAGTTGTTCACCTACCGTACAATCGTTCCGTGGCTACACGTTCATGTTCATTGTGTAATTAGCATTTTAGGATTAAATCAGTTTTTTATTTCTTATTTAAGATAATTATATTGTTGCGTCTTTTACTACTTTCTCAGTCATAGCCATAGCAACTTTGGTAAAATAATTGATACATGCATGATAGCATAATGATAACACCACAGTATTTCGCGACCAAAAATTATTCTATTCTGTTTCTTGACGTCGCAAACTATGTATAAAAAGCTCTCAAAGCAAATATTTTCAAATGAAATTGCCAAAAATATGCAATTGTTGTTTGCACATAAAAATGCTACAAACTCGTTTTGCGTCCAGTAATTACAACGTTTACACTTTGATTAACAATGTGATGAACTTACGATGTTTAGGATCGTTCTTAAGTAATAACAACTTTCTTGTCATTAAATTCGTGCGGTTCTTGCAATGCACTTACAGTTTCCTAGTAGGTGACTTCGAAAATATGTATTTTATGGGTTATGGTGTTCGTGTAACCATAAGGTTTATTAACCATTACGTATAATTTGATACAAGAACATTGTAAAAGTAGTTTTCTCCTAATTACAAATTGCTTACAACTTTATATTGAAATCTAACAATAGCACTTTCTTGCTTTACTTTTATGGATCTATTATAAAGCCGTAGCCTTTTTTTATTAATATTCCATGTTAAGATATGAACGTAGCATATGAGTCGATTTTCGCATTTGCTGTGTACAGCTACAGATACAGTCCATACTTCTTATTCATTATTGAGCGAAAGGACGCACTATCAGTTTTTTTATTTTATTTAGTCATGAGTCCTTCTACTGTGTGTAGGGTGTAGGACTGTTGAGTTGTGTTGTGATGACTTTTTTCCATGTTTTTCTGTCTTGTGCTAGCCTTTTTATGTCTTTTTCCATTTGATGTTTCTATCCTCTGCTGCTTTTTTAACTTCGTCGTGCCAGGTTTTTCTCGGTCTACCTCTTTTGTTTTTTCCCTGTGTTCTTGCTTCATATGCTCTTCTGGTTAACCTTTCTTCTTTCATCCTGTAAATGTGACCCAACCATCCCAGTTTTTCGTTATAAAATCTCTTTTTAGTTCTGCGATCATTTCTTTCGGGAAATTGAGGAAATGTAGCTTGAATTATGCACATTATGAACAACTTTAAACAGTAAAAAGAAAACTTTTTATTTGTTTTTAAAGCTAAATAATAATCAATTTTCAGTTGTAATGTTTTTAACTAAAAATTAATACAATCAACGCACACTTTTAGTATTTTCAATCTCGGAACATTTTTCAGGATGAATATTTAAAAATCAACTTCATAACAGAATTAGAATATAACTTGCTTTACTGGCATCGTCTTGTAAAGGCAGATTAAAAATTTAAAAAAAAATAATAAATAAATAAATAGTTTTTTAGTTTTTACAAACTTTGTGGATTTTGTTTAAACCGCATTACTATTTCTGGTTCCTGACGAATTTATTAAGTCCGTTTTTTTTCTTCAGTAGAGTGGTTTCTGAATTTAATCTATATCTACTTATAATGCTTTTTAACGAGCTAAATAAATATTATAAATATTATTCACCAAGAGGACGCAAAGAGCTTTGAAGCATTAGTTATTGCTCCTAATTGGAACACTAGTTATTTTTATATTTTCATTGCTGTACATGATTACTGAAAACAACATGGGTTTATTCCGTTTTTGATTGCTTTTCCGTTAAACTTCAAGTATAGTATTGTATAATATACTAGGCGATTTACCCGGCGTTGCACGGGTGATTACAATAATTCTCTTTTATCAATCACAGACTACTCGCGCTCCGCGCTCGCGCTCGGCGGAAGTTTCCGACCGTTCCCGGGCATTTCCGGCCGTTCTTTATACGACCTTTGATCCGTTAGGTCCTAAATAGTAACTGTGCAAAATTTGGTGCCGATCGGCCAACGGACCTAGGATTCTATAGCGAACAAACAAACAAACACACAAACAAACAAACAAACAAACAAGCTCTTTTATATATATAGATTATCAGTAGTAATATAACAAGTGCATTGAAAATTATCGATAATTTTTGGTAAATATGCCCGAATGCAAGTTGAGCTGAAAAAATCACGATCACTCGTGAATTTTTCAGCTTCAACTTGCATGAGTGCAGATTTGTCAAAAATTATAGATTATTTGCAATGCACGAGTTATATTTTGTCAGAAAATTTCCTTCACCTAACCTATCTGTCAAATTAAAATGTTGTTTAATTTAGATAAATTAAAGTATACCTACTACTTACTGCGATTGTTATTATTAATAGATCATTTATAACTATGTAATTTTTAATTCAAGAATTATATTTTAATAAAAATTAATGAACCAAATAGTATTTAGGTGCATACATAATCTGTTATGTCAAATTTTACAAGTACTGTCAGAGTGGTGTGTCAGGGGTGTGGTTTAATCTATATTAAAGTAACGTTATTGGTCGCCGACATCTGTCAAAAAATTATCAAGACCAAAATACCTTATTCCCTCTCCAAATTTATATTTTCCACCAATCAAAAACTCAGATTTCTTAGAAACGACCAATAAACGCATGAAAATCTGTTAATTGCGAAAAGTAAATTATCAGTGTATGATTATGTTTATTGGCCGTTTAAAGGAAATCTGAGTTTGTTATTGGTCGAAAACGCAAATTTGACAGGAGGATCAACTCCTGGCAGAGGAATGTAAAATTATTACCGTGTAATATTGCTCCTATTGGCAGTCTCTAAAAGATTTAAGATTAGTGATTGGTTGAAAACGCAAATTTGACAGGTGAAGGGAATTTTCAGTTATAATATATTAAGGGAACATTATTTTGCCGGTAAAATTATTGACAAAAGTTTGTTACTTTGGTAACATCCTGAGACAAAAGACATGACAAAATCCTGAGCCGAAGGCGAGGGATTTTGTCATTCATTTTGTCGAGGGATGTTACCTATAAGTAACAAACTTAAGTTAAAATTTTTCCTTGCAAAATAATGTTCCGAAATATATTTGATTAGACTATTTCCCAAATAAGATACCAAAAATAATTAGGTACAATTTTCGTTTATTATTTGTTAACATTTTCGATAGCGTACTAACCTCTGTAGCGCATTTAAATCGTCTTTCCTTGCAAAAATTTTCAAATTGTTTCCATATTGACGTTTTGGATGCAACAGTATTTTTGGGAGTTATATTTGCAACAGTTTTTTGTATTTCTTCTATGGAAGTTATTCCAAAACGGCTCATCTTAAATATATTTTACAACTGTCAAACATCTGTAAACAAACAACCAGGTTGCTAAGGATATAATTGACATGACAACGGCATGTTTTCGCTATTTTGGAGGTGAAAAAAGCCCTAGGGCTTTTTTCGCTTAAAAATGAACGTGATTGGTCAAAACATTAAGGCGTGACTATAATTTGACTAAAGTGATTGGTTTCTATGACCATGAGGGGAATAGTCAGATTAATAGATTTGTTACCATTTTTATTAAAATATATTTATTAATCGCTATAGCTTTTCTGCTGTTACTGAAAAAGTAGTTATAAAAATATCTTTTAGAACTTATCCAATACCATATTAACAGCAAAGAACGATTAAAACTATTATACAGGGTATTCTTTGTGAAATCCCTTTTTGTATTGGTTATTTTTCACTGAACATCATATTGATATAAATTTAAAGTCCTAACATACAGTTTTTTGACGCTGTATACTTTTTATTGTACATTGGAGAATTGTAAATTTTTGTGGTTTCATTTTCAGGTTTTACAAAATCAGTTGGATACGGCAGCAAGATTAGAAGTAGGTCTTGTGGATAAATTAGATAAAGCTAGGGAAGAAAATGAAGAGCTAAGATTTCAGGTAAGTAAAACATTATTACTCAGGGGGCGGCTCGTCCATAGAGGCAGCCTGCAGCCAAATTTAAATAAAATTATACATATTCTTTAAACTAGTTTACATTTTATATAAAAAACACTCGATAGTTTAAATTTTAATAGGCTGTGTCTAATAAAATTAATACGCGGGCTGCATTTTCCTTACAACGCTATTGTACGTACCTATACGAAGTGGCGAGTAGACATAGAGTGAGGGTGACGCGTGATATACATGCTATGGGGAATACAGTCATTGCAGCCTAAGCCAAGTTAACGGCTAAGAGCTAACGAGCTAAAATATAATATTATTATTTCTGTTTTCTTTTCTGTTGTTTTTCAAAAATATTGTTTACATTCTTTGAATGTAAATGGATAGATAACATGGATCAAAATAAAATTAAAAAAATTGTTTAATATTTATACAAGGAATTCATTTTTTGCGTTTACCTCTGAGCAAGAAAAAGTTTAAATTAAAAATTTGGGTCGTTGTATCCCGGATTTGACTATTGTTGATTGAGAATATAACTAATTTCAATAAAAGAGTCATCGATAAATTAGTAAACCAGAAAGAGCGAACGGACGCACTATTGAAATTTTTGTTTCATTTGTCGCTACAGCCCCTCAATTGCAAGTTCTTACGAGCCACTACCGACTGCACAGTAGTTAATAATGCGATTTAATTCAACTTGATTACAACATGTCGTAAATGCATAGAGTTTTTTTTACATAAAATCTTGTTTTTTAACAGCTTGAGGACAAAAATATAGAATTAGAAGGCACTAGAGCTCGAGTTCGGATGCTAGAACAACTTCAAAGACCTATACCTATAACATCTCCCGATATTATACCAAATCTTGAATCAGTTCCTTCAGATCACGATCGATCCCGTACTGAAATTTCAACAGCTAGTATGAAGGCAATGAGTCCTCTTCCTATGAACCTTCATCTTGATCATTCCAGTAGCACCGAATCAGCTCACGATCAAGCCGAATCTGCAAGAAAAGGAGATTCAGCGCGAAGAAAGCCGAGCAAAATTCCGCTGGTGAAGAGTTACGCTGCTCCAAAACCACCTGGAGGTAAACATAGCCCTGCACCTCCTGCACGTAGTCGTAGCGGCGAATCACCCGGTAGGCCAAACTCTGCACAGTCACTAAGAAACAAGAGCGAGGCCAATAGTCTTTCGGGCAGTAAAAGTAACTCGTCGTTGCCAAAGTCCAGGAACGGATCTTTGAGTAACACTAAAGATTCGTTAACCGGTAAATTAAGGAGTACCGATTCTCTGTCTAAGATGAGGGAGTCGCCAGTCAACAGCAGTTTCAGTTCCAATCGCAGTGCAAAAAGAGACTTGTCTCTGAGGAAACCTTCCACGCCGGTTCGCAGAAATAGCAGCGTTAGGGATTCACCGGACATCAAGGTACGCCCCAAACTATCATTCTGGAGCAACTGGCTGAAAATACTCGACAACGGCCCGTCCTAGAAGTCTCCCTGTAGCATTTACTTGCTCCTCGCCAAGTGGCGTGCAGTAAGTTTTGCTTGTTTTTTATTATTTGCTTTTTGCTTCGTAGAATTTAGCAGTAGCAACTTTTAATGAAGCTTAAATCACGTGAGTAGACGGCTTAGTAATTGTTTACAGGCAACTTAACCATCGTAGAGTAGAGGAATAGTCGGTGTACTAATGGGGTAGAAATATTTCGAAATTATAATCGCTCCGAAATGCATTTTAAACAAACTTGATTCAAACTGAAACTACACTCAGATCCTTACAAACGCCAGTGACTTAAATTAACCATAAAGTAAATGGCATATAAAGACTCCTGATAACAACTCTTTCGTTTATAACAGCGGATGCTCTCCAACTCCAACCCCTGTCGGCAACACAATCATGCACAAACCGCGTTCTAATTGTCGTCGAACTAGTCTTAGTTTAAATTTCTCATTACTAAACAAAGGAAGAACCAATTATGTATTAAAATTCGTTATGAATACACCAACCAAAATTTATTCATAAAAACAACAATCACTCCACGCTTCCGTTATATTAACTTATTAATTAAATTTTAACGCTTAATACCACCCGCATACATATTAATTTGCCTACCAAATATTGGTGAAAACGAAGTGATATGCTAAATACATGTAAAACAATTTGGATATGACCTATAACTATAGCGGAAGCTACGTTTTAAAGCTGTACTTCCGGACATTGTTATTAGTTGAGCACATGTTTTGCATGTACTTGTCGTACACAGTTCAACAACGCTTAGAAATTTTAATCAATTAATTTTTTTTAACACAAACGTAGAAAATATTAACATTAAATCAAATTAATTTCGCTATTTTATATACCAATATATTTTGAACCTCGGAAGGTATTTAAACTGAGTCTGAACACATTAATAATGAAACAATAAACAAAATCAAATAACAAATAAAATATTTATAGGGTATAATCAATTTTTGACTTTAAATTGGATTGAATGCTGTGGCGGGCCGCATCCAACCCGCTACATGCAAAAAAAAACAAAAATATTTATTGTTTTTTATTTTATTAAATACCCATGGACCGTTCTGGTCAAGAAAAGATTTTTAACCTCCTCACATTTAACTTTATTGCGCTAGTTTAATAAAATTTAGTTGTATTTTATATACAGTTCTAATTAGTGGTATTAGTTGTAAAGTATTTTACGCAAGTATTTAATTTGTTATATTTTGTTTACGTCTTGTCAGCATATAGTCAATTTATTTAAATGAGCTCTGCGCGCCTATTTCTTATGTAAATCATCGATATATCTTACCGAATTTGTATAACTTCTGATATGATATAAGAAGTTTATGCTAACGGTCGGCACAGTTTTGGAATTCCATAATGTCACACTAACAAATAAACACGTCGTAATTACATCAGGCAAAGGATTCGCGCTTGAATAAATACCAATTGTAAATAATTAAAGGTTTTGTTGTTTGATGTACAGATGTCCTACGACAATTTCCGGCGATATATCCGTTTTTAATGGCCATTCATCATTTTAAAACATCGCGTAACACATTTTTCCTCAAAAAAATTGCTGTAAATGACAAAACCTATTTCACCTTATTCCAGAGAGGATATAAAATAGAAATGCCTTAGCTATAATGATTTGTAAAATTTTAGGTATGTGTGGATAATGGTTCTTTAGCAGAATAGTTAGCTTTTTAATGGTAATAATACATTCCGTGACGATTTCTAAATTTAGTTTCACTGCATATGAGAGCAAGTATCACTACAAGATCCACGGTCATATAATGTTTTTTTAGAAAGCACGTGTCGTATACAAACAGAAAATTAGAAGCACAATAAAAAAGGAGGAATCTGGTCTAATTTTGTGATTTGAAACAACACAAACGAACCGTGATTGATACATCAAGTTTTATTTACAAACGTTTTGTCTCAAATCGTTCTCTTCTCAAATAAAAATGCTTCTCTAACAACGGCGTCGGTGTTTATTAAAGGTTCGTGTGATATAAACATGATTGCCTTATATTTAAAAAAGAAATTACGTCATAACCGGTAAAGAAACCGAGAAGAAATATTTTGGCCTCAGGTATGCCACTGCTCCACAAAAACGTACGTAAATAGTTGTAGGTATATGGTATATGAAAGTATTTATTTACAAACCGTACGTACCGAGCGATTCAAAAGCAATATTGCACACTAAGGCCTCGTTCTCACTAATCAAGCTACTCGAATTCAAGAAACTTAAAAGTACTTTACGAATGAGAACCTGATATTTTGTTGACTTAAAGCTGACTTAAATCCAGGGTTGAGCAGATTTAAATCAATTGATTTAAATCACGATTTAAATCATGATTTAAATCAAGTGATTTTTTTAAAAAAATCATTGATTTAAATCAAGTGATTTAAAAAAAAATTATCAATTTAAATCACAGATTGTATGAGTAGATACAATATAATATTTATAATAAAACAAAATTGTATTACTATTAGTAATTAAATACACGAAATGGTGAATAAAACATATCAATTCGCTCTTGTAAAGTAATATTCATTGTGGAAATGCAATAATTCAAAAAATAAATGACAAGTTTTTGACGTTAGCGAAGTGAACAGTCAGTTTTTTCAATTTCCACGGCACTCTATTGCTTTAATACCGATTTGAAAAAAATTTCGAATATCTCGAAAAGTATGAGTTTTGGGTATAGGATATACCCAACAAAATATGAAGCTCTTTTAAAGACGAATTCGATGACATAAAAAACTACAGGGCTTCGCATTTGAAAAAATCGAGTTACGAGCTTTTGAAAATCATGGAAGTTGCCACCTATTTATAAACACTCCTGTATGTATGATTCAAATTTTTTCATATCGAGCGAACAGAGAAATTTTTTCTGCATGTCCATACCAAATTACAACTCTGTACATCAAAATAACTTCAGGAGAATTTTTTAAATAAAGACTTAAAACCTTGAAAAATTTAGAAAATTATTTTTTTTTACAACGCCGTATAAAAACCTGTAGTATTTTATATTGATGCAAAGCTAAAATTAAGGCGGTCAAAAATATTAAATAAAAAATTGGGTGTTGTATTTGAAATAAAAAAGTTGCTATTAGTTCCAGAGAGATGACTCACCCTGTATATTTAAAAATATTTTTATCGTGTTCGGAAGAAAAAACTGTATGAAATAGCGTTTTAAATTTTTAATCAACTTTATATGTCAAGCCGTTTAGCCAAAATCGACCGATCCCGCACTAATGACTCACCCTGTATATAATTAATTAAAAATCACTATTTAGCACTGATTTTTTCAAAATTCTTAATTATTATATTTAATTTTTCATTTTGACAAAAATTCACCACTGAATTAAATATTTTAGTTATTAAATAGATTAGCACAAAACAGAAATAGCATGTGAATATGTCACTAAATTAGATAAAATGGTACATTTGATTTAAATCAAAAAAATCTGATTTAAATCAAATAAATCGATTTTTTTGATTTTTTTTAAAAAATCATGATTTTTATCAACCCTGCTTAAATCTGACTTTAAAGCTCCAAGTGAAGTAGAGAACCTTTTAACTTTTCAGTAAAACTTAAATAATACGATTGTTTTTTCATACAAATTTGACACAACTGAGTGATGTTTGTAAAAAGTCAAAAATAAGTAAGTGGAACGTGGAAAAAAAATTTAAATCCCTCGAAATATATGAAAGTGGTAATCTTCTGTGGATAGAAAATGACAAATATCTCGATAAAAATGCACCAACTACTAAGACGCCATTTTAAATATCTGCTGGCTTTAATCACCTTTTCAAAATATGAACAAAAAAAAGTTATGTTACTTGAATTCAAGCGACTTGCATTCAAGTAACTTGACTAATAAGAATTACAACGAGACTTTTAGATCAATTTATACACTATGCAGGGGTTCTTAACCTTTTTTGTTCCATGGACCCCTTTGCCAGTTAGGTGAAAGCCGTTGACCCCTTCTCAGAATAAAGATTTTTTTCAAAATGCTTAACAACTGCATTGCGATATGAAAATGTTTATTATTTCTATTCAGAACCACCGATACAGCTAATACTATTGTAATTTAATGTATACATATTCATAAGTAAATGAAACCTAGATTTCAGTTAGAAGTAAGAACCTCTGCACTATAGGTACTCTCGCGCTCCACTCGCACTCAACTGACTCAACGGTATAGTGCAGGGATGGCAAATACGTGGCACGCGTGCCAAACTTGGCACGCGAGAGATTTTCGACGGCACCCTAAAGAATTCTATGAATTAATTTGTTTTTAAATTTTAAACTTTTTCGAAATGTTTTATTTATTTTTAATTTGTATGCTAATTATTTACAACTACATGTTATTTAAATATCAAAAAATTAAAAATACCAGAAAATAACAACTCTTCTTATATCGATACAATAATTTGATCATTACTATAAATATAAAAACAAAACAACTGTAGCGATGCACGGAACTTTTGATTGCATATGTATTTAGTGACACATAAAATCGTGACGCTGGCAATACTGAACGAAATAACCGAGGGCTGTTTCTGGTAGGTAGGTTAGGTTAAGTAAGGTTAGGTTAGGTTAGGTACTGGCACGGGGAAAAGTTTGTATTAAATTTTATCTTATTTTGGCACACTGATCAAATCCTATTTGCCATCCCTGGTATAGTGAGTGCATAAAGGCCCAAACAGAATGCGAGTTTTGGGTTTTGAGTTTCGGGTTTCAAAGTCAAACACACGGATTCATATGAAACCGAACAGAATACGGTCTTTGAGTTTCAACGTAAAGACGGTATTTGCTCGTCGGGTTTGGGTTTCAAACATGCTGAACTTAGAGACCGAAACAGAATGCGAGTTTTGGATTTTGAGTTTTGGGTTTTGAGTTTCGGGTTTCAAAGTCAAACACACGGATTCATATGAAACCGAACAGAATACGGTCATTGAGTTTCAACGTAAAGACGGTATTTGCTCAAGTCGGGTTTGGGTTTCAAACATGCTGAACTTTAGAGACCGAAACTCACTCACACAAATACATTTTCTTTTGCAACCAGGGGCGGATCTACATAGGGGCTGCTAATAGGGCTTAAGCCCTGGGCCCCCAAGTGTGAAGGGCCTACAAAAATTGAATTATTATCATAAATTTTTAATGCTTTTTCATTAACAATTAACTTATCGTATTGTATAAAATAATTAATATTACTAATGATAATTTATAGTAGGTATTATTTATTTTATTTTAATCAATGTAACATAAATCATCACCACTTCATAAATAAATATATTTCAACTCTGATTATGATGTTATTAAAAATTAATTTTAAACCCCAATTCAAAGATTCTTAATTAAACAAAAAATGGGGCCCCATTGGATTTTAATAAGCCCTAGGCCCCGAAAAACCTAGATCCGCCCCTGCTTGCACCAATAAATTTCGTAGTTTATAATTATTGATCTGAGGGCAGCATTCAGGGTTACCAGACGTCCTGGATTTTTTGGGACTGTCCCGCTTTGTCTTTATTTGTCCCGCGTCCCGCATTTTAATAAATATGTCCCGCACACCCAAGTTCAGTGGCGGATTACCCAATAGGCGCGCGCCTAGGGCCCCCGCATCGCGGGGGCCCTAAATTGTCCTGGGTTGGATAAATTAATCGAACGAAAACGAACATTTATTAAAACAATTTTAGGCATTTAAAAATTAATAAATTACGTTTTGATACTTATGACAAGAATTTAACATAGTTACCAACATATTTTTGGTTATTTTTTTCTACTGTGAAGTTAGTAAACATCCATGAAAATGGGATCTTCGGAAATAGGAAAAAAAAGAACTGCAAAACAAAATTTCGTTATAAACACTCACAATGTAATTTTGCGATAAACTTATATCTGAACTGAATAATAGGAAGCGCAATTCACAACGAAATTTTAAAAGATTTTCAATTTTGTTAAAGTCTATCAATAAGCGACGATGAATTTGACGAATGTGTAAAAAAATTAACTTTAAAATATGAAAAATATATCGACATAACATATTTTAAAAATGAACTTCATCATTAACTTTATTCGAGAATAAAAAGTGTCAAATGCTGTTGAAATGTATAGGGTATTAATTAAAGGACTTAAATCTACATTTCCTAACGTGGAAACCGTCTTAAAGATTTTTTTAACGTTACCGATTTGCAACGCCAGTGACGAGTGACGACAGATCATTTTCGGTAACAAACGTGTGAAAAACTATTTGCGTAATTCTCTAAATCATATGCATTTCGCATTATCAGTTATGTTTATTGTAAATTATGTTCTTCAAGTTTTAGAATCTGAAGCCATTATTAGTAAATTCGCAAAATTAAAGGTCAGGAAGGTTCCTATTTAATACGTTTGTATATCCAGTCTATTTAATATGTAGTCTGTTAAGTTGAATTGAATTTTTTTTAAATTGAAAATGACATTTTTCAGATCCTAAACGCAATTTTTGTTACCGTTAACTAAGGTGGGGTAGGGACGCCGAAATCAGATTGTGCCTAGGGCCCTCAATTTAGTTAATCCGCCACTGCCCAAGTTTATCAGTTATTGATGTGAGGCAGCATATTTTTAATATTTTTGGACGATAAGACATATCCTTTGTTTTATGCAATGGTGGTGGGCAGGGCCGTTCACAGAAAATTCGGGCTTCAGGGAAGCAATAGACAACGGGCCCCCATTACTCTTAGAAAGGTTTAAATTTAATTTTAATAGTATTTGTAAACAAAATATTGTGTATTAGCCCCCCCCGTGATAGGCCCTGGTGGTGGGCAGGCCAATATTATAAAAATTCGCGAAAAAAAATAATTTGCCGTCTCGTGGATTTGAACTTTGGACGTTCGGCCCATACATCGGATACTTAACCCTTGGGCTACCACCCGACGGTACAATTTTATAAAAATTTAGGTGTCTTAAGGCTAACGCGTTTATTAATGAAATTCTTTTTTTTCGATAACTAGGTATATAAATTATTACCTGGGAACATTCATTTTGGTCGTTGCATTAGTAAATCAAGTCGAAATAATTTTTTGAAAGGCTTAAAATGCGTTAAAATGGCATCGAAAATCGAACATGTCAATTTCTGACAGCTGATGCGCCCGGCCACGTATTTTCATAATTTTAAGGTCTAAATTTAACTCGAAAGTAAGATTGTATTAGATATTTTTGAAGGAAAAAGAATAACGAATCTGAATTGGTACTACACGATTTCCAAAAATTTACATTAATGAAGGTTTGGCTGTTTAAAATGTCATTTGACATTGACATTTGTCAAGACGAGTTTTAAGTTTTGAAAAACTCGCATTATGTTTACAACGAGTTTCAAAGACCAGTTTCAGTCTCCAACCCGAAACTCAAAACCCAAAACCCGAAACTCGCATTCTGTTTGGGCCTTAAATAAGAGAGATATAAAATTGTGAAAATTAAATCATAGCTTAAAATGGCATTTGCTTGCATTTGCTTAAAAATTTTGACGTTCAAGTGACATTAATTTAATGACATTTTTGAAATGTTCTTAATTTATTTCGATATTTACGCAGTCGTGGCAAAAATATTGTGTGTATGTAAAGCGCTTTTGTTACACCCGTGCAACAAAACATCCCTTTTACGCACTTATTACATAAATAACTATTATAATTTGGGATTCGATAAAAATTCGATGTTTTTTGTATCAATTCAAGAAAAAGAACGACGCAAGACAAAGCAATTCGTTAACTTGTATCACTTGTACGACCGTTCCAATTTTTTTTCTGCGTCCGTCCAGAAAATTAGGAAAGTGTCTTAAGTGGACTCGTATGCTTCCAGGGTCCTGTTTCTCGAAACCTACAAGCCTTGTAATACAAGTCCGTAGCTTAGCTACACATGTAGTTTTCATGGAAACTAATGGAAAACTACATGTGTAGCTAAGCTACGGACTTGTATTACAAATTACAAGGCTTGTCAGTGGCGTGCAGTCCATGAATGCGTTGGATGCGGCGCATCCCTTAAAATTTTGAAATATTTCATACATTAATGTAATGTATAATTTGTTTTTCTAAAGTTAATTTGTAAAGAGTAATTGTTCAACTAATGTCCATAAAAAGTTACGTTTTAAAGTTATGGGGAAAAAATCTTATAATATTTCCCATTTGACTGCCTCATTTAATGCCGTGAATGCGGTGTAGCGCTCAGCATCTAGGGCTGGACTTGTAGCATCAGAGATATAGAAGTTAACGCATACGTATTGTCAGTTGATGGAGCTATATACTAGCTGTAGATGCTGTTTTTAAAACAGCATCTACAGCTAAAAACGCATTCACCGAACACCGGTAAGGCGGTAGTATTGTGTTCGCGCTTAGCGTTTATTGTTGGATACGATTTAATTAAACATGAATGCAACATGCAACTGCATAGTGTAGAGTTTGTTAAAACTGTCATTTATAGCTCTCACATTTTTTATGCCAGTTTGAAAATTAATAGTCTTTTATGTTAATAAGTTGCAGAGCTCAACATCTTAATTTTATTTTTTTATTTTTCAAATTATCAGTTACAATTTTATTTAGCTTTATTAAAAACTAGGCGATTTACCCGGCGTTGCACGGGTGATTACAATTCTCTTTTATCAATCACAGACTACTCGCGCTCCGCGCTCGCGCCCGGCGGACGTTCCCAGATTATCAATCGCAGACTACTCGCGCTGCGCGCTCACGCTCGGCGGACGTTTCCGGCCGTTCCCGGGCATTTCCGGCCGTTCTTTATACGACGTTTGATCCGTTAGGTCGTAAATAGTGACTGTGCAAAATTTGGTCCCGATCGGTCAACGGACCTAGGATTCTATAGCGAACAAACAAACAAACAAGCTCTTTTATATATATAGAAGATATGAGAATTTCTCTCGCAGTCATGTACATCACGAATTATAACAGATTAGTAAGAAGTTGCATTTTTTTTTTTAATTAATAGCGTTTTCCACTGGCAGCACTGGTGCGAACTGAGTGCAAAACTTGTATTTCACTGGAATATTTAGTTCACACTGACCAAGTTTTTTGTATTTCACATGTAACAGAGTTATGAACTAGGTGCGCACTAAATGCGAATTTATCGCACCAGCTAGCAAGGCTCGTGCTGTGTCAGTGCAATCGAAAAAATTGCATCAACGTCAAATAAAGCTGGGGTAGCCTGCGTAGTAAGAAAATAATGGAGTGAAAAAAGAAAAAAAAAAAGGTATATCAGAAAGAGTAATGATGGTAGAAGTACAGATTATAAAGAAAGAATTGATAGGGGTGGTAGTGGCATATGGCTCGAATGAGAATGCAGCAGAAGAGTATACTACGGTTCTTGCGACAGTTCGACGGCATGTCCATCCGGAGCTTACCATGATCGATGTTTAAGGTCACGCAGAAGTCTTGAAGGTCATCGACAATGGTCGGAGGGTGTTGCCGAAGAAATCTTTCAAGGTCGTCGACAATGAACAGAGGGTGGTTGCTGAAGGAGTCTTGAAGGTTATCGACAATGACCGGAGGGTGTTGCCGAAGAAGTCTTTTAAGGTCGTCGACAATGACCAGAGGGTGGTTGCTGAAGGAGTCTTTGAAATGTTTGAGGGTGTGGTTTTTGGGGTTGCTGAAGAAGTTGGTCCGGAAGTGGTGGACATTTCAAAGACTCCTTCAGCAACCACTACGACCACCGACTTCTTCGGCAACCCCTCTGTTGAAAAACTACCCCACCCCCAGCAAACATTTCAAAGACTCCTTCGGCAACCACCCTTTTTTGATGTCGTAGGGTTGAGAAGTCTTTGAAATGTCCGAGGCTTTGAAGGGTGCGGGTTTGCCGAAAATAAATTAGTTACAATAAACTATAAAAAAAGTAAACTCGTCAATCACGTAAACCTCTTCCATTTTGAGGTTCTCACAGAACATACACGGTTATGTCAAAGTGATGACCGCACCAGTGCACCAATTTGTTTTTCTCTGATACTGCATGAATACTGCATAATATGCGGTCAACTCAAACACTCGTGTAGTTTTATTGCGAACTTGGTGCGCACTAAAGGCGATCCAGTGGAAAACGCTATAAATCTTTTCTGATTATTACAAGTTATTAGTAGTAGGCTACAAGTTAATAATAATACGTTGTCATGATATTTTACGGGATTTAAGTATGTATATGTGGATTATGAAGATTTAAATACATTTTTAAGGAAAAACAACATTTTTTTTATATTCGACAGCATCCCTTACAGTAAAACCCACCGCATATATCGATATATTGATATATCGATATTCCGACATTCCGATATATCGATATTTTAAGGGCGAGAAGCTTTTTTTTTAGGTCACCAGTCTCTTTTTTCACTTTTTTACCGACTTTTTTTGCTTCGCGCCGCTTTTATATCGAAATTTCGATATGTCGATATTCCGATATATCGATATAATTTCGATATCGATATTCGATATCGAAATTTGGATATCGCCCACCCCTACAGGACCCTGGACTCGCCTACGGTTCGTTCAATAAAGTAGTACCACTTTCCGGTACGTAAACAACTGTTAAATGACATTAGAGTTCAAATATTCCAGCATCTCAATTCAAAATGCTGACTCTTAAAAAGTTTTTGATATATGATTTTGTTGGGCCGGACGTAGGGAACACAAATGACAGTAAATATCTCGGCCTAGCTCTTGATTTTCGTACTTTTATTCGAGCAGACTTCCCAAAATCGCTTACAAATCTGATGGCGCAGTAAAAAAAAAATAATTTCATAGATTCTTAAAGCCTCATACAGACTACATGCTCATGTACAAGTATAGCGCCCTGAATCAGAGCGCGCATACAGTGCAGGATTTACGTATAAGCTGCACAAGCTATAGCTTAGGGCCCCCACTTTCTTGGGGGCCCCCAAAAAAATGGTCTATTTATATATTTGGCATAGACATATAATATCGGGACTTATAAAGGACCCCATATCTCAAATAGCTTAGGGCCTTATCAAGTCTAAATCCGGCCTTGCGCGCATATATTTTTGTTACCAACCACAGGGCTGCCGAAAGGCCTGAAATTTCCGAGCCCGGGATTTAGAGGGACCTGGACATCATCCCACAATTTGTTTTTAACGCGCTAATTAACAGTAGAAGGTCCATGCAAATATTGTACCCCGGGCCCGGTGACGTCCTTCGACACTCCTGGCCATCCACACTAACCCAGTATACGCTTAATGCTGCCTTTGATATGCCTTCGCCGTAATTAATGACCGGAACGTACAGCGTATACGCGTAGACGTGTAGCAGCGAATTAACGCCACCATACAGCGAATTCGTGCTTGCTTGCTCAAAGTCAACGTACATTTTATACATAACCAGCGTAGTGACCCGGCTTCGCTCGGTGAATTTTTTTATCAATCACAGACTACTCGCGCTCGCGCCCGGTGGACGTTTTTGACCTTTTGAGAATTTTGGATCTTTTGGGAATTTTTGTATCTATTGAGAATTTTGAAACTTTTGTGATATTTGGATCTTTTGGGAATTTTGGTTCTTTTGGAAATTTTGGGAATTCTTATATAGCCTATCTTCTTCCCATGGTCCTATAGATTGTCTGTGCCAAATTTGGTCAGGATCGGATGAATGGTATAGGAATGCATAAAGGACAAACAAACAAACATACATTCATTTTTATATATATAGATAATATGTATTCACTTATTAGTTCTACTCCCGCCGTATTGGAATTAGGAAGAGTTTATTGATTGAAAATACCATTGGTTATTTAGACAATACACAAATATTCAGTTTTTACTAGATATGTTAATAGTATTTGCTACTACTTTTTATTTATTTAACAGCTATGAGATTAAAAAGTTAATTCATTATTGCGTTAAATTGATCTTTTAAAATAATAATAACAATGCAGTTTTATACTACTCATTAAAATCTAAACTAACCAATGCAACAGGTAGGTGTGCTAGTTTTGTTTTTACTGCATGTCCTTGTATAATTAGTTGTGTTAGTACTGTTAGTGCCTGTATTATTCTGTATCAGTATTTAATTTGCTGCTTCAATATTTTTTTGCTAATATGTGACTAAATCCTTTAATTTTTATGTGTTTTTGACAATTCTCCTTGCGCCGATTAATGAACTGCCTGTATAGTGTTTCTGTTTGTCTTTACTTCAGAAACACCCTGTATATTCTAATTTAATTGAGGATAAATGTTGATTTTTTATTCTTGTATTATTGTGTTATTGCGAAAAAAATCGGGAGGTGATTCCTTATCGAAAATTAAGGGAGGTCTTTTATATAAAATTTTTTCCTTAGACGTCTCCCTTCGGAGTTACACCTCCCTAAAGGGGAGCGGTAAAATTAGGTTTTTATTTATTTCTCAAATTTGGATAAATGTAGAATGATATTGGTAGATGTTTTATACTTATTAAAAGGTTTCCCATAGTAAAAATTTTTGGTTGGTGTTTTTATAAACATAAACAAACCATGGCAACAACCAAAATCGTTTTATTTTGGAATATTTGATGGATCATGTTTACTTATTTTATTTTTTACTCAAAAACTGTAGGTTTTACGAGAAAAACCAACGAATAAAAAAAGTGTCTAAAGAAATCAAGCTTTTAAAAAAGAATTATTTCATTGAAAATTTTCAACCCTCCAAAAAGTTCTGATAAAAAAACCAACAGAAGGTCGTACTTTTTAGCCCCCTATGAAGGTGGGAGTTCATTGAAAATATTACTATGGGAAACCTTTTAATAAGTGTAAAACATCTACGAAATATCATTCTCCTACATTTATCCAAATTTGAGAAATAAATAAAAACTCAATTTTACCGCTCCCCTTTAGGGGGGTGTAACTCCGAAAGGAGACGTCTAAGGAAAAAAAATTTATATGAAAGACCTCCCTTAATTTTCGATAACGAATCACCTCCCAAATTTTTTTGCAATATTTAAGAAACACCCTGTGTATGTGTTACCGTGAAAGACCGAAATGTGGCTAATGTCGATATTCTCCGGTGAATGTCGATAAGTTCTTTATTTATTTTAAACAAGAATGCTTCAACCAACCATGAACCTGGCCCTCTATTACTTACCAAACGAAGAAAGGTCAGGTTATAGGTTGGTTGAAGCCTTTTTTTTAATAAATAAAGAACTTATCGACATTCTCCGCTTAATGTTGACGCTCACCAATTTCGGTATTTCACGGAAACATATACATATATTATATATTTTTTATCTGGTGTTTTGGACTTCTTAACAATGTAAAAGATCTTGTGTATTTTTGTATATAACTCCACTATACATGCACATCAGAAATTTGCATAGTAATTTTTGAACCGACTCGAGATTTGATTTACATGTACTAGATATTTTTATTAAATATGATATTAAACTTTCTTATTTAAGTTGATTATTTTTACATTTTAAAAATATTACTTTATGAAGTACTTTTAATTTGTTTTTAATTTCTACATATAAAGCATACGTTTTATTTTTAATCATAGTTATTTAAAAAAAAAAACTTGATAACAGTTCTTCATGTTAAACATGGTAATTTTTTAAGTATGAAAATAAATATTTGTCATTGGTTGTATTTTCTGCAATGGTTCTGCCTTAATTTTTAATGGAAAATACTGTAGTTGTACAAGAAATATTAATACATTTTTATTGCTACATAATCAGCCATTTATTCCAAAATCAATGACCCATTTGATAACAAAATAAAGGTTCAATTAGGTTTGTTATCAAAATAATAAACCAAAGTGGAGTATGATAATTTATATTTAAAATTAATTATTTTCTTATGGTTAAATTAAGGTATAACTTAAAGAAAACTTTCTTTTTAAGCTACACCTTGGATTCAAGTGTAATTTTTTTGTATAAATGTATCAGAATCATAACCAAATTGGCACATATCCCCACGATTAAAAATCCTTTACATTGCGCTGTTGATCTTGGGTAAAACTGTACCAAATATCCTAAATTAAGGTCACAGTAAGTCTGAAGCCCTGTCTATAATACAGGGTAATAAAAATTTAAAATATTTGTTTTATTTAATAAATTAAATTACTATGTAAATTTCATGTTTATAATCTTGAAAATCAATGCACGAAAACACACTGAGAATTGTCTTCAAACAACAAAAAGTAAGGCAATTAAATTTATTCGAAATGAGGTAAATAGTTCAGCCAGTATCCTACTTTAATTTTATTTGGTATAGTTTACTAGCTGGTATTATTTTTTATTATACAATCAAAAGTAAAACCCAACCCCGTCAAGTAGCTGTATTAAATAAAATTGATTGTCCAATCCAAAATACCTTTATGAAAAAAAAATAGGCTAAGCTCAGCAAACTTTTTGGGGAAAAAATCTATAATTGTATTAATATTGATTTTTAAATTTTGCATGTAACGTTGCAGATGGATTCAAATTCTATAAAAGAAAAATCTCAATCTCCATGGGTTCTCTCGTCATATAATAGCAGTTCCATAGAACAATACACAGACTCCCTGAATCATAATGAATCAGTTCAACCTGTTACCACCGAAACTTCAAGTAGTCATCGCTATCAAACTGCAAATAATTTTTTATGGAGTGTTGCGGGAGAAAATCGTACTGAATTTTACGACAGCATAGATTCGGATTTAGCTTCCAGTTTATATCAGCAAAACGGGGAGGATCTTGCAGAATGTGATTCACTTGAAAGGCGTATGTCAGGTTTTTCCAACGATTAAGAAAAAAATATAAAATTACAAAAGTTAAATATATACTATTAGTTCATGTCTCTGCAACACCATATTTATGTAAATTTAATATTTTTTTACTCAAGAATACATTAAAAGGAATCTGTACAAACTAATTGAATCAACAATCTCTACAGATGGTTTAAAAATCTTTTTTATTGTTAGTTTTAAATAAAGTGTTGCGTTATAAAATGTATGAGCTTATGCAATTTTAATAAAACTTTTAGCCTGAATGTCTCAAGTCAAAGCCCATTATTTATACTTTCTTTATAATGTCTACGCATTTTTAGATTTTTTTTTTTATATTATTAAACCAATATACAAAAACTATTTTTTGGTGTTTAATTTACTACAGTTAAAAATGGCTGTTGGAAAAAAATTGTCTTTACAATAATTCTATTAAAAGTTTAATTTAGAAAAACAAAACTTTTTCGAAGAGTAAAATTGAGTATAAGAATATTATTTCAACAGTGGTGTTTAAGAAGATGAACTTTCTAAAACACAATAAACTCTAGATGTAAGGGCACATTTCAATAGCCAATAACGACGTAAAACATCACAGATTTGGTGATAAATGCAAAATTTTACATATTTTTTTTTTTATAATTGGTTTAAGTATACAACTGTGTTTATGATAAAAATATTTGTATAATGGAACCCATTGTTTACTGAGAGTCATTATATCTGGAGTTGGTTACTGTTAACAGTTGTTGCTAAGCATTTTAAAAGCTGTATTACCCGTCCATAAAAACTGTTATTGAAAGTTAACAAGTATTGACTCAAGACTAAATTTGTGATCAAATTTTTATTACTTGATGCAACTGTACTTGTATAACAGTTTTTTAAAGTATTTTTTGCATTTCCAATTCAAACCATTAATATCTCGATTATATAATCAATGCATATCGATGGTTTTAATGTATTATTTATTGTAAATAAGACTTGGATATTGTAAATGCTATTAGGTATTACCTGTAGATATTTTAATATATTTCCTATATGTTATCACTGAAGTGATATAAATATATTTATTAGAAAAAAACAAAATGTAGGTATATTTGTTGAATTTTTGAATTTAATGCTGTATCTATTTATGGCGTTTGCAATACCAACTTTGCAAATAATTGTATATTGATTTACATGTAGGTCTGTGATAGAAAATAATATTTTATTTTATGTGGCAACTGCTATGTTTATTATGTATTTTAATTTTTGTACTTTACACAAAACTATTGCATTGCAAAGTAAGTAACTAAGATTTTTACAAATCTTAATTAAAAATCACTTCTCTTAATTTCGAAGAATCTCTTGTTAGAATGCAATACCAGTTTCAAAATTGGTCTTTTCATTATAGTCTTTTATTGCATTCGGACTAGAGACCCTTCAGAAAAAAGATATTTATTTTTAATTAAGCTTATTTACATTAATCATTGAATCACTTAAACAATCAAACAGTTTATTACGATTGATTTATCAGCTATTTTGAAATTAATGTTAGACATTTTTTTGTTGACAAGAAGTTTTTATAAATGGGACACATTGAAAATGCAACAGTAGACAAAATTTTGAAATTCAACGAAAAGCCTTTTTTTATATCATAATCAATATTATTTCCAAAGTGTCCCTCACAAAATCAGTTAAGTATAATTCAACGAATTGGTCCAAACTGATCCTAATACAATTTATTTATAAACTATCTTTATCTATAAACGAAAAATTTGTAATATCTCAAGTTTAAAATGGTGATATTTTTTGCTTAACCCTTGAACTATGGCTGTCGTTAATAGACGACGAAACAAAACTTTCCAGAAATGCGGCTGTCATCAATAAGCGATTTTAGAGTTTGCTGTGATGCGGGGATCGCTTATTGACGATTCCATTGTTTTTGTTCCATGTTATGTTATATTTCAGGTCCGTCCACCTAGTTTGTCGTCGCGATCAACGTTTTATATGTTAGTAACGAACATTTGTATCACTTATTAACGTTTTTTGTGTTTGGACAGTAAGTTATATAAACATATAGCCGTAGTGAAAGGGTTAAACATTCTTAATGACAAATTCACATTTTCTTAGTGGAATTTAACTGGATTTTATCATTTAAAAAAAATTATTTCTATTTGAATTAATATTTGGTCTTAAAGTATTAAAATTTCAAAACGCTTTAAGTATTTATAATACCATATATATGATATACAGGGTGTCCCAGATTACATTTCCAGCATGGGGATCTCGCTTATTATAAGAGATACAGGTTTATTTAAATTAGATGAATTATTCCTTCTATGAGAAGAGCCACAATCAATTTTTAAAAGTACAAAATTCCTCGTACTTCAGATGTTATAGCAAAAAATATGAAAATGTCCAATTTCTTTTTTCTTTCATAACTTTTTTGTCTTAATCATTAGAACAATTTTATTTGTACTTTCTGAAGGTACATTTTAATGGAAAATGTAACTAATATTTTAGATTATTTTTAACCTGTGCCATTTTCGAGATATTACCCCTAACTTCATTTTTTCTTATGGGCCGCGAAGTTGGCTATGGAAGAGTTGAATGTGCTTTTTTTTTCTTTAAAATGAGATATCACTTGCTACATCTATTTTTATAAATAAGTCACAAAATCAAGAAATATCGTATTTTACCCATCACTTATCAAGCGATCTATGAAAATAAAAACAAAAAACAACTAAATGATACCGCAGACAAATGTTAACTGTCATTTGACATTTAATTAGTTGTTTTTTGTTTTTATTTTCATAGATCGCTTGATAAGTGATGGGTAAAATACGATATTTCTTGATTTTGTGACTTATTTATAAAAATAGATGTAGCAAGTAATATCTTATTTAAAAGAGAGAAAAAAAGCACATTCAACTATTCCATAGCCCAGTGGTTTTTAACCTTTTAGTAGTCGCGGTGGAAATGTAATCTGGGACACCCTGTATATCAAAAATTTCATTTTATCTTAAAGGGAAAAGTTACAAATGCCAATTTAACCACATAGTGCTGTCAGATTTAATACAAATAATAAAAATTTTGATCGAAGTACTTACTTTTCAACTACTTTTTTATTTTTATACTATTATAAAATCCCCATCAACAATACTATATTAATCTGATATTAAATCCAATTTTGTGTTGATCACTCATGAAGTGATTAAAAACTAAAATTTTAAATTCCAAATCCTAAGCATTTTATCAGTATTGATGCAGAAATAAATTCGTAAGTTCATTTTTATTGTGCATTATTTTTCATGCCACAATGATGTTGTGATACATTAGAAATGCTCACTCATGTAGCTACATATTATATATTTAAAAGCAATTTTATTGAGAACCACAGTGTATTAGAGAATTATAATTTTCTTCACATATTTAGATTGTAATGATATTAGGGTCTAATAACAATCAGATTTATAAAAAGTCCTTATGAGTATTGTTATTGTATATTTTTCGTTAATGACTGATTTTACGTTGATTTCCTTTTATAAATCTGAAAATAAATCATTGTACATATTTTTTGTTTTATGTTTATTTAAATACATACTATCCAAATAAATGGAATTCTTTAAGTTTATTTTTTATTACACATTACACAAAATAATAATAATAATCTAATATCAAAGTTTCTTTTTCCGAACATTATCCATAACATCTAATTTTTTCAGCAGTTCATCTACTTTGCTAGCCAGTTCTACTATATTTTCTTCAATTCGGTTGTATCTCTCTTGTTGCCTAAGTAATCATTTGAGTGTGTAACAGACAAAATTAATGAAATACATACGCAATAAAACCAGCAACACCATCACCAGCTGTTTTCTTATCTCTTTTAGGTGGAGGTTCAGTACTTAAAACTATTTAAAAAAGCAATATTGTAACTAGAACATTATAACAATTTTAAAAGGTCACAATATTTAAGTTAATGGTTTATTAAATTTGTACATTTTAGCGATCACTAATTTTTAAAAGCAGAATTGATAAGCCATATCAACTTCCTTATCATTAATAATTACCTTTTCTGTTAATTTGCGATCCCTCCAAATCGGACATTAATTTCTTAATATCGTATTCGCCCATTTCTGCCGTAGGATCAATATTATATCGGGTAAAAAACGATTCCATTTCTGAATCACTAAATCCACATCTAAAATATAAAAATAGATAACTGAAATGGTTTAAAAAATCAAATATTTTGTTATAAATTCATTTTTATGGTTTGCATTCCTAGATGAGCCCACAGCGCTATAAAATGTTTCCAGGAAAAAGGGTAAGAAAAAGTCTCAGAATGTGATAACCAAAATCTTTTAAAAAATATTAAGTGCTCACTTTTTTAAGGCATCATGAATTTGCTTATTGACAATGTTGGACTCGTTTTTTCCTTTCAATGATTCAGATTTAGACCAATACTTAGTACAACAACCACAACGTTGCAACAATTTGAAAATGTTTAGTTTTATGTATTCCCACAGTTGCATTTCTTGAGGTTTAATGGATATTTCAGTTTTTACATCAGAGTAAGTATCATTTATTATTGCCAAAAACATATTCTACAAAAAAATATATTGAAACTATGCCAACTAAAAAAAAAACAGTTTTACCAGCAATATGAAGAAAACAAAAAATATGTATAACAGGAAGAAAAGTGGGGCTAGAATTCTGTTTGCATTTTCAATTTCTAAATAATCGAAATCACCCAAAATCGTTCGCAAAAGGGTGAACATTGCAAAACCAAATGAACTATATCCTTCAACCTACAAGGAATATAATTTTCATTACACGAGATAAAATTAGACACAATATATATGTACCTGTGTTCCAAATAATAAATACCCAAGTTCTGTGAAAGCAATAAATATTATGAAGAACATAATTGAGAAACCCAAAACATTCCACGCACACTGAAATGAGAAACAGTTTTTAAAAAATGCAAAGATTAAAACATTTTAAGTTTGAAAAACAAAGCACATTTTGGATCTGTAGGCAGGAGCGGATTGGCCCACCGGTCCACCAGGAAAATTTCTGGTAGACCGGGTGTTCAATAAGCTGCTTTGATGATTTTTATTTCTATTTAAATAAAATGTAGGTATGATGTGGTTGGGCCGTTTAACTCGAAATTTTCCCGATCCGGTCTTATGTTGCCAACCGCTCCTGTCTGTAGTTCCCTCTCACTGCAATAAATATATAAATTTTACAGCTTTAACCCCTTGACTGTGCTCTACGAACTGGGTTCGGGCGTTCTTTTCGCGCTAATGCCGAGGCTCTACGATTTAAATTTGGGCATTTTTACCGCTTTTGCACCGTTGACCTTGTTCTACAAACTGTTTTCGAGCGGTTTTATCGCGTTTGTGCCGTGCTGTACGATTTGAGGCCTTGTACACGCGAAAGCAGATAACTTCGGTTGATCGCGCGTTAGAGCCGGTTTTATGCACGCGACAGTATCAAGGCGGCGTAGGTAGATTTTTTTTTAACGTGCATTCTGTGTTGAAGCTATAAGTTGGAAAAAGACAAAAAGTAGGTTGGTCTTTGTCACCGACGCCAAAAGTCTTCTTTTTTCTTGACCCAAAAATCTTATGCAGGTAGATTTGGGTAAGTTGGGTTGGCGTGGTTTTTGGGTGTGATTTTTGTAACAAAAAATTTAATTTTTTTGCGAAGCTGATAGAGAACAGCCTAATTGTTGTATTTTTCAACTCACAGCTTCATTACAGAAGCAACATAAAAAAAGGTTAGCCTCTGCCGCCGCGACATTGTCAAATGCATAAACCGAGGAATTTAATGTAACGTTCAAGGGGTTAAGTCTGTATTGTACTTTTTTGTTGCATTTACAATGTTTAAAATGTTTATTTGTTCCACTTTGCATATTCGAATCAACATCTAAAGAAAAATTTTAATTGAATACTTACCCTATGTAGTGTGTTACTTAGCTGTCCCATGGTTTTGTTAAAACCAAGATATTGAAATAGTCTAACATAAATCATGAACAACAAAACAGCAACTAAATTATTAAAGCTAATCTGCGAGTTAACAATATCTTCAAAATTGGCATACTCCGTTTCTAAGGTTACAAGTTTTTCCAATGAGCTTGAACTTGTGGCTAAAGAAAGTGCTAAGCAAGTGTAAGAAAGCTGAAACAGTAAAATTGCAATAATTACAGACATTTTTCATTAAAAGCTTGCACACCGATAGTAGGATCAAATTGACGTAGCTCCAAAAATATTTCAAATATTTCCATCGAAAATAAACTATATCCCTCACCTCTTGCAGCGTATATAATCCAACAAACACTAAAAATATTATTTCACAGGTCATTACAAAATAATCCCAAGTTGTATTGTAGCGAATCGGTTTTAGTGTTTGAAAAGAATATGAAGGAAATACACCACCAGTTGGAGGAAATTCAAAAATGATCCTAAAATTTATTATCACTAATACATTGTTGTAAAATAAATATAACTATGCTTACTTCATTACACAAAACAAATTTAGATTAGCATTAAATACAGTGAAATCAACGAATATAACTCGTGTTCCACGTCGTATCCACAAGTTTTTTTTTAACTCCTTAAGAATATTTTCAGTGCTGTTTTTTTCTGCAGCTAAATCTTGATAAAAACCACCACCATCGTAATAAGCCATTTTACCTGTATAGGTTGCACTCCCAGTTTCAAGGGATGTACTATAAGTCCAACTGAAATGTTTTTAAGATCTCATAAACATCTGTAATACTTACATTATTCGGAGTGTTGATAGCATACTAAACAAACTGTAAAGTTTGTTAAACACAAGTGTAATTTTTATAAAAAATATAAACTATTAATTTAAAATCTCATTAAATTATTCTACTGCATAAATATGTTAATTCAACTTAACTAAAAAATGCAAGTTTAATTTTAAAGTTCCTAGAATAAATTAAAGATAAAATTTTAAAATTCAACTACATATTAAATCTTTTATTTTAGCGACTAATTTGTCCTAATGCTGTTTAAGTTTGTGCATAAAGCACAACAATGCTCTTCATTATTTTTTTGGTACTGCTTTTTAATATTTTTCAGCGAGTTAAGTCTTTATCCATCTAAACAATTTTACAATAATGTTTTTGTTTTATAATAAAAATCTACATACGCCGTTCCATCTTTAAGTCCAAAAGGTTGAGTATCTTCTGCTCTAGAAGAATAAACATCATAACAATTTAAGAATGTAAGACGAAAATAGTCATGGATGACACAAGAATCATTTCTCACTTTCAGCTAAAAATTACGCTCTACTATTATAAAGATTGAAAAATGAAATGAACAGTTAAAACAAACACCTGTCGTATTCTTGGTACACCTAATAATTTATTTTTATATAAAATTGTTTTGTCATCATCATCATCATCATCACTGGAGCTGTTTGCACTTGGAGTTTGTTTATCATTCCAAATATTCGAATAAAAACCGTTAAGTAATACTGACTCTGCGTACTGTAATATAAAATTTTCATGTTTTATAATAATTTATATCATTAGTAATTTGGAAAATAGTTTTTACAAACATTTACATTATCATTAAATACCTACAACTATTAAGTGTTAAATTATACTTACAAACCAGAAATCAGATGCACTGTGAATATTAGCAAAATTAATTTGTAAATTATTACCAGTAAAAAACTCTTTTTCCACAAACTGTTCTTGTAAACTTTTGGTAAGATAATACATAGATGGGAAAACCATTCCTACGGCCACTTAAATGATCAAGCATTAGAAATAAATTATTAATAGCCATATGAAAAATTACAAATTGTTGCGATAATGAGAAATATGACATAAAATATTGTTTCCCGTAATGTAACTTGAAGAAATACTTCTCGAGATCCTGTTTCCGCTATATGTCTTGTAATAAGTCTGCCTAAAATATTATGATAAATGAGTTTTTCTTATGAAAATAACCAACTTTTAAAAGCTATATGGAATAATTAATTTTAAAATTGTATTTTTCACAATGATAATTTTAAAATTGAGTTACTTGTTTGGCTGTTTTTGGAAACGTCAGAGGTAACAACTGGTCGACGTTTTTGCTTCGGCATTTTTAGTTTTTTCTTACTCAACCTTTTTTGAAATTAAATTAAATTAAAAACGTCTTAATAACACTGACATTTAATTAACAAGTTGCTAAGAAATAATTGTTTTAAATTCATGGCCAACTTCATTCATAATCCGCTCAGCTACTTGCTTCGCTACTTATTCCTCCCAATGCCAAATTTTTCATTGTTGCCAGAATCACCTGTCAAATAGTACATGGCCAACTTCATTCATAATCCGCTACGCTACTTATATGGCCGTCCCAATTGACCATAAACGTCATTCCCAGGTAAACGTCAAAAAAGTACGTCAACTGGCGCTCCCTGTGAAGTATATCAATAACTATATTTTTCAAATTGATAGTTAGTCTCATATTTCTGTAAAACTTTGGACTTGAATAATAATTATTTACCTGTAAAAATAACCAACAGCAATCAACTTCGCTTATGGGAAATTTCCTGAGGTAAATATGTGCTTTACTAATCTCACAACTTTTTGACGGGTTTGTTGCTTTGCTAAAAAATATTTATGGTTGTTCCACATTCAGTGAAAATTGCGAATTAAACCATGAAGGATATTTGTTATAACTATTCATAAAAATGCTTGGGGAATTTTTCTTAACTTGGACATTTAACTACCATTATTAGTATTAACAATGTATTAACATGACGTTTTTGAACATAAATGACATTTAAAATACATCACTGAGGGCGCCACCTGGTTTTATTTTGACGGCTGATTCTGACTTTTCACAACAATGAAAAATTTGGAAGAGGAACATAGACAAGTGCGAGGAAAACAGATGAGCGGATTATGAATGAAGTTGGCCATGAATAGTACGTCAGGTGGCGCTCTCAGTGATGTATTTTAAATGTCATTTATTTTTAAAAATTTCATGTTATTACTAAAAATGGCAGCTAAATGTTCAAATTAAGAAAAATTCTACAAATATTATCATGAATAATTGTAACAATTATTCTTCATGATTTAATTCGCAATTGTCACTGAGTTTGGGTAATGTAAACATATTTTTTAGCAAAGCAACAAACCGGTCAAAAAGTTGTGAGATTGGTAAAGCACATATTTACCTCAGGAAATTTCCCATAAGCGATGTTGATTGCTGTTGGTTATTTTTTACAGGTAAATAATTATTATTTAAGTACAAAGTTTTATGGAAATATGTGACTCTCAATTGAAAAAATATAGTGATTGATATACTTCACAGGGAGCGTCAGTTGACGTACTTTTTTGACGTTTACTTGGGAACGACGTTTATGAGTCGCGTTCGGGATGCGTTCCCAGAGCAGAGTGGAGTGGAGCGGTGCAGAGTAAGAGCGTAGTCACGTGCTCTAGAGCCTCCAAGGGTAAATCTCGAGCGTTCGGGACGTGTTCGTGCTGATTTTTGAAATTTAAATAAAGATAACCTCACTATTTTGTTATATCTAATCATGGGTCTCCTTTAAAATGTTTACCACAGGTCAAACAAACAAAATATTCTGGTGCTACGAATTTCTAGATTATTTAAACTTATTTGATTATAAAGTTGGTTATAATAGGTTGTTTTTTTGGAGAAAAGGATTGAAATATAACTATTTAAAGGAGTTAACATTTTTATTTATTTAGTTATAGTTGCTACTACTCAACAGTTAAAGTGCTTATTTTCTAGATTATAAATTCTTCTGGTCAAAGACCGTTTTATATGTTCGCATAAGCCCTTCGATTTTGATTGGCACTGAATATCACTGAAGTCTTTGTTTAATTTGATCTTAAAGTTGCTGGAAACTTTTTTCCAAAAAGGCTTTTTATAACCACTGTTGAACTCTTCATAATTACTGTTCACTTTTTCAATTAAAAACAAAATTGTCTTCTATGACCACAATTTATCAAGGCTTTCTGTTGGTACATTTTCTTTTGTTTCAATGTTTAATTGTGAAAGAATTTATGGGGTTGATGGAAAGTATTCCAGTGTATTTTCTGCAACAACATAATTGCCGCTTTATAAACTTTTATTTAAAATAATGTAATATATACGATACCGTCAATAATATTGATAGAACAAAATTATTCATTGATCCTATTTTGATAAGATTATAATATTAGCAAATACCCCAAGGGAATTTACTTTAAAAAAAAAAAAAAAATATCGATGAATTTTCTTTCTTATGTGGAATTTCCTCCTTCATCTAAAACCATGGCATATTTTTCGGAATGAACCATTTTGTATCACTTGCAGAACACAACACAGAGTACACTTTTATATATTATAACTTAGCAACTACTTGTTAAATGACGCGACGCCAGGATGTTTAGCTTACCCTTGTTCTGGTAATTCCAATTTCAAAAAATTCAAACAAACGTAAACATTCCGTAATGCGCATGACTGCTCCGTTTTCACCAGCTCTCGACGGTGTAAAAAGATTAGCTCCATTTACCACAATCTTTCTGTCCCGAACGCGCTTCGGAGCTGCTCTTTTTTCTCCCACGTCGCGTCCTGAACGCTGTGCAGCAGAAAAGTGCAAATAGAGTAAAATATATATACAGTGTGTCCAAAAAGTAACGTAACGGATCAATATCTCGTCTCGTGACAACTTTACAAAAAAAGTTTTATACAGGGTTCTCGTTTTTCGAGGGCCACTATGGGGATCTCGTAAACGGTAAGAGTTACAACTTCGGTTAAATTAGGGCAAAGTTGTATATTCAGGTGCTAAATAATTTGACGCAGAAAAGTGCAAATAGAGTCAAAAGAGCTGCCGTCCTGAACGCGCCGCGCCTATGGTCAATTGGGACCATTGGGACGGCCATATAAGTAGCGTAGCGTAGTGTTTCTTAACCTTTTAGTTTTAGTCATGGGGTGCTCACTCTCCTATAAATTTCCTGAGGTAAATGCTTTACCAATCTCACAACTTTTTGACGGGTTTGTTGCTTTGCTAAAAAATATTTATACTTTTCCCAAAGTCAGTGACAATTGCGAGTTAAATCATGAAGAATATTTGTTATAACTATTAATAAAAAATGTTGAATTTTTCTTAACTTGGACATTTAACTGCCATTTTTAGTATTAACTATTAACATGACATTTTTGAACATAAATGACATTTAAAAGACATCATTGAGGGCGCCACCTGACGTACTATTTTGACAGCCGATTTTGACTTCTCACAACAATGAAAAATTTGGAATTGGGACGGCCATATAAGTAGCGAAGCAAGCAGCTGAGCGGATTATGAATGAAGTTGACCATGGAACCGGCCTGCCATCTAGAGTGGCCATTCTATACCTGTTCTGTGGTTTTAGTAGTGGCATGGCCAACTTCATTCATAATCCGCTCAGCTGCTTGCTTCGCTACTTATATAGCCGTCCCAATTCCAAATTTTTCATTGTTGTGAAAAGTCAGAATCAGCCGTCAAAATAGTACGTCAGGTGGCGCCCTCAGAGAAGTTAAAAAATGTAATTAATACTAATAATGGCAGTTAAATGTCCAAGTTAAAAAAAATTCCACAAAAATGTTTATGAATAATTATAACAAATATTCTTCATGGTTTAATTCGCAATTTTCACTGAATTTGGGAAAAGTATAAATATTTTTTAGCAAAGCAACAAACCCGTCAAAAAGTTGTGAGATTGGTAAAGCACATATTTACCTCAGAAAATTTCCCATAAGCGAAGTTGATTGCTGTTGGTTAATTTTAAAGGTAAATAATTATTATTCAAGTCCAAAGTTTTATAGAAATATGAGACTAACTATCAATTTAAAAAATATAGTTATTGATATACTTCACAGGGAGCGCCAGTTGACGTACTTTTTTGACGTTTATGGTCAATTGGGACGGCCCACGGTCTACTACACAGGTTGGGAAACTCCTATATAAAACCGACTGAGGCCGGTAACTAGTTCCGTAAATTATCCCACAGAGGCGATAAGTCTAAGAACCATTCGCCATAAATGATCACTAGATGGCGATACGTCTAAGAACCGGTTCGTGCACAAGATTTTGACATAATCAGCGAGATTTATAAGCCTTCGCTTAAAAAATTCGAATTTAATCAATCAGATGATGTATATAAAAATGTTTTAATTGAATTTTTAAGTCAGGTTTGTTTAAAATAGTTTTTTAAACTTAATCGCCATCTAACGGATTTTTATGGCGAATGGTTCTTAGACTTATCGCCGTCTAGCGGAAATTTATGTCGAAAAGTTCCAGATTTTTTGACAGGCTTCCTAACCTGTGTAGTAGACCGTGGGACGGCCATATAAGTAGCGTAGCGGATTATGAATGAAGTTAGCCATGGTAGTGGCTGGGAACGACGTTTATGGTCAATAGAGCAAGTGCATCTAGGGGGCGCTACAGTCAATTGTTGGTTATATCAAATGTTTAACATTGCAGTGTCCTATCTATATTATGTTAGGTGCGTTCGGGACGTACGCTCTTTTTGCTTTATTTGCTCTTTTTTGCTCCACAGCGTTCGGGACGCGACTTTGGAGTAAAAAAGATCGCTCCGAAGGGCGTTCGGGACTGCATAAGTGGAGTAAATAAATCTACTCTAATTTGCACCACCTCTGAAGCTGGGGCAAGCTGAGCTCGCGAAAGAAGACATGCGCATTACGGATTGTCTACGTTTGAATTCTTTGAATTGCCAGGTACAGCATAAGAATAAGATACAGTTAACATGCAGGCTTCGTGTTATTGTGTTGCATTAGTTAACAACAATTTCTTGTGGACAGTAATTAACTTTCGATGTAATTCCCTATTATTAAAACAAAATTTTGGGAAGTTAAATGGTTTCATATCATGACATTTTACATCAATTTTATAACCAAATAATCTAACAAATTCGAAGCAATACAATTTGTTGCTTGTTTTACTTACAATGATGTCTGATTAGACCGGTCTACAACACGGTCTACTACACAGGTTAGGAAGCCTGTCAAAAAATCTGGAACTTTTCGACATAAATTTCCGCTAGGTGGCGATAAGTCTAAGAACCATCATGGCCAACTTCATTCATAATCCGCTCGGCTGTTTCCTCGCTACTTATATGGCCGTCCCAATTCCAAATTTTTCATTGTTGTGAAAAGTCAGAATCAGCCGTCAAAATAGTACGTCAGGTGGCGCCCTCAGTGATGTATTTTAAATGTCATTTATGTTCAAAAATGTCATGTTAATACTAATAATGGTAGTTAAATGTCCAAGTTAAGAAAAAATTCAACAAATATTTTCATGAATAGTTGTAACAAATATTCTTCATGATTTAATTCGCAATTTTCACTGCATTTGGAAAAAGTATAAATATTTTTTAGCAAAGCAACAAACCCGTCAAAAAGTTGTGAGATTGGTAAAGCACATATTTACCTCAGGAAATTTCCCATAAGCGAAGTTGATTGCTGTTGGTTATTTTTACAGGTAAATAATTATTATTCAAGTCCAAAGTTTTACAGAAATATGAGACTAACTATCAATTTGAAAAATGTAGTTATTGATATACTTCACAGGGAGCGCCAGTTGATGTACTTTTTGACGTTTACCTGGGAACGACGTTTAAGGTCAATTGGGACGGCCATATAAGTAGCGTAGCGGATTATGAATGAAGTTGGCCATGGAACCATTCGCCATAAAAATTCGTTAGATGGCGATTATGTTTAAGAACACATTTTGAACAAAACTGACTTAAAAATTCGGTTAAAACATTTTTATGTACGTCATCTGATTGATTAAATTTGAATTTTTTAAGCGAGAGCTTATAAATCTTGCTGACTGTCAAAATCTTGTACACGAACCGGTTCTTGGACTTATCGCCATCTAGCGATAATTTTTGTCGAACGGTTCTTAGACTTATCGCCATCTGTGGGATAATTTACGGAACTAGTTACCGGCCTTAGTCGGTTTTATATGGGAGTTTCCGAACCTGTGTAGTAGACCGTGGTCTACAACAAAATAGTGAGGTTACCTTTATATTTGAAATATCCGCTGATTTTCTGCACCTTCACGTCCTGAACGCACAAGATTTACTCTTGGAGGCTCTGAGACCACGTGATTACAATCTTACTCCAATCCTGTCCAATCCACTCCACTCTGGGAGCGTGCGTCCCGAACGCACCTGTTCTTTATCTATGCCTCTACCGTCTCTCAGTCATTGAATAAAAAGATAGCAGTATCTTTTTATTCAATGCTCTCAGTAGCGGAGCGGATTATGAATGAACTTGGCCATGATTAAATTACGGCAACAAACAAACAAGAATCGTTGCTACTATAAATAGGCAACCCAAAAGTGACTAAAACAGTTTGATGTTCTTTATTAAATGCAGATTTAGAACCGCTGACAAGACTTGCCCCTGCTATGAAATCATCTGATAACAATGGTGGTTCGCAGAGATTGTGATAATTGTACAAATTTTAAATTATATGTGTTTTAAATTATATTTAATCACTGTTCGTCTATTTATAAATAGATAATACTATTATCATGTGGAAATGTCATAAATGCGGAAAACCTGTTTATTTTGGTAAGATTACAAACGTTTTAACAACCAAGTTTAATAATGATAATCTAATATTTCATTTTCTTGTATATAATATATATTTTACATCTATGCTAATGAACCTAATTGGCTGCAGCTGAACGGAAGCAATCGTTAGGTTATGATTGGCATCCGGAGTGTTTAAGATGTGAAGAATGTGGAAAGCGTCTAAATCCTGGTCAACATGCAGAGCACAAAGGTGTTCCCTATTGTCATGTGCCTTGTTATGGTGCTTTGTTTGGTCCTCAGTTATTTGGACATGGAACAAGGGTAGAATCTCATAAAAGTTTTGGACAACAAAAATGTGTTGTCAAAGTTGGAAATGGACCCACAGTACCTCGATCGCAAATTGAAAGCAAGCTTAAAGTATGTTGAATTGAATATTGTAGTAGTATAAAAAATTTGTAATAGCTGCCCTGAATATTATAATATATCTAATTATTTTAGACATATAATCAATTTTTTGATGGCAAAAGTGGAGAAGTTCGAAGTCGCGAAGTTAATGGTCGTTTAATATTAGAAGGTTCATTGAGAATCTACTGGGGTGTCCAAGGTGTTATACATTTAAAAGAAGATGATGATCAACGTACAGTTGTTACTGTACGCAAGCGAAATTCATGTCGTTTAAATAGTAATTCTGATTGGGATTCGGATGACGACATTCAAGACATAACACGAGACAGTAGCTTTAACGATATATCAAGCAGTTCTAGTAATTCTAATGAATTAGATATAGATAGCTCATTGAGTAATATCAATTTCAAACACAATTCTGATACTGACATAGAGTCTGGGGTTGACGGTTGTGATACCAGCACGTTAGAACTCAGTACATTGTCCCCCGTACATGATATATTACCTAAGAGTTTGACGTTGCCATCAAAACTGGATATTAAAAATATGGAATGGGATGAGTTGGATGAATTATTACAAGTAGAACGTAAAGTAGATGATTCTGATAAATTATATCAAACAATGCCAACACCTTTACCATCTCAGGCTAGCATTGATTCTACTTCTGATGAAAATGTTGAAACTCTAATTGAGACAACAAAACAAAATGACATATTAGGTGAATATACAGTAAATAGTCCTAAAGGAGATCAGTTCAATTCCAAAAAAATGTACGATTGTTTTAATGAACATATTATTTCCAATAAAGATGAATGGATAGAAACCAGTAATCATCTTAACCGATCAATGTCAGGACCCGATTGTTTAGAACGTTTAAGGCAGCCACAGTCACCAGAATTTGATCAAATTTCAATTGGTAGCACTAACACCGATATTGCAAATTTAACTGACCAAAATGATGTAGTGTTACGGAGGCCACCAAAGACTGGATCCACAGCTATAAAACGAAGGCCTGGAAAAAGATTGTCTCGCACGAAAATAAAAAGGCGATGTTCCATTAACGGGCATTTTTATAATAGAGAGACAAGTTTCTTCACTCCCCCTCATGGCAGTCAGATGAGTGTTTGGGTTACATCATTAGTTAATACACAAGAAGTTGTTAATCTTATTTTAGAAAAGTATAAAGTAGATAGTGATGCTAATAATTTTGCATTGTTTGTTGTTCGAGACAATGGAGGTAAGTGGTAAAACCAACATTCTGACTATTTATCATATATTGTCTCAAAAGTATAAATGATTTTGTTTCTGACCATTACATTTTTGTGAAAAAGTAGACATTTTAGGCTACTACAAATTGTCACAATTGCATTATGTAACTCGATATGAGCACAGAATATAAAATGTTAATAATTATTTTAGAGCAAAGGCGTCTACGAGACGAAGACTACCCATTATTAACAAGAGTTTTACTTGGTCCTCATGAAGATGTAGTCAGATTATTTCTAATGGACAGTCATACTACTCCAGAAGTTAGTAATGAAGTAGCACAGTTTCTTAATTTATCTTTAGCTGAAATGCGTGCCATTCTTAATCAGTACTACACTCAAGAAGAAAAAGAAGTAACTAGAATAACTGAAAAGTAAGTTCAGTTCTTTACATATTAAAAACTGATTTTTTTTTAAATAAAAACTCATTTAAAAAATTTATGCACCTGCTACAGTTTCTTTGAAAACTATCAATTATTTTTTAACAAAAAACTACTGTTAAAGAGGAAAACACAATTGATTATGTTTTAATTTGTGTAATATGGTTATTTTGTTGTTTTTACCGTCAAGTATTATATATTAATACGATAAACAGCGGCACCGTAAGCTAAGTGTCAAATTTGCAATCTACAACTTACTAGGAATGCATGATGACTACTCAGTTTTTATATAAAATGCACCGTTGCAAAAATTAAATGAAATATTCTATTCTTTTGCTCCGAGTATGTACTGAGAAATTATGACCCGTATTTATGAAGCAGCAAGGAAGTCCTTGGAGAAATACGACTAACAATCACTGGAAGAATAGTGAATAAGAGCAAATCACTTAAGAAAAGAAAAGACTATGCAAGCAGTGGCTATCACTTGAGAGATACATGATTATATGCTTAAACTAACAGAGAAGTTAAAAAAAAACTGACAAAAGGCAAAGAATAAAATGTGGCAAAACAAATGTACACATGTCGACACTTACCTGGGTTTTACTAAGTCTAGGGAGGCATGAAGCGCTAAAAATAATGAGAACTATGTAATAAGAATGAACAAAGTCGATTAAGTGAAATTCCGAACAACTATTATCTGAAAATAGGCCATATTTAAAGCTAAAAATATTAACCCAGAACATGGTGACCAGATAAACAAATGGTTTACAGATAATGAAGAAATTACCACAAAAGAAGTAAAATATGCAGTTAAAAACATGAAAACAAGAACACCAGGTCCTGATAAAATTGCAGTTGAAGTTATAAAACATGGATCTGAAATCTCACTCGAAATGTGTACCCATGTATTTAACCAATTCCTAAGAGGAGAAGAAATGCCAACTGAATGGAAAACTGCTTTTACTGGATGCGGCAAGTGTCATGCTACCGTTTTAGTTTCTAATATCTTTTGCTGCAAACAAAAGATGGATTTTTTTGTATAATTATGTTTAGTTAAAGTTCAAAATTTAATTTTATTATCTTTTGGAAATAATGTTGCATAAATGCGAGCCACGAGCAGCTATACAATGTTCACCCCAGTTTTTATAACATCGTTTAGCATTTTCGGCGATATTGTTTCGATTTGATTGCGAATGTTGTCCTGAATCCCTTAACGTACACGCTCGTGACATATACGAGCGCGCCGTACTGGCAATTTTACACGCGCTTGTATATGTCACAAACGACCGTTTTCTGTCACAATACAAATCTTTATCTGCTCGTGCTGTCGCTCACTTCATAGAATACTTCGTTATAGTATGGTATGGTAGATGTCGCAGTATCGAATTATTAAAATAATTTTGACGCTATTTTGAATTGTTATGGTTACCAGGCTTTTATAAATTGTTGTCTGTGTTACGCAGGTGAATTAAATTCAAATGATTTACGTATTATCTCAGTTACCGTAATAGTTAGCGAAAATCTGATATCAGTCTCTAGGGTTTTTATCATTTATATCTAATAAACATATATCGCGCATTCCCTATTTTCACAATGAGTGGAAAGTGAAGCCGATCGAATGAAATGGAAATATGTACCTCTCTTTCTAAGGTGTACTTTTCAGTTGGCAGCAAACATAGAAAATCAAATAACTTGGATTACTAACAGAGCCTGCATGAAAATTGTTGAGGTCATGTTATGAAAAGTGATTTTTGTAAATTAAGCGTGCAGACACCGATGTTTAACTATCCGAGGCGAATTTGCGAATTAGTACAAACCTTAAAACAGGTTTTTGTATATTAATTGTAGTTTTTACAAATCGTAGATCATCAACGTTAAATGTCATATTTTTAAACTGTCAAAACTTACGTGAACATTATGCCTAATTTACATTGGTATAGTAGCTAAAGCAAGTTACTAAATCAAGTAGCTAAAGCAAGTCACTAATCAAGTAGCAAAACTTGTCAAAATTTTGGTTTAGTGAGTGTTTACACAATATATACGTGGTCTACACCCAATTTAAGGAAATTGTTTAGTATTTGACAATAAATGAAGTATAGTCTTCAAGTAAATAGTAATGATTTCTATTTACTTTACTCAAAAAGTCACTAAATTGTTTACTTGCGCAAGTACTAAACAAAACTGTCTACACGGTGCAAGTAGCTAAATTTAGTTACTTGATTTAGTTACTTGCATTAGCTACTATACCAATGTAAATTAGGCATAACACGCGCTTCTCACATTGTCAAATCCGATGAATATTAAGCTGTCCATGGTCCAATCGCCGCATTAAAAAGGGAGGATGTATATCTGTACCATTAACTATGTTACGCAAAATTTGAACTACTAGCAATATATGTTTATTAGATAAATGGTTTTTATTTTGAGATGACACGCCCATGTTATCAGATTTTTATATCACTTTCCATTTTGGCACTACAGACGAAAAATGAAATTTCAACGTTTTTTAAACTTTACCATAACTTCATTATGTCTTAAAACTGAACTAAATGTTATAAAGGTTTTTCTGTAAACATTTTTATGCTTAATTTTCATTCTTTTTTTCCTTATTCTCAATTTTTTTAACGACAGTAATTTTTTAGGAGTTGTTGACAGTATACTTACCAATTTTTAAAACTTGTGCCCCCCCCAAGTTAAAATATACTTCCTACGCCACTGAAAATTATTTTTTTCATATTAATTATGTCGTAGTAATAAATATCTTTAACACATTAAGCATTAAGCGCCATTTGTACCCATATGGATACAAATAATTTTGGCCCAATGGGCCACTTGTATCCATTTGGATACAACACCCTGCATTTAGATTCGGCTGCCTGTATTCTTAAACATACATGTATTAAATATAACTATACCAGAAAAGGTTTAAGGATGGTCAGGTGGACCAAAAAACCTTGGTGGCCAGCGATTTTTTAACTCACATTGATATTTAAAAAAAAAAAAGTTTTATGATACAAATTTATTCATACAAAAATCAAATTTGCAACTTATAATAATTGCCAAAAATAAAAGCACATAATTGATATAAAAATAAAACTACATAATTTAGCTTTTTCGTAATAATATGAATGAATGCGACAACATCGAATGTTAGCATATGATTGATTTGTAGAACACTGTATTTTTAGTAATCGTTTACTGTCAGGGGTTAACCCCTTGACTGTGTTCTACGAACTGAGTTTGAGGCCTTGTACACACAAAGCGGATAACTTCAGTTGATCACAGGTTAGAGCCGGTTTTATGCACGCGACAGTAGCAAGGCGGCATAGGCAGATTTTTTTTACGTGCATTCTGTGCATTGAAGGTATAACTCAAAAAAACACAAAAGCTAGGTTTTTCTTTGTCACCGACGCCAAAAGTCTTCTTTTTTCTTGACCCAAAAATCTTATTCAGGTAGATTTGGGTAAGTTGGGTTTGTGCGGTTTTTGCGTGTGATTTTTTGACAAAAAATTGAATTTTTTTGAGCACAAATTATTTGCTATAATTTTTTTTAATTTGTCACTTGCACCACGCTATAACAAATAATATAAATTCAACTTGGATTTAATATTTGCCACTAGGATTTAATATTTGCTACTTAGATTAATATTTGCTAAATGAATTTAATGTGTGTCACTTGGATTTAATATTTGCTACTCTGATTTAATATTTGTTACTTGGATTTAATATTTACCACTTGTATTTAATATTTGCCACTTGAGTTTAATATTTCCTACTTGGATTTAAAACTTGTCACTAGGTTTTAAAATTTTCCATTTTGATTTAATATTTGCGACTTGTATTTAATATTTGTACGTTTGTAGATACGAGTAAAATGTAAAGGACGAGGTAAATGATAATTGGATAATAAAGCATGGATATGAAGAAAATATAACCTAAAATTTATTCAGTCTGATCAATACATTAAATAAATGATATTTCAAAAATAAACGTTATATGAAAAGAGCAAGCATTATACGAAATTTGCTTCATTATTGCATCAACAATGCCTTCTTCGCTTTTGAAGGTCTTCCACGTTTTCGTTTTGACTCGATATCAACATTTTTCGCTTCGGGAGGTGGAAAAGCTTTCTTCAGCCTAACAGCTATTCCTACAGTATGTTTGCAAATAAATTTTTTAAAATAAGCAGGACAATCACACTGTGCAGCCAAAAAGTTGCCATCATTAGGAAAAGTAACGTTATAGCTATAGAATGAATTAATTTTAAATTCATCGAATGTTTCAAAGCAATCAACTTTTATGTCTTCATTTAACGTTTCAATTTTTCTTGAGGGAAATGTATAAATTGTAGTACTTGATGATGACGATATACTTTTAATATCTTTCTTAGTCTTAGCCCAATTGTAAGCATTTGTCCAAATATCTAGGGTTACAGTAGGTTCTGTTTTAAATATTTTTAATCCATTACTATAATTTTCAGACCATTGTTCAATGTATCCAAAAGTTAAAGTTAAGAAACGAGATATTGGTAATCGTTCTCTTAATGTAGCTTCTTGTTTAATTACATTGTTGAAACTTTCTAAGGCATTGTTAGTACTAGGAACATCACTACAAATACCTTCGAACCAATTTCGATTGTTTTTAATCCATTCCCTGGTAAAATATTGAACAAAATCTGATTCAGTCTCATTCCATTTTTTGATGAATAATTCTGTTGCCTTCATAAAAATATCTTCTGTTTTGCTCAGTTGTAATTGTTGTATGTCATTCAATATTTCATTTTTAATTTTTTTATCTTTGATAAGTTTTTCTAGCTTCTTGTCTATGTTTTTCTTCATGTGAAACCAACACATAACGATTAATGTATTTTTGTCAAAAACATTTTTGAATGCTTGGTGCAGCATCTGCAACCAGCACATGTGGATTGAAATTGTAAGAAAATATCTGCTCAATGCAATTTTTAAGACTTTGAAATGTGAATCTAAAATCTTCCTCTGATTCTCCTGAACAAACAGAAATTCCAAAACAGTGAAAATGCCTATCTTTGTCTGTAGTTCCTAGTACTAGCACGGGGTATCCTTGCCAAATCAACTTGTAAGTTGCGTCAGCATGAATGTGGTTGACGTATTTTGCATTATTTAAAAGACCTTTAGAAGATATAAAAAACCGAAAATATAAATTATCTTCTTCATAAGAAATTTCACGTGCTACAACAAAAGCTTCATTTTCAATATCAGGTATATTAGATTTTTCCATCAACATCTTTTCTAATTCTCCAAGAAAAATATTACTACGACCAAATTTCTTTTTTCGCAAAACTGAAAGATAATTGTACAATTGAGTAATTTTTGGAACTTGAAACCCTTTTTTAGCTAATATTTCTAACATTCTTTTGGGCTTGATACGGGGATCGTTATTGAATATTTTGTCAATTTCCTTTTTAACGTTATTATTAATTTGCTCTTGGCGCATTGTTGATATTTCATGATGAGTATGTGATAATTCCGATCGATACATTTCCACTTCCATACTCTCAGAAGTATATATAAGCCGAATTCCAGCAGCACACTGTTGACCTCTAAATTTTACTTTATTACATCTATAAATAACAATGAAATTTCCGGAAGCATCAGTGTAACTAGATTTGCATCCCCATGTCTTTTCACTGTTAATAGCATTTTTCGCCGATACTTTATCGGGATATGTTTGCTCCTTTACCCAATCCATAGCAACACTTGTTTTCCTCCGTTTTGTTCTATTTTCTTCTGCTTCAGTATCAGATTCATACTGTTCGACAAAACTAACAGCATTTTCTGTCATTTTATTGTAGGTGAGGCTAAAATTTACAATATCTATAAAAATTAAATAACACACATATTGTATACTTTACCTTAAGTATTCAAAATAGCAATCACGGCGGCAACACAGAAGTGAAACGAATATTTATTTTATCGTAAAGGTTATAAAGAGTAAATTCCTTTATATACAATACGAGTGACAGTCGAGGATCATGCGCAGAGCGTAGCACATAGCGCATGTAAGCAGACAGAGTCCGGCCTCTGCAAGCAGCCAACTACAGATACACTTAGCTGTGGCGGTTAGAAATTAATTCGAAATGGACAAATATTAAATCCAAGTAGCAAATATGAAATCCAAGTGGCAAATATGAAATCCAAGTGGCAAATATTAATTCCAATTACCCATATATTAAATCCGACTGGTAAATATTAAAATTCAGTAGCAAATCTTACATCCAAATGACAAATATTAAATACAATTGGCAAAATTTCTTTATTTTTATAGTGCAATAATTAGTGACAGAATGATTTATTTTTATTTCATTTTATTTTCTTTTTATTGCAAAAATTATAATTTCATAGCATTGCACATATAGCAAATTGATTAATTATAATAGCGTCCACAATTTTTTAAATGACATTCTTGAATTAAAATTATTTCATTTCAATTTATTTTTATAGCATTTAAATAGTACCCAATTTTTTTGAGGTGCTGATAGTGAACAGCCTAATTGTTGTATTTTTCAACATTGTCCCAGAAATTTAATGTAAAGTTCAAGGGGTTAACTAATCCTGTAACTATTTGTTTACCTGCTACCATCGGATTATAATAGTTAGTAAGTAGTAACGTGCAAGTTTTACGAGTATATACATACTTGTATTCGATAAGATACAGTGGTGAAACACTATTTTCTTCCCCATGGGCCGTCTGTATCCAAATGGATACAATTCAGTTTTTGTTTAAAAACAGGTTAAAATGTTAGGAGTATTATTTTGTTGTGAAATTTTTTCATATTAAGGGCAATTAAAAAATAGTGGCCAAAAAACTATTTTTTTTTAACATGGTGGTGCTTAACGTGTTAATAAAAAAAGTGATTATTTTTTTACCGACTTTGAAATTTATGTGTACGTTAATTGATTTAGTTGTTGAACTGTTGTTGGCTTGTTCGCATACACTTTTTCCTTCAAATACCCCCACATAGAAAAGTCTAGTTAGTCAGGTCAGGAGATCTTGGTGGCTAGTTGAAATCATCAAAACGTGAAATTAAACGACAAGAAAACATATCCTTTAAATTCGTGTAGTGTGGCACCATTTTGTTGCAACCACATATTTACCAGTCCTTGTTCTTCTAAATTTTCAGCAAAAAAATTCTTAATCATCTCCTAATAGTTCTCACTAGTGACAATAATTGATTCATCACGTTGATTTTCAAAAAATTGGGGCCCAATAACGTTCTGGGCGTGAACGCCACACCAAATGCTTACTTTAACTAGATGTAATGGTGATGTTTAAATGCGACGAAGATTTTTGTAGCCTAGAAACGGCTATTTTGCTTGTTAACATGACCACTAACAATAAGATGAAAATGGGCCTCATCGCTTATCAGTTTTTGATCAAAATCGTCAATTTAAAATGGCCACGTTTTCTTGGTGTATATATGTCCATGTTAAAATGTCTGCTCTACACGATTCTCAAAACCAAATTGACAAATGTGGAAATAACAACATAGCATCAAATCAAAATGGTAGCGTGATACTTGTCGTACCCAGTATAAGAATTATACATAAAAAAGAAGATCGTAATAACTGCACGTATTATAGAGGACAGCAGGGATGGGGAGTTGGCAGAAAAATAAACGACTCTTAACTCGCGAGTTGGTATTTTTTAAAACCAACCCCGACTCCTGACACCTTTCCTTAATGCACTTCACTGGAGAATGTTAAAGGAAACCGATATTGAATATTTTTAATTTCGTTTCTGTTCTTAAACAAACAAAAAATAATGTCGTTCTCCATTTTAAATTTTTTTTAGCTAATATTGTTATTTTGTTTTTGTTCTCATTCTGTTGAGTCGGGAGTTGATCGTTTTTCCGACTCCTGACTCCTCCAAAAATCATCAACTCCCGACTCCGACTTCAAATCTTTGGGACAAACTATGTATAATCATCCTCCTGAGTAGAATTTATGATAAAATACTAAAAAAAAAAATTATGGGGATATGTAGGATGTCGAAGAACAGAACAGCTTTCGAGCTGAAAGATCTTGTAATGATAACTTTTTTTTTGCCTTAAACAAGTGCTTGAGAAAAGATGTTGCAATCAGGAGACACATATAGTTTTAATAGACTTAGTTAACCCTTTCGCTACGACGAGCGACTATAATCGCCCTCCGTAAAACGCTATTGTATACACAACAGGCTACTACAGTCGCCCTCCGTGAAACTCCGTACATTTATTTTTAACTTGCAGTTTTGCACATTTTGTCACATATCGCACATATCATCAAGTAAAAATTCTTAAAATTTATTTAAAGGTGTTACAAAACTAACATTCCCACAGCTAGGGATAAAATGCAACCATGAATTAAAACGAGTTTTTGAAGCAGGTACAGTAAAGTTTTGAAAACTGCCAGTCACTGAAATATTAACGATCTGGGACTTTTTACAGAAACTAACAAATATTCCAAAGAAGGGGGCATATGTTTCACCATCTGGAATGACAAGTGTTTTCTATGTTCACAAAGCTGTAAATAATGTTGCTAATGTATTTGCAAATATATTTAACAATGCCTCAAAAACAGCTCTGAATCAGAAAATTGGCAATAACAAATCTAATGAATGTACACTACCGTTAAAGTCTTTCTCAAATACCATAGTTATTAGGGATGTTACCCATACAGAAATAACCAATATAATAAACAAGCTCAAAAATAAGAACAGTGTTGGTCGCGATTGTATCTCGATCAAAATAATCAAAATGCTAAAAAACCAAATTACTGAACCACTTGTATACCTGTCAAATCAAATGTTTAAATGTAGTACATTCCCGATGCAAATGAATTCTGGAGTAATTGTTCCTATCTACGAAAAACAGGATCCCATGGATCCTAACAACTACCGACCTGTAACTATCCTAAACACAATCTCTAAAATTTTTGAAAGGCTGATATATGTATATGATAGATTGGTTGGATTCTTAAATCAATACAAAATATTGTCGAACTGTAAGCATGGCTTTCGTGAGGGCAGGTCAACAGAAAATGCGGCCTCTAGCTTTTTTGAACTAGTATATAAAAAACTCGATGCGGGTGCGATGGTAGCTGGACTCTTTTTTGACCTATCACGTGCCTATTGCATAAATCATGAATTTTTGCTTCGAAAACTGACTGCTTATGGGATCAGAGGGCCCATGCTGAAATTGCTAGCATCTTATCTAAGCGATAGGGAATGTTATGTAAAAGTAGGGGAAAAATATTCCCATGTATTTAAAACTGAGATGGGAGTCCCCCAGGGGTCCGTCCTTGGACCACTATTATTTTTATTGTTCATAAATGAAATGCCGGAAAGCATTACCGATAGTTCAGTCATAACTTTTGCTGATGATACGTCCATAGTGGTCTCAGGTTGGACTTCTGAGGAGCTCCAAGTCTCAGTTAAAATGGTTGTAGATGCTTTTAATAATTATTGCTCTAGAAATAGCTTAATACTAAACGTGGAAAAAACTGTATACGTTAACTTTAAATTGGTTGCTAGTAGGCCTTCGATTTCAGCGGCGTCACTTAAGTGTGAACAGTCAACTAGATTTCTTGGTACCTACATAGACGGAAACTTGAACTGGAGTTTACATTTAAACCACGTAGCATCAAAAATTAATATGGGTTATTACGCGATTCTACGTCTGAAGGACACTCTACCCTTGGACAGCCTCATAAATGTTTACTACTCTATGGTATACTGTCATTTAATAATAATAATGTTATATTATGGGGAAACTGTGTGAACAACTCAAGAATTCTCATTGCACAAAAGAGTTATTGTTCAATATAAAATACAGGGACAGCTGCAAAAGTTATTTTATCAAATACGGAATTCTTACATTTCCGTGTATATTCATGTTAAAATGCTTAATGTATGTCAACCGCAACCAATCTAGCCTAGACAAGAATAACAAATATCACAATTACTCAACCCGAAATGCGCTAATGCTACAGACGATAACTCATAGGCTAAAAAAATTTGAATCTTTTCCTAACTATGTGGGTACCAAGCTGTTTAATACACTGCCCAATAAATTCACTAAGCTAGATCTTTTAGCATTTAAAAAAGAAGTAAAAAAACTGCTGATTTCGAAGGCTTACTACAACATTAAAGAATTCTTGTGTGATAATCTAATTCAGAAAAGGAAATGTTACATTTAAATGTCCTATGTTGTCTTTCTTGTTCGTTGGGTACTTTTGTACTTAATGTTGTGTTTATTGACATGTTTTATACCATTTATGTATGGTCAAAAAGACAAATAAATTATTATTATTATTATTATAATGTTCACGTGTCCTATGTGAAGAATAGTTAAAAGGCTGAAGTTCATTAACTAAAATACTACCTGCAGTAATGTGGTTAGGTGTGCCTTAATACCGAAAATTATGCAAAATATGATCTTTCAAAAGGTTTGTTCCAGCAAGGTCATGTACGATTCAATGAATGGTCAGGAGTTTGCACAGGATCGATATAGCTTTCATTAGAGACTCGTGATCATTCATTGGATTGTAAATAGCCTTGCAGGAACAAACCTAGATTTAGTTAATATTTTATTGTTCAAGAGTATATTAAATTTGTAACATTAAGTTGCATTAGAAATTACCATGAAATACAAAAGTTTATGAATTGAGTTAATCCTAGGTACAGGATAGAATTTTGTAAATCATAGTGGGATACGTGTTTTCAAGATTACATAAAATTTTATATTTGTTGGAAGTGATGATAGTTTATGTTATGAAATCAATAATACTGTTACCCTACCTAAAAATCACAGTAAACTGTCAAATCAAGGACATTAGGACTGCCTGATTATACTGTATTAGAAAAATTAGTTGACCAAAACTGATTGTAAGGGTGTTTTGGAACTTACTCCTCAGCTCGCCACCAAAATTAACATGTAAAAGGACCTGTTCAGCCAGTGGCGTAACTAGAACTCTTAGGCTCTTATGCGAAACATTTTCTGGGCCCCCTTGATTTACAACGCTCCAAGAAAAAAGTTAAAAGCAAAAAGCTAATTTTTAAGTACATAATGATATATTGGGCAGGACTGAATTAAGTATTAAGCAATATAAGCACGGAAGGGGGCTCAACAGATTTTTTTGCTTGACAAAATTATGAATCAGCCTTTTTTTGGACAAATTTAGGAAAGGGTGAAAATTGGGAATTATGGGCATCGGTCCGCCCTGGCGCTTAGGACATTAGATGGTTTATAATCCGGCTATATTTTTTGGGATCAATTATTTACGAGATTTTTCTTTGGCCGAGATATGTATTGGTGGACAGTCATTAGACAATTACATATGGGATCGTAAAATAACTAAAAATATAAAACTTGAAATTTACAAAGAAATAGTTAAGAGTGTTTGTTGGTACATATGGAGCGGAACTATGAGAAAAACGTCAGTCATAGATATCAAAAATCAAAGCAATGGAGACGAATTACTGGCACCGAAGAAAAGGTCGAGCAAGAAGAAATTAGAAACACGCAGTACAAGAAGCAATGTTTGCAACAGATAACTGGAAAGACGGAGTATGATGGAAACTAGAATGCAAGAGACAGCGACATCCGTAACCTAACTCACCTATAGATAGATAGATGGGTGTTATACATTTCAACGTTGTTGATACCTTAAACATGGATCAGTCCAAACTGATGATTGCCTTCAATACCGTTTTCTATTTCTTATAATAAGCGTAATGTTGAAAGTAAAAGAAATAAATTTAATTGACTCTTTAACTATTTCTGAAACTAGTATTTTTCACATTACCTTATCCTTATGCCTATGTTGTATTCAGTAATTAATTTTCATTTTGTTGTAGGTTCCAAGAAATGAAAATAAGAATAAAAAGACGCATGGAAGAACTGAAAGTTAGATTATAATTTAAGCTCTCTTACCGATTAAGAATTAACATATGACATAAAGTTGTTACAGTCTCTTTTATTGCTTTAATGTCTTAGACTTAATGTTAAAGATTTAAACTAAAACCAAAATTGGGAAATAACCGCTGTTAATCAGTAATTTTATATTTACATTTTTTTATGTATTTTTTCTAACATACTCTAATATGTTTAATAAATAAACGTTAAACGGTAACAATCACTAAAATTTAGCAAATTGTTGCTCCTTTCTACAAAAATTTACATAAATTATTTCAGTATGTGTAGCAAAGTGTCACATTTGACAGACATAAATCTGTTTTTGTCTTGTTTAGATCACGGTCACGGTCTACTACACAGGATGGGAAACTCCCATATAAAACCAACTGATGGTGATAAGTCTAAGAACTGTTCACCGTAAATTTTCACTAGATCGCAATAAGTCTAAGAACCGGTTCGAGCCCCAGGTTGGATCTTGATTCTGACATAGTGAGATCTATTAAAATTCGCAATCTCCAATTTAATGTATATGATAATGCGTTACCCGAATTTTTAAGTTAGTTTTGTTCAAAATTAAGATCCCACCTAGTGCCCATACCGGTTCTTAGACTTATCGCTATCTAGCGAAATTTCATGACGAACGGTTTTAAGACTTATCGCCATGTAACGAAAATTTATATCGAAAAGTTCCCGATTTTTTTGACAAGCTTCCACACCTGTGTAGTAAACCGTGATCACGGTCTACTACACAGGTTGGAAAACTCCCATATAAAACTGACTGAAGCCAATAACTAGTTCCATAAATTATCCCACAGATGGCAATAAGTCTAAGAACCGTTTGCCATAAATTATCGCTAGATGGCGATAAGTCTAATTGTACCTTTCCACTTGAGAGTAAAATATCGAGAGTAACTCCCGATTAGGGTTTTTCGGATCCGGGTACCCGGATTTGGATTCGCTGAATCCTACCGTAAATATTTGGATTCGATATTTGGTCTAAGATTCGACGAATCTCGGGTTAGCTCATAACGCTACCACACCTTCAAAGAAAATACTTAATTTTGCAACAAATACTGTGAAACGATTGTTTGACGGAGAAGACAAAAATGAATAAATAGAGCATTCAACTGAGGGTTATTGCTGAAATATTGCAGATGCAGATGACGTTCAGATGGAAGAAGAGCTTAATCAAATATTGTAAACGGTAAAATGCCCTATATTACCAAGGTCTCAAGATAAATTTGCCCAACTTAAAAAAATATTTTCAAATACCAAAATTAGAACGAACTAATAATAATAATAATAATAATAATAATAGGCTTTATTTAGTTATAAAAGAAACTATTTATACATCAATCTTTACAACTAGTACTTCAAATTAAAATTGCAGTTTTACATGGGTCTTACAACCTTCTTTAAACGCATGCAGATTAACAGAATATTTTAATTCGTTTGGTAATTGATTAAATTATTTTAGCCCTTTGTAATAGAGCGAGTTCTGTGTACTACTTTTTTTACATTTAGGCAGTCTAAAATGTTCTCTTTGTCTTGTTTCATAATCATGCTGTTCTTTGTTGTATATCAGATATTTACTCATATATCCTGGCATCATATTGTTTATACATTTATACAGGGTGCGCCATTAGTGCGATGAAGTCCATTATTGCCCTTAATGTCGACTTAATAAAAAAAAGTTTTTAATGAAACTTATAGTATTTCTACACGTGCATGTTTTAAAATTAGTTTCAAGTATACAGGGTGTTTCATAAAAGTGGGGCGTCACTAAAAGTATTTTTTTTAAATTGAACACCCAGTATATTTTTGCATAATCGAATTCAGCAAGAAAATCTCCATATGACAGTATTTTGTTTTTTTAATTTTTTTTGCGACGTGGCCAATTTATCTTAAAAAATCTTTGAATTTCCAGAAAAACAGGGTACAATACTTGTCAAGAGCACAACATTATGAATAATAATTGGCAAATGATATTTTGCACATACAAAGTCAAAAGGTGTAGTCATAGTCTAAATACATCAAAATTAATTTATATTATACAGGGTGTTTCTTATAGATGTGCCAACTTCCCAATTTTCAAACATCAATAACTTTATTTTTTCAAATGGAACACTCTGTATATTATTACGTCATTTTGTTGCATTTTTGTTTTTCTTCAACTTTTCATAATACTTACCTATACCTAAAACGAATATTTTCTGAGATATTTACATTTTACTTATTCTTATAAGCGTTGTGTAGGAATTTCCTAGTTTTCTCGGAGTAGGCCCCGACTTTGACAATAAAAACAATAATTTCTGTAGTAACAAATATTAGAGTAAATTGCTGTCAATTGTTAAAACGTAAATAAATGAGTATAACATATGCAATATGAATTTCCCAAAAAAAGAATTGATTGATACGGTCTATGTTCAGGGTGGCGTATTTTCGATGCCCATACAGGGGGGGTATCTCGGTAATTTTCAGAGATTAAAAAAAAACTATATTTTAAAAATTAAAAAAGATATCAAAAATCTGTTTACGACAATAAATTCCTCTCGAAAAAAGAAATCGAGACTACGTACTTAGTTTTTTAAAATCTCTGATAATTACCGAGATACCCCCCCTGTATTGGCATCGAAAATACGCCACCCTCAACATAGATCGTATCAATCAATTCTTTTTTTGGGAAATTCATATTGCATATGTTATACTCATTTATTTATGTTTTAACAATTGACAGCAATTTACTCTGACATTTGTTACTACAGAAATTATTGTTTCTATTGTCAAAGTCGGGGCCTACTCCGAGAAAACTAAGAAATTCCTACACAACGCTTATAAGAATAAGTGAAATGTAAATATCTCAGAAAATATTCGTTTTAGGTAAAGGTAAGTATTAAGAAAAGTTGAAGAAAAACAAAAATGCAACAAAATGACGTAATAATATACAGAGTGTTCCATTTGAAAAAATAAAGTTATTGATGTTTGAAAATTGGGAAGTTGGCACATCTATAAGAAACACCCTGTATAATATAAATTAATTTTGATGTATTTAGACTATGACTACACCTTTTGACTTTGTATGTGCAAAATATCATTTGCCAATTATTATTCATAACGTTGTGCTCTTGACAAGTATTGTACCCTGTTTTTCTGGAAATTCAAAGATTTTTTAAGATAAATTGGCCACGTCGCAAAAAAATTAAAAAAACAAAATACTGTCATATGGAGATTTTCTTGCTGAATTCGATTATGCAAAAATATACTGGGTGTTCAATTTAAAAAAAATACCTTTAGTGACGCCCCACTTTTATGAAACACCCTGTATACTTGAAACTAATTTTAAAACATGCACGTCTAGAAATACTATAAGTTTCAATAAAAACTTTTTTTTATTAAGTTGACATTAAGGGCAATAATGGACTTTATCGCACTAATGGCGCACCCTGTATATTAGAACCAAAACGTTATACACTGTATTTTGCCATATATTTAGGAACCCCAAGTTATTATGCATATATTCAATTTTAGTTAATTTAGAACACTAATATGATACGCAAAGCTCTGTTTTGCTGCTTTGTAATTTTTTCAGATCCCCCTCATTACTTAGAAATATTATGCTACTGCAATAATTAAAGTATGGTTCTATTATTGAATGATAGACCAATATCCTAGCTTCAAAGTTTAATTTATTCGATATTCTCCCAAAATAACTAATTTTTGCACCAACTTTTTTTACAATATAATCTATGTTCTTTTTAAATTTTAGATGATTATCTATAATTACCCCTAGGTATTTAAACTCTTCAACTATCTCTACTTTATTATTATCTATAAATACGTTAACATTTGACATATTGCTGAATTGTGTACTACCTATTACCATGCATTTTGTTTTAGATACATTCAACTCCAGTTTATTAGATTTAAACCAATCTGTTACTTCAATTAAATCTTCGTTTATGACATTAACTGTTGTTTGTAAATCTTCACCTGATACCGAAATTAACGTATCATCTGCAAATAAATGCATGCCACACGATTTAACTGTCTGCGTAATGTCATTTATGTAAATCAGTGGTTTCCAACCTGTGGGGCGCGCCCCCCTAGGGGGGCGCGAGTCTATTGCAAGGGGGGCACGCAGCTGTTACCAATATATCATTTTTAAATACAAACAAACAAAAAGAACTTTCTTTATACAGAATATGGTGTATTATTTTGTAGTCCATTAAATTATTATTATTTATCAGAACAGTATTTATGAAATTAGATTGTAACGAAAAGTGAGGGGGGCGCAAAAATTTTTTTATAAAAAAGGAGGGCGGAGGTACAAAAAGGTTGGAAACCACTGATGTAAATATTGAATAAAACTGGACCTAAAACTGATCCTTGTGGTACACCTAACTCGTTAATAATTGCCTTTGATTCTACTTTTCCCACCCCGGTTTTTTGAAATCTGTTTGATAAATAACTTTCAAACCATTTTAGTTCATTCCCTTGGATTCCGTACATTTGTAATTTTTGCAAAAGTCTTTTTCTACAGATGGTTTCAAATGCTCGTTTCAGATCGACAAAAACTGCCAAAATTATTTTATCGTTTTCAATTTCATCTCTCCAATTTGTTAAAACTAAATTCAATGCTGTTTCGCATGAATGCTTATGTCTAAATCCTGATTGAGAATCTGATATAGTTTTGTTACTGTTAAGAAATTCTACGAGTTGTTGTTTAACTATAATTTCTAATATTTGTTCTATTTTAGGTAACATATTTATAGGTCTAAACTCACCGCATTTTTTAGTGTTAATAATTTTTGGAATAGGAATAACCGTATTAATTTTCCAAATTTCTGGTACTACCCCGTACTGTAATGATTCATTTATAATGTTAACTAATGTTTGCCCGATTACTGGTAAGGCATCCCTTATTGTACTAAGTGAAATATTATCTGTACTACTTGAATTTTTGATAGTATTCACTATTTTGTATACTTGGTCTAAGGTAACACATCTAAATTTAAAGGTGTCACTAGCACTTTTTATTTTAAGAATTGGATTTATTGGTGAAGGAATATTTTCGTTAATATCTTTTATGCTGTTTACAAAGTATTCGTTAAATTTCGTGGCTAAATCTGATTCATTCGTAATTTCCAAGTCACCAAAATTCACCTTTTTAATTTTAACATTCTTGTTTCCCCCCAGTATTTCTTTAAGAGCTCTCCACATTTTAGTCGAATTATTTTGACAACTTTTTAATTTATTTTCGGTATATGAATTTTTAGCAAATTTAATTAATTTAGTATATTCATTTCTTGCTGATTTGTACATTTCCCAGTAGTGTCCTAATTTGGTTAATTTCGCTATTTTATAAAGACTGTCTCTCTCTTTTTGTTTAGATTTAAGTTCCGTTGTAAACCACCTGTTTACGATACCGCCAGTGCTTATTACTTTGTACGTGGTAAGTTCGTCGACCGACCTTTGCACTATTTGCGTTATTGCATTTACTTTACCATTTATATCTAAATAATTAGAAAAATTATATCGAGCAATCATAACAATTAAACCAACGTCAACCAATTCAGAGAAAAAATTCTCTGTAGCAAATAATTTTTGCACAAAAATTCGTTCTAGATTGTCAAATTAATCTTTAAACGCTTTAGTTTTTTTTTAAATTTTATTTTTTGAGCAAAAAATGGTTTTGTTACATTTTCATCAAATGTACTCACAATCAGTAATACATATTTTTTGTTAGTAAAATTTATTAGAGAATGTATTTTAACTTATTTATTGTTGTTTTTAGTTACTAAATATAAATGTTATAAAATATAAAATGTTATGAAAATTTACTCAGTAAGGGATTAAGACTTTTTTAATTATTGAAGAATGAACTTTAATTTGTTACTGTTTTTAATAATTAAATACTTTAATATACCCTAATACAGTGGTTCTTAACCTTTTAGTAGTCGCGGCCCCCTAAATATCCTAAAATATTTTCGCGGCCCCCTAGTTTGTAGTAACAAAAATATTACGATTTATTTAGGAAGATATATGTATCTCTACGATGGTTCGAGTAAAGTAAGGAGCAAAACATATTATTTCAAAGATTTCAGTATTTTAAAAAGTAAACACGTTTTATAAACTTTTCGCGGCCCCCCGGTTAAGAATCGCTGCCCTAATATACTGGTTCTTTTACTTCATACTTTAACAATAAAATACAGTGCCATTATAATTGATTGAAGGCCGTTTGAATTATTAATATAAACATTAATTAACTTAACACCGTGTTAGAAAAATTCATTGATGCGCTACTGACAAAACTGAAAACCGCTGACAAATAGTAAATCGCCTGTAATTTTAAAATTTGTGCGAACTTCAAAGTTCAAACATCATACAATAATTTTTATGGCACTGTAATTCATTTTATTTTAGAACCGGATTCGGATTCGTAAAATAATCGTGGATTTGATTCGGATTCGTCGAATCCAAAAATACCGAATCTTCCCAAACCCTACTCTCGATAACAGCGTCGCGTGTTCTATGGAGCGTGCACACATACCGATTAAAAGTCGGCCAACTAAATAATACAAATCCCTATCATGATGACGATCAAACTGTCGGCCGACTAAAACTCTGTAGTGTGCGGTGACTCTTAAAGGTATTCTCAGTGCTGTCAAAAGCTGATTGGCACTTACCCAGAGGATTTCAACAGTAATTTCTCAGCTGAACTTCAGCAGTTTCATTTATATGCTGGATGTGGATGCCTTATCTTAACCCGGCCCTAAATACCCATACACTAATTTTTTATTTGACCTCAAACCTCAATTAAATGAATAGGAGCATATTCATTTTATCTAATTATAAATTTGATTCAGGTATTTTTGGTGAAAGGTTTATTATCCAACTTTTTTCATTCAAAGAGGTACTCTTTTCTTCATAATAAGTGCTATAAATATTAATAAACATGTGTACTAAGTTATCTAAAAATGTTCAGATCTTTTTATTTTAAAATTTAAGTTTCTTTTTCTCGAATTTCGTTTTTAAAATTAGAGTATACGCCGATGCGTGTTATACGCCGATAAATACAGTACTTTACTGTTAAATGTACTATAATTTCCTATATTGGTATATGCATTATTGATAAAACTAAACATATTTTTTAAATTTTTGTCGCAAAAAATGTTTACTTGTATTTTTTACGTTTGTAAATTATAGAACAAATACATATTCAATATAATGATGGCAATGTAAAAGTGCAATACATTTCAGGAAATGTCGAATAAAATTTTGTTACATAACGTTGTTATTTGAATTTTGCGCTGTTTTTAGTGATTTTATTCGGGAAAGTTGTTGACATGCTCGTTTGGCAAATTTTCTATGGTTGCAGACAGTTGCCGATAAGTAAACGTATAAAGTAAGATCAAGTATTCCGCTAGGCAATATAAAAAACTTTTATTGTTATAATTAAACATTGCTGTCTAAAAATATTCGGAAGGGAATAAAATGCAGGCTCCACGACTTCTTCAAGGTGCAGTTGCGAGATACGGTAAGTAAAATGTTAAAATGTAAGAAAAACGCTGTCAAACCAGTGTGTTACAATTTATGTCGTGAAAGGGAACGACAGTAGAAGAATGAATTAATGAATTATTTGTTTTAACAAGTCTTTCTGATCTTCAACTTTGTTTTAAAGCTGTATGAATACTTTTGAAAAGTTGTTACATAACAGAAATTAGCTAACCTAAGTGACATTTTTTGACAGCATCAAGAAGGTTGGCCTCTAAGAACACCGCTTGGACACCAGTATTGAAACTTAAAGTTTCCTACAATGATTTGCCTGCACCTCAGGCACCGTGGAAAAAATATTATGACTCAAACCAAAGAAAATATAATGCCCATTTAATATTTGGTATAACTGCTTTTATCATGGGTATCGTAGCAATGAGATCATCGGGCGCTTATTTGAATTACTATGTGCCACCTCATCCAGCAGATAATGTTGATTACTGCAGTTAAATAAAAATAATTGTTGTATTGATGTATAGTCACAAAACTTAGTTTAATAAATTACTGTGGAATATAATTTTGTTTAATAAAGAATTCAAAATTGGTCTAAAATGAATACAAAGTAATTCTAAAAGTGATGTCGATTTTAAATCATATTGCTTAAAAAATTTATCTTACCATATTTGTAAGCAGGGCCTATCACAGGGGGGGGGTAGACGGGCTAATTCCTGGGGCCCGGATTCGAGCTAATACACAATGTTTTGACATATTAAAATTAAAGTAAGAGTAATGGTGGGCCCATTGTCTATTGCTTCTCCGGGGCCAGAGTTTTCTGTAAACGGCCCTGTTTGTAAGTGGTAAGTAATTTTTTAAATGTTTGTGTGTAAAAATTGGTGAAATCAAGGTTTTAGTCAAATTTGCCCAATATTATTAAAATAAATGCAATTTTAATATTAGAAAAATGTGTTAAATGTTGACTTATTCAAAAACCACATAGTGGGCGATTATATCGATATAATTTTGATATCGGATATCGATATTTTAAGGGCGAGAAGCTTTTTTTTTTATAGGTCACCAGTCTCTTTTCACTTTTTTACCGACTTTTTTAGCTTCGCGCCGCTTTCATATCGATATATCGATATAATTTCGATATTGATATTTGATATCGAAATTTGGATATCGCCCACCCCTAGTGTACACCACTGCAAAATATTCTGGTATTGTACCATGTAGTTGTCATATCTTTGGCATACCAATGCCGGAGATATCGGTACACATTTGACAAGTAAAAGAAATTTCACATTTATTTGTGCCGGTAATAATTGTGAAAGTGGTCTTGGTCAGTGTTTCCCAAATGGTGGGTCGCGGCCCATTAAAGCAAAATGCCAGGTCACAAGAAACAACATTGTACTTCTTAGTAAGAAATTGTTTGGTTTCATTATATTTTTGTCAAAGTAAATGCTACTTTTTTTTATAAAAATTGTGTTTTAGACATAATTTTTCTCCTTCACCATATATTTTGCGTTGCCGGCCGGAGGCCTGAGATGGATTTTTTAATACCACAGACTACGGCGTAATGCTGAATATCTGGCAACCCTGGTTTGATGCACAAAAAAAAAAACAGTACAAAAAAAATTTACGAAACAACATCCTACAGCTCTATACAAGTTTATTTTTTGTATTATAAATGTACAAGAAAGCCAACTCGAAAAACCTATTTTCTCAGGTAATGTATTGAAAAGTTTTGGAATCAATGAAAGTGCTTAATAGTTTTTAAAAATACTTTTTATTATGGGAAATGATTTTACTGCAGTAAAGGTGTATGTAGTTCACATCTTATTCATTACAACCAAACCCTGAAATGTTGAACAAAGCATAAAAGGCTACACTAATTTGTTTCGTTACACATTATACAGCATCATTCAAAAAGTCTGCAACAAATGTAAAAGTTTTGTATTATCAATTTCTCAGAAAATTTTATTGTTGATTAAAGTTGGTCCAAGGCCTAAAACTAATATTAACAGGTTGATTGCCAAAGGGTCGTATACGACCGCCCGCTATTATAGGCTTATCTGCCGAGTGGTCTTATACGACCGCTGAAATATTTTCGTCTATACTGTGCTAGAGGTCGTGTGTAATATACTCCACTAATTTTTGTGAAATCCGTTTTCGGTACACCACAAACCACAACTGTCATTTTAATAAGCGAAATTCAAATAAAAAAACAGAAAGTAAAAACTCAAACATTTTTGCACCTTTCAAAAACCCGGCCACTCGCAAATTTAAGGCCCCAAAAATAGGACGTCCAGAGGAAAAGGGACGTATAACCTAATCAACTTAATTTATTTTTTTACTTAAAAACTAGGATTTACGAGAAAAACTAAGGAATAAGAAAAGTTTCTAAATAATTCAAGCTTTCAAAAAAGAATTTTTTAATTGCAAAATTTCAACCCACCAAAACGTTCTGATAAAAAAAACAGTTTTCAGCCCCCTGTGAAGGTGGGAGATAATTGAAAATATTACCATGGGAAACCTTTTAATAAGTGTAAAACATCTACCAAATATAATTCTCCTACTTTATCCAAATTTGAGAAATAAGATAAAAACCTAATTTTACCTTCCCTTTATGGGGGTTAACTCCGAAAGGAGACGTCTAAGGAAATAATTTTATATAAAAGACCCCCCTTAATTTTCGATAAGGAATCAACTCTCGAATTTTTTCGTAATATTTAAGAAACACCCTGTATATTTTAACTTTATCAACTAAGTTCGTTTTACGTACTAACCAGGAAAGGTCACGATGCGTTGTCGCTAGAATTTAATTAAGGGTGTGTTTATTGCATCAAGAACATCAAAACTAAATGTTTTGAAGAGTTATACTTGCCACCGGCCATTTTCTTCGGAAATATTGGGGAAAAACTGAAAAGCCGAATTATAAAAGTAATTTTTTCGATCGCGGTGGCCAAAGACGATATCTAAATTTTTCTATTTACCAATGCGCGCATCCTTTGCAAGTAAAATGGTACAAAGTTTTTGAAAAAATCTTAAACGGTTCCGGAGAAAAACGCGAAAAACGAGGCTTTTGTAAAAACGATTTTCCCTATGTTAACGCCTATGCAAGTCGCATAGATATTTATACAGATATACCACAACTTGTCATAGCGTTTATGCAGGGGTTTCATTTTTGACGTTTTTCTCCGGAACCGTTCAAGAATTTGTCAAAAACTTGTACCATTTTACATGCAAAGGATGCGCGCATTGGTAAATAAAAAATTTTCGATTTTGTCTCTGACGGTTTCATGGCCAACGCGATCGCAAAAATTATCTTTTTAAACCAATTTTTCAGTTTTTCCCCTATTTTTCTGAAGGAAATGGCCAGTGGCACGTATAACATTTAGTTTTGATGTCCTTGATGCAATAAACACAGCCTGAATCTAACTTGGGACAAAATCACATTCCAACGTAAAAATTTGGTTTACAACTGTCAACTTTTGATATAATCAAAGTTGCTTAGTAGAGTTTTAAAAGTATCATATAAGCTTAGAAAAACATATTAGTTTCTGAAATTACTACAAGCAGGTAAGTTGTTAAATCCATATTTTGAATTAATATAAAATGGCCGAATTAAGAACTGTTTAAAACTTCTCTTGTACTTTTGTTATATTTTGAATAATTGACCGATACTTTTTAAATATTGATTCAGTGTACATCTCTTTCGGATGATCTGATGCAGTTGAACTAAAAAAAAATATATATTTATTTATTTTTAACTTTTTTACTAAACACGCTTAATGTCGGGCAACTTGGGACAATACATTATTTAAATGTTTCTGGTCTAGGACGATAAAAAAATGGGAGGAAAAAACCAAAAGACTGTCGGAGCTCAAAAATATCGTAATTTTAGTGATGAAACTCTCAAAAAAGCTTTGGAGGCAATAATTTCAAGAGGAAAATATACATTTAATAGTAAGTCTTAAATAACTTATCTAGTTTATTTATTTAATACTAATTGTTTAATTTGTTCAATCAAAACATCGTTTAGTTTGAAAATGAATATAAAAAATACAACATAACTGTCCCAAGTAGGATTTTATAGCCTAAACTTGAGTCATACAACTGAAATTCATGTGTCCCAAAATTCCCGGTTTTAAGTATTACTTGGGACAGTAAGATTTTTAATTTTTTTCTGGTATCTTGTATACATATATAGAATATTGTTCATTGACACCTTACCCAATTACATAAAAAAAATCAAAGATTTTAATTAAAAAATGAACGTGGTTCGTGGTACTTGCTTTTAAAGGTTGAAACTGTCCCAAGTAGCCCAATTCTACGGTACTAAGTATTAACTACTACGTTCATTGTGAATGCGGACTTACATTAACTATTTTACAAGTTTATGAGAAAATGATAAAAATCGGGTCTTGTTTGAGGGACTGTCCCCGAAAATCAGGGCCGAATGGTCACCTTAGAAAATCAATTTGTTAGTCACATTGTTTTTAAGATCTGTTCAGGAGCTTGAATAAGATACAGGTGGTATTCAGGGGTGGCTCGTTTTTAGGGGCCACACCCAACCTGTAATTGTAAAGCTAGCAAAATAATTGAAGGGGCTATTACAAAAAGGGTACAAGTGCATTTTGACTAGTATCGAGTAATAGAGTTGTGAAGTTAATTGCTTTCTAAGAATTCACCGTTGTGGTTGGAATGTTTTAAATATATGTAAGAGCAAAAATAACGTATTTTCTAATTGCTGAACAGAAATTTTGATCAACTAAGTAACTTTTGTAATTTAATGTACTTATACCTTTTTTGCACTAATCATTTATTGTACTTGAAAAGATTAAACAAGAAAATGCAATGTTTCAGGAAAAAACGACATTTTATTACAAAAATAATTATTCATAGTCTGAAGCTATGTCATATACAATATTATCAGAATCATATTCCTCATTGACGTAATTTTGTTTTTTTGCTTTGTCTTTTTGTTTATTTTGTGGGTCTTCGTGAGCCATATTTATGTAATATGAATGGTGCACTGGCGGTATGAAATTAAGGAAAGTTTGAAGATTGGTCCATTTGGCGAATTTAATTTTGACTGGATTTTTATAAAAAAAGTGCTATTTATGGATAAAGATAAACGTCCATGCTCGGAAGATTTGCAGGAATGGAAATGAGCTTTCCGAAGTTGGTTTAAACTGGAAAGAAAACGCTTCTGGTTCCGTTTCATATAGAAAATGAACAATTTCTCTGAATTTTACAGCGGTTCCAGTGGTGTCTTTCTTCGGATCTTTCATCATTTTATTAAGTTTCGCGAGAGTAAAAATTTTCTTTGGTCAATTTCATGAATCTTAAATTTTTTGACGAACTCCTAATAACCTGCCTCCAGTGGTCAGCAATAAATACTTGAGGATTTTGCCTCTTTTTTTTTCTATAATCAAGTCCTCATTAGTGTAGGAGGGCCTGTGGTGTAAGCTGCTTAAGTATTTAAAGATACGGTACCATAAAACCGCATAATATCTTTCCACAAACTTAAGCATACGTTAAGAAATAACTAACTCGTCTTTAGTGCAAAATAGGTACAGGTGATTTTATACCCTTTTTGCAGAAAACGTTATGAACTTTTAATTTCGTAGATTATAATATTTACCTCATTGATGGCACTAGTAAGCCTAAAATGCACTTGAATCTTTTTTGCACTAATAGAGTGCAGCTTTAACTTTAGATGTATGTACTTATCTCAAAATGTAAAAAAAAATCACTTATACCCTTTTTGCACCAACCCCTTCAATTATAATTTAAAACAATAGTTTATTGTAATAATTATATTTGATTTATTTCCAACACGCTTTTTTAATTAAAAAAATTATTGTATTATTTTGTGGCAATATTGTGCAACGTGACTTAAAATGCACTATTTCATATGTGTAAAGCACAGGATATGTGTGAAGCAAGTGGACTAGCGATGTGTTTGTTTACCGGCTCATATTAGAGTTTGATCTGGCCCGACAGTAAGTTTTTAAGTACTGCGATTCTTTGATAGTGTATTATTTTTTCCTCGTTGTTGATCTTTTTGTTTTATTTAAGTGTGTTTAATTATTGTTGGTGTGTTGTTGCTGTTTATTTATTTAGTTGTTTTTTTTTTGTTATACTTTGTTTTAAAATTTAAATTTTTATGACGATGAACAAAATCGACAGTTTATTGGAAAAACGTTTCTCATTATTAAGTCTAAAATTGGAAATTAAAAAACTTGGTGCATATCAACCCATGGAGGTGCATATTACTCAACAAGATGGCAAAAAAACAAGAACAGTTATAATTTATAATACATTATTGTGTTTAATTTTTTTTTTGTGTCCCTGGTCCCACCTGCTTCTATTGTCACCAGCCGCCACTGGTGGTATTAAATATCTATGTATATCTGAGTATGTTTTGTAAACTGCAGACCAGTTTTAAAACCACTGAGTAAAACATTGCACACAATAACTGCAATTAATAATACCAACACGCAAGAGGTTGGCTTTCTCAGGTATCAAGTTTTACACGTTGATGTCAGGGCGTACCATTGTGGTACAAATATAGGTGTTTTATTTGGGCGATACCATTGGTGGTATAAACGTGGTTGTCCGTGTTTTTGGTAGTTTGGTAATTTTGAACTCCATGGCTCAGAGCTGCCCGCCCGATGAAGCAAAATATAAAATTACAGCACCGGCATCAAAGTGTTAACCGAAATTTCAATTTACATTTGCTTGATAATAAAACAGACACTTCCTAATATTGTGTAATTTATCACACAAATCTACAATGTTATTAAAAATGTAGCAATTACAATTACTTCATATCATGAATTATTTACAAAAATTGGGACATCATGTTCATAATTTATTTGTTAGCAGGTAGACTTCATGGCAAAGTTTTTAAATAATAACTACTATTAAATTAAAAAATCACAAGCACTTTATAGCATTCCAAAGCCTTTTGAATAGTTAATAGCTTTAACAAGTCTATCTTGCAGCTTTTCTTTCGTGGAGTACTCTGGTAAAAGTAGAACATTGAAACAGGTATGAGCTGTCGGTAGTCTATCTGAATCTGGACCGTTTCTTGCAATAACTAGTTTTAATTTGCCTAATCCTCCCAACGGTACTCTGTCTGAACCTGTAGTAAACTGCAACAGTTTCCGTTTGTCTTCCAATTCAAACGAGTGGACAACTGCCCAGAAATCCTTTATAACTTGTGTTTCACTAGTGTAACCTCCATCATATTCTGTGGAACCCTCTAGATCGTCAAAGTCTAAGTTCTGAAAAAATCTTTATTAAAACAGCTGCACTACAAAACTAGTGATGCAAATACCGAGTGTTCCAGTAATTATTATCACAATTGTTGTTTTTAGTAATAACTTTATGAGTTTTACATACTGTTCAATAACTGTATACAAGAGCAACATAGTCAATATACTGATACAATTTATTTAAAAAAGGACTTTGTTTAAAAAGGTTTTATTAAAAAAGAAATTAAACAATCAGGGTTTTAATTATATTCGAGTTTAAGAATGGGGATCTTGCTTATGATAATAGCTAGAGTATAGGTTTAAATTTAAAAAAAGTTGCTGAATTAGGTGCTCAGTAATAATTCAATGAGAAATTGGAAGTATCCGACAAAAATAGGAAAATGCAATTTTTGAGAATCAATGTCCATAACTCCTTCAGAGTATAAAATATTTCAAATGTGTTAAAACATTGTCTAAGCAAATTTTTAAGCCTAGGTCAATTTGTTTTTTTTTTAAGGGTACAATTTTTGCTATTTACATAATCAGATACAAAACGAATCGACCTGGGAAAAATAAGTGATTAACATCAGATTAGGCTTAAAAAGTTGCTTAGGCAATGTTTTTACCTATTTGAAATATTTTGTACTCCTAAGGGGTATAGACGATTCTCAAAAATCGTATTCCGATTTTTCCTATTTTTCTCGAATACTGTTTGAGATATTTTTAATTTGTCATCAAATTATTAATAGGCACTGAATAGCAACTTTGCCAAATTTAAACCAATACTCTTAGCTACTATAATATGCGAGATCCCCATGTTTAACTCGAATTTCAAAAACCCTGTATATAAAATTTTCGAGTTTTTTTCCAATGATATGCAGTAATTAAAAGGTTGAAAACCGCAGATATACCAGTTGTAAATGATGTGTGGTGCACCCCCATTTTTTCCTTTAGTTTTAATTTCAGATAAATGAAATTTTAGGCAAATAATAGGTGCAAAAAACCGGATTTTTTGAGCACATGCACACAATTGTTCCACTACCGGTTTCACCGGAAATGACCCCAACTATCCAAAATCGCTTCCTCTTTCCAAAAATGTAAAAATATATTCCATTTAAAATAACAAAGTTGGGGTCATTTCCGGCGAAATCGGAAGTGAAACAATTGCAGGATGTAGGTACTTAAAAAATCCGCTTTTTTGCACATATCTTATCTCTAAAATTTCATTAATCTAAAATCAAAACTTAAGATAAAAAAGGGGGTGTACCACACTTTGTTCATACCCGGTATAGTCAGATTCAAACATCAAAAATTCATTATCAATATTATTATAAATTGTAATGCTTCATTAAATTTAATATACTAACATACATAAATTTATTGTAACATGAATGCCTACAAGGGGTGCAACCCGGCTAGCAGGACCGTATTCATAGTTACCAATCGAAGGTTCATGAATTAGAAATATGTACGTCATCCTTCTAGTCTCAAGGGGGTTCATTTTAGAAACTCGCCGGCTATACAGGGTGTTGCATGTTCCCCGAGTCAATTTAAGCAAAAAATGTTATATAAACCAGTGTTTCTTAAACTGTTGGTGGTGGGTGGTGAGAATTTTATTTTGGGTCGCAAACCATATTGAAACTAATAATAAAGTTTTTATTTATTTAACCCAGCCGGAAATTGATATTTTATTCATTTTAAACGTAATTTTTTGTACAATAAGATTTTGAGTTACAGTTGATAAATAAATTTAATAGCAAATTCAATATGTGTTGTTTCATGATTACAAAAATAATAAAGATACCCCAACCGCAAAAAATAACGTCTCAGTTCCGGTTACCGGTTTGATAAATTTTAACTTTTTGGTTTACGTTTCGAACCACCGGCTTTTATTTTATAATGATTCGGCAACCGGTTCAGCTACAACCGTTCAGTTCCAGTTCCGGTTTAATGCTTTTTTGTTTTTAATAGGAAATTTGAAAAAGTATACATTATGCAAAAATGTTTATAATGACGATGCATAGGTATCAATTAAACTGTCTGGAATTTTCCCTTTTTTGATCAAATGCAATCAAAATTACGAAAATAAAAAGTATTCAATGTCATTAAGAAATATAATTGATCCGAATTGAACCGGTTATAGCGGTTTGAACTGGTCACACCAGTCGGTTTTGTTCAATTTTGCGGTTTTATTGTTTTTTAACTAAAAGGTTTGGTTCACTGTTCATGAAAAATGTACCGGTTTTTCTTCCAGTTCCGGTTCAGTTCGAGTCCATGGTTATGAATGGTTAATATTATAATTTTAAAGTATCATAATTTAGTTGGGTCGCGACAATGTTTTGGATTGGAAAGTGGGTCGCGAAGAAAAAAGTTTAAGAAACACTGATATAAACTCGATGGTTATCGAGTTATAGACCTTTAAAGTTTATAAAAAAAGGTAAATTTTAACATAAAATAGTATGGAATACCGCTGTTATCTTCTAAGATATTGATTTAAGATTTAACAACAAAATGTTTTTTTATAAAATTTGCATCGCCATTTTTTCTGCGCTTTATGGTGTACTCAATTTTGCGTTGTTAAATACTTGATCTTTTAGAAAGTGCTACATTGCTCAAAATTTTCAAAAACAAGTGAATTACTCGAAAAAGGTTAATTTTAGGCCTATATGACCTTTCACATTTTATAAAGTACATTTAAAGAGGAATCTAAAAATTTAACAATATACAGGGTGTTCTATTTAAAATGACCAGGTTGGTTGCCATAGCAAATAAACTGTAAAAAACAAAACAAAATCGAGTACACCATAAGGCACAGAAAAGATAGCGATGCATCTTTTATAAAAAATATTTTGTGGTTAAATCAATATTTTAGAAGATAAAAGCGGTATTTCATGCTTTTTTTTATAAACTTTAAAGGTCTATAACTCAATAACCATCGAGTTTTAGACTATGGTTTATATAACATTTTTTGCTTAAATTGACTCAAGGAACATGCTCCTTGAATTTGGCAGTTACGTCATGCAACACCCTGTTTAACACATGAACGCCTGGGGAGGAGCGTTCAGTTCGAAATTACGGTATTATGAGCGTGCGAGAATAAGAGTGTTTTAAATAACTATCGTGCAAATAAATGTGTTAAATAAATTAGACTTGAGCGTATAAATAAATATGAAGTGTTTAGTGTATATTAATGACAATTGTATTTTAGTTTATTGTAAATATTAAATCAGTTTTAAGAGTGTACTTTTTATTTTGTTTGGTTTTCAATAAAACGTTACATTATGATGCTGTGTTTAAATCCAAATTAAGCATTTCATTTTCAATAAGTTGTTTCTACTCGAATTGTTTATGCACCATGTTTTTGCAACAAAAAAAAAAAATATTTTTTTCAATTTTATTTATATTTCTCATTCCAAAATTTGAAATTTAAAAACTGCTTACTTTACTGCCACAAATCAGTAATTCAATTTCTTCGGGACGGAATAACAGCTCCAATGGAGATTCATCAGTAACCATTTGAAAGCCTCTGTAGAAGGCACGGAACTGTTTTTCTACTGATTTATTTAGTAAAAAGTCTGCATATAGATCTACAAATTCCTGAAATTCACAACACATCAAAATAAATTTAACATTTGAAACTTGTAAAACCTTACGTGTTTGTTTTCTTGTGTTACATTAATGTTATCACCATTTTCCTTCAAGTCATGATGTATTATAGCTCCAAAAACATCTTGATAACTTATTCTAAAAGTCTGCATAAAAACTTCTTCCAAATCTGGCTCATTGTATTCTAACATTTGTTTTAAACTATTGTAGACAGTCTGCAAAATAAATAATTGCCTTAGAACTAGATTAATTGCCTTAGAACTAGATTCAAACTCCATTTTTGAAGAATTTTTATTATTTGTGTAGCAATGAATCATTTTATACACTATTACAACGGGCGTTTGTAATTACATCTGCTTAACACGTTAAGCACCAACATGTTGAAAAAAAGTAGGTTTTTCTGGCCACCATTTTTTTTTTTTAAATTAACGTTTCTAAATTGCCCTTAAGTAATATAAAAAAAATTCACAACAAAATAACATTTTAACCAGTTTTTAAACAAAAATTGAATTGTATCCATTTGGAAATGGAGAAGAAAATAGTGTTTTACTACTGTATCTTATCGAATACAAGTATGTATATACTCAGAGGCGGATTTAACGGCGGGCGCGTGCCCTGGGCCCCGCAAAACCTTAACTTTACACTTTTTTCTAATGACACCAAGTTTCATTTCATATGTGCAATTTTAATTACGTATTAGTTTACATTCGGCGGTTAAACCTGATAGTAGTTGTAGTCATTCGCTTAATTTAGTTGGTAATGTTGCTGCAGAGAGTTGTGGTAATGCTTCCAGATATTTTTTACTCATGCAAAATTTGTTTGTTTTTTCTCTACATCAACGTTTCGATGAAACATGTTATGCAATAAATTGGATAAAGATTCTTATACATTAAAGAAATTGTCAGATACAAGGTGGTCAGTCAATGCTGATGCAGTTTTATCGTTAAAATGTGGCTACAAAAATATAAAAGAGGCATTAGATGAGATAAGCAATCCCACAAAAGAAAAAAAAATTGTTATTGAAGCAAAATCATTAGTTAAACAAATAAATGTCTATGAAACTGCTATAAAGACAGTCCTATGGAATAAAATTTTGCAAAGGATCAATGTAAATCTTTACAATTTATTGACTCCACAATAATTGTCTTTATTAAAAAGTCTAGAAATTTTTATCTATGAAAACATAAAACATCATTTCAACGAAATCAAATCAGAAGTTAAAAAACTGACATAAAACATTTGAAGATAATCGCAAGCCAACAAGTATAGAAAATCCAAAGGATTTTTTTTTACATAATGTACTCTACGTAATATGCGATCATTTAATAGCAGAAATGAGTTGGAATAGTTTTTAATCTTTTTAGATGAAGAAGACGAGCGACCATTACTAATATATTTAAAAAAACATTAGATATGAAAGCAACTTTTTCAACTGCATTGGGGGAACGCTCATTTTCTTGTCTAAAAAGAGTAAAAAATTATCTTAGATATTCTATGTCAGAGGAAAAACTAAATAATATGGCCATTTTATATACAGGGTGTAGACTCGGATCACGCAACATAGCAATTTCAATGGTAAAATTTTAAAAGTCGTATTCTTGCTCCCCTAATTATTTTAGAAAACAAAGTGCAAATACGTTTTTTGTAGAGAAAAAAATTCTGTATCCATAAATGTAATCAATATTACTTTTTCGTTTTCCAATAACTGAAAATTAAGCAATTATTACAAAACGCGTTTTGACAAAAATCTGTACTGCCTTGGAATTATGCTATGACAACTGTTCAGCCTAATGTCACTTATACTGTCACTTTGACGCGAAATTCATTCTTAAAACCTTTATATTTGATCAAACATTTATTTTACACAGTTAGTTATGTTTTCATTCCAAGATACAATAAAAATGATTATTATGAATAAACTTCACGTCAAAGTGACAGTATAAGTGACATTAGGCTGGGCAGTTGTCATAGCATAATTCCAAGGCACTACAGGTTTTTGCCAAAACGCGTTTTGTAATTGCTTAATTTTTAGTTATTGGAAAACGAAAAAGTTATATTGATTACATTTATGGACACAGAATTTTTTTCTCTACAAAAAACGTATTTGCACTTTTTTTCTAAAATAATTAGGGGAGCAAGAATACGACTTTCAAAATTTTACCATTGAAATTCCTATGTTGCGTGATCCGAGTCTACACCCTGTATAAAGAGCGATTTACTTAAAATTATTGATTGTGATGAGATAGTTTAATAAGTTTGCAGAACGAAAAGCAAAAAAAAAAACAATATATTTAAATATTTTCACATTTGTAATTTTAATTTCAAGTAAACATATATTCAAATTTTATTGATAATAAAACATCAACAGGTCATAATTTTTTTAAATTATTTAAAAATATGGTTACCGTGTATTTTAATTTTCCCTGTGTCTTTTTTTTAAGGGGCCCAATATTTTTTTTTGCGCCCGGAGCCTCAACCGACCTTAATCCGCCTCTGTATATACTCGTAAAAACTTACACGTTACTTACTACCTACTTACTAAGTATCATAATGCGATGGTAGCAGGTAAACAAATAATTAAATAGTTACAGGATTAGTTAACCCCTAACGGTAGTTGTATAGTAAAAATAAAGTGTTCATATTTATACGTATTATGTCTAATGAAGGAGAGCTTAATTATATAGTTTTATTTTTATATCATTTATGTGCTTTTATTTTTGACAATTATTATAAGTTGTAAATTTGATTTTTGTATGAATAAATTTGTATCATAAAACTTTCTTTTTTTTAATATCAATGTGGGTAAAAAAAATCGCTGGCCACCAAGGTTTTCTGATCCACCGGGTCATCCTTAAACCTTTTCTGGTATAATTATATGTAATACATATATGTTTAAGAAGAACACAGGCAGCCGAACCTAAATGTAGGGTGTTGTATCCAAACGGATACAGGTGGCCCATCGGGCCATATGGATACTAATGGCGCTCAGTGGCGGCTTCTCAATAAGTGCACTTGTGCACGTGCACCCCTAACTTACGATCCCAACTATGTCTCTTTTAATCATATTTCAAACAGTTAAAATATATTAACTAAATGGAAGTTATTTTAATTTCATTTTACATTTTATCGTGACTCAGGACCGCACCGGGACTCGAATCGCTTAAATCCCCGTAAAGCGTAGTCGTAGCCACTGCCGTGCACTGCACAAGCCACCTCGGACTCTGATTGGAGGAGCCGTTACCCCGCTAACCCTTTGTTCCCCATAACAGTCCACATTCTTAAGCTGGCCTATGTGCACAGTCGAAATGTGCACATTTAATTTTGATATATTGGTTTTCGTTTCATCGCGTTGGTTTGTTATTGTCGGTCTGCATTTCTGCGAATATGGAATATTCGGCCTGTGTTAGCGTGCAGTATTTAAAAACAATTCGTTTTTTTCTTTATCTTTAGAAGAAAAGGTAAAAATCAAGAGTACCGGTCGTCTAAAACCGAATTTGTTAATCCCTAATGTAACAAAGTGCAAAACTCGTGACTATAAAAGGACTTTTAAGATAGAAACTTATGAAAAAAGTTATTGGTTATGTGGGTGTGATGTTACTAATAGTCTCTACTGTTGTCCTTGTTTATTATTTGCAAATGATGATCAAACAGAATGGGCAAAGTCAGGCGTTAAACATTTAATTCATTTAACCCCTTAACGTACACTTAAATTTCGAAGTCGGTCAAAAAATGATCACTTTTTTTTATTGAAGAAATTTATTGTTAGGACATAATTAATATAAAAAAACTAATTTTCAGTGGCGCAGCAAGTATATTTTAACTTGGGGGGCACAAGTTTTAAAAATTAATATTCTGTCAAAAACTCCTAAAAACCGAAATCTAAACAACTAACGTCGTTCAAAATGAAGAAAAATAAAGAAAAAACTGAGAATTAAGCATAAAAATGTTTACAAAAAACCTCTATAACATTTAGTTCTATTTTTATAAACAACTAGCGTAGTGACCCGGCTTCGCTCGGTGATTTTTTTTATCAATCACAGACGCCCGGTGGACGTTTTTGACCTTTTGAGAATTTTGGATCTTTTGGGAATTTTTGTATCTATTGAGAATTTTGAAACTTTTGTGATATTTGGATCTTTTGGGAATTTTGGTTCTTTTGGGAATTTTTGGAACTTCTGGGAATTCTCATATAGCCTATGTTCTTACCATGGTCCTATAGATTGTCTGTGCCAAATTTGGTCAGGATCGGATGAGTGGTATAGGAATGCATAAAGGACAAACATACATACATACATTCATTTTTATATATATAGAACAGGGGTGGGCAACCTTTTGTATAACAGGGGCCAGAATAAGATTTACGTTTCGTCCGCGGGCCTTAGTAGTTAATGGACGCATTTTTGTTACTTGTATTTTTTTCTGAAAGCCATCGAACTGGACAATAATGTTGGACATTTGTATAGTCATTTTCAAGATCAATTAGCAATTCTCGAAATTCTCGATGACTTAATGCAGATTTTTCAATTGTGTTTATACAATTAGATACGACAGACATTACGTTTTCTAATTCCATAGATTTTGCGCATAGATTTTCTTGATGGATGATGCAATGACAAATAAATAATTTAGAAAAATTCTCTTCTCCTATTTTTTGTTTAAATAAGGCAATGACTCCCTTATTATTTTTTTTGTATTACCTTTAATAAATAAATATTAATTTTAATCAGTGATGTGAGTGTGTCATATGACCGCGTCATGACAGTTTGTCATGACGGTCATGACGTCACGTCACAATGATTTTAAATGACCGTGACCATTCTAACCTCCAAAATTCAAAATGACAGTTTTTCTAACATCCAAAAATGACAGTTTTAAGTTTACATGGTGGTTGTCACTTGATTTGTGTTAATCTTAATTGCAATATCGTTAGTAAAAATGTAAATATCACTATATAAAGTATTCTGAAAGTTGGTAAACACAATGCGGAGAAAAGGGAAGGTATTTTACTTTTTTGTACGTTATCCTGCAAGTTCGCAGCAAAAGGTAGCTACTTATGGTTGCCAATTTTGTAGAAAGAGATACGGATTACATGCCACTAGAATGGCAGAACATTTAATTACAACATGCAAGAAATGCCCAGAGCATGTAAAATTAAAGTTGAAACTCAAATAAAAATTTTATTAAAAAATGTTTAGCTCTCAGCATAAGTAGTCCAAAATCACCTTCAACTCCCTCGACTTCTAGAGCCTTCTCTGAAGGAATACAATACCCAGATAGAGATACTGATACTAATAATTCTGCTTTTTATTTATTATTCCTATTACATATATATTAATTTTATACTATTGTTATAAAAACAATCATAAATGACAGTCATATGACCGGTCATGACGTCACAATCATAAATGACCGTCATTTCACATCACTGATTTTAATTAAATATTTCACTTTAAAACTATGCGACTATTTTACTACGACACTACGTGACTACACGGGGGATTCCACGAACAAAGAAACGAATTGTCGAACATTTCCGTTAAACGATTATTGAACGTATCCGAAGTTTCTGCGTTACGACTTCTTTCTATGTTACGAAGTTAGTACTAAATTATGAACAAAGATGTAGCTATGTGTGTTTAATTTAAATAAGACGAATTATATCGAAAATTAAACTGTAGATGTCTCCTTTTTCCTTATGTTAGGTACTAACCTATTCCTTTTCTTTCAAATTTTTGTTTTTGAAAATATTTATTTATTATTTCTTCTAAAGATCTCGCGGGCCGGATTAGAACTTTACGCGGGCCGGAGGTTGCCCACCGTTGATATAGAAGATAGAAGATGAAGTTATGGTAAATTTTCAAAAACGTTGAAATTTTATTTTTCGTCTGTAGTGCCAAAATGGAAAGTGATACAAAAAATCTGATTACACGGGTATGTTCATCTCAAAAAAAGAACCCTAGAGACCGATATCAGATTTTTGCCAACTATTACGGTAACCGAGATATCCCGTAACACATTTGAATTTAGTCCACCCGCTTAACAAAGACAACAATTTAAAAAAGCCTGCTAACCATAATAATTCAAAATACGTCAAAATTATTTTAATAATTCGATACTGCGACATCTACTATGCAATAGTAAACTACTATAAAGAAGTATTCCATGAAATGAGCGACAGAATGAGTAAGTAAAGATGTTTTTATTACACGCAACGGACGCTCGGGACGTATACGAGCGTGTAGAAAATTGCCAGTACGGCGCGCTCGTAGAAGTCACGACAGAAACAGAAAAAATCAAAAACATGAAAGTTCAAGTTTGTTTCACCTTTTTTTTTGAAAATAATATGTGCACCCCCAAAATATCAACCCACGCGCCGCCACTGATGGCGCTTAATGTGTTAATTGCTAACAGGACCTTAATTTAAAAACATGCTTCATAATAAAATACTTACTGGATTCCAATCTACAAGATCTTCAAAAGACCCTCTTTTACCCATTAATTTTCTATATACAACCATTGGAAAATTCACTGCCAATATTATGTTATTATAAATCGCTAGACCCAGTACTATACCGATAAGAGTAAATTGGGCATCACTTTCGAAACTTGTGGGATTAAACCATGCGGTTTGTGTATCGTTTTGATAAGTAAACATGGCATAATCTGGATTGAATATTTCTTCAATGACTAGCTGAAAAAATTCTTTAGAAACTCCACCTTCATCGATTCCTTGTTCGCCTTCAAACTCCACTACGAGCTGTTTTTTTAAATCTAAAGGATTCTCCATCGCTATCATCTCCAACTATAACAAAAAAAAATAATTAAAACATGAACATGTGTATTAAAAAAACAAGATTATTCACCTCAACTAAAGCGTCTTCAATTATGTGATCTCTTCGAACTTTAACTCGTAAATAAGGATTAGAAGGTTGACCAGCAACACTCTGTATAAAACTAATTCTTCGTTCTGAGTACATTCTTATTCTATTGTCAAAGTATAAACCTAATGTTTTCGTAGCGGGTGTGAGAATAAACGAATGATTCATAAAACTGAATTTTCCTAAAATAAAGTTAACAAATTAACACAGTTATTATAAAAAACATTTTACAAATTCAGACAAACTTGGGTGAACCACTGCTCTCTTTTATGTCCCCTAGTTTAATCTACAACCCAACGAAAGCTAACAACTGACAAATTCTGCTTTTAAAATATGTAAACTGACTGACTAACCCTGCCTGCAAGCCCCTACAAATACACCTTGCTCATACATAATCAGCCGCAAGCACACCTATAGGTGGCCACTCACTTGCAGATTTTTAAGAGGCAATAGTCTACAGGCCACAACTGAAGGTGATGATCGTAAACCAACACACATTAGTCAGTCTGATAACCGAAGGCAAAAATCTCTGTTAACGGCCTGCAGACAATCGTCTATTTTCACCACACACACACAAAGCATTGAGGGTTAGCGAGCCGCAGGTTAAGATCTGTGTGTGGATGGTGCTATGGCCTCTTTTGGAAAAAAATATGTTGTTTTGGTAATTTTACAAATGAAAAAGAAAAAGAAGGAACAGTTTGGGTTTAAAAGTGGTTAAAAAAAAAGGAATATCTTATCACACGACATTTATAAGACTGCCAAGTAATAAAGATTTGAAAAATGATTTACCCATGAGTGACAAATCCTTCCAAACATTACTTTTAGTAGAATTTTTTATTACAAAACAAAACACAAGAGAGGTAATATTAGCGCTGAAAATAGATTGATTACTCAGTGGCGGATCTTGATTTTGAGGGGCCCCAGGCGCAACCTGATCTGGAGGCCCCCTATTGACCCTATTAAGAATGCGATAGTTTACTAAAATGAACAATGCAGAAAATTTTTTTTTTGGAATCAACAAAAACATTTTCAGGTACCAGAAAAAAAATCCCATTTAAAAGAAAAAATCACATCGCAGGTAAAAAAACTCACTGTAAAATTCTGCATCATACAGTACAGCAGCAATTTCCAAACTGGGAGGCGCGGACTAGTGCAAAAGGAGGCGCGAAAAGTTTTACAGAAATGACATGTATAGTATCTAAAACTTGTTATTATTCTGTCACTGACGTCTTTTTTTCTGTTTTTTTTTTGTTTTGATACATTTTTTACCATTTTTCATGTATTATTTTATGGAATAAAGGGGGGCGCCAAAATTATTTTTTTTTAAGGGGGGCGTAGCATCATAAAGTTTGGAAACCACTGCAGTACAGGGTGGTCCAAATAAAATGATATTACATGAATATCTCGCTTAATAGACAAGATAAAGAAACGGTTAAATTATCAAAAATGAGTAGTTTTTTGAGACAATCTCAGAAACGTTTTCAAAAATATCCGATCATTTTCGGTTTTTGAGTTATTAAAGAAAAACTTTTTTTTTTTAAATATTTATAATGGATCATATCACCCTTATTGTTTTAAATATCGAAAAAGTTTATGAAGATTATTTTTAGAGATAGTAATAAATAAAATCTTTCTACGCTCTCCGTTAAAAAGATATGATACAAACTCACATTTTTTTAAATGGAAGCTATAGTTTGCTATGATCTATTTAAATTTCTAATTTTTTTGGGAAAAGGCAGTAGCAAAAACCTTGGAGAAGAAGGGAAAATCGTGGTGCGAAGCGAAAGAAATGGCACAGAACAAAAAACAGTGGCGAAAATTCATGTACAATACATAGATGTGCACACCTCCCTACACCTACAGGTAGAAGGGAATTTGATTATATATATATATATATATATATACCCCCTATGAAAATAGGTTTTAGAAGATATTACGATTTGCCTACAATTATTATTTTATAATACTCCTATTAACAGACAATAATTTTGGTTTTTGAGGATGAGGCAGGCACCCAACGATTTTGAGGCCCCAGGCGCGCACCTCATGCGCCTGTGCGGTAATCCGCCACTGTGATTACTACTTTAAGCTTTTTAGCAACATGATCTCGCAGAAGAATAGATTATTTTATAATGATCTAATAATGTGTGATATCCTCTTGCCAAGATCTCTATTAGCATAACGTTTATCTTTTATTTTACGTAACAATGGACGTCAATGATATAATTGGAGAGGTTTTTTTAAAAACTGGATTGTTTTTATTTTCCTGATATTGAGGCCAACATTTGCCCCACCTAAAGTTTTCACTTCAGTTCGTTAACTGATTATAAAGTACCACACACATGCAGTTTTTGTTTCGATCTGTTGCTTGCAGGCTGAGACATCGGATAACAGTCTCTTTGATTTCGGCCTGTGAGTCGACGCCTCAAATCACCACACATATGCAGTTTTTGAATTCGATCTATTACTTGCTGGTCAAAATATGTCCAAAAACTGTGTGAGAGTGGTGATTACTAGTCTTCAGTCCCTAACCAGTGGGATGACTGCCTCTTTAAAGTCTGCAAGTGAGTGGCCTTCTTAAGCAAAGTCAAATATATTTGCAAATCTGATATGGCCTTTTACTATCATATTGATCAACCTTCTTTGATTATTCTGCAGTACCTTACCCCATATTGGACAGTTACTTGACTGTTAACTGTATTAGTTAAAGCAGGGGTAGGCAACCCTTGGCACACATGCCAATGGGTGGCACCGAACAATATTTTGAGTGGCACGCAGAATAATTTTTTAAGTTGCACTATGGGCCTGAGGTGAAAAAATATAAAATTTAGGGAAACATAATGAATGTAAATGATAAATAGTACAGAATCCTAAGCAAAGGTCAATATTGTTGTCAGCACTTGAGAAATTTTTAAGTGAAAACGTTGCCGATCCCTGAGTTAAAGTAACTATTATTTACCTGATTCACTTTTATAATTAGCAAAATCTCTATCCATTTCTACTACATCACTTAAAGGTTCATTGTAAAATTCACTGAAGGGAAGATACGGCTTTCGACAATCTAACACGTTCACTCCCAGTTCAAGAGCTAAAAATGAATTGTAAGTTACACATACAATAAAAAAAATTTTAAGAAATTTTACACAACTAATACGATTAACAAGCTTACATATAAAAATTAAAAACAAAAATAGTAGATAATCAATCAAAAAGCTACATTCATTCATCATCACGATGTTAAATGTAGAACAATATTAAATTTTGAAAACAACTGGTCAGGAGTTGGTTGTAAAAATTTGCCGACAATAATAAAATAACAAACTACTACTGCAACAGTCTGATGAAGTTAAATGTTATTGAAGAGTACTTTGTGAATAGGCAATATCATTTTTAATTGTATGTAATGTCAAATAAAAACTAAACAGTGTTTTTTAATCACTACGTAAAATGAAGATGACAATTGAAATGATAAAACCATTAATGTTTTAATTTGTGTTCACTAAATTATTATATTCTTAGCTGAAAATTTAATTAAGTCTCATAACTTTGAATAGTTACATACTGTATGTATCAAAAACAGCGTCCCCGTTTATAACTGTTTCATTGATAACAACCATATTTGTAATAAAAACTCCGAGTACCTGTTACTTTTTTTCCTAGAATATAGTTAAAAACAAAGTGAAGCAATTGCAATTAGGGTAGCGTAACTAGCTGTTCTTATTTTCACAAAGAGTCTTTTTCCAAATAATATTAAAATATGAAATAACTCAAAGTATGATTGGACACAGGGAAATATTGACTTCATGAATGTGAAAAAGGATTATTAAAAGATTATGTTGTTGTCATTTATAGCTAAACCAGAAATTAAATAGAAGTTGAATATCACATTATTGTGAAATATTTTTGTCTAAAGGTAATAAAATATGTCAAACCAGTATATTACAAGCTTGGGGCGCTTTGAATGGAACACAAAGTACAGCAAATATGAGTAATTTTCGGTAAAATTTAATAAAACTAACCTAATGAATCGAGCGGTAATGGATTTCTACTAAGTTTTATCCCCCAAAATGAATCATCCATGGATGTAGCAAAATCTTCCTGTCGTAATTCAGGTGACTCTAATACTCCAGCTAATATGTTTGCATAATACACTATCTAAACATTACAAAATGTATTAATTTTTCAAGAAACACAAAAATACTTAAAAGAATAAATCAATTTTTTACTTACTTTTATGATTTTTGTAGCGGCAGTTACAACAGGCTCATCTTGGACACAAAAATCTCTGTGAAACTGTGTTACAATAACTCTTAGAGTAACTAACTGTTGAAGGTTTTCTAATATCATCCTAAGACTGGTACGTCCAGGTCCTGACCAAACGGTTGCCAATCGAGCTTGCATTTCTATCGATAAAAAAGATGCAGCTTTACATAAAGACGGTAATCCTGTTTCTAGGAAATCTCCTGAACCTAAAAGTAATGAATTTTTCAACAAACTACACCTCAAAGCGACACAATTTGACTGTAATCCTTAAATCATCTGCAATATGTCAAGATACAAACCTAGGGCAGGAATTTCGAATACAATAAGCAGAACATTAATAATATCATCAAAAGCTGATTTGTCCAATTTTAGTTGTAGTTGCATCTGGATATTTACTGCTAATGTAACGAGTGCATTAACTAAAGCATTTTCAAATATTGGACTAGGAAGTTTGAATAGGGCTGCATACGCTCGTCTAACCGATGGCAAATCCACTGGTAAACGAGGTTTGTTAATATCGCCACTGGGAGAACCAACACAACTATCTTCATCTTTGTCTTTTTCACCTTCTAATGAGCGAACTTCTTCCTTTTTAAGTCCTTTAAGATCACCTGTATAGAAATACAACTTTTAAACACTTTCTCTTATTTATTAAATACAAAATAAACTGAACAGCTTGTTCCAAAGATTTTCAAACGCGATTGTCATTCACACTAGATGCTAAATCAATATCATAAACATAAACCTTCTTCCTCTACATTGGGGCGTAAAAAAAGATTTACAAATTTTCTGAACTTTTAAAGTATAAGGGGTACCCATAAGTATTGTCGTTTTTCTTTAGATTGAGAAACCATTGCAGAAATTGAAACTGACCCCAGGCAAACCATCCAACAATTAGCGACAGCTTAAAACATTATGGTCTACAGTACAACGGTGCTTGAAACAACTAAATAAGGTGCAAAAAGAAGGAATGGGGTAACCATCTGCAGTGCACTTTTATCCAGGTTTAAAAGCGATCCATTTCTAAAACAATTTATTACTGGAGATGAGAAGTGGGCTCTATACAGCTATCCACATAAAAAAAAAAACAATGATTAACACCAGGATAACCACCGTTTCTCATGCCAAAAGCAACCTTCACCCCAAAAAAGTGTTAAATGTCAGTATGGTGGGATTTCACGGGAATTATCCACTATGAGCTTTTGAATCCCAATGAAACCATAACTGATGAATATTACTACACACAGCTTGACAGACTAAACATCGCTTTACTCCAAAAACGTCCTGGGCTGATTAATCGGAAGAGTGTCATTCTCCAGCATGATAATGCAAGACATCATAGTGCCAGAATCACTCAAGGAGTTGGGCAGGAAAGTCCTACCTCACCCCCCATATTCTCCAGATGCTATTCCGTCAGATTACTACCTCTTCAAAGCAATGGCGCATTTTTTTTGTGGGAAAAACTTTACTACAGCGACAACCATAAAAACAGCACTCGAAGAGTATTTTACTATAAAACCATCCTCATTTTACAAGATAGGAATTGAAAGTATACCAGAGAAATGGAAGAAGATTGCCAATCATGATGAGAAGTATTATGTAGATTGATTTGAAATAAATGTTAAATAAAATAAAATTTTGTATTTATAAAAAAAACTACATTACTTATGGGTACCCTTTATATGTCCAGTAAATCATTGTCATCATGACACCCTTAGGTCCGATTGCATAAAGCAACACTGGTGTTATAATTCGCCCGATTCCACAGGTACACATAATGCGCAGAAGGTTAAAAATAAGCGGGCGAATCTATTACGTTCAACGAGGTGATTTCCACTGTTCAGTGCCGTCCATTATCGTTCGTGTGTTAGTCGAAGTGTAGAATAGCTCAATTCTCTACCCATTGCTACGCCACTGGTACCGTCAATTCGCGCAGATTTGTGGCCACGCCTATGTACCTGTGGAATCGGGCTTACTATAAAATACAAGTTAATCCCTAAAACCAGGCAATATGAGCGCCAGTTATGCTGCGATTTTGCCTAGTTCTAGGGTTAACATAGTATAATCCCGGGGTTCATCTCAAATTTAGCTTAATGAAATAGGACTTAAACCCCTTGACTGTGCTCTACAAACTGAGTTCAGGCGTTCTTTTCGTGCTAATACCGAGGAGGCTCTATGATTTAAATTTGGGCATTTTTACCGCTTTTGCACCGTTGACCTGACCTCGTTCTACGAACTGGGTTCGAGCGTTTTTATCGCGTTTGTGCCGTGCTGTACGATTTGGAGCCTTGTATACGCGAAGCGGATAACTTCAGTTGATTGCGTGTTAAAGCCGGTTTTATGCACGCGACAGTATCAGGGCGGCGTAGGCAGATTTTTTTTTAACGTGCATTTTGTGTTGAAGCTTAAGTTGGAAAAAGACAAAAATTAGGTTGGTCTTTGTCACCGACGCCAAAAGTCTTCTTTTTTCTTGACCCAAAAATCTTATGCAGGTAGATTTGGGACAGTTGAGTTCGCGGGGTTTGTGCGTGTGATTTTTTTAACAAAAAATGGATTTTTTTTGAGGTGCTGATAGAGAACAGCCTAATTGTTGTATTTTTCAACTCACAGCTTCATTACAGAAGCAACATAAAAAAAGGTTAGCCTCTGCCGCCGCGACATTGTCGCATGCAATAAAAGTCTTTATTTTAATGTATTGTGTAAAATAAATCAGGTAGTACGGAGAACACCTCCATTTAAATAAAAATGCATGTAGCTACTCGTATAAAAAATATTAATACCTGAGGCACCATCCACAGTCGACTCATTAGGAGTAATCACTTCGGTTTGCAGAAAACTTCTGGAAAGGGATTCTATACTAGAATAAACCTCCCCCAAAGTACGTATCAACCTTGAATAATTTTTATGTTCATCACATTCGTCTATTATGTCATATAACTTTTCTTCCGTTAGGTAAGATATAGAATCTCCTGTAACAAAAATAATAATAAGCATCTCGGTACTCACGATTCAATTACTATTTTAATATTTAATCAAATTACAACACAATTCAAATCAATGCAGAGTATTCACTTCAATACGGTGCAATTAGTTAAAAAATTTAAAACTTAGATAAATAATAAATTGCAGGCTCTAATAAAGCAATAAAATTAAATAAATATCCATGACTAATTAATTTTAAAATCCTTATTTCATTAAAAAAAATAATTAATGAATTTATATTCAATATTATTTCACAATGGGCAAAAGCCCAAAGCCAGTCCTGTAGCTAACACACAGGTTTTATAAATATTAGAAGGCAATTTATACAAAAACTGGCATTATGCCAAACTTTTGTATACAAAACAGTTAATTTTAAACTAAAAATAATGAAATTGAAAGTTAAATGAACAAAAACACTTATAAATAGAACCCATAATACTGAGTTGGATATATTTTAATAGAAGTCAACATTTTAATCATAAAACCATTACTGTAATGTGTTTACAAACTAAATAACAATAAAGTGGTATATATCTGAATATTAAATTTCATTAGTTACACTGCTAATTATATTTTTAGTTATCAATATTTATTTTACTGAGACTTGCTACATGAAATAAATAGAAAATCATAAATAACGGCATGCACTTTAACTTTGTTAATTTTTATATATAAAAGTTTAAAGGATTACTATTAACATTTAAAAATTAATTTAATTGAATTAAACATTAGATAAGGACATTAAATGTTGAATAAACAATTTAAAAAAAAGATCTTAACACCATATTTTTTCCAAACAGGGGTCAGCAACCTCCAATTCGCAAGTTTTTTTTTTAACAATTCAAAACTTCAGTAAACTTGGGAATATATAGTAGGTATATTTTCAGGTGGTAAATTATGACAATCATAATTATTATCTAAAGATATATTTGATTTTTAAGACCTTCGACTTAAAATGATTGCCTGATTCCTCTAATTAACATGGAAAGGACCATGAAACAATGAACAGTTTTTTTAAAGATACCATTGACTTTCTTGCAACTGTCCCTTTAGATAATGGCAAATGCTTAACATTTAAAATATTTTTTGTTTTAAAATGTATTGCAATATTAACTTACTTTTACTGCTCGATTCGTTTGTGATTGAACTAATATCATTAGAAGGTAAATTTCGAAATTTATATGAGTCCGTAATGCCAGCTTCTAAATCACCAGCATTTGAGTTTGCTTCTTGCAATTTCATTTGTTTTTGTGTTCGTGGCATCTTGTTTGGGTGCCGTTCACATAACGTGGCGTCTTGTGAAAATAGCTGTATGGCTTGTGCCGCTGCTTGATTTGGAGTTAAACTCTGTATCTTAAACACAAACTTTAAAAGTACGTCAAAGCGAAAGTCAACTATTTTATAACTAATACAATTATTTATTTATGTCTTACTTCGCCACTCGATGCACAATATTTATTATTACAACTTGGATTTCCACATCCATCGGTTAATTGGTAAAAATATCTTTCGATAAGTTTTTTAGCTGCCGCACGTTTCATATCGTTTTCGTTATGATTTGATTTATCTGATTCGTTGTTTTCACCAAATACGTCACTAGACGAAGCCTCTGGATTAGTCCTATAATGCAAGTTCTCATAATCACGTGTTAAATACAGCTCGTCTAGTTAGATACTGACATATTAAAGCTTTTGACTTATACTAACAAAGAAATGTTTAAAAATAAAATGACATGATGACATTCAAAACTGACATGGAAAACATAACCTATACTCATGACGCCAAACACCTGATTTCATATTTCCAAAAAAAACAAGCGTGTAATAAATATTACAATGCACATTTACACCATTTTTTAGTAAAATAAGATCTGATATTCATTTGATCTTTACCTTGAAGCGTCGTCCTGTAAAAAAGTGTTATTATCTTGTGAGCTCATAGAATTCCTTTATACTAAAATAAACTGAAGAACTAACAATAAATAACAAAATATACTAATAATATAACAAACTACACGATGTCATTTGTACGTATATAATAATTCTCTCTATTGAACAAAACTATTTGTGTAAATAATTGATCTATTTTTCACTCTTGATTTATCATAATAGTGACATTTTTGTCCCTGGTGAAGTGCACATAATTGGTATTACTGCTACGAAGCGGTAAATCTAAAACCACGTTAAATGGGAGTACTTTTTATTGTTACCGTTTAAAATTATTTAAAAAGCATTGATTATTTATTTTAAAATATGCTGCACTTATTTCTGTACCTCATTAAATATTTGACATAGCTTTTAGTTGTAAATGAATGCAATGTGTACGTTAATAGATCGCTCTAGATCAGGGGTGGGCAAACGGTCGATCGCGAACAGTTCGACAGTCGATCACGGACATTTTAAATAATTTACTAGGTTAATTTCAAATATGTTTAGTATTTTGCTAAATTAAAAGCAATAAAAATAGTAAAAATGACATTTTATTTTCGACGTTGTCGTCAAGCACGTTACTTTCGCGGCAATTGAGATTCAACCCATTTTTCGAAGTCGATCGCGCATAAATAAGAAAAAAGTAATGTCGATCACACCAGTATTAAGTTTGCCCACCCCTGCTCTAGATCAAATTAGATTATAAAATTTATGATTTACTGTTAGGTATAGGAAGTCAATTTGCTACAATAAAATAATAACAAAATTTATTCTATACTGTTTATTTCAATCTGTAACTATAATATTAGAAATAAACAAGTCTGGTTCCCCATTTTATAAAACAAAGTGCAAACAAAGCAAAACTGATAAAATCGCACACGACACAAACCAATTGCACAAATTAACTTATAAAATACATGAAATATCCACGTATAAAACTGCACATGAACAAACCATTATATTACATACAAAATATAGCAGTCAAAACAATATTAAATACATTTATTTTATACAAAAACAGTTACATTTCTAGGGAATTCTGTAAATATTTACATATTTCGGAATGTAACAAGTTTAAGTTTGGGTATGCCAAAAATATATAAAATAAATTCAGTTGGTAATAAAATGTTTACATTAAAAATTGCAAAATTGCATATATCAACTTGACAAAAATAAAATGGATAAAAAGTTTTTAGGTACAGTTTCAACAAAACATACTAAAACATTAGAATTTTCAGAGTACAAGCAATCGAAAAAAAACTTCTAATTGCAAGATGCATATTGCTTAAATATGTTGATACTACCCCAATGAAACCTTTTATTTTCATTACTCTATTTTGTGGTGCAACAGTTAAAACTGCATTATATATGTACTGAAACAATGAAATAACAACCGCAATTTAAAAATAAGCTTAAGCGTTTAAATACTTTAGTTTTAATATACACTAACATTTCCAGTTGATATTTTTAAACATAAAAGTAGATTTACTATAAAATATCAAACACATTTTTAAGGGTATATTTTGGGCTTTTGTTTTTAAATAATATAAACTTAAAAAATTTAATTTTCCCAAATTCGACTTTTGTTGTTTTGAATTAACAGAAGACTAAAAGAATAATAAGAAATATATTTATACTGAACTAAATGTGTGAATATTGTTAAATCATTTTTGGTCAGTAGATATAGTTACAGTTTTAAAATTATTTCTTTATATTATCACATTAATTTAACAGCTAATGCTTTATTTTAAAACACATTTTTCAAACTAAAAAATTTTCCATTGCAGCACATTTTTAAATGCATTTAAAAAGTGAAGATATTATATTTCGAACATGTTTTGTTGTACTTAAATGCTATTGAAATTATTAAAAATAATAAATAACAGTTTTATAAACTTATACATTCTAATTACTCTTAATAATTTCTTCATGAAAATATTTTTATTACATGTATATGTATGTTGCATTTAATTCATTAACTATGCAAAACATTTATTTAATTTTTATGTTGAAAAAAATATCACTGTATGTTTTGCAATTATTCATCTACCTAAAGTTTTAGTTCACAGATTTAAAAAAAATCGTTTTAGTGACTATCACTTTTATTTAAAAGTTCGTGGATAACGAATCTTTAATATATTGCACAACTGATCACCCTTAAATTGTACAATTACATGAATGAAATATAGCATACATATAAAATAACCTAGTATCGGTACTGCAATTAACTCAGCGGAAATTAGCTATTGAATGTTTTACCATGTCAAACTTTTTAAAGTTCTAAGCATAAAAAAACAGCTCATGTTAAAACAGATTTCAGGAAAAATTACTTATTGTGATGCAATAACAATACTTAAATCATTATTTTAATGGACCTACCTACCTCTGTCAAGTTATGTGGACTGTTAGACATAAATTGTCTGAATATACTATTTTGACAGATATGTAGTGCAGTAAACAGTAAATAATTTCTATAAGGACTTTGTTGATTACACTCTAAATAATTTATATTAATGAATAACTACTACGGTAAATGACAACAATATATTAATATATTATTTGAGAACGAAAACAGAAATCTAGCAATATACAACATATATTTCTATATATAAAATATAAAATTTCATTTAATGAATATACAACAATCCTTGTGCTTTTTTATTATAAATTCGTTTGTAATTCTAATTCGAGGATTTCAAGTTTATAATTTTTTAATCGCTTTAAAAATATAAGATTGCTAAAGTTTTTTAAATATTTTGCTACTATTACTTTTAAATAGACTTTTTCCAACATGTTCAACAATGTGTTCACAGTTAGGAGATATAAGCTAAGATTAAGTAAACTGGAACTTCAACAACCTATGTCAATGTTTTTAGTCGATACAAGAGGTGTTTCAAAAGTTATGCTCTGCATCAAAATTATTAGTGTAGAAGTGTTTTATAAATCATTCTGTTGCCTTTGGAATAACTATAATTTTGTGTTACTTGTTATTTCAGTTTACTTATCCCATATTTTGTAATAAAATATTTTTTAAAACTAAAATGGATGCACCAAAACACTATTGTTAGATTATATTTAAAACTTCATATTAATGTCCTTTAATTATAATTATGCCTTTAAAATTTCAATAACGCAATAAAAAACAACATAATAATACAAAATTGTGATCAAATCAATCTGCTGTACAAATTCTACATATATATCCATTGCCAACACTGTCACAAATTAAACAGAAAGTTTCAATGCGATGTATGGCAACAATTCGTATATGATCAATCAAGAATCAAGTCGATATGTAACAAATTTGAGTTTATAATATTAAAGTAACTGTTTTTACTTATTAAACAATGTAAATATCTTCTATCGTTTATTACTCAATCTTAATGATGGTTCAATTGTATTTTATGATCTTTTTAAACGAAATTAAAATTTATTGTTGGAAATTGTATTCCTTAAAGTTATTCTTATTAATAAAAGTTCTATTTATTTTTAAAAAATATGCAATGATGAACATAAAATTTGAAACACCTTATATATTCCAAATGACCAATACAAATTAAATCGTAATACTTGATGGCTAAAAACATTAGTCATTAAATTACTATAGTCCCAAATCAGTTTTTAAAACTGTATAACCTAACTTTAAACAATATTCTGATCGACGTTTATATAAAATAAAGATTAATATAGCAAAAATTAAAAGCTAGTGGCATGGTTAAGGCACGCATACCTGATAAGTCTCATTATATACAAAATTAAGTACACTTTTTAAAATTTTATAAGAATAGAACGTTAATATGTTTACCACTACGGGAAATCATTTATATATTTTATATCTTCATTTATACTTGAGCCTATCGAAAACATACATTGCATGACTTTGGTCTGGATATTGTCTAAACTAAGTTCTCACTTGTGACTCTTAATATATTTGGAAGACTATCATACGTCTCTCCCATTAAAACTAAGAAACGTATTAATTATTAAAAAAAAAACGTTACCATAAAACTTAGAAGAATTTCAATAATAATGAAATACTAATTCCTCATTCGTTTTACGACTGATTGTATTTTGTACTTTTAACTTTGCTAATGCAATCTGTTTGGGAGGCTGTTACTTTTTTGTAACAAATATGTATAGGAAAAATTTGTAAGTGAAAAGTAACAAGTCTCATTTAGACGGCTTCATAATATGAGGATGTGTTCTTGCAACAATAGCTTGCAGTTTCGCCAGCTGAGACAGCAAGTTACTGTTGGAGCCTTCGAGACTTTCAATTTTCTTTCGGTAATCACCGTTTTCTGTTACCAACAGCTCCACTTTTCTCTCTAACTGATCCATATATTCTTTCTTTTTTCTTCTGCTTTCTTGTGCTGATATCTATATATATAAAAAAAGTTGTATGAAGAATTAATTATATTTATGGAATGCATTTAAGGAAGTGTTTCCCCAATTTTTGCTTGTTATCCAACAAATTAAAATTTAAAAGTATGAAAAAATATATACCATGCTTCAAAGTGGATGTATCACTTTAAAATTATGATAATGCAAACTTAAAAAAAAAAAACTTAGACAGAAGTAATTTGTGGACATTCAAAATATTCACTTGAGAAACAGGGTTCTAGTCCTGCAATTGTGTATTTAGATTTAAATAAATTTTTAAAATTCAAAATTCACAGCAAAGTTTATTAAAATAAAAATAGTTGAAGATGTCTTGAAATTAAATGTTCATCTAGTGTACATCAGTGGCAGACCACAGGTGTGGTAAAAGGGTCACGTTGATATTAAACAAGTCAAATAAGTAAGTGAAAAAATGAAGATTCTTACCTTATTTTTAATTTTTCGTCGGATCTTTTTCAATGATTTTTCTTCTGCTTTTGTAAGAGGTAGGCGGGTAGGAACAGGGTATCCTTCTGCTATCAGAGTTCTTTTTTCTTCTTCAGTAAGCATAAGAACTCCCGTGGAACCTTTCTGTAAAACAAACAAAACATTAATTAAATATATAAAATTTTATATCAAATCAATTGTTTCAGATACGAAATTAATATTTACTTACCGGCTGATTGCTAATTAGTGGCGTTTGAATTGGTTGACGGGTAGAAGTATGATGACTGGAATGAAGTGCAACACGACTACTTGACGATTTACGAAAACCTGGTGAAGACGGCTGCGAAATTGGTGTGTTATCTTCACTGTCATCACTGCTGCTAGTACTTGATGGTGGGGTGGGAGGTAAATTAAATGGAATTGATGGCTCCACTTTAATATTTAACTTCGGCATCGGTATTCTTTGATTGAATATATTACTGGAACCTCTTAACATTAAGTTCGTCTGTTTTAATATGCTCTGCGAAGTCGTCTAAAACAAAGAAAATGATTAAAACAATGTTGGATTGCAAATATATTGCAAAAGTAAATTACAAGTTTGAATTTCACCAAATAAGAAAAATTTATAAAATTTATGTCATGGTTTACTGCACTGTTTTACTACTTTTATCACAGAAAACGTCTTCAATAGAAACTTCATTTAACTTTAGGCAGGGCCGTGCGGTAGATTTTCTCAGTATAATGCAAGTCTTCGAAATGCCACCCCTTAAATGTTTTTGTTTTTAAATAACCTTCGATTGGGATTGTTTTTTAAAACTGCACAAAATGTACGAATACTATTTTAAAATAATGATAACAACTATCAACTACAGTTTTACCCTTTTAACTTTAACTTTAGCAAATTCGTTAATTAGGGATGTGTAGTCTAGAGTGGCAGCCAATGTAGATTTAATAGAAATTAATGACAGATTTCTAAGTTTTGTTTGGCTAATTGAACTTCTTAAGTAGTGTTTTGTTAATTTTAATTTGGGAAAACTTCTTTCCCCACTAGCTACAGGGAGTCTTAATAAAATTCTCAGAGTTACAACAGCATTCGGATAAGTAATTAAGTTATTTTGGCACAAATAATTTAAAACATCCAAAAGTTTCATAGAATATGGTAGCATTCGTAATTCTTCTTTAAGATCATTTGCATTTATATCTGATTCATTTTCGACCGAAAGTATTGACTGGAGACTGGTACAATAATTTTCTAGCGTTTTCTCATCTATATCCTTTTGAGTTTGAAATGCCATATAAAAAACTGAAAATTTTTGCTCTGGGTTTCCAGAAGCGTGAATCGTTCATTCAGAGAATTAAGGGTAATGTCCAGAATATAAACTAACATTAAAACCAATGTAGAAAAGCGTTGCGTAAAGATTTTTGGCAATCACGAAGAGAAGGTCTCTCCAGGTAATTCACAAGTGCTAAATAAGCTGAGTTAAGCAGTGGGAAGTATACAATTTCAAAGAACTTGCACGTATGATCGTATGAACAATAAGTAACAAGGAATTAGTAAATATCCTAACCTTATAGTGAATCTTTTCATGTATGGAATATCAAAGATAGATGGCGATATACTTTACGTTATTCTTACGTTTGCGTCACTTGTGAATTACCCGGAGAGACCTTCTCTTCGTGATTGCTAGATTTTTAATTATTGAATGGTTCAAATTGTATTTTGATTTCGCTGCTTATGCCGCCCCCTTACGGTGCGGCCGCCTCTCTGCATCATAGCACGGCACGGCCCTGACTTTAGGCTCCACGACAATGCTATTATTTAAAATATTGCAATGAGCGTCATCTTGTTGGCAGTTTTTGATACATTTTCTAGATGACCCTCACATTAAAACTATTATGGCCAACTTTATTCTTAATCTACTCCGCTACAGCATGAAACCATTATAGCAAAGTTCAATAAAACTCCAGTCCAACGAGCGAAGCAGTGCAGTTGTGTATGGAGCACAACATGAATAAAGATAGATATGAAAACATAATTTAAATCAGTAATCTATGTTTTGCTCGGACTGCATGGCTGCCACTATGTTTACATTTGTGTGCTGCGTTTGAGTTCAACTATCATAAATGTAACCCCACTCACTATACAATTACGTTTATTAAATCCTTTCCTGTTTATGGAATAATTTTAAACATCTTTTGTAACAAATAATCAAAAATTTGTTGTTGTTTTATTTTATGTCACAGTTTTATGTTTTATGTCTAATATGTAAACAATTTGGCAGCCATGACAGTCCAAGAACAGCATAGATTACCCTGAAATCGGTAACTCTTCTAATAAATACATATTTACAAACGTATATGTAAATATAGCAAATATTTTACGATAAAAACACGTTTTACACAAAATCTTACAATTGTACAAATTGTACAACAAATTTTGTTAAGAGATTTAATAAAATCGGTACTTACGAAATCAATGTCCATGGAGGTATCATTATGGTGCACAAAACTCGATTGCGGTGATGCTGGACAAGATGAATTCGGGCTGTCCGTTTCGCTCAGTGGCTCGTCTTTAACTGTTATACAATCATCTGATAACCTTCCACACGCTGTGTTCATTGAAATTGCAGGAAAGCATTCGTCTTCCATATCTTAAAAAAAAAACGTAAATAATTATTGTACGTGAAATATAATTTTCAAGTTTAGTTAATCAGTTCATAGATGGCCTACAGTTTGCCTTGCCATCTATTGTCAATATATGTAAATCTCCACAAGTTAAAAAATAGGAGTAATAGATATCAAGCAGGACCACGGTCTACTACATAGCTTGGGAAACTCCCATATAAAACCGATTGAGGTCGGTAACCAATTGCGTAATTTATCCCACAGAAGGCGATAAGTCTAAGAACCGTTCGCCATAAATTATCGCTAGATGGCGATAAGTCTAAGAACCGGTTGGTGCACAAGATTTTGACATAGCAAGATTTATAAGCTTTCTCTTGAAAAAAAAACAGCAAAATTCGAATTTAATCAATCAGAAGATGTATATAAAACTGTTTTAACCAAATTTTTAAGTGAATTTTGTTCAAAATAAGATTCCATCTAGTGCAAGCACACGTTCTTAAACTTATCGCCACCTAACGGATTTTTATGGCGAATGGTTCTTAGACTTATCGCCATCTAGCGGAAATTTATGTCGAAAAGTTCCAGATTTTTTTTACAGGCTTCCTAACCTGTGAGTAGACCGTGAGCAGGACACAAACGTTGCGAAAGAAAACCGTGAGGACACGTACCTAATATTAAGAAAAAGGAGCCGACTAATAATGAAATATAATTCTTTTAAAATAAATATTTCATTAAATATTGTTAATTTTTATTAGTAACAAGAAACATTTTATCACTAGTAGTTTATCTTAATAAACGGTTAAGAAGATCATGTCAAAATATGTTTGTTTAATCGTAATACAAAATGTAACAATTAAGTTTTTTTTGGCGTACGACGTGCTTCTTCATTTTCATGTTACGTATGGGAACGACTCAAATATAAAAACTGTAAGTTAATTCTGTCATCTTTTTCACCAAATACATAGATTTCTTTTAACCAGTGTTTTTCATAATTTCATATGATCAACATACATTTTAAAAGGCAAACAGCATTTTATCCAGTGGTTTCGAAATAGAAGAAAACTGGCCGATGTTTAATAAATAATACTGAGAAGCTGTAGGTATGCAAAATAATTCTGTTTCACTGAACACCGGTCTTATTAACAGAATTTACATTTAGCCCATCTATCTTATTGCATTTTGATTTTCATTTAGTACTAGCATACTAGCTGTCAGTTATACAGGTAAATAAATGCTAGACCACGTTTTTGATTTTCAATAGCATACCACGTCAAATACTTTGTGTAATACCTAATCTAATAATAATAATGATTCTTATTTATCTCGGTTGCTGCTATGACATGAAATTTTAACTTAAACTAATTGATTGGACACGAGGCATGTTTAGGCGATATGATATATTAATTCAGCTTAATTTGAATTTATCAGCCATAGACATAAAATGTATTCACGTGCCATCTAAAATAATTACTTTACGCAATGTACAAATCTGCATAATTATTGCCGAACAAATGCTTACTGCAGCTATTTGTGAATACTGACGCCTGATAATACAAAGTCATTGCCACTAAAGACTAAAGACTAGAATTGTGCAAACTTTGACATTTTCGTTGACGACTAGGCTTTTATATAATACTAGGCGATTTACCCGGCGTTGCACGGGTGATTACAATTTTACAATTCTCTTGCTTGCGCCCGGCGGACGTTCAATTACAGACTACTGGCGCTCCGCGCTCGCGCTCGGCGGACGTTTCCGGCCGTTCCCGGGCATTTCCGGCCGTTCTTTATACGACGTTTGATCCGTCAGGTCCTAAATAGTAACTGTGCAAAATTTGGTCCCGATCGGTCAACGGACCTAGGATTCTATAGCGAACAAACAAACAAACACACAAACAAACAAGCTCTTTTATATATACCGGGTGTTAAACACCAGCCGTGAACATAGGGAATTAACATTGGTTTTAACTTTTTTTCGGATTCCTGCTCCCCAATTGAATTTATATTAAAATTAATGGTAACAATAGAAAGATAAAATTATTACGCATCATTTGAGACCATTAATAAGCTTTAAATGTTTAATATTTAGTTTATAATTAATATTTTAAAATTGGAATAATTTTACAAATATAAGTAGCCATGACTGTCAAATTGACATTTGTTTTCATTAATTTTTATTATCTGTCAATTTTTAAATCAGCGAGTTATTTCTTTAACGATTTTGATTAAAATAAGTAATTACAATAACGAAGAAAGAGTTTTTATGGTGAAAGCAAAAATTAATGAAAACAAATGTCAGATTGACAGTCATGGCTACTTATATTTGTAAAATTAATCAAATTTTAAAATTTTAAAATATTAATTATAAACTAAATATTAAACATTTAAGCTTATTAATGGTCTCAAATGATGCGTAATAATTTTATCTTTCCATTGTTACCATTAATTTTAATATAAATTCAATTGGGGAGCAGGAATCCGAAAAAAGGTTAAAACCAATGTTTAATTCCCTATGTTCACGGCTGGTGGTTAACACCCGGTATATAGATATAGATTAACAACAAAAAATTACACGTTACACAAAAGAAAAATAGAAATGCGTATTTATCATAAATATATCTAATAAACATAATAATATATTGCTAGTAGTTCAAATTTTGTGTAACATAGTCAACGGTACAGTTATATATCCTCTCTTTTTAATGCGACGATTGGGCCATTGACAGCTAATACATAGGATTGGACGTGAGAGGCGCGCGTAATGTTCACCTAATTTTTGACAGTTTAAAAATATTACATTTGACGTTGATGATCTAACATTTTTAAAAACTACAATAATAAAAAAATATATATAAACCTGTTTTAAGGTTTGTACTTATTCCGCAAATTCGCCTCGGATTGTTAAACATCGGTGTCTGCACGTGTAATTTGCAAAAATCACGTTTCATAACATAACTTCAACAATTTTCATTCAGGTGTTGTTAGTAATCATAGTTTTATTTGATTTTCTATGTTTGCTGCTGTGAAAAGGACACCTTAGAAAGAGAGGTACATATTTCCATTTCATTCGATCGGCTTCAGTCTCCACTCATTGTGCAGATAGGGTATTCGCAATATATGTTTATTATAATAGATATATGGTATTTGTGGTTACCGGTTAAAGCATTTATTCCAGAAAATTTGCTCCAAACTTAAAGAATACACCGTGTAATTAAATTCTGTGTTCAAATAATTCAAAATAGAGTCAAATAGCAATAGATTGACTAAATTTGATAAGTAGTACTTAATGACTGATTCAAGTGTAAAATTGAATTTTTCAAATTTGTAAAACTGAAATGAAAATCTTTTCAAATGTCCCGCAGGGCGACAGAACTAAAATCTTAACTATCGTATTCATCAAAGTCACATCTAAATCTAATAAAAGTTTTCATAATATGATGAACGAATTGACAAAAATATGTCGTAGTAACGACCTTTTTGTACCTTTTGTACCTTTTTGTACAACAAAAAGTTTTCAAAAACTGTTGCTTATCTGCTTTGACCAATTGAAGCTGATTTATTGAATTTTACAAATAAGCTTTATTTTAATTTACATCTTGTCTACATTTTCATGAGTAGTGTCTGAATATTTTGATTACTGTTTTAGAGATATCACATAACTTTTGAAAGATGTTTTATTGTGTTTTTAAAAATGCAATTTAATTATTTTAAAATCGTTTCAACACATGACGAGGCCTTCTTAATCTTTTAACGTTAAAGATTTCATAAACAAGGAAAGGGCATTTATTTTGTTTCAAATTAAAGTAAAATATACCTACCACTTTAAGAGTTAATTTAATTACACAATAAGAAATTATACGTGATCAAATTACACATAACATAACAGGGCAAAAATTACCCACGGAATAAATTTTACAAAGAAAAAATTACACATTCGAAATTTACACTTTTTTCAAAATTTCAAGTTTTTTAAAATTTTATCGTAAACAAATTTGCTATTACTGATTGTAACAACATATAAAGTTAACATAAAATTTATAAATATAAGAAAGGTTGAATATTCGAAGTGATAACCAATAAATACCAAAATATTTTAATCGAATCAAAGGCAAGTATTATGAAACTTTGAAAGGTAACGAATAAATGGAAGTTGGTAAAACAATTATCAGTTTGTAATTGATACAAATAATAGTAGCATCGAATTTAAACACAAAAATTAAAAACCCAAATTTTGAAAAAAATTTAAAATTACTCCAGTGTGACTTTTTTTCTTTATGAAATTTATTCCGTGTGTAATATATTTCTTGTGTAATTGTTTCCTTGTGTATTTTTTGCTGTGTAATTTTATCACGTGTAATTTCATCCTGACACCCACTTCAAGCACATTTTAGAATTAAAGGTTGTAATATTTCATAAGTTGTTATTGGAAATATTATGTTTATATCTATAAGATTTTTTAACAATAGGTACAGAAATATATATTGAATATACTTATATATTGCTAGTACTAATATGACGATCGAAAAAAAAAAAGTTCCATCGACCATAACCACGTTACTGTTAACTATGAATATTGAATACCCACCATCAACTTTGTTGTGAGATATAGGTGAATCTGGTAAGGAATCCCCATCTGAAGCTAAACTGTACGAATGTTCTGTTTTAATCGGTCTTGTTCCTAACGCTGCATCTGTCATTAGTCTGTCGTGAAGAACAACGCCTGGCAAATCTTTCTCCAAGAATGTCCATTCTACAGTTAAATCTCCAGCCGCATTGACTCGTAGTACATCTTGCATCGTCTGAAAACAAAAAATACAAAATGACAAAATATTGAACGTACAAATACAGTTTCATATAACAATAAGAGATTTTAAATTAGCAAAAAAATAACAAATAATGCAATAACCACAGACGTAATTTATAAATGCAATAATGATTTATTTGTATTTGCCAATACAAATGCGTAAAATTTTCCATTTTTAGTAATAAACAATCACCGAAAAAAACATTTTACGCACAATATAGCAAAAGAGTTCATTTAAAATTTAACTATGTTATATGTACCTTAGTTTCGAAACAAGTGCATAAATTTTAAATTACAAAACGAGTACATTTTCATTTACAAAAATAAAATTATGTTACATATATTCTAATTTCATCATATGAGCAACACATCCGCTATTTCTGTTATTACAGGTAGGCATTCGCCATTCTGTACAACAGTATGATTGGTCTGGTGACGGAAGTTAGTTATGAAATTGACCTTCAAAAATTATCTTTTCATTACACAGCTATTAATTCTGATATCCATAAAATGCGATACAAAAAGTTGCTATTAAAATTTATCAGCATGTGTAGGCGCATGCACTTAAATTGTTAGATAATGCTGTTCTAGATAATTACTGAAATATTTTAAATTGCGGCCAAATTTGACCTTTTGGAAGTAAGTGCCAAGATATCTTAGATTTTAAATAAATCGTGTAGGAAAAAAACATAAATCCGTGTCCGAATAGCTAGCAAAATATTTTAGATTACAACAAAATTCGTTCTTCCGTATTTTTAATTTATATCGTATCTCCAAAGTCGGAAAAACTATTTTACAAATTTAAAAGTTGGTTACTTAAAATAAAATTTATTCTCTTTTAGCTTGCCTAAAAAAGTTCGTACTAGGTAGCTACTATTTAAGCAAACTTTTAAGTTAGAAGACGAAAGATGTAGATAGATAAAAAAAAACAAACATTTGAAGCATAAAAGTTCACGATTTTATAAAAAGTTGTATGCTCGTACATTTGGGAATTGTAATGAGGAGTTAGCATTAAAGAATAAGTATTAAATGGGTGTGAAAAAAAAAACAAAAATTTAATAAAAATATTGTTGATACTGTGTTTACCGTAAATACTAAAGAAGAGAACTTATATTTTTTATAAACTTTGTGTAGTTCCCAAATATCTACAATTCTTGCAATAATTGTCAAAACTTTAACATAATGTAAATAAACAGATGGAAATCACAGCTCTACAAAATTGAAGATTTCATTCGCCACAACGAATTTTCTAAAAGGTTGATGTTTTATCATATAAAAAGATTAACAAAACCCTTCTTTTCGCAAAAAATAATTAAATGGAACATCTTAATAAATAAAAATGTATTTACTTAAGCAAATTTTAACAAATAGTAGTAGTTAATAAAGAATGTGTTATAAATTTTATGCTAGTTTTATGAACATGATAAATACTATGTGTATCGGCACTATAACAAAATGTACCGAATAGCGAAAATTTAATTTAGAAATCACACCAGAGTTTTCTTTTAGGCTCGCAGTATAATTATTAACTTACTAAACTAGTGAAAATATAGGGTAAAAATAGTAGGGTTTACAAAAATGTATTTATTTTCAGGTTTAAAAACAATAACATTGATTGATGATGGTCAATTTTGCTATATTTAAATTCGAATGATTTTATGACATATTTATTGTCGTAGTGCAAAATCAATAAACTAATCTCTAAAAGTTATTGTCTTCTCGGTCTCATTCAACTTTTGTAGTCATGAAATTGTTTCAGTTTTTCTATTTATTATTAACTGAATAAGACAATCTTAACACAAAAATTAGGGCACCATTAACTTTCTTTTTTATCGATCAGGCCTGTATCTTTCATGTGTGGGTGCTGGTTGGTGGCGTCTTTTATTCATGTACATGTAAATCTAGTAAATCTCTGTTTATACATGAAACTAATACATGATTTATATTTAATTATTTAAATAAGACCTTTTAGTTAAGTCCATCATTATTGGTTCCTTCAAGTCGGCAAGTTATCAGACCTGCTACTTTATTAAACGTTTAGGAAGCAAGTTGTTAACACATTGCATATTTAAATCTACAGTTTATCTTTTTAGCCCATACCATTCTTTACAGTTGAGATATTTTTTCACGAAAAATATTCAAAGATGCAGAAAATTGAAAATGTGGATATTTGGGTACCTGTTTTTAGGATTATTTTCATTAATTACATTCTGCATTTCATGACTCAAATACACCTTCGTTAACATTAATGCTCAACATTTTAACACTATTTTTTGCTGCTAAATTATTTGGTAACATTATCCTCTTACATTTATTATCTCATAGATCAATTAAGAAAATATATTTTTTTAAATCGGAATTTTTTTTATACAATTTACCTTTTTAAACCTTATTCCCACGTCGTTTTAGTAAAAACTTTTAACAATACATTTTTTCGTTAAAACTTGGGATTCTTTGCTCTTTATCTTAAAAGTTCTCACTGCTCATACTTAGGTTATCGCTTTTTGCTGATGACCTTTACTTTTGGTTTATTTAATTAAACAACATTTCACAGATATGATAGAGCTTTATCATTTACTAAGTTACTGAAGCTTTTGTTAATTCATAAAAATAAACTACGCAGGCAAAGTAATCAAAAAATGTAAAATTTATATTTATGAAAATATGCGATGGGCGACTTTTATTAGAATATTGCGTTTAAAAACGAAGTTTTTTACAGTTTTTCACTAATATATACTCGAATAATTTAAAATCATTTTAAGTGTAATATCAAAAACAAGCACAATTAAGTTGTTATTTAGCTTTTATTGCAAACATTTAGTTTACAATTTAAGATTCAAGCATTCAAAAACTATGTAAATTTGTAATTGCTGTAAAAATTAGCTACAGGAAGAGGTACCTGTGAAAGAATACCTTTTACGACAGCTTCAAACGTAAATAGTAAAGAATGTTAATAAAGTTAACGGTTTATTCCAGTTACTTAAATACAAAACATGGTAAAGAGTATACAAATAATGATGATTCTATATCCCACTGTGATTTTGCAGTATACGATGTATAATTTAAATATAAATGGTTGAAACACATTAGTATATCAATAAAACATTAAATATTTATTAATCGATTAAGCTACATATGAATGAAATTCCCAGGATTTTTACCTTCGTCGCGTTTTCGATCTGTAAATAAATTTTGCTAGTGTTATTAAAAATATCGAAAGGTGTTCAATTTAAACCGTGCATCGTTGCAAAAATGTTGCTGAAATTAGGAAAAAGTAAACTGAGGTATGCGAATGGCTACTTCCTTGGTGGCCGGTTAAGTCAAGTCAACGGCCTCCGAGCTCTCCACGCTATCGCGATTTTCAAACCTTCACCTTGCTCTTACATTACTCAGCGCCAGCTTATTTATCGTTGCTTTCTAGTTTAATAAAAATAAACATTATTTTCTATATATTGTGAATACGAGTGGTTAAATACAGTCATTACATGGTGGACTTGACTTTTAATAACGCTAAGGCTGATTATTATTGATAGTTGTATATCAAACAAGTGATAAAAGTTCTTATAATTAAAAAAATAATAAAAACGAAGGAATGTATTATTTATGCAATGCTAACTTATCGGTTACTTTTATTCTGCATAATTACTAATGAGTGTTTGTGGAAATAAATTGTTTATCGTTTAGTGCAGCGCTTCTTAAACTTTTTTATTCATGATCCCATTTTTCATCACGAGATTTTTTCGCGACCCATGTATTAAATATGAAATAAAAATATAAATCATGATTTTTTTGTTATACAATATACATTATAAATAAAAAGTAGTTATATTATTTGTCAAAATAAAAGTAGTTTTAGGATTTGTTTCAAGTACAAAAATAAACCAAAATAAAATTCAAGAATTTAATTTTCGCGACCCGATTTGGGGTCACGACCCATAGTTTAAGAAGCGCTGGTTTAGTGCAGTGATTCTTAACCTTTTAGTAGTCGCGGCCCCCTTAATATCCTAAAATATTTTCGCGGCCCTAGTTTGTAGTAACAAAAATATTACGATTTATTTAAGAAGATATCTCCGATGGTTCGAGTAAAATAAGGAGCAAAAAATATTTTTTTTAAAGATTTCAATGTTTTAAAAAGTAAAAACCTTTAATAAATTTGTCGCGGGCCCCCTTAAAATATTTATATATATATATATATATAGGTTAAATAAACGATAAAAGTTTCTGGTTTTTAAACAGGTTTTATTAGTTGCAAATTTATTTAAAAAGATCCTACATGTTTCGCAGATGGAATTTTATCTGCATCCTCAGGGCTAAAATTAATGTTTTTGTTATTTTTTCAAGTTATTCTTTTACATATTTTGTTTATACAATTTTTATTAATCACACAGTTTATTAAAATTAGTATTAACAGTACTTACATATTTTTAAAAATTGTTGAAAATTGTTGAGATATAGTTGAAAATGTTGAATAAATTAAACTACCATTTTTAAATTGTGAAAAATTTGAAATATCTGTTGAAAACGTTGAGAAGTACACTTGAAATTATTCTTATATTATATTTACGAAGATTAGCTAGGTATTATTAATTTTAAATATTGAAAATTTGTTCTTAGCTAAATTTTGGACGATACTTTTTGACAAAACACAAAATGACGGCACAAAACACGTTAAAATTTTACTGTTAAATGAATAGATCTACGTTATTATGAAACCGGTTTGTAAGTTAATTTTTGATAAAACCAAATTTCCTGTTCGATAAGCTATTGTTTTCACTATACAATAAAAGATGTCACTATTTAAAAATACAAAGCTTAGGCAAAATCCTTAAAACTAAAATAGTCTAAAAATCTACAAATCAACATACTATACATTATAATGAAAAAAACTTACTGAATAACAAATTTTGGTTACACAATTTTAACAGTTATATATATAAGCACTACAAAAATATTCCTAACTTATCCTATAATTACTGAACATAACATATAAAAGTTTTATTTATTGATATTATTAAACATTAAAGACCTCTGATTACATTTATTTAATAGCAATTTGTAAGTTTTTTGAAATATATTGTCAATGTCCGACCTATCATTACATGCATTTTTATTGACATTTATGAAAATACTTTCGGCAATTAGACGTTTAAATTGATTTTTTTCTTGATACATAATTTTAATGTTTTCAAAATTAAATTCATGTTTAGTTTCTAAAACATGCTCTGTTAAACTGGTGGTGCATTGAATATTATTTGTATTTTTGGACTTTAATTTTTCATTTAGTTTTTTTAAATCACTTTTATGACCATACATTCTGTTTCTTAAATTTTGTGAAGTTTGTCCTATGTATATAGTATTACAACTTTTGCATGGACAAAGGTAAATTAAGTTATTTTTAAGTTGTTTAGGTATGGGATCTTTTAGTTTGGTGTATACATCTCTTAAAGTAAAATAATTTTTGAAAACTAGTTTTATGTTATATTGTTTAAACAGTATTGCTAACTTTTCTGATAAATTATGAATGTAGGGAATTTTATAGAATTTAGTTAAATCTTGTGAATTGTTTTCAGGTGTTTTAGTATTTTTCTTGGTTTGGTTATGAAAAAGGTATTTATTTATTACGTATATTGGATAATTATTTTGTAATAAAAAACTTTTAACTTTTGATAAATTTTCAGAATGAAATCTGTCGTGTGAAAGTAACATTATTCTTCTTTTTATGTTTTTAACTATGTTTATTTTTTGATGTATTGGATGGTGTGAATTAAAATTTAAAAGTCGGTTAGATTTACTATTTTTTCTATACCAGTTTGTATATATTGAACCATTATTGTTATCTCGAAAAAGGGTGACTTCTAAAAAGTTTATCGAAAAGTTTATTTCAGTCTCACAAGTAAATTGAATTTTAGGATGGTAACTGTTAAATAAGTTTAAAATGCTATTAACTTTGGATTTAGGAACACTTAAAATTAAATCGTCTACATACTTTTTTAAGAAAGGGATGTTTTCAGATATTTTTGGCATTATTGTTTCTAATAAGTCATCTAAAATTATTTCAGCAATGATAGGTGATATTGGTTGGCCCATTGGTTATCCAAATGTTTGTTTGTATATGACATTATTGACAGAGAAAAAACATGAATTGAAAATTAATTTAGTTATTTCTATAAAAAGGTTTTTGTCTATTGATGTATGAATTGAAATATTTTCCCATTTTTTACAAATTATATTAATTGCTAATTCAGTAGGAATATTGGTGAATAAGTTAATTACATCAAAACTAACAAGAATATAATCTTGTGGTAAGGTTATATTTTTAATGAAATCTACAAATTCATACGAATTTTTTATATAATATTCATTATTATGTGTAATGTTTTTTAATATTTTTACCATAAATTTTGATATGTTGTATGTAGGAGAATTTACGCAGCTAATAATAGGTCTAAGTGGTTTATTGTCTTTGTGTAATTTTATAAGTGCATACATTTTTGGTAAGATACTATTATAAGATTTGAGTTCTTTACTTTGTTGGTCATTGATATATTTATTTTGGTGTAACAGTTTAATTAAGTCATTATTTTTGTTTTGTAGAGTTTGTAAGGGATTTTTTAATTTTGTTTTTAAGTATGTTGTTTGGTCATTTAGTATATTTTGAAGTTTATTAATATATTCTTCCTTTTCAATAGCTACTGTCTTATTTGATTTGTCAGATTGGATGATAAAAATATCTGGATTGTTTTTTAAAAATAATTTTGTTTGTATGAGTGCATTAGATATAAAATGATTATTAGATGACTCTCGTTTTTGTTGTATTCCTTTTAATCTAGTAATATGACAGAAACCAATTTTGTTTAATCTTTAACTAAAGCAGCAGCTAAGAGGTCACAAATTCAATGACAATTTGATTAAATCCTCTTTAATTAAGATTTTTTAACTACAGTAGCTGTGTGGTTACAATTATGGCCGATCCGATACCTTCGATTGAAAGTTTAGTGAAGGAAGCTCGAAAAATATACAAAGAAGAATTTAATTCTGAGCCAGAAAATGCTGTTTGTGCACCAGGAAGAGTAAATTTAATAGGAGAACACACAGATTATAACGATGGATTTGTTTTGCCTATGGCATTGCCATTAGTGACGGTCGTAGTAGGAAGTAAAATTACAGGAGATCAATCGGTAGTTATTACAACAAATAAAGATGCCGATTTACCCCATAAAGTTACAATTGAAATGCCCTCTAAACATGCCCTAATTCGTGCATGTTTACCAGGGACTCCTAAATGGGCAAATTATATTAAAGGTGTAATTTCAAAATATAATGGAGAAACTCCTGCATTCCAAGCAGTTATTGTCTCGAGTGTCCCCTTGGGTGGTGGACTTTCGAGCAGTGCCTCTATTGAAGTTGCAACTTACACGTTTCTAGAAACAATTAGTGGCCCCAATAATATTTCGCTTACAGATAAAGCATTAGCTTGCCAAAAAGCCGAACATGATTATGCGGGCATGCCTTGTGGTATAATGGACCAATTTATTTCCATCATGGGCAAGAAAGATCATTGTTTACTTATAGACTGCAGAACCATGGCAACTACACTTATTCCATTAGCTGATCCAAGCATGGTAATTCTCATCACAAATTCCAATATAAAACATGAACTTACTGGCAGTGAATATTCAACACGGAGAAAACAATGTCAGCAGGCTGCCTTACTGCTCAAAAAATTGAGTCTTCGCGATGCAACCCATGAAGATATTGACTATCTACAATCGATTAATACAGATACAGAAACCATTAAAAGAGCAAGACATGTTGTGAACGAAATACAGCGTACTAAGTTGGGAGCAGAAGCCCTGAAAGAACGGAACTACAACAAATTTGGAGAACTTATGGTGCAGAGTCACACATCTTTAAGAGACGATTTTGAAGTATCGTGTCCTGAACTGGATTCTTTGGTACATATAGCTATTCAGTGTGAAGGAGTATTAGGCAGTCGGATGACTGGTGGGGGTTTTGGAGGGTGCACAGTCACTATGGTTCAAAACTATGCGATTCAAAAAGTAATTCAAACAATTAAAGCAGAATACAACGGCAAAGCGACATTTTACGTTTCTGGTTTTTAAACAGGTTTTATTAGTTGCAAATTTATTTAAAAAGATCCTACATGTTTCGCAGATGGAATTTTATCTGCATCCTCAGGGATATTTTTAAAAATTGTTGAAAATTGTTGAGATATTGTTGAAAATGTTGAATAAATTAAACTACCATTTTTAAATTGTGAAAAATTTGAAATATCTGTTGAAAACGTTGAGAAGTAAACTTGAAATTATTCTTATATATTATATTGACGAAAATTAGCTAGGTATTATTAATTTTAAATATTGAAAATTTGTTCTTAGCTAAATTTTGGACGATACTTTTTGACAAAACACAAAATGACGGCACAAAACACGTTAAAATTTTACTGTTAAATGTCAAAAACTTTTCGATAAACTTTTTAGAAGTCACCCTTTTTCGAGATAACAATAATGGTTCAATATATACAAACTGGTATAGAAAAAATAGTAAATCTAACCGACTTTTAAATTTTAATTCACACCATCCAATACATCAAAAAATAAACATAGTTAAAAACATAAAAAGAAGAATAATGTTACTTTCACACGACAGATTTCATTCTGAAAATTTATCAAAAGTTAAAAGTTTTTTATTACAAAATAATTATCCAATATACGTAATAAATAAATACCTTTTTCATAACCAAACCAAGAAAAATACTAAAACACCTGAAAACAATTCACAAGATTTAACTAAATTCTATAAAATTCCCTACATTCATAATTTATCAGAAAAGTTAGCAATACTGTTTAAACAATATAACATAAAACTAGTTTTCAAAAATTATTTTACTTTAAGAGATGTATACACCAAACTAAAAGATCCCATACCTAAACAACTTAAAAATAACTTAATTTACCTTTGTCCATGCAAAAGTTGTAATACTATATACATAGGACAAACTTCACAAAATTTAAGAAACAGAATGTATGGTCATAAAAGTGATTTAAAAAAACTAAATGAAAAATTAAAGTCCAAAAATACAAATAATATTCAATGCACCACCAGTTTAACAGAGCATGTTTTAGAAACTAAACATGAATTTAATTTTGAAAACATTAAAATTATGTATCAAGAAAAAAATCAATTTAAACGTCTAATTGCCGAAAGTATTTTCATAAATGTCAATAAAAATGCATGTAATGATAGGTCGGACATTGACAATATATTTCAAAAAACTTACAAATTGCTATTAAATAAATGTAATCAGAGGTCTTTAATGTTTAATAATATCAATAAATAAAACTTTTATATGTTATGTTCAGTAATTATAGGATAAGTTAGGAATATTTTTGTAGTGCTTATATATATAACTGTTAAAATTGTGTAACCAAAATTTGTTATTCAGTAAGTTTTTTTCATTATAATGTATAGTATGTTGATTTGTAGATTTTTAGACTATTTTAGTTTTAAGGATTTTGCCTAAGCTTTGTATTTTTAAATAGTGACATCTTTTATTGTATAGTGAAAACAATAGCTTATCGAACAGGAAATTTGGTTTTATCAAAAATTAACTTACAAACCGGTTTCATAATAACGTAGATCTATTCATTTAACAGTAAAATTTTAACGTGTTTTGTGCCGTCATTTTGTGTTTTGTCAAAAAGTATCGTCCAAAATTTAGCTAAGAACAAATTTTCAATATTTAAAATTAATAATACCTAGCTAATCTTCGTAAATATAATATAAGAATAATTTCAAGTGTACTTCTCAACGTTTTCAACAGATATTTCAAATTTTTCACAATTTAAAAATGGTAGTTTAATTTATTCAACATTTTCAACTATATCTCAACAATTTTCAACAATTTTTAAAAATATGTAAGTACTGTTAATACTAATTTTAATAAACTGTGTGATTAATAAAAATTGTATAAACAAAATATGTAAAAGAATAACTTGAAAAAATAACAAAAACATTAATTTTAGCCCTGAGGATGCAGATAAAATTCCATCTGCGAAACATGTAGGATCTTTTTAAATAAATTTGCAACTAATAAAACCTGTTTAAAAACCAGAAACTTTTATCGTTTATTTAACCTATCATCAAAAACAGGAGAAACCAACTATATATATATATATATAGTTTTTGTGAAACATGAATCAAAAGAACTGTAACACTTTCTTAGTCTTAATCTTTGTACCAGCGGAGGGAGTCTCAATTAATTTGAAACGACTTTTCATGTGTACGTTTTTATACGTAGATTTATGTATGCAATTATTGACCGAACAACGACAATGAACTATTGCTTTAAAATTGTACCTTGAAACAAAACTGGAACCTATGTCAACAAAACTGGAATTTAGGATATGGCGCGTAAAAATTTATAACAACATTTTGAGAAATTTTCGGTATTTTTGGAAATAAGTGAGCATTCAGGTTTTATTACATGAGAGTATGTTGTTAAGTTTAACAAATGCTTAAATCAGCCCTACTATACCTACTTAGAATTAAATATGTTTATATTGAACTATAACAGAGCTATCAGTATTCAAAATTAACAGAAAATTAACTTTTCGATCATTCTCACCATTACGATAATGTTATTTGTAATAATTGATGTTATGTTTTATTAGTTCATTTCCAAAACTTCCTTCTCTAACATATTTCATTTGTGAAAATAAAAACTTTTACGCCCATTTTAGTGGATATATAAAAAATAATCAAACTTTAAATACATACATAATTAACGTACAAAAATTTTAGATATCTACATAAATGTTAATAAACCTATCAGATTCACTAAGTGACAGTGTTGTGCTGTTGTGCAAAAGAATATTGACATACAAGCATACAACTAATTTCTTTAATTAGAAATGTACTTAAATTACTATTTATATATCGTTACAAACTTGCAACTTAACTATTAGATATTAATTAAAAGTAAAGGTAAAATTTTTACACATTACGATATACTATAATAATTGTTAAGTCACGAGGCTATCGTTTTGATAATAATTAATGTTAGCGTAAGTTCAACTACGTCGGGGCATAACGATTTAGATTCGAGTAAATTTTATTTATATGGCACAATATAAACAATCGTAAACAATATTTTACAAATGTCAATAAAAATGTGATAAATAACTGTAACACGTTATCATTGTAACAAAAAAAAAAGTTAAATTTTATGGTTTTGACTTTGTTTCGTGTTAAGCGAAGGAATGTGGACGTTCTGATTTTTATAATTAGTTTAAAAAATTGCATTATGTTTAAAATAAGGTCTTTAGAGTAGTAAATTATAATTTCTATGTCATGTTACATAGCAAACAACATTACTATGCATATTATATTTTACAAATCCATGCAATAATAGTATATTACATAACAAGAGTTGTAAGAAGCACGAGTGGAAAAGTTGCGCACGGAGCCGCGTAGCGGTGAGTGCGTATTTCTGCGAGTGCGTAATTGCTTTACAACTTGTGTTATGTAGCTTACTTTTTCTACGATCACATAATACCTACGATTTTAACGGCTTTTTGGCTAATATACACATGTAATTACGTTGTTTTGTCAATTTTGACGTAAGCCTACTTTGAAATTTCTAGACAAGTGTGCGTTTTGCTTACCGTGCGTTATAACTCACTTACTAGGCATGCATGCTAAGAGTCATTTACATTAGTGGTCGTAGAAAAAGTCTGTTATATCCACTAAGGCAGGTTTGATGATCTAATCTAAGACACGTTCCTACAAATACAATTTGCATAAGTCAATATTGCAATACCGGCTATGATATACAAAGTGATTAAATGCATATTTTAAATGTGGAAACATTTAACATTAATTAGAAATGTTCCCAAAATTTGTTTGTAAAAATTGAAATGTCTCAATAAAGTCAGAAATATGTACAAAAATGCCTGATTATCAGCCCCCGGCCCGTTTTGTACCAGATTACAATTAATTTAAGTTTGGATGAGATGAACAATTTCCGGCCTAGCTTATAGAGGACGCAAATTTTCTTGAATCATTCATGTTTTTTATTAGTGTAGTGATCTTCCCTCGTTAGTTTGTCTTTGTAGTTTCATAAGGGTATGTCAAGTAGTTTGCATAACAAAACACATTTGCATTAAACGGTCCGCCAAAGTGAACAAATGATGTGTTTTTTATAAAATGGAGAAAAGCGAAGTACGCACAGTGATAAAATACTTCCGTATTAAGGGTTAATCCTCAACCGAAAAAAAAGCGGAGCTGAGTTCTACTTAACATGTCTTCTCCATCGTTTTCAACAGGTAAAACGTAGGTTGCGAATTTTAAAGGTGGTCGCACAACGCTTAAACAGGCAAAAAGGATACTTTCAAGTACATAATCCAAAAAGTACAAAAATCGAGTTAGCCGAGGCTGTGGGCATATTGAAAGAGCGAGCACATCACATATTATGCGAAGTTTTGGACGATTGGTGCCGCGATTGCTCACACAGGAACAAAAACCCAATTCTATGACCATATCCAAACAGCATTTGAAGTTGTTCCAATGCAATCCAAATCACTTTTAGCGCTTATTCGTAACCGTATACGAGATTTGGATTCTCCACTGCACACCGGAGACCAAGTAACAGTCATAATTGACAAGAGGGAGACGAACCAGCTCCAAAGAAGGTGAAAGCAATTCCATCGGCCGGGAAGGTTAAAGGGACGGTATTTTTGGATGCGAAAGGTATTCTTTGGATTGATTATCTTGAAAAGATAAAACAATAAATGAAGAGTACTATGCCAACTTACTTTGCCAGTTGTACCAGTATATTTGCGAAAAACGACCAGCATTAACGAATAAAAAAGCTCTGTTTCATTAGGATAATGCGCCATGTCACAAGTCTGTTATTGCGATGGCTAAAATTCATTAATTGAGCTTCGAATTACTGTCTCATACAAGGCACCATCGTACTTTAATTTGTTTCAGAAAAGAAAATTTTTCGTGGCGATAAGAAGAAGAAGATCTATAATCTTCATGAGTTTTAGAACGTCTCTTATTAAAAATGATCGTTAGTGAGCAATTTAGAACAGATTTACTCACAATCACTAATCTATAAAAATTTTATTTCGCAAGCCCCAAAAAACTGTTTAACGATATCAGTTTCTAAATCCTTGTTCATGTGATCACTTAAAAAAAACATTTTTGATTTTTTCTTTATAAATAAATTATTCTGAGACAACACTTTTAAAAGGAACCAATGTGAAGATATTACTGCGTAATATTTTTACCGATTATAAATATTAAAACAGGTGTAATTGATTTGACAAGCAACGTCCTACCAATGATTCAAAGGTCGTCAACTACATTGTAGCCTTTTGGTAAATTTCGCAGCGTGAATCACTTGGCCAAAATCGCAGTTAATATAATATTGGGGTTTAAAACCAACTATGCCAGTTATGATTTAAAACTAGCTACAAAACATATTTTGAAAAAAGCACTACAGTTAGCAATTACATCATTTTACACAGTGATTAACGGTGTAACAATATGCGCCTGAAACGTGTACACTGTACACCATATGGTGTAGAAGGAGCGATTCTATTTTCCACTGTTTGCACGTCAGTTTACCGCCTGTAAATATACACTACCAATTAACTACACAAAGAACGAGTTCTTTAAACTTTTTTAAGTGCAAAATGAAATTAATTTGGCGAATGTAATCAACTAATACCAAAAGTGGGGAGATATGGCGAGAGATAATTATTTAAAACAAGACTCATGGTTTTTAGTTTTTACCACAAGTTCTTTGCCTTATTCAAATGCGTTCTATCACACTGCTTATTCATCGTCTTACGGTATTGGTTACATGAAATTATGAGGATGATATAATTACTAAAATCTGCTTTATGCAACACAATTACAAATACTGACATAATATAACGATTAAACAAGTAACTCGAAATGTTTATAAAAAACTTATGTAGGTACCATTTACCTACTTCTATTTTGATACGTAACGAAATTATAGTAAATTTTTTAAAACGTTGAAATTTTATTTTTTGTCTCTAGTGCCAAAATGGAAAGTGATATAAAAAATTTGATAACACAGGCGTGTTTATCTCAAAAAGATAATCCAAGAGACCGATATCAGATTTTCGCCAACTATTATGGTAACTGGTAACCAAGATACCCCATAAAACATTCTAATTCTAATTTGGTCTTTGGTCCACCCTGTACGGACTACTATACTGTTTTTATGTGTCAGGTGCAGTCAAGGTAAGAAAAACGGGTGTTCACGGAGGAATTTCAAGTCGCGCGTTCTGATAGACGACGACATAATCGCGCGTTTGTATACGTACGCGTCTAAGCAATTTCAAGTAGGTACTTCACAAACGCGCGTTAAAGAAAACGCGTTGTGTGTGCAAGGCAGTGGCGTGGCGAGGATAAATGGTGCTCGCATAATAGTTTTTTTTTCACCCCCTCCCCCTCGTACGTATTTTTATTGTAGTTTGTGAGTTTCAAGTAAAATAATGTATTATTTATTTAAATACATACACTGTAATGATAATGAGAACAATTTTTAATAATATTATTATGGCAATTTTGTTTTCTGCCTTTAAATAAGTGAAATAAACGCAATAGTATTTTGTCTTCGCGTCGCCCCCCGAGACTGGCGCCCGGGGCATCGATACCCCGCTTGCCTCCCTCACTACGCCACTGGTGCAAGGCCTGAATGCTACAAATTTTTTAGACCATCTTCGGTGATAGGAAATAAACCGAGATATTAAGAAATAAAACTCAATCTTTTTTTTTAATAGTTAGTTTTTTTTTTGCATACTATCCCCCTTGTATGTATCAAAAACCTTTTCTAACACTCTGTACACAGTTTCAGTACAAAACTTAATGTTCATTAGAACTGAAGATGATCGAAAATTGCGGGACTTTTTACGCACACTTTAGATTAAAAACCGCGTGCGTGTGTGTGTATTAACGACATATAAATGAGTTATTTTTCTAACCTAAGTAGGCTGTATTAGATTCACAAGTCCTAGAGAGTGACCGTGACCATCGGTGCTCAGCGCGACTATGGGTTGTTGACTTCATAACTTGCCCGGGCCAAGGACTTAAATCGCGAATTATTCTGCGACATCCAATCCCAAAAAGTAGTGTGTAAACGATTCTCATTATTGTACAGGTATATACATTAAATTTGTTGTGCCTCTTGAAATAAAAGCTAAACAATTATAAACGAGAACAAACGACGACAAAATAGAAAGGCGATTGTTTTGGATCGATATGATCTTAATGTGTAGAGCACATATGATATAGTTATACAATTGTTTTCCTTTTATAATAGCATGAAATTACAAACAAGGAATTCGTGTCATTGTGCTTATAAAAGCCAGAAAGGAAAGACAATAATTATTTTACAACTGCAACCACGCATGAACATTTTCATAAATGTTGAAACAAAACATAAAAACATAATATTTTAAAGATAAAGATAAAGTGTTTCAAATAAACAAAAAATTAAAATGAAACCCGTTAAAAAATGATACAAAAATACGTACTATAGTGTGTTTAAAAAAAAAAAGCAATCCTGAAGATTGGAGAATAGAACTTATGCCCAGGTAAATTTTATGCCATATAAGTCAGATGGCAATAGTGTAGTAATGGTTAACCGTCTCTAGCCGTTGAATTCAGTTTGTCTCGCATAAACGTTTACTACTTTGTGTTGTGTCAGCTATGGCGTTTTCCAAAGACGAACGTGTATTTATTGTTGAGACTTGTTGGGCGTATAAATCGTACAAACGTTTGATTCAGGAGTTTGAGTTGAAGTATCCTCAGTCTACAGTTTCCAACAAGTCGACAATATCTCGGTTGCTTAATAAACTTTGTAATACTGAATTTGTACAAGATCGAAAGAGCCAAGACCGGCCGTCACTGTTAATTGCCGAAGTTCTTGATGATGTGCCTTAATGATTAACTCGCTCATCCAGAGATATTGTCGATTTGTTGAAAACTGCAGATTGATTTAACTTTTGGTACAGTATTGCCATATGACTGATATTATGGCATAAAATTTACCTCGAGATAAGTTCTACTCTCTTATCTTCAGGGTTGCGTCCTTTTTGAAACACACTGTATTTCTGGACATAAAGTAAAAACGTTGAAAATATACAGTAGAACCTCTTATCCGGATTGTGAAAACCATTTTTTTTAATATTAAGCATTGCAGCTTATTTGAGTGTCGCGTAACAAGAGATTTATCACAGAACAATAATATTCTGCAGGTACGTGTGTAGTATGTATTTTTATTATGTGAAACTATATACATATTTTAATAAAAATTATTCTTTTACCCCCTTTAGATTATCCGGACTTTTCATTATCCGGACCATCTTATAGCCTCAATTAGTCCGGATAATGGAGGTTTTACTATATTTCTCTTTTAAGTCGTGCAATAGTTATTAAAATTAATTTTCTTAATATGTTAGAAATCTCGTATCTCCGTTCTCCGACTACTGCCAAATTTTCTAAACGCTTGGTACAGGTATTATGTTAAAGGTTAAAAACATACTCTAGTTAAGTTCAGATAAAAAAGTGAATTTTCCTAAATTTTAGTCAAGATATAAAATAATTCACTATTACACTCCAATGCAATCGTTAAGTAAAAAATATGTAGTTTACTGAAAATGTTACATGCTCATAAGTAATTTTCCTCCTACATTTTCTTCAGCTCCTAAATAATTTGTAACTTTTAGTGTAGAATTAAATATCGAAAAAATGTTTAGCTCGTAATGCAGGATTTAGTAAATTGAAATAAAATATTCAACAATTTAATTTAGTACGTAAAAATTTGCAACGTGCGCTATTTGTACGAGTATTAATTTGTGGAAATAATGAATTGCAGGGGACAAAATCTCCATATATCATATACCGCTTTCAATTATTGTTGTTTACACCAGCATACTTGATACTGGAAAAATACTAATTCATAATTTCTGATAAGTTTAAACAATAGGAAAAACATTTATGTCGTTGTTTCAGAACAACCAAACCACCTTTTTTAAATTACTCACAGCAAATAAATTTGTATTTTAGTGACTAAAAAGGTTTTTAATTTTTCTCCAGCTGTTTGGTCTTGCACTGAAAGATACAATTTTTTCAAAAAAATCTCGAGCGAACCTAGCAAGTATTATTTCTATAAATATGATACACCTGCATAATTCACAGACAATACACCTACTACAAAGAGAAACTGTAATATGCATTGACTATAAACTATAACAAAATGTTCAACCAAGAGGAAATAACAAGATGAGTTGCGGCTTTACAACCATTGCAAGTTTTAATCACAGAAATTGAAGGAAGGCCATGTCAATGAAGTTCTACTTCACGTACTGAATGGAACTTTATCGCTATAAACGATTTTAGCAAATACTTAAAGGATAACGCAAAACATGTGCGGCGCCCATTGAGTACACCAAACACATACAAGCGTTAAAGAGATAACATTATTTTTAGAATACAAAAATTGACACATATACTGATAAGGCATTTTATCATATCTCATAATCGCCCCAATTTAATTTCAACTCTAGAGCTGTATATATTGATTAGTTTATAGAGGGGAGTAAAGTCTTCTAATTTCCTTAAAAACAATAATCAAATTTGTCCTTATTGTATGAAATTTTCTGTTTGGCATTGAGCCGTTTATTTTAAAAGTGGCATAAGTCTCTTTTCTATTATTTTGAGATAATTAATGTTTTGCAATTTAATGTGTATAAAAATATTTATGCTATCTGTAAAGGCATTTTTCTAATATTTGTTATCTCGGTTACCTACTTATATTTTTCTCAGTATACATAATTTTGCACAAACGTATACAAATCGCCGTTTTTTTATTACCGTAAAGTAACTAAAGCCACTTAAAAATTAATAGTTTATAAAAATTACGGACGTATGTTGATTTTATCCGATGTGTTTTACTGAAGTGATGTTTAATAAGACAGCAATTTAAGAAAATTGATGATTAAATTATATAATATAAGTAATTTATACAATGTTTTTCATTATAAGTTTATTCAAGTATTTTTTCATTATCATAAATATTCATAAAATACACAAGTAATAAGCAAATACATCAGTACATTTTAAAATACGAGTAGGTAAAAGTAATGTGTAGAACGTATTTCATACTAAAGTTTATTCATATATTGAATAATTGTCAATAATAGAAGTAATGAGGTCTTCGGACATTTCACTTTGTTTTAAATTTGTAAAACAACTGTGGTAAATTAGGGGTATATAGAAAAGCAAATCTATCATTATGCCATCTTCAAAATGAATGTGTTTGCACTACTATTTATCAATAAAATGTCTACTGGCGAAAATAGTATCTAATAATTTTGAAATAAATTGCAAGTAAAATGTCTAAAGATAAACACATAGGTACCATACATTTTTGTAATCGTGAAATGCTTTGACTCATTTTTCGCAAAAAGTGACTTATACCACTTTCAAAATAAACGGCTTATACAGGATGGTCCACATAGATTGGCAACTATTAGGATCTCGTAAACGGTAAGAGCTACAAAGAAGTTTAAATTAGAAAAATTGTTCCCCTTTTGTTTATTATCTAGCGTGCCGTGGAACTTTTTTAAAACATTAAAGCATCACCGAATAGGTCTCAGGAAGGGGAACAAATTTTCTACTTTAAACTTCTTTGTAACTCTTACCGTTTACGAAATCCCAATAGTGGCCCTTTTATGTGGACCACCCTGTATAGTTCATTAGAAAAATAAAATACACAATAATAAAACAAGGATAGTAATAAGTCCATTATCGACAAAAAAAAACTACAGAACAATATATTTTTTATACCTTAGAACAGTGGTTTCCAACCTTTTTGTACCTCCGCCCCCCTTTTTTATAAAAACAATTATGCGCCCCCCTCACTTTTCGTAACAATTTAATTTCATAAAAATACTGTTCTGATATAATAATTATTTAATGGGTTACAAAGCAATACACCATATTCTGTATAAATTAAGTCCTTTTTGTTTGTTTGTATTCAAAAATTATATTTTGGTAACAGCTGCACGCCCCCCTTGCGATAGACTCGCGCCCCCCTAGGGGGGCGCGCCCCACAGGTTGGAAACCACTGCCTTAGAAAGATTTTAGTTAATTGAAATAAAATTTATGAAACTATCATACTTTAATTAATGACTGGCAAAAGATATTTGTAGGATACGTTATAGGAATTCTTTCAGGACTAGTCAGTTATGGTGGTCATACACGTTGCGGTATACCTGTCAGGTTTGCCTGAATAATAAAAAATGTTCAGGTTTACCTGAACAGTTCTGACTCTACACACGCTACGGTAAACCGTATTCAGTTGCCATTGGCTTCGATACAAGATGACGCGGTGGCGGTGACGCAGAACAACTGAGGCCTGTGCAGGCGAGCGGCACACACGTTCCGGTTTGTAGTGTGGCGCAAGCTAGTAAGAATCGAATTTCGATTCTTCTCCGGTCGCCTGAACACTGAACAGGTAACATTGCCTGTGCAGTTAGTTATGTTCCACACACGCTCCGGTATACCTGCAAGCAGGCAAACCTGACAGGTATACCGCAACGTGTATGACCACCATTAGATTAGCTGAGATACACACATGATTCGGAAACTTAAAATAGTTATTTTAACCCCCGTACTTTTTAGATACCTAGAAACAGGTACTGTAAACTGTAATTATGTAAAGCATTGTTATGATTTGAAAAAATGTTGAACAATCCGTTATTTTCATTTTGCTTATTTCGAGTCAATTCTTTTGTTTGTTTGGTAACATGTTCTACCGTCCAAAAATTGCGTTTTTTCTATCTTTATCTGATTTTGCTTTTTTTTTAACGTTTTAGTTTCTCTAGTTCAAACAATGTAATTTTAATTGATTAAAAATATAATGAAACACTATTAATCACTATTAATTAATAACCTGTCGATCATTGTTCTGTTTCCGAGTTACCTCAAATGTGTTTTTTAGCTAAACGAAGCCTGACAAATGTTCCAATGCCAGTGCATTTGAAACAGCAAGATTTAATTGAATTGCTTTTTATTAAACGCAATATGTTATTTTCTTTATAGGTTTCTATAGTTTTCTACACATGCAACAATTGCTGTAAAAATATATTTTAGGGTTACTGGTATAATACCAGTGGTATTTACAGTAGTGGTTATGTAGATTTAGTAAAAACTGATCCAAATGTGGGCGTCCTAAGTTAACGGCGTCATAGAAAGTGACGTAAATGTGAAGATGCCATATTTTTTTATTATCTTCCAGCCTCCTACTGTTTTTAGTCTCACCCTATTTTAACACCGCGTGGGGGTGATTTTCTTGGGGCAGATAATTTTATTTCACCGCGTTTTATTGACTCTTTCGATAATGTCAAGAGATTTAAAAAAAAAATCAGAATCTTCCTAACAGGTATTCGATTACATTTTTGAGATATTTATTAGCAAGTTTTTGTAACAATGTTAATAAAATAAATTGCTGTAAATATTTTTAACTTGGTACTTGTAACGTGATTCGTCCAATAATATTTTTGTAACGTTTAATATTTGCCGTATCGGTCTATTGTTTGTTGATAATTTTAGTACTAAAGTGCGCCATTCCATGTTGTATTTGCACGAGTTCTTTTATTTATTCCGTATGAAATAATTTTTCGTTTAAATTTGTTTCGTTGTTATCTTTATACAACAATCAGTTTGGTTTGCAATAAAAATAAACGTGCTTAAGTAAATAATCAAATATTTATTTCGTACTATGTTTAAAATCGTTCTGATATATTTTTGTGATTTGTATATTGAAAGTATACAGAGGCGGGCTTGTGGTAAAATGCTTCGATCGTCAGTGCATAATAAATGTACAAATAATATTTAGTCGATTATTTTACCACCACAATAAAGGTAATAAAAAGAACCGTCTTGCATATTAATGTTTTAATAAAAATCACATAAGATTTTTGTAACGTTTAGAAGTTTTTGAGCTATACTTGTTGTTTAATATTTAAATCTGTGGAGTAAATTTTAATTTTTGGAAGCATATAATATATTATATAGTATATGCAAACTCAACAAAGCCAAATATCAATAGTACAACGATTGAAATTTCTTTTGAGAGCGAAATTTTTGTTTGTTAGCATGAACGTAGACCCGAATAAGGAAAGAACAGCAATCGCTTTCAGCTGCTTATATGAGTCAGGAATACTATTCCAGGTGTTAAAAATCAACATATCTTCCTTCTCCAGGTCTTTTAAAGCAGTCGAACCAGTCATCACGAAGTTTCAATCGCACTGTATTTTGTAGAAGAGCCACACTCAAGGGGCCAAAGAGCCGCATGTGGCTCGCGAGCCGCGGTTTGCCGTCCACTAGAAAAGGCAAGGAGAATTTTTCGGCTAACAAATTAAAGGTTATGGACAGAAATGATGACAGTAGGCTACGCAGATCTGCGATAAATAAAATAATATGGACCAGATTGATCGTCAATGTCAACTGAACACACGGAACAAATAAAAATTAGATAGTACTTTAATCTAACCTATCTAAATACTAAACATTGGTAAGGGTTATAAACACTACTATCTTTTTTGAAATCAAATAAATGTAACCTCATATCACGAAAACAGACTGCGTGTTGTTATAATAAAACATACACTTATGTACGCTGCAGTGTAGTTGTTCAATAATACTTAAATACTTATCTATAACAAGCAGAAAAATCTGTCGTAAAATTAACTTAAAGCACGATTTCAACCCAATAATGGCAAATTACACGTATGTTGATAATTTATATTTACGCTGCGCTTGCGTAAGATATTCTTCGAAAACAATAATTATTATTTAAAAATAGAGTAATTAATACTTGTAATAACACACTTACTGTTACCCTTGATACTTAAAAAATTGTGTCGGTGCATTACACTGTTCATCGATATTTAGGTTCTTACCTGAAACAAAAAAAAAAAGTTTAAGTATAAGGTTCAATTTGTTATTAATACAAACAAATTATTTTAATATGCGCCAATATATGAAAAATATCAAGTTTGAGTTCAAACAAAAGTATTTTTCTGACACAAAACTTTATACAAATTTGGAAAAGGCACAGTAAAAAATATTATCAATATTTTTATTGTTGTATTTCTGTAATAAAATTACCAGTAACAAAGATTTGCCAGTTTTGGAGAAACCCAAAAGGGGATTAATAGATGCCAGTGATAAGATCAATAAAAACAATCTACTTTAAATATTAACTTAAAAAAATTTATACGTCTATTTCTAATATCGTTAGTCGCATTGAATTTTGCGTATCATCCATTGTTGCGTAAAAGCAACTCAGCAAACTCGAAGGACCATAATCTTAAATTCGATAATACAAAACGAAAGGTTGGGTTGACTTACCAATAATTTCAATCTTTCAAAGGCACATAGGCTAGGGTTACCAGACGTACTCTTTTTAGAGTACATGTACTCTTTTTGAGGTATGCCACTTTTGTACTCTTTACTTTTTTTTCTATTGTCCTCTTTTATACTCTTTTTGATTGCGCAAATAAATTTTAACAATGAATAAATTTGTAGCGATGCAGCTAAATTGTATGATGAGATATTCCTTTTTTGAAAAAGTTGCAGGCGGTCTAACCTAAGTACTGGCACCGGAAAAATGTGTATTAAATTTTATGTTATTTTGGCACGAGAGAGGGTGTGAGGATGAATAAATATTAGTTTCTTTAAAAGTGTTATGTTCGTAAAATTTTGTTCAATTTCGCAAACACGTATACGGTACATATTTTTTTTTTTTGTTGAAGGAAGGACAGGTATCAAGTGTACTCTTTTTTATGTCGTACCATCTGGTAACCCTAACATGGGCTAAAAAATGATTTTTCTTATTGCCTGAGGAAGACCCTTTATGGCGGGCATGCGCAACGGCCATGTGAAACCAATCAAAAAGACACGACAAAAACGCAAAATTTAAAAATAAAATAAAACGCACATTTAGCCCAACGAACGATACCTAACATCAATATTATCAGTAATAAATATTTTATGATTTTCATTACAGAAAAGTATATCTCCAATATGTTTTCTTTTAATTCATGCTTACCCAGGACCTCTACAGTTTAAAAACTCCTAGCTTGAAGAACACTTTTTAACACAACATTGAAAAAATATATATTAGCAAAATAATGTCTGAATCGTTTACCAAAATTTTTTTTTTGTCTATTTGTTTATACCTTACAGAAACCACAATGTCTTGAACACAATCATGTGGCACAGACGAGAATTTTAACAAATATCGGAAAATCTTACTTATAGTACGCATTCGTGCATAATTTGCACTGCTGGTTAACACTCATGCTTGATTTAGCCCAATGTAGGTTATGTTCGGGTAATTTTATTTATTATGCAAAGTATCAAAGAAAAATTGTAGTTATAGAACGCATTTTTCAAATACCTCGCATACAAAGCTATAATTTTAGTTTGTGAGTCTACGAAAGCGATATTATTGCGTTTAGTTTTAATATCATATAAACTGTCATAACATGAAATAGTAAAATCTAATTTGTTATTTTCATCCAAACTGTTAAACTAAAGCATATGATACAAAAAGAAAATATGCGATTTTAGTAATTCGCATGTAATTAAAAAATATCATTGTGGGAAAAATGAAAATAAAACAATCTGCAAACAATTGCAAGAAATAACTTAGCAGTGGTTTTCAAAGTGAGAAGAAACCAAAACATCTTTTATTCCGTTTGGATGTGTGGTTAAAAGAAACTGCAACAGGAACTGTAAATTACATATCCAATAAACACGTAATAGATTACGCAACACCACAAACGAGCGTCACCCGGATTGCAAGAATATAGGGTTTCCCTTGTGGCTAGACGCTGATTTTGTTTATACTTTCAGTTATATGTGGCGCTTATTCGTGAAGTTTAACCCAAATATCAATAATTTTCCTACGTATTTCAATATTTAATCGCGTTAGCATAATTGTATTTTCGGAATTTCAATACGCTTACTCTAATTACCTACAATCCCATATTTCTCACTTATTTATTTACACAATTTTATGCGAGAAGTATGCGACTATATTAACTAGTCATTTTTTACCACATTTGTATACGAATACGAAAAATTCGCTTAAACTAAAAAATAAATTGCCCTTCTGTTCCATTATTATTTTCAGAATATAAGCGGTGTAGTTTGCATTTATTAGCACCAGGTTTTATTATTTTACCCTTTCGCTACGACGGTTTTATTATTTAACTCTTTCGCTACGACGGAAAACTATGGGCGACTGTAGTCGCCCTCCGCGAAACAACAATTTATTGTATACATGAAGGGCGACTCGACTATAGTCGCTCTCCGCGACACAACACTGTATACACGACGGGCGACTATAGTCGCCCTTCGCGAAACTCCGTACATTTATTCTTAACTTGCGGTTTTGATATATTGTCACATGTTGCACATGTCATCAGGTAACAATTCTTAAAATGTATTTAAAAGTGTTATAAAACTAACAATTCCACACCTAAGGATAAAATGCAAACCATAAAACCCAAGGCATTTTGTTTATGTAAAACGAGTGCTTTTTGAAGCCAATATAGGTAGTAGTTTTATAAATTATCAGTTCCTCAAATATAAACGACAATGGATCGTTTACAGATTTAGACGAATTATCAAAATTTCAGAGAAGGGCATATGTTTAACCATCTGGGCGTAGGTAATTGCGGCGTCTCGCATCCAAAAACGCAACTCAATTTTGCTATTATTTACTCCTATTTTTGCTTGAATTCAAACAATTTTAAGAATCCAGGATCTGTACACTACAATATATCACTTTACTTTCGTTAAATTAAACGTTTTCAGTGCTCAATACTACCTTACATCGAAACGTATTTGAGAGATAATAAATACGGTAAAATGTATTACCTAGTTAAAAATAGATTTCGGCCGCCATGGGAGAATGGGCACACCAGCGCATCGTATCGTTCAGTGGGTAGGTATAGGTATGTTTTAGCGGAGATGGCGTTTCGTTCAGCAGCGTGTTCCAGCGGAGAGAGCGCCTCGTTTGGCAAAGACGTTGTAGCACAGTATAGAGATCTCTACACTAATGATTTAGACCGGCTTCAAAAATTGCAAAATAGGGCTATGAGAATTATTTTACACTGTTCCAGATACACCAAAATTACTCTGATGCTGGATACTTTACAGTGGCTTAGTATTAAATAACGGATAATTTTTAATACGATTATTTTCATTTTTAAGATTATAAATAACCTGCTTCCAAATTCTTTGTTAAAATATATAACCCAAAACTCTGATGTTCATAACTATCCGACTAGAAACTGTAGACTTTAAATTGCCATTCAGGACACGAAATTACACACAAAATTCTCTTTTTTATAAAGGACTGAAATTTTACAATGATTTATCAAGTGAACTTAAAAGTGAAACTAATATTGTAAGGTTTAGACGTAAGCTCAGTAGTCAGATTAAGGAAGAGTTTTAAATTTTATATATTTATATATGTACATGTAATAAAATGTAAAAATAATTAGCAAATCGCTAAATAAACTACATTATTATTATTATTATTATACTGTGGTTGTAGCATGTAGCGCATAGGACCGTCGTAACGAAAGGGTCAAGGAGTGGTATTGTAGATTGGACAATACGTAGTTAAGTTTTTTGTGCCCATATGAAAAAACAATGTTTCGAAACTTCGATATGTACTTTGAAATTCCATTTTCAGCAAAACGGTGCCTTTAATCTCCAATTTCAATACAAACCAAAAACATATTGGCAAATTTAAAAAAAAATCTTTTACGAATAAAAAAAAGTGCACCAAGCGCAATACATATTTGTTTTTGTGGACTCTTAAGACTACATAATTTAAAAAATATATAAATGTGTTCCAAATGGGTTTCAAGTCGAGCAAAAACTTCCAAATACTAATTTGATACTCAAAAATTATATGTCTATCAATGCTATTGTTGTGAAAAACAGATACGAGACCATGTCAACAAAAAAAAAACATCGTGAAGTGTAGAGATGAAATGCATGATGACGAATGCGACAATTTCAGGAAAAGGAACAAGGTTTCAACGCCGAGAGAAACAAGAAAGTGCTAAAATAATGAAATTTCTGAATTGGTAAAAATCAGGGCTCGAAACCGAAAAAAAATTTGGTTAACGGTTAACCGAAATCGAGAACTTTATTTTTATAACGGTTTTTGTTGAAAAACCGGTTTTATTCGTAAAAAACCGGTTTAGAAAAAACCGGTTAAATTAACCGGTTTTTAAAATTATTTAGATCAGGAATGCAAAGTATGAAAACATATTATTTATTTATAATTTTATAATAAATGTACAATCAAGAGTTCAGTAATGACTTTTGGTAAACTAATTGCATTTACTACAGATTTTGTATTTTTCATCGTAATTTTTATTAAAAAAAAGACGTTAAAAAAAACGGTTTTTTATTATTTTGGTTAAAGGTTACCGTTTTTTTTACCTTTAAAAATAACGGTTTCGGTTTCGGTTAAAAATCACTTTTTCTGACAAAAAATAACGGTTAACCGGTTTTTTAAACCGGTTTAAAAAACCGGTTTCATGCCCTGGTAAAAATTAAGGTTTTAATTTTGAAGACTTTTCAGGGATCATTAGACTGAGATGAGTTTCATGAACCTCATGCCCAAGTCTGAAAACGATAGCACAAAAATCTGAAGTAGTATTTGCTTGTTTGTACGCCCTCCTGTCACTAACGCTTTTGTTAGTTGACGTGGTAATGATATAGAAGCTTATTATTATCGTAGGGCTTGTTTGTATTTGCATATAACTAAAATTGATCAAAAGAACCGCGCAATAGTGTAACAATCGTTTGTAGGTGGAATCCAGTTATAATATAATTTTTCATTTAATTATTGTTCTTAATAACATTTGCACAATAGGAAGCGAATGGAAAATACTTTATTCGTGCTTAGTTACTACATACCTCTTAGATCGTAAGCCATAAACAGAATAGATAAGTACCGTATGTAATTTTAATTACAACTGTTTATGCATTTAATGGTAATCCTGAGAAAGACCAAACACTAAATCTAACGATTACTGAAAAGAATTTGAGCTAATTATTATTTTAAATTGCACTTCTCGTTAATTCTTTATTGCCATAAACCTTCTAAAAACAACGTTATTTGTTGTAATTACCATTTTAATTGAATAAAGTTTGTAAGCAACGCAGTAATCAGCACGTACATAACATGTTATGTTATGTACACATTTCATAATGTCAACACAAAACACGTCGTTTTATTTATCGTAAATAGATTTATGTCGTAGTTGTGATTCAACTATTGTTAGGTTTAATTTATTCTTTCTTATTATTAAACATAAGATGATAGCAATAATAGTACTAATTTAGTGTGAAAGTGTCTGGCGATAATCACTTAACCTGCTGTTCGCTAACGGTCGTTCAACTTCCGCTTGTCGGTGTTATGAAGATATGATGCGCTGCCGAATAGTTATTAAATAATTTCTTATCTGTTATCAGCTTCATTCATATTTAACACCAAAACGAATATCTAGTTGTCATAACGCGTGCGTTGTTACACTTGTGTAATTGCCGTGATAACTTTGATTGTTAAGGGTTCGTCGTAACTGGCCAAAAATTATCGTTAATTTTTCACGTAATTTATTCGTGTAGGAAGTAATATTTTGTATATAAGAACGTTTTTGTTTTTCCTGTACATTCCGAGGAAACTTGAATGTATCCGCTGTGAATGCACTTGTTTATAATGTACCTATATTCCTGCATTACACACGTTTTGTACGACTTTTGCACAAAGTGAAGACATGGAAGGGAAGTAGTGTCGGTTCGACGATCCTGCCATCCGTTTGCTAGATATCGGGAATTAATTTAGGCGAGTTCAATAAAATTTTACAATAAAATGGTTTTGTATAAGAAAATTAATAAATGTAGGTATGTACTTTACACAAAAATCTCAATTCACTATTGTAATGATGCATTAATTGCTTTAAGGCAAGAATGCACAGACAGCGGCCCGCGCGCCGCATGCGGCCTTCATCGCGTCGGTTTGTGTTCCGCCCGCTTCACCACGAGTTATTTTAATGTCACGATTTTTTTAATACCTAGGTACATAAAATTTATCATTCAAGTATAAAATTAAAAATTATTTGACACTGGCTTTTTTAAATCGCTAAATATTTTGTTAAAGATCTGTATCCCACAATATTTTCAAAAAAACGTAAATATCTCAAAATCAATTGATTTTAGGTAAAAAAAACTCATACATTTTTAAAAAGAAATTTAATTTGGAATCTAAAAAGTAAAAAATATGCAGGGTGTTGCATTTAAAGTAGAAAAGTTACATATCCAGTGCACGGAAACAAAACACTTGGTATACCTGAAAATAATTTTAGGCCGCGTAGTTTATAATCTGTAATAAATTTTGTCATGAACTTTTTTTCTATTAGAATAATAAATCATATATAAAGGAAATACGCATTAGGTGGACACCCTGTATATTGAAGTGAAGTTTAACGGTCTGATAACTAGGAGTGGCGATATCGAAATTTCGATATTGAATATCGATATCGAAATTATATAGATATACAGGCTGTCACACAAAAAACGCCGCAAGCTGTAACTCCGTTATTTGTGGTCCGATTTTGGTGAACGAAAAACTAAATGAAATGTCTCCTCAAATACTATAAACTAAATTGGATTTCAATTTTTTTCAAGGTCAACTTAAATGTCAAAGGACAGTCAATTTTTTTTTCCAAATGGCACCATCTATTTTTTTTTTACTTAATCTGGTAGACATTATTTTTCTGAATTCAATGATGTAAGTTAATTTTAGTGCAAAACTAATAAGAAATAAAAAATAAAAGTTTAACTAAAATAGGTTAGGTTTCACAAAATTTTCAAGCGTGCCGTGGAATACAAAAAAATCTTAATCAACAAATATCATGTAAATACCATCACTGATGGCACGCTTGAAAATTTTGTGAAACCTAACCTATTTTAGTTAAACTTTTATTTTTTATTTCTTATTAGTTTTGCACTAAAATTAACTTATGATTACATCATTGAATTCAGAAAAATAATGTCTACCAGATTTAGTAAAAAAAAAATAGATGGTGCCATTTGGGAAAAAAAATTGACTGTCCTTTGACATTTAAGTTGACCTTGAAAAAAATTGAAATCCAATTCAGTTTATAGTATTTGAGGAGACATTTCATTTAGTTTTTTGTTCACCAAAATCGGACCACAAATAACGGAGTTACAGCTTGCGGCGTTTTTTGTGTGACAGCCTGTATACCGATATATCGATATCAAAATTATAACGATATATCGCCCACCCCTACTGATAACTATAAGCTGACACTTATGCAATAGAATTTATGAAACTAACATTTTGAATTATCAACCAACTCATTCCTAGAACTGCCTAATATTTCATTAATACAATTCTATTATAAAAGACCACGCTACTGATGTAAATCAATAAAAGCTGTTTATTGATAAAAAATAACATTTAATTTTAAAACCTAAGTAATGATTAAAATGGTTCAAATAGTTTTTTTTTTTAAATAAACACAAAAAAATCACTCTGGGTCTTTGAAAATGCACCATACTGTACGAGGATAGCAATGAAATTAATTCGCGATTTTAGTACTATACAGGGTGTCCCAGATTACATTTCCAGCATGGGAATCTCGCTTATTATAAGAGATACAGGTTTGTTAAAATTCTCGAAACAAAACATTCTTTTAAATTTATTTTCAAAATTCTGTAATTACGCACCCTTCGTTGCCTTTTCTCGGGATATAGCTCTAAGTATATTCGCTCACCTTCTACACAGTTTTTATGGTAAAGAATGTAGCATCTCAGCAAGTCAAATTTTATGCTATTTTTATATGTAGCCATCATTAACATTATAACAATTATTACAAAGACTATCGAATTACACAACAATAATATGAAATTCTAATAAATGATACCGCAGACAAATAGTAACGGTCATTTGACATTTAATCAGTTGTTTTTTGTTTTTATTTTCATAGATGGCTTGATAAGTGATGGGTAAAATACGGTTTTTCTTCATTTTGTGACTTATTTATAAAAATAGTTATAGCAAGTAATATCTCATTTGAAAGAGAAAAATAAAGCACATTTAACTATTCCATAGCCAACTTCGCGGCCCATGAGAAAAAATAAAGTTAGGGGTAATATCTCAAAAATAAAAAGTAATAAAGAAAATCTAAAATAACAGTTACATTCTCCATTAAAAAGTACCTTAAGAAAGTACAAATAAAATTGTTCTAACGATTAAGGCAAAAAAGTTATGAGAGAAAAAAGAAAAAAGAAATTGGACATTTTCATATTTTTTGCTATAACATCTGAAGCACGAGGAATTTTGTACTTTTAAAAATTGATTGTGGCTCTTCTCATGCTAAGAATTAATTCATCTAATTTAAACAAACCTGTATCTCTTATAATAAGCGAGATCCCCATGCTAGAAATGTAATCTGGCACACCCTGTATACATAAAAACACTTAAAATTAAATTAACAAGAAATTTTAAACGTGCTGCGATAATAAACCAAAATTTCATTGAAAACGTGTAAACAATAAATAAAATTGATTCGAACGCGCCTTTGAATGGTTCCATTAATTATAAGCGATGTAGGAGTACAATATAATGGTAATTGTTAACAATGGTTTACGACTTGAAACTACGTATTAACGCTGAAACAACACCAAGTTCGGTAGTGTATGTATAAAAGATTTAAGGTGCTTCCTTAAAAATTCCACTGGCACTTCACAAGCAGTCAACAACCTGCTGAATTTGTAAACCAACGTGGGATTTTCAAGATCTCGGTTCCATATCTCTTACGTATTAGTTACTTGATTTTAATTAAGAACTTAGCTCCATACATTTAAAAAATCTAATTGAAATTAATGTATTGTAGTTTGATGAGAAAGAAGAAAGATGTTTAGCCATCAGATTGCATATATGCTAATGTTAGTTCGTGGTTATACCGAGTTTCTTTGAAAGATTACAGTAATGCACTAATCTTGATTTTAGTGCAACGTCTTTTTTTTTCGCTCATCATGGTATAACTTATTTTTAATTTGTTTAACACAGCAAGACACAGTTTGAATTGAAACAAGGTAGAGAAGAATACACCGAAATCAGTATTTTATCTTAAACCGAATTACAACAAATATTGTCCAAGACGATTATAGTGAACGAAATATTGAGATGATAAAGTGTCGCATAAAAAGTTGTACATACAAAACTACCTGGCGACTATATATACGACGAGCGTTAAAAAATTTCGCCGCCTGGAATAGAAACAAATATTTAATAATAAAAGTCAATTTTTCTACATATTTTCCTTGAAGCGCAATGCCTTTATTCCAGCGATGTTTTAACTTCATTATAACCTCTTTGTAAACCGATTCGCCGAAGCCGCTTTGACCTAGTTATTTAATGAAAACCTATTTTTTGCGTTTAAGTTTGAAAACAGATGGTAATGAGAGGAAGCTAAATCTGGAGAACACAGTGCAAGAGGTATCAATTCGACGCCCATTTCTTTAATATTGGACGCTGTAGGTCGGGGCGAGTGAGCTGGTGCATTTTTGTGATAAAAGAGCCCAACGTACGAAGTGTGTACGAAGGTGCAGATTCATTCATAGTGGTAACTATAGGTTTGTTCCAACAAGCCTGCTGACTGCGGCACTGTCATGACTCATGAGTGAGTGCAGTATCAATATCGCGTTTCATCACTGAGAGTTCACCGGACGGTCAGTAATCCTTTCCATCACATTTCTGATCAATTCGTGTACGAGTTTGCGGACGATCAGAACAGTACATGGTCTACTGAACGAATTGTTGCCGAGACTTTTAGACGCATGCGCTGTTCATAACTAACGTGAGCTTAGGTAGCTATGCATCGCTCTCCCAATCCCATTTAGTGCTGGATTCTTAAGGTGTTTACCCTTGCGATGCGCTCATTTCTATGAACCCAATAGACGCAAATGTCATTTACAGTTAAGCCAGTCGTAAAAGCGTTCTAACAACGGCTAATACTGGGCAATACATTTATTAGTACATAGTTAACGCATGCGAATAAAACAGTTCATGGTTTTAAACGTCTTGTTGGAACAAACCTTTATGTCTTCATGAATTTAAGCCTTTCTTAAACAGGTATTTAATTACAGCTTAGTGCTCATTGATTTACAATCTTACGCAAATTCCTCGATACACTAGATTTGACCAGCTGTAACTCGAAAGCTATTCGACAAATTGAACTCAAATTTTAGGCTATGATAAGCAAGAGACCAACCATCAATATAAAGAAAGCAGACACCGATATGAGCGCCATTTTTATGTCAGGCCCGCGAACTTTTTAAACGCTTCTTGTAGTTATGAGACTATTTTCGTCTTTTGAAGACACCCAATACAAATCTGCTTGTTTATACAGCAAATGCTTTCTTAATTCCTGGTAAATCAGTTACATAAAATGTTCCATAATCCTAAAAGTCAGTATATCTTAAAGAAAAAAAATTAAAATTGATAAAAACTATTTTAAAGTATCTAACAATTATCAAAAAAAAACGTGTGTATTAGAAACATTGCACAAAATGTCACCCACTAGTGCGAAACTAAACAGTGATGACAAGTGATATATAAATATAGGTTTTATATTAATTAATAGCTAAAAATAGATGTTATTACTGGCAATTACAACGATAAAATGTACAGTTTTATCAAATAGACAATAAGTACAGCGAATAGAACAAAAATATTACTATATTTTAATAGCAATTGTTTGTTACGTACCTTTGATAATACAAATACAAAAAACATTAACATTGTTCGACAAACAACAACAAAAAATAGTAATAAAAACACGAAAACTATTATCTAACGTTGTCAATAAAAATAAATACTAGATAGCGATATAGAAGTGAAGATAATGAGAACGGTGAACATTTTAAACCATTACATTTTAAAAGCATATACGATGTGTAATAAGTATTCAAGTACACAAACGGGCTAATATGCAAAATTATTTAAAAAAAAATTAAAACAAAACCTTGGGTGTAAAGTGAATTTCCAAAAACAAATAAAGGACACGCATACAATTAAAAACTTGATGGGTACTATAAAGGGAAAAACCTCATACATTTAATTCGAAACTTAAGTATACGTAAAATGTAAATAATTTTAAGTCATAACAAAGCGATTTTATAGTCTTATAAACTTATGCCAACGATAATAGACAAAAAAAAAATTATCATCAAAGAAAAAAAAGAGGAAATAAACACATATTGTGATACCACGGTTTGCTTACACAAACTTGTATAAGGAAGAACTTCATTAAATGCAGAATTACACAATAACAATCCGATAAAATTAAAACGAAATTACGTTAATAACAAGCAATAATAGTACGAGTATAACTGCAACAGTAAATGAAGATGTTAGCAAAAAATAACACGGATGTTAGGCAACAGTTTATTTGGTTACATTGACTTATAAATAAGTTATTTAAATGAGACAGATGCGAATGCGAGAAGAATCTTAAGGCCGCGAAACTGCATAGAACATATTGCATTCCTTAAAGTAAAATCGAATAAGGCTATAAGCATCGCAATCTAATAACCTAAAAGCTTAACAATTAACGTATTTTTAACACATAAATGATATAATAAAATACTCAACATGAAACAAAACAGTACTTTAGTAAATTACTACAATTTTGAAAATCAGTTTGATTTACAAGGTTGCAGAATTTAACAACCGAATAATCTACATTACTATTTATTATCTATGCAGTGTACATTTACAAGTCATATTTTCGTAAAAAATTTACATAGATAAGATTTTTTGGGGGCCATTATTTGCTAATGACGTTTTGCGGAAGTCCATTAAGTCTTTTACAGTTTTAAAAGTAGCACATACACTGTTTACGGTATAAAGATTGGTCAGTAGAAAAAACCTTAAACGCCTTAAAAAGTTTGTGTTTTCAGTTTAGTCAAGTACCTACATAGTTGAAGATTAAAAAAAGACCAAGATCCGGTTAATATGAACAATTTTCGCGTTAACGTTGGAATACAGCTTATTTTTCTGCGCAGAATTTGTCACTGGATATTTATTCCAAAATCTTCTTCTTCTTCTCAAACTCCTTTTGTCTTTTCAAGCGTCGGAGGGCGGTTTCGTGTCCTGTATCCATTTTTTTATGCATTTCTGTATCTTGCTAGCGTTCTCATTTCCTCTACCGTATTTCCTTTTTCTAACCCCATTTCCCTTATTTGGTCTATCCATTTTCTTCTTGGTCTCTCTCTCTGTTTTTTTTGGCTGGTTTTCAAATTTCTATTATTTTTCTTGTGATTCTGTCACGTTTCATTCTTATCAGTTTAGTTGTTTTTATTTTTTCTACTATTGGTTCTTGTGCTGTTATTTATCTAATGTTTTATGTTTTTATTCTGTCCCATTTAGTTTTCCCCGCAATTTTTCTGAGGTGTTTCATTTCGATGGTGTTAATTTTAGCTTCGTCTTTTTTCCGTAGCGTCCAATTTTCGGATGCATAAGTTTTGATACAAATTATGGATTTCCATTTTTACCTTTAGGTCAATATCTTTGTGTCTTAGTATTGTTTTGATAAATGAGTAATATACTTTTGTTGATTTGTTTGCTCTATTTGTTAATTCGGCATCCATTGTCCCATCTTCTGTTATTATGCTTTCCAAGTATTTGTATGTTGCTACTCTTTCCAGTATATTGTTTTTACATTAAATTTGGTCTTATATTTTTCCGTTAGGTACTAATTCTCCTTCCGAAGGAAACAAATGTTAAAAAATAACTTGGATTTAAACAATGTCCTCAACTATTTTCTACAATAATTTATAATGAAAAAACTAGTGATCTTTTAGGAGCAAAAAAAAAACCTTTAAAATTAGGAACCGACTTTGTCCAATTATACAACCTTAATTTTTTTTATATATTTAGTCGTTGTCAAATAGCATAAACTACCGAACAATTTTGTCAAGGCAATATCACCAGTCTTAACGATAAAAGAAAAGAAAATATGCGGAACCATTATAAGTTAATTATTTTTGATTTTCTATATTTTGTTTCTTAACGATATAATTACCACAAATCTCTGACGCCGTAAGGTTTTCAAAATTCCTTCAAACGACAATAATACTCTTATTCGTTCTAGGAAAACCTTAAGTCTTATCGTCGTCGCTATTAGATTTTAGTCATTTTCTTGTATCCAACAACTGCAACACTGCGCGTCATGCAATTAAGAAACCATTATCGAGTATTCAAGGCCGCCTTCGATGCTTTTTCTTAGTCTAAATTGAAACAAATACGACCTTTATCGGATCTAATATATTCAAAGGATAAACCTCATGCATACAGTAACAATGATGTAACGATGAAATTTGCGTAGCAATTGCATTCACACATTCTAACAATAACATTTTATAAATTATAACTTACAGGTAATCTTTATCGTTTGACATACATTTAAATCACAACATCTAAAAAGCTACTAAATTTTTTTTGTTTGAAGATAGTCCGGTTGGGCACCTACTTTCGTTGACTTAATTGACGCGGCAAACTGGAATAGCAGTGAGTGACAGGGCAATGAGATAAAAGGCACCGGTACAAGCGAATTTTCGGTGTTGTAATTTGGAGAATTTTGGAAAGTTAAAATGATTGCGGTTACACGTGTGTTTTTTAGTGATTCATGATCACTTATACGGATACAGAATGATCTTGGAAGTCTCCGAGCATGCTGTAATCATTTCTGCAAGAGCTTCTTTGTTGAGATCAACACTTAATTACAAAAAAATTAATTAATAATTCTTTAACAACATTTAATCAAAACAAATCAATAGTTAGTAGAAAAAGTGACGCAACAACCGTAAAAACCGTTAAAAATACATCAATTTCATCAGTAATTATTAAATATCGATTCCTTATAAATTTGAAAATAGCAACTGATTCATTTAAAGAAGCAATTTTACTGGATATTGCAAATAAGTGTAAGATAAGTTTGCTTTGATGTATTTAACCGTAATTTCATTACACCTCTTTTGATGTAACTTTTTTAATAGAAGTATGAGTCAGTAGACAAACAATGAAGGGCGGAAGTTATACGAACTTAAGCAAGTTTTTTTTATAAACAAAAGTGAGGTCTTTGTTATTAAAACACGTAACATACTGACATAAAAATAGAAACATTAACGCGAAAGATAAAATTAGCTACACTGTTGTTTGTGTACAGTTTCTTAGTAGATTTTCATTGTTTCTTAGTTTCCTTTGTTAGTCAGGCGCAAAAAAAGCACAAAGGTGTACACTTAATTAAATACTTAATTCTCTAAAATTTATTATATTTTAATCTTTTAATTGGTATCAGATCTTAATTATTACAGCCAATTTAACGCTTCAATCATCCACCACTAAAAACATCAAAAACACTTATTTTTGAAAATTCGTATGCTGGTTATAAAAGTTCAAGAATCGTGCTCAACTTTGAGGTAAATTTCGAAATATAAAGCCTCTTTTATTTTTAATTTCATAATATTCGAATATTCCACACAGATCTACATAAATTGTGACCGATGTTTTGAATGGTAATTTGGTAATTATGTACTAAAAATATTGTTTCCGAGTTTTTAACGTATCAACATGAATTTCTATTCGGCTCGTCGCCGACATGCAATTATCAGTACTGCAACAGTTTGATCCGCGAATAGCTAAACAGCGCTCACTCCCGCAACCAAACTGTTGCACAACTGATAATTGCGTGTCAGTGCCCAGCCGAATAGAAATTTCAACGTTAAAATTAAAGTTGAGACCTTCAAAACCAGAAACAAAATTTTTAGTAATTACCAGATCACCACCCACTGTGTTTGAAAACATTTTTGGTACATTATTTTGCGTTTTGAATGCTCCTGTTAGACAATGTATTGTGATTGTTTACATTCAATTTTTGTAAACGATTAACCAACCTTAAAATTTTCACATGATTTAATGGCTAATACTGTCATGAATATGATTAATTTTTATCATGTCAAAATATTAAAACTATAAATTAAAAAAATCCTGGTTCTTCAAACTGTTTATTATGGTAAAGACGTCCACAAACATTTATTTCGCGTAGAATGTATTTGTAAACTACATAACCACGTAAGACTAATTATTGATAATATAAATACGATACTTATAAGTAAAAACATTTTTACTTCTGTTATTTGAAAATATTAGAATTTTAGCTATCTAATTTTTATATACGAAACGTCCCATTAATAAATCGATTCGATTATCCTTGGCCTCGTCACATAGACTCGGGTAACTGTTAGATTGTGATAGCGTTCAGAGGTAATGTTGTGGAACAATAAAATCAACATTAAACATTTTTCCAGTTCATATATGAATGAAATGGACTAGAACTTGTTTCATTGCCTACTGTGTGACACTGCACAGGCATTCTTACGGTACAAGGCGATTTAAAATGTAAGAACTTTATTATTGTAACCTCAGTTGTTCTTTTAACAGCGCAAGGAGAAACAACAACGTCACATATTTATTACATAAACAGGATCGACAAAAAATACAACAAAGTTAATGTTTATGAGTTGACGAATTACAACTAGAAATTGGGGAATTATTTAACATCCTTGAGTAGAATTTTTTTTATCGTTTAAGTTGTCTTGAGGATCTTTGTTCATCGATTATTTATTAAAATTAAAAGTTATAGACAATAGCTATAACACAAAGCTAATGTGAAATGAAATTTTAGGCTACACGTCATTTAGAATCAAACTAACGATCATGACTTCAATTACAATAACATTTGAAGGTAAAATATATGCTTTCATCAAGGGCCTTCGTAATTAATAAACAAATGACTAAGTGGAAGAGAAACTTCATTCAATTAACTATCTTTTAGTGTACACATGTATTAATTTACTAATTACAGATGTGCCGGTACCTACGGATAGGAAAGGTTGTGTATTATTAAAAATATATAGCTGCACGCAAGATTAAAATCTCGGCGTATTTAGCAGCAACGGTTGACGTAACTGTGACAGTTGATACTTGACCATGTATTCATTACTAATCAATTCATATATTTCTATAATCAGATATATATGACAAGTTTGATTGTTTTGAAGGAATTTGTTTTTCTGTTAAACCAAATCTAAAATTGAATGCAACGAATTGTTGCACAGTAAAAGATTCGCTATAAATAAGCATTAGTACGTTAATTAAATAACAATTAATCTATTTAATAACTTACAAGCTAAGCGACATTAATAAAAACGCATGGATTTTTTTTTAATTTTAGGTTTTTTTACGTGTATCTACAGATTTATTACAGAATTCATGAAAGTGCCGTTAGTGAAACTTCACGTTTTTTGAAAATTTTAACTTTTTTAAATTCTTTAACGGACTTTATACCAAAACGGCACATTTAGTTTTTATTTCAGATTAAACATGATTTTTTTTTACCGGTAATACAACAATTATTAATTTGGATCTAGAGATTGTCCTTAGAGACTTAGAGGAAGCTTATATGCATTTTTATAGAATTTGATTGCGTATAATTACACCGTGTTACCCTAAATTTCCGTTTACAAATTTTCAGTATTCGAATGTTTTTAGGGTAATATTTTTCACAAATACTCTCCTCTTATTTTTTTAAAACAAGCGTGTCATGTAACTCTACTAATGAATCATTTAAAATTAATAGAAACCTTTCACAATAAATCATTTAACAGTTATAAGATCCATTTTGTTTTAACATACTTTAATACAAAAAAAAAAAAAATCAGGTTAAATTTCTGCAATCTATAGGTACCTACTACCTAGTACATATTTAAAAAAATACATACAAAAAAAAAACATAAAAACAACACTTTAATAGTAAAAATCGATGAAGATTATAAAAAATTAATAGACTGTTGGAAAGTAGGTTACAATGTCTTCAATAATATAAAAAGCTGTGATACGCCCGCACATTTACAGAGAGCTAGCAACGAAACCAACTAAATGATTAAGAAATCTGTATAGGTCATGATTAACGTGCGGATATACAAAATTGAAACTTGGAAAGTTGTAGAAGTTATTAGACGCTCTAACAAAAGCAAATATAAAATGTATGGCTAGACAAATCAAAAGCGGTTTGGTAATAATAATTTATTGAAGACCTAGCGACAGCTCACAAAAATATGCAAGTCTTAAAACTGCTTCGTTTATTAGACATAGCCTATTTTTTGTTTTTTTTTTCCTTTCAGAAGAGCCCATCATTTAATAAGAACACTTTTTATTACGTAATTTTTCGGTTTTGTTATTAAAAACGATATGAACTTCACAAAAATCAGTACATATTTATTGTAAATAAACTCCAACAATTAGTAAATGCCAAAATCAATTAAAATAGCACAAATAATTCCAATATACAATAAGCGAAGAAAATTTCAATCAAAACGTAACATCAACCAATCATATTTAAACAAGAAAATTAAACACGCTATCGATTGGTAACAATAATCTGAAGTTGCATAAGTGTTCTTGAAATTAAAATCAATTTAATTAATAAACGAATAATACCTACATCTAACGATATATAATAAATTACGTATAGGGAAATGACAAATGGCGTGCGAGCATAAAAGACGCTTATCTCCACAGCTAATTATTTGGTAAATGGCCTTGAGTTCAAATTAAATATTAAATTAAAGCGCACAAATCTGCATTGATGCATTCAAGATTGTATTAAACAATAAAATACATACGACTTGTGCAATGTGCCCACGCGCGTAACAGATACAATAATTTTAATTGATTCATATCACCAAAACATATCTTGTGTCTTACTCTCCGCATGAACTATTGCATCAATAACTTCCTGCGTGATTTTGCAACCCAGTTTAAATAATCTGTTTGCCATATGGTTAATTTTAGGACGAACGCATTTAGAAGAATTTAGGGATGCCTTGTTTTCATATAAGTAGGTACAGGAGACACCCATGAGGAGGGGTGGGCGATATATCGATAAACATCGATATATAGACATATCGATATATCGACATTCCGATATATCAATATTGAGCGAGAAGCTTTTTTTGGTCACCAATCTCTTTTTTCACCTTTTTACTCACTTTTTTAGCTTCGCGCCGCTTTTATATCGACATTTCGATAAATATCGGAATGTCGATATATCGATATAATTTCGATAGCGATATTCGATATCGAAATTTGGATATCGCCCACCCCTACCCATGAGTATGAAAAATTCAGGAAATAACTCTTGCTAGATACATAAACAATTGATTCAATTTTTGTCATAACAACAAGGAAACAAAAATGAAGCAATGATAATATACTACCAAAAAGTGTTTAGTGAATTTTCAACTTTTTTCCGGAATGATTTTAACATTTATTAAGCAGTATTTTTTCCAAATGATACTGAACTTGATGGGCTTGTAAATAGTTGTTGGTAAACATAAGAATAAATTAAAATTACAATTGCTGAAGGCACTGGCGTAGCGAGGGTAAACGACGCCTGGGGCATATTATTTATTTGCGCCCCCCTCGGTCGTATTTTTATTGTAGTTTGTGAGTTTCAAGTAAAATAAAGTTGTATTATTTATTCAAATACACTGTAATGAAAATGAGAACAAATTTTAAACTTATATTGGCATTTTAGTTTTCTGGCTTTAAATAAGTGAAATAAACACAAAAATATTTTGTCTTCGCGGCGCCCCCCAAGACTGGCGCCCGGGGCATCCATACCCCCCCCCTTGCCCCCCCACGTCGCTTCGCCACTGGCTGAAGGCAATTCATTATTTCTTTTAACAGCGTACACGTTAAAATTATGTATTTATGTTAGAAATATTTGGTTGTTTTTAACCTTACACATCGAAAACTAGTTTGTTATAGTTATTGTTGCGTTATCTAATGCAATTAAAATTATTTAATGTATCTACGTTTGAAAAATGCGTAGAAGGCACGAACGATATAGTATCATTAAACAATAAAAATTAATACTTTTATCCTACATTATACGCATGTAAATTTTATAAAGATAAATGTATAATGCCATTAATTTTAAACTCCAAAGTTACTAGTTTTTATCGCAAAGAAATTCATATACATTTGTAGTCGACAATAAATGTATTACAGGCGAGCATTTTTTTAACAGAGTAGTTTCAAAAGAATTCAACTAGCTAATCATATTTGTAATACTGTCAAAAAATATTTAAAGTAAACTCATATATTGTGTTACATTAAGTTGTTTTTTGCATGTAATGTTTTGAGTGTTCGAACAATTTTCAAAAATTTGGACACAATCCACCTAAAATCGGTAAAAAGATTAAAACTAGAGAAATAATTGAAGACATTTACACAGTCGGCATAAACACCTGTGCACATCGTTTCACTGTTCAATTGTCTCATCGACGCGACACGTTATTTTCGTATGCACGTGCCATTAGCCTATAAGAGGTACGTCATTTTTAAAGCGAAACGTAACAAGTTTTATTTTAGTATTTATTGTCACAAAAAAAAAAACTAAAAATGAACGAATGTCCAACCAAAACATGCTTAAAAAAGTCATAAACGCGATTGTTAATGCTGATTACATTACGTGGCGGTAAAATTAGCTGCCGAATATTATTAAATTACACTATAATAAAAGTTTTATCGAGTAACTAATTAAATCTAAAATTAAAAATAATAATTACTTGCATTATACAACCTTAAAAAAAATACAATGCATTATTAAGTTACTTAGGTTTTTAAAATATAATTAATATTTAAATTAATGCCAGTACTAGTTGGAACAAAATTATAATAAATTAAAGAATTGAAAAAAAATACGAAAAAACATTCATTAATTATTGATAAAAAACTACAGATAGTTATATTCCGAAACCTATGCAGGGTGTTAATCTTAAAAAAAAAAAGTTATTTAAAAATTAATCACCTAGTTACAATTTTGTTGCCATAAAAATTTGTGTTTGGAATTTGTTGTACCTACCTATTTTAATATTCTGCATTTTTTTTTTGGAAACATCAATTTTTATACGGTACGTATTTATTTTGTTTTGTAACTCTGACTTAACCACTCTTCTTCAACTTTTATAATAACAAAGTTATCCATGTACCATGGTAGGTTTTTGTCATGCCGTATATTAAGTTGTGAGAAATATATTACATCAGCAAACTTTTAAACAAATTTATTTTATGTCTCGTGTTTTTCACCACCAAGCGAGTATTAATTCGCAGGTAATATTAAATTTACTTAAATGGTTCTTTATATTGTAATTTTTAGACCGATTTAGCATTATTCAAACGCTGTTATTAAACTGTAGCAGCCTTTCTCCAGTTCGCGGCTCGCCATATAATTTTTCTACTTATCAGATTATTATTTCAATTTATCATTTTCCTAGAATTAGTAATATTGATCAGAAAAATTTACTTTTTGAGGGAAAAGAAATCAGAATTTGAAATTCATTCAACAAAATTATTTAAAAAAAAAAATGATATGCATGTGTAGTGTGTACTGAGTATTCTTGCATGGACCTGTAGCAACATTTGAAAATGGACCTTGTCTACGCAACCAAATACCTAGCAGAGAAGGCGCCACACTCACTATACCCACGTCGTTAGGTAATCGCTAATCGAACGTATGTATGTAGGTACTAGGTACCTATAAATAATTTTGGGTTTAGTTTAATAAATGAAGTTTTCACATAGTTTTAAATATTAAAGTGGTGTTAAGATCAGTATATTATATTGTACTAAAAACTATTTTTTAGTATTTAACAATCATATCGCTGTAAGACATATATTTGCAATAATGATAAAAATTATTATGTTTTAAAGATTGCACTTTTAAACTGCTAAACAACATTTGTTGCTGGAACATATTTTATATACGTACATATTATGTATTCGAAATTAAAGCCATATAATATTATTAATAGATAACTGTTCTTTCACAGTCAATTTGCATCTGTTAACTACAAATGCATCTTCTGCTATTTTATTTATCACTGAATTGTACTTCATAACCGTTATACGACATTTTTAAGCAGAAGACGTCCATTGATTCTTCTTTCAGGTACTTTATGTGATGTAATGTGTTTTCTTAACAAATCATGCTGTGAATACATTAAACAAAACTTGGGTTTAAAAAGATGCGTTAAAAGAGACACACAGGAAACTACTGTTCTCACATCTCTCTTTGCACTCAGGGGCTGCGAGCTTCTTAATGTTTCAGCTTTACATTAAAACTATCTTGTTCAGTAATAACTCCATAAAAGTACTTGATTTACATCTTCACATTAGAGTCCGATTTTAGACCTAATGTAGGTTCCTTTGCTTCCCATCACTGTGCTGGGCTACCGAATTATGGATTTGTTACACATTGACACAAAATTTATAGTTTTAGTTTAGTAGTAAACAATTTTTTAATTAAATAAAAAATTGATATCACTGTCTACCTACGCCATTCGTTGTTTATTAATTGAATGTTTACCGCTACCGATGACAAACAAAAAGATTACGTTCCCAAACGTCGATTATGATTTTATTGCTAAACGCTAAGGATAATTACCTGTAACAAGTAAGTTCGGTAAATTATGCACTGCTACTATTTCATTTATCAATTAATTGTTGTATAAAAAGATCTTTATGGCATTAATTTCAACGTCTGGAGTACTTCCGCACAGTTTATTAACACATTAAGCTACTAACATTTAGTTAAAACGTTATTGAAAGTCAATCTTACAAACTGGTTTTTGCGCAAAAACAATATTTAAACATCACATAAATTACAAGTATTTGCTTTTTTAGGAAAAATGAGTTACATACTGAAATCTTTTTAACGACAAAGCGACTAAAGTTTAAATGATTTGAATTTACAGATAGGTACTACGGTTGTTTAATCCAATTCCAAACTTATGTTCAATTGTTTTAAGAAATTTATAAGTAACATTAAATTACGCGTATTTGAAATCTAAATAAATCAGAAATCCTTGAAGTTGCGTGTATAAAAACAGAAAAGCAATCAATCGATGTGAAATAATGTCGATTAGATGGCATCAACATGATTTTTTTATTCATGTGAAGATTGTTGTCCTAGATTTTTATTATCAAACATTTACAATCCTGTACATAGTTAACTAAAATATGTAATGGACTTAAGCAATTATAGACAAGGGGAAACACACTGACGAGATAGAGTGAGGTAATAGTGAAGCATCAACACTACCAGTTTTATTGCTACTTAACAAATAATTTTCAACTAGAGTTATTTATTTATTAGCACTAAAGTTTACATACAAGTTTATGATTAAAAGGTCAGAGACTGCTCATGTAATGTATAATTAAACACTTTGTCTTGCATTTTAGGTTGTTAGTTATAACACGAACGTTTTTAATATTAGGCAAAAATAATCAAGTATGCACTCTTCATAGCCAACTTATATCCAATAATAGCAATAGTCAGCTGCAGTCGTGTTATTTCTATTTAAAAGCTTTATGAACTTATGCGTAATTCTGCCTATAGGTACCTCCATACCGAACTCTGTACATCATTCTCTTGATAATAAATATACAAAATCTATAGCTGTAAACTATGGAAGTTTGACTAATTGAAAATTCCTTCAAAGAAAACAAATCAGTCAGTAAAATTACTACTAGCACTTTGATTCGAAAAAATTCCTCAAAATTTATAATGTAATTGCGATTTACATAATTTTTGTAGTTTTTGTTTATGTAAAATTAAATATTTAAGTTCCGAAGGTTGGATATCACTAGTCTAGATCTATTATAATTACTATTAAAACAGCCATCTCTGCATTAGATTACAACACATTCCAGATTTTCTTCTTGAATCGTTCCAATCCACTGTTCTAGTCAATAATTCGCCAATACAGGTTTCGTTATTTTGGTTCAATCGCCAAAACGTATTTGCATTTCAATAACCGTCCATTTAATGCACATAGTTCAACAATTCTAGGTTTATTTACTTTTCATAACCATACTAGATTATATTGTTTTTATTTAGTAGGTACATAGGAATTCCTTATTTTTAATTTAATAAAGTCTTATAAATTCAATCCGCAAATATAAAGCAACAAAATTTTACGACACAATTACGTGTATAATGTCTGTTCGCCTTTTATAAGTCATTAGCGTAAAAATTAAAAAGATTAACTAAATTAATAAACTGGTTTAGTCGGGTGTCACAGGAATAACCAACCAACACTCCTTTGGAAAGTCAACTTTTAATACATTCTTTATTTTATTACTTTCTGGCAACGTCGTTGCGTGTTCACTTAATTAACGAATTGTGCTGATTTTTGCAACGAAAAAACGTGTACTTACATGTTCGCACGCGCATGAAAATACCAAAGACAAAAATTATTGCTAGGGATGCTGTACTTGCGAACATAGTTTTATTTAAAAATGCCATGCCAAATTTAAAAGAGGGCGGAGACAACTTTCGGAATCGACTTATCATAATGATACAGTGAGCTCGCGTTATAAGCAACTAACGGCGGCCAATTCCGATCTAAAAGTTGCTTATAACGTGAAAGTTGCTTATATGATAGAAATAGAAACGATTCGATTTTTAACATAAATAAATCTTGTTTTTAGTAGTAAAACTAAAAATAAAAGTTATAACCATAACAACAATATGTTAAAAAATCTATTGTTAATCTAGATTTCACACGATATTTTACTGCCTTTTTAAATAACCTGAATGTTAAAAAAAAAAACTGAAAGTGCTATATCACTCAAAATTATCGTAAAAATGTAAATATTTTCAAAACTGTTGACTTTAGACCCATATAACCTTTTACATTTATTAAAGTAAATTTTAAGACAAATTCAAAAATGTAAAAATATACAGATGTTCTATTTCAAATTTCAAATTTTGAGTCCGTTTCCGGTTGAACCGGAAGTCGTATTGCAACCTTAATATTTCCATCGAATCCGAAAAATACGATAACGCTCAGATACAAAATTTCATTGTTATATCTGCAATAGTATTTTAGATATTTGTATTTTTAACTGTCACACTGACAGTTGCTTATATCGTGTACTTTGATACGATAGTTGCTTATATCGAGTGTTGCTTATAACGCGAGTTGCTTATATCGTGGGTTGCTTATAACGCGAGCTCACTGTAGTTCCTAAACTTGTTTAAAATGACAAGCGTCCATTATTATTTCACATGAAAGTGCATTGCGATTTCTATATTATAAAACAAACCTATAAAAATTTTGCCGCCAAGTTTCGACATTTCACGCAGATTATTTTTAAATTTCTTTACACTAACATATACTAACACGGCAAGAAAGTTTAAGGTGCATAATGCATAAGCACCTTTGATAATTTGTTTCGACTTGAAGAGAGTTTAATACAAGTAAAAGTTGCAATAATCATAATTTATACTATGTTTCACGAAGCTAATTTTTAGCATTGAATTCGATTTAATTTTATCGTTCGGAAACGACAACATTCGTTTATTCACGATAAACACTTAAAATGCACACACTTTTAAGAAAACTTACTCAGATTTAATTTTCAATTGTTTTATTTCGTTGTTAAAAACAAACAAAAGGCGCTTGCCCCTGCCCACATGCAATTTCGTACCTACAAGAATACCAATTTTGGACGCTACTAAATCGACCACGCAATAGGCCCATGGGGCACTTGTTCTTGTATACATCTAGCGATTATATGGTTGACCAAATATAGTTTAGCAGTTTAGTTCTGAAATCAAATATATTCAATATATGGGTGTCCCAAAGTACTTTGCTAACTCTATTGTCTTGTTAATTTTTAAAATTTACCGTATCAAACCTTATGAATATTTAGCTGACGGGTTAGTTTGCATCGAAGGGTAAAAAACATGCATTACAAATTGGCAGAACCGACGAGAGAGGGGGGCGTATTCATTTAATTGCATTAATATCCATTTAATCATTCAAAAGCAAATGAAATTAGCTAAATGATCAATTTAACAATTTATTACTTTTCTTAACAATTAAAAAAAAAAGTCAAAATCAACAAGATATCACAAACCCATGAAAAACAACCTTTGTACCTTAATAAGAATTGATAAACACAAATTTGTTGTATTTTACAAACATAAAGGTTTATCATGATTAATTTTTAAATTCAACTAATTCATTATACTCACTTATGCATAGCATAACCTACTAATAATTGTTTTTAAAGAAAAGGTGTAGTGTTTCTTGGACACCCTATATTGAGCGCGAAATTCTACACTTCACAATAAGTTTATAATAAGTATCTACTTATTTTAAAGAAACACAGTTTCTTAAAACAATAATAAATCGCCCAGTACATAAAATTAGGCTGTCAATTGCACTAGCCAAAAAAAAAACATGAATATTTTCCTTACTACTAAGGCTTAGTACACACAGAGCGTTTTCTGTCGCGTGTTTTCTATCGCGCGACCGAATAGTCGCCGTACACCATATATCTAATAAACATTATATTGCTAGTACTTCAAATTTTACGTAACATAAGTCAACGGTACAGATATACATTATCTCTTTTTAATGCGGCGATTGGCCATTGACAGCTAATATACATCGGATTGGACAACGTGAAAAGCGCGCGTAATGATCACGTCATTTTTGACAGTTTAAAAATATGACATTTGACGTTGATGATCTATGATTTGTAAAAACTACAATTAATATACAAAAACCTGTTCTAAGGTTTGTACTTATTCGCAAATTCGCCTCGGATTGTTAAACATCGGTGTCTGCATGCGTAATCTACAAAAATCACGTTTCATAACATGAACTCAACAATTTTGATGCAGGCTTTGCTAGTAATCCTAGTTTTATTTGATTTTTTATGTTTGCTGCCAACTGTGAAAAGTACACCTTACAAGGGAAGGTCACGATACGTTGTCGCTAGAATTTGATTCCGGCTGTGTTTATTACATCAAGGGCATCAAAACTAAATGTTTTCCAGAGTTATACGTGCCACTGGCCATTAACTTCGGAAAAATAGGGGAAAAACTGAATAGCTGATTAATAAAAGTAATATTTGCGATCGCGTTGGCCATGAAACCGTAAAAGACAAAATCGAAATTCTTCTATTTACCAATGCGCGCATCCTTTCCAAGTAAAATGGTGCAAAGTTTTTGAAAAAATCTTAAACGGTTCCGAAGAAAAACGCAAAAAACGAGGCCATTGTAAAAACGGTTTTCCCTATGTTAAACGCCTATGCAAGTCGCATAGATATAGTAATACAGATATGCGACAACTACTCAATACATAGCGCTTATACAGGGGTTTCGTTTTTGACGTTTTTCTCCGGAACCGTTCAAGATTTTTTCAAAAACTTTGCACTATTTTACTTGCAAAGGATGCGCCTATTGGTAAATAGAAGAATTTCTATTTTATCTCTGACGGTTTCATGGCCAACGCGATCGCAAAAATGACCTTTTTGTACCAATTTTTCAGTTTTTTCCCTATTTTTCCGAAGTTAATGGCCAGTGGCACGTATAACTCTGGAAAACATTTAGTTTTGATGCCCTTGATGTAATAAACACAGCCGGAATCAAATTCTAGCGACAACGTATCGTGACCTTCCCTTGTTAGAAAGAGAGGTACATATTTCCATTTCATTCGATACACACACAAGCGTTTGTCGCGCGGGAGTTGCTACACAGCATTACCATGGAAAATGGATAAAGGTCTACTCACACCGGCGCGGAGGCGGTGGCGATCGCGATCACGATACGTAACCACGTTACTTAAATAATATGTAACCAGGTTACCAATTATCCTGATCGTGACCGCCACCGCGATCGCCAACGCCACTGCGTCAGTGTGAGTTGACCTTTTTACAACCGTATGTGCGGCAAAAGCGCGCGACCGTGTGTACGGATCGTATTGTTTTCATGTATCTCAAGTCGCAAGAAAAACGCGCGTTCTCGGGGGAATCTCGAGTCGCGCGACTTGATGGACGACGACCATAGCCGCGCGACTATGTGTGTACGCGTACATGCAATTTCTAGTACTTCACAAACGCGCGGCATAAAACGCTCTGTATGTACTAGGCAGGGCCGGTCATCTATATGACGGGGCCCGGGTGCAAATTTTTTTTTGGGGCCCCTATAAAAATTTTATTTGGAATATTTTTACACTGTACCTACTAATACTAATAAAATTTGAATTATCAGATACAAGATGATTTACCCGGCGTTGCACGGGCGATTACAATTTTAATTACTTTTTTAACTTGAATAAGCCCAATAATTCCAAATCATATACAAATGACATACTCTGATCAATCATCTTTTCATTTTCTTATAATTCCTTAAAAAATAACTATTTATTGCTTAAAAATTGAATAATAACTCAAATTTATTTTCTTTCGTCTTGTTTCAATTAAAAATGTACTAATAAAAATAATACTTCATGTACATTTATTACTAATTGTATACAAAACAATCTTTACTTGAGAAATACACCGCGCCGTATCGTGTTTTGACCAGGTATTTGCCGACGTAAGATCGAATCCCGTCCAAGTAATTTATCTTTTTTTTAATTGGTAATATGTGCTTGTACTTAAAGTTTGGCGTTAGATATGCAAGGTCCTAAATAGTAACTGTGCAAAATTTGGTCCCGATCGGTCAACGGACCTAGTATTCTATAGCGAACAAACAAACAAACAAACAAACACACAAACAAGCTCTTTTATATATATATAGATATACGTTTCTATATCCAATATTTTGGGTTGGTATTTATTGCAGTACATAATAAGTTTATAAACGAGAATAAGTTATTATTACAACACAAAATTTAAATATTTTTTTAAATTCTATGAGATATCAGTTTTAGATTGGGCATTATTGAACAGCCCATTTTTCAATTATATCTTCAAAATTTGTCATTGTTACTTCTGTATTTTCGATGGATAATATTGCTAAAGAATTATGTTTCTCTTGAGACATTGTATATCTGATGTATGTTTTAAACAATACTTACAAGACAAACTTACTAGACGAGCGTTTTGTACTGACCACAGTGACCAGAAGTGTTAAATAAGTTCTAAGTGCAATGTAAATCTTGGGGAAAACTGTACCTGTAACAAATATTTTTTTGGATACATTAAATAAAGCAGATTAGTGGTTTGATTTTGAATGAGGATTTTTATATTATTATATTTAATAGATATTAAAAAAATTCGTCTGTACCTTCTTTCTCATTTAGAACATCCAATATTTTTTTGTAAAATTTATTTACATATTTGTCCAACAGTTCATGCTAGCAAGTTTCTTTAACGAAAGACTCAGTAACTATTTTATATTTTTGTAAAATTTAAGGAACTGACTTAAATCGTTCATCTATTTGAGAAATCAAGATGTTGATCAGGGCATGAAACAACAAAATGTAATAATTTGCAACAGGGTCATCCGGTCATCTAAAGTTTCACCAGTGCCGCAGTACCTATCTCATCGAAAAAACGTTTTTATTTTACATATACGATGGGTAGGAATTTTTGCACTTCTACCTAGTCCTTCTTCCTTGAAAAATTATTTACTTTCTCTTAAAGATTTTTTGAATTCAATACTTTTAAATATTAAAGTACGTGTTGCTCTGACTATAAGTAAAAAAGCTGATTCTAATGTCATGTCTTTGAAGCTAATTATTTATTATTTTCCTCTTGTATATATTTTAATTTCTTTATTTTTGCTTTCCATTTATAAAAATGAGATTATGGTCTTTAGGTACAATTTGAACGGTTTCTGTCCTTTTTATCCACTGTTTTAAACAACTGTTTTTTCCATTAGTTTTTAAATTTTATTTTGAAAGTTTTCATTTCATTACAGCTGATAAATTATTTTTTATCGATTGCCATTTTGGGGCCCTCTACGTCGGGGGCCCGGGTGCATTGCACCCACTGCACCCCCCACTTGACCGGCCCTGGTACTAGGCCTATAAAGCACAGCTCTATTGGCTTCAATCTTGCATCTGACCTCCATCAATAACATTCTTGTACGAAACGCACAGGAAAGATCCGCTAAATTAATTAAGAAATACTGATTAAAGCAATTTTCTTGTTTGTGTATTCAAAAGGTAATAAATCCTTCTAAACTAAATAATAATACCGTAATCTAACTGAGTCAAAATAAACACGTGAAATATTGTAGTAGGTTACATTTTTTGTCCGTTTCGTTAGCCGGCCTTGATTCTGATACTGTACTAGATCATGTATCGACCTTGCATCGATTAATCTTCAAATTCCCGGTATCTTATGCAATTAAATACATATTTTACGATTGCAAAATAAAACTAGCAACAATTTTAATGGCAAAAAGTTATTAACGGTAGAGTGATGTAGAGTAGACCATTCCGATGAACAATTTTTATAGTATTTTATCATCATCATCTATTTCGTGATTTTATAATATTTGATTATACGCCAAGTAAAAGGGCGTCCTGAAGTTGATGTCCGTATGATAAAGGCTAGCGAATGCAATCTATGTCCTTGGTGGCTGCTGGTATGCAGGTACGGTTCCGTTATTCGCCATTTATGTATTTACCAGATGACTAATTCTGCGGTGAAAATATTTGGATACTCAATAGCTGCGTCACGATTAATTCTTTAGCTGAGAAATCTTAAAACAGTGTAAAAACATAAAACGGTTTATAATTTAAATGTTCACAAAAGAAAGTTTACAAGAATATCATGCCGTAACTATTTAAGATTCCAGTAAATCGAACACTTTTGTAGTATTTAGTTTGCACTTTCCCAAAATAAAAGCTCCTAGACAATACTCTATTGTAAGCTATTGTTAGACCTCATTTTGCATGTCCAACTGTTAAGTTCCTTGTTAGGAGAAAAGAAAATAATAAAAACTATTTATAACACGATGCCCTAAACGAGTGCAAGCGTAAACATAGAAAATTACGTTAACCGAAGCTTCAAATTAATTAATTTAACAAAAAACCTAGTTTCACTTCCTGTAAAGTAAATCATTCAGATACTACATTTTATAAAATCATTAATAAAGAGTAAAGACATTTACTTACATATACTTACAAAAAACATTTTATGCAATTAAAATATATTGGAAAATACTTAAAAGTCATCTACAAGAAAAGAAGGGTCAGACTGTACACAAAAATACCTCTACACCGGAAACGGAAGTTATTTACAGTCGTAACCTAAAAACTTTTATTGTTTGTTTGTTTGCAAAAATATTCTGTGGGAGCAATTTTCAAGAGAATTATATCACCCTAGAACTGAATATTAATTTGTAAATAATAAACACTTTTAAATTGTTCGCCTTACAATTACTTGCTGCTGTGTCAAATATAGTTATACTTGTAAATATACGAATGTTTTTAATTGTGTTAACATTATTTTTACACAATTTGTAGAAAATCTCATCAAAATATGAAATTTAGTAAAACAATACTGTTTTTTAAGGTCGTAAGAATTTGCCGCACTCATTAGACACTTAAATAAATATTTAATTTTTTTTCTGACGTACTAAAACTTTAACTGGTAGTAATTTATGGTGGTAATGTCTTTTTGAAACTAAAAAATGCGCACGTCATGTATAAGTTGGTAAAACTCCAATATCAATCTGCACAATTGTTATAGATATTGCTGTGATTAAAGTAGTTTTCAAATGAATTAATCTACGCAAGTTACTAATCAAGTAGCAAAATTTGTCAAAATTTTGGGTTAGTGAGTGTCTACACAATATATGTATGGTCGTTTGTTAAAGATAAACCCATGCACACAACACCTTTTTCATTCATTCCGAAATCCGTTTTCCCCAGATGCTAAGAGATTTCTACAATTATAAACAATTCATAATTATTGTTAAAAATGACGTGTAAATCAATTTGATTGCAAACATTTGCGTGTAATTGTTTATAAAATTAGCTAAAAACTTTTCCATTGTTGTTAATATGTTGAACTCGAATCTGTCAGTAGAGCAGTGGGCTATGCGAATTGTATTCGTAAAACAATCGTGCTTTATAATTGTCTGATTCTAATAACAAACGTATGATGCGGTGAGACAAGACACCGGTTTAAGACGTTCCACGCCTTTGAATTTCATGCCCTGTATTACAGAGTGACGTCACTAGTTAAGCTAAAGTCCGTTGACTTCACTCACTCGCGGTTTTATTTACGCTGCCTTCTTGAATTCCAATGGCAAATAGTGTATCAACAGGTATGTCATAGATATATAAGCAAGGTGTGTCTGAATAAATACAATCCAAAACGTAGACAACGGTAGAAGCCATGGCGCAAAGGTTTACATAGATCGGACATATTGCTTAATCTTCTCAAAACATGTACATACATCACGGATTGCAATTAAAATTAGTATTTACTTAGCAAAATAGTGTTTTAAATATTATTTTATAGTTTCAACTATGACTGAATAAACACACAAAATTATACGTAAAAAAATCGACTGTTTGAAGCTTTGAAAACGAAGGTGTGAACAGAAAAAAACAGTAGTGTAGCCAGTGCACCCCTGCAACACAATTTGAGAAACTAAACGTCTCGTAGAATTAAATTTTTTTACATTTTTAAGTAATAACTTAATATCTCAATTTATCGGAATCCCCTGTATAATTTTAATTTATAAATCACATACCTTATTTAGTAAAGCTATTCTTAAAAAAAAAAAAGATTTTTCTTAGAAACTAGATATGTGATGTTTTAGTTAATATAATTATATTTAAAAATAAGCACTAAAATTATTTAAAAATTTATTAAATATGAAGTCTAACCAACTACTGAAATATTAAAAACTTTGCTTAAAAGTTTTAGCAGAGCCCAGTATTATTTTATTATAACGTTTTACAAAATCAACAGATATTTTGCTAAATAACTGACCCAAAATGACCGACTACATTCTACGATATCCAACAAATGCGGTGTTTTTTTTGTTCGTTTGTTTGCGTGACGGTTTCATATACAGGGTGGTCCACATAGAAGGGCTACTATTGGGAGCTTCAAAGAGGTTTAAATTAGACAGATTGTTTCCCTTTCTGAGACCTATTCAGATATGCTTTAATGTTTTGAAACAGTTCCATGGCAAGCTAGATAATAAATAAAAATCAAAATGGACATTATTATTTAAAAATTGTTACTATCTCGGTTATACTAGATGGTACAAAAATACTTACTGTTGTTCTTTAACTTAGAAGTCAATTTTACACAACTATTACGTCATTTCTTTAATATCAAAGAAGTAGACGGATAAATGTCGATATAATTGGAGAAATTAAGCAAGTGTGTCACACACTTATTAAATCAAAGAATGGCCACATACGTTCCGAATCATAAATAAGATAAAACATAATACTAACATAGTTTTAACTGTACAAAGAATAGTTTTTATAAATTACAACAACTTATCATGGGTCCTAGATTACAAAACAACCAACACATGAACAATGTTTTTTCTTCGGAATTACCTCCATTATATCATTGTTATTGCACAATTGATCTTTCAACTTTTCCACAGAATGACGCACGGCAAAACAAGAAGTTCCAGTCTAGATTAAAAGAACAGACACAATGATGAAGTCATCTTTATGCTGTATGAAAGGAATCCCTGCGATTATTTCATGCTGTCGGAACTCTGGATATAAGCAATTCATTTGAAGTTATATTTTGCATTAAGAGTGTAAAATGGATTATTTATGGGCTTGTATAAGACGTCCTTGATATATCTGCCGCATTTTTTTAATGTAACTTTTACGACGCTCTTATTTTTCTCGGCATCAACTTGACCTACAAGAAGAGATCAGTTTCAATCCTCTAAAAATCTGTTCATCAAATTAATTTTATTTCAGATTCGACATTAATTGAAACAAACTGCGAGTAGAGCGAAGAAACTTCCTGTTTACAATCTAATAAGAGAAATGACGATGCACTGTCGAATGAACCTCTAAAATTACTGCTATGTTACGCTGCTGTCATTAAAACCGAGAATGTCCAGTGAAGCGATTGCTGCTGGTAGACGAAGCCCAATAACAATCATTAAAACGAAATAGTTCAACAACCTCGAAATGCCTATGTAAATGCCCATCGGCTGGTTTTTATTCGAATATTTTTCCCTAATTGAAAAATATTACAACTTCAACGTTACTTACAATATAGTTTAAAAAAATGAAACTGAAACAAGTTTGAAACACAATAACTTTACAAGTTTTAGTACCGTTGTCCTAGGCCAAGGATAATGAATGTTTTGAGACTATCATTTAAAAAATACCACACCTTCAACATTGATTACTAAATGCCAACGATCTTTTACTACAAAATTTGTATCAGTATGTTGATACGTAATGTGTACTTCCTTGAATACGTTTGAATGTATAATTATTTTGTCTGTAATGAAATTTGATGAAAATAAGAAATGTATTTGAAGATGTAATTTTATTCTTCGAAAGTGCATTCTTACTTGGACACTCTTTTTAAGGATTATTAAAACTTTTACCTTACTTTTACACTGGGAAACCCTGCACTAATAGTGAACGGGTTTATTTCTACTTTATGTACATTTCTTTAACTACCAATTTCTTCATTTACTGACGTGGGCATCACCGTGATAATTATTAAATACTTTAGCCAAAATTTTATTTAAAATGGGAACTACTTAGAAAACATTATCTAAAATATTGACGGTTTTATTTTTGGTGCAGTTCTTCGCCACCAAATATGTTTTATTTGCCGAAAACACATAAAAATATTAGTAGGTAGCAATTACTTATGTTGGTGGTTGAATGCAGTTAACATTAGAAGCAAGTTAATAGAAATATATAAATATCACGATGATCTCACATAAAGCAATACAATAACCGAGAAAGACCATGAAGAACAAATGGAGGTTGTTGCACTGCGAATCACGACCGAACGAATCCGTTACTGGAGGAGATGGGAATGGGACCTTTCACTAAGAAATATTCAACACCGACCAAGTATTACTATAGGACAGCAAAATTTTTGTAACGCTTATTAATCGCAGCAACTTTTTATTATTAGGACGCTAAATTACAATTGCAAATGAAGCGGATCTTCTGACAATCAAGAAATCAATCTCGTGAAGTAACAGGTGGTTTTGTGGCCACAAAAAAAAATCTTTGAATATTGTATAGTAAGAGGCGAGACCAGGAATTTATCTACAACTACATAATGAAATTATTTTATTACTAAAAACAAGCAGGAAAAAATAGCACTTATTAATAGTTTAAGAACTAAATTTGTAAAATAAATAAAAGAACTTGAAAACATGTATGAAGTTGTTCGCAATGTTGTATCGAATATCATTTTACAAAACCGTTTCTGATTAATTTTAATTCCTACGGATGCAATTAAAAAATAGGTTTCATTAATATGTAATTAAGAGATGTAATATAAGGCAAAACTGGGGGTAATTCAAAAACACTTTCAAAATTGGTTCGTTATAAAAGGTTCTTAAGTCAATTTATGGATATGTAAACGTTGATGACGTTTTATAATACCAAAAAATATTTATGTTTAAGTTGTGCGCCTGTTACAATTTCCGCAGTACGAGTGGTTATCTACTTCAAAGAAAAACTGTGGAATGATAACATTTTCAACTCAACATTGACATTTTTAATGAGGTGCATTATAAGCCCCAAAATTTAAAGATATGTTTATTAACACATAATACATTAAATTATTTATAAATGCTATTATCACTCATCCTATTAATCCTCTATCAAAAGACTCGCCAAACACTTAGATATATGACACCAAATTCCAATATTATTACCTACTAACATTTGTACGGAGGTTATTAATATGTGACAATTTAAGTTGTATAATTACTTATACCTGACACTATACTTGTATGCATTATCTGATAATGTTAAAAACTATTACGTCTTTCGACATCATCCATACGTGGTCTAATCAACTAATCGCCTAAAGTTAAAGATAACTCTTTTATATAAACAAGGAATTAACTGATACGCAAAAAAAAATTGAAGTAATCTTGAAAATTACATAAAGGTTCTTTTAATGTCGACATAAAAAAAGTTTATGTAGATAATGTAGGGCTATGTTTGTACAACCCTGATCGATTTCTTACGTTGGTAGAGCTTACATCATCTTAAAATCAACTTTCGAAACAGCTCTCTAGATATTAGATCAGATAGTTCGCGTATAGAATGAAATTTGCGTTTTATGTTCGACCACGATTATTGTGTTACCCCACATATAAGTTTTTAAAGGTTACGATACCTTATAAACTACGACCCAGTTTCATTTCAATCATTCATAATATATGGATATATTAATACATAATGCATATATTTTAATATAGATATCTCCTAAGACGGGACAGTGTAAAAATTCCTTGAATACTTATGTCATACAAATAAGGACTAGCTTAGTTTAGTAAAAAAAAATAAGAGAAACCATATCAGCACAAAATACAAACGATGCACTTAGGTGAAAGAACTAGAAGTAAAAACGGCAACTCAGAAACAACGAAACCATCTAAAAATTAAGATATATGTTTATGAAAAATACTACCCATCGAAATTACAAGCAAATCTCGTTTATTTAAGATTATAATTTTTTCAAGCTATATTATACCTAAAACTAATGAAATAGAAAACCTTTGATCATTTCATGATAAAGTCTAATCCCTTACTTATCGGATTATACCTCAATTTAAAATAAAACATAATAAAAGTTACCAAATAATATAATAATATCCCCAACTGTGTGAAATAAATCGAATTTAGATAACTAACCGTATTTAAGTCATACTTATCTGTAAAAATAGCTGTAAACTTGATGTTTTATACAGTAAATTTGATTACAGGTTTAAAATACATTTTTCCTACTTAAAACGGTGTAGATTGTTAGTACGGACAAATTTCTAACAAGGTAAGCTATGTCTCAAGATAACGTGCGAGGGAGAGTAGACTATCAGACTCCGGTATGTGCAGGACAGACATTCACCATTGAGTTCTGACCTCGTTCTTCTAGAAATGCATTTTTACCGCTTGCCGCTGATCAACCTTTCTCTACTCGGTAGATCCGCAAATGCTATAAGAACTGTTGCCCATTAATTCCACCTGAATTCACGACTATCTAATCACTATTTTAAAGACATGTCAAGCTTGAGTTATTTATTTGCTGTTTTGCTACAATGATCTTTCTCTTGACAATTTTTATAGTACATCCTGTTACAATAAGATTATATTTCTAGAGGTACAGCTATATCTTCAGCAACATCCTTAAAAACATTATAGTTATCATAGATTTTGCATTGCATTGCAATAATTTAGAGCGTTATAATATCAATGCAAAATTACAACAATATACGTGTTCCATAGATTCTTATGGTGCGTGTTCACGTGAGAGTAAACTACTCTCGATAGCAGCGTCGCCAAGGATACAGCCAATCGCGAGTTACTCTCAGGGGCTGTATCCTTGGCGACGCTGCTATCGAGAGTAGTTTACTCTCACGTGGAAAGGCACCATTAGATTGTTGCCCGATTTTAACATTTCGAACACAAACAGTAAAAGTTGCGAAGAAAACAACTGAAAAACAACTTTCCCCAAAAAAATTATCATTTCAAATAATTGGTTACACATGCGTTATCTGGCAACCTTGACAGAAAGAAGATCGTAATTGCATGTAAATGTTAAACATATACATAAGACTAGATAGCTGTGTATTGAACGAAACGAGTATTTAAAAAATAAGTTTTTTTTCTGTTTAGGAATAACATGTTTTAGTGAAGAAAATTCCATCTACATCCATTTTTTATTCAGTAATCATCACGCACGCTGAATAATAAATTAGCAATTTTGTCGATTATAATGTTTTTACCAGAAATACGTGCTAAGTGCATGGTGCAGCAAAAATTTTCGTCTCGAAACTAAGAAATAGCCAGCGTAGCGAAACCGATTAATTGCATTTTACCGTTTTTTGTTTAGTTTCTATACATTGGTCTAGTAAGTACATATAGCTTGCTGTAGTTTGACAACTGTTTCCCGCAACACTGAAAAAAGTAAACAAACATTTTTAGTACGGCACATGTAAAGAACGGTGCGGTGTTTTAAGACATGATAGGCATGCAGTGTGTAAATGATCTAAAATCTAAAGTATACTACATCATTTTAATGAGCTCATTATTTAAAAAATTGCAAATGAAAAACCATGAATTATATTTAAAACTAAAACGCACGACTTGTCAAAAAAGTGTAATTAGATAAAATATTATAGCGTAAGTACATCGCGCGTTGTTTAGCATAAATAATACTGTAACCTGTAACGGGATAATCTGATGTAATTGCAATGTATAAGAATTGGTTGAGGCATTTCCGCTACATGCCCTTACAGAAAGGTTTACTCATCGTTATTGACAGCCAAGCGATTGGGCTGCAAAAAGTAAGACACCGATTATATAGTTTTTTTTCTCGTCGAACGTATTCACCTTACAAAATAAGGGCAAATTACAAGAAAAAAAACTATGATAGCCATAAAATTAGATATATCATTATTCGTTCAGGAATTTAGCAGCATCACGACCTACGGGAAATTTCGGATCGAACGTCACGCGAATCAGAATTTGTCACCTACTGTCATCGTTTATCAAAATAAAGCTTAAGCTATTTCTAAAGTTTGCAACTTATAGTTTTCTGATCCCCCAAAACAATGAGTAATAAACAAATGATTAATAACCCTTAATTGAGGGTTTATATTACGTTTACAAATAAACAGCGGTGGCTTGAAATGTAAATGTAAACACCAAGTGAAGAAAAAAATGAATAATTCGAATCATTATATTTTGATTGTTAATATTAGTTAGTCGTGGAGTCGTAAATTAAGTTATTTGATAAACATAACCCGTACATTAATAATACTGTCGGTATAATTATAGAAAGAGAATAATTTTTAACAGTTATCGCCTAGAATCTAGGCCCTAGATGGACAATGCTAAAATTATTTTTAAGTGCTCAGACATTCACCAAAAACCACCGAAAAACTTGCTAATAGCGACCTTCACTTTAAATTAGTATAATTTTGCATAAAAATTGCTTTTCATGTTTTGCATCTTCTGAATTTGCAAACTAGGTACTTATTTTTTTAGTATGCAAGTGTATCTACTTTAAATTCCATCGCGTCTCGAATTTTTCATTCTCTGCTAAATAAAATTCAAGAGTTCATTCAGCTTTAAACGTCAAAGAATGTGTATTCTACCAAGAAACGTATGTCTCGCCATTCGATATCGTTAGTGCAGTATTTTTACGTAATGTTTTTTTTTTCAAACAATAACTGCCTCTGCTGGTACCTACTAGAAGCTTATAAGAATATCAATGTCATACATGTTAGGTAATTTTCACTACATTAATATATAAGAAGTACATATTTTTAATTGATTTTTCATTTGAAGATCTGTAACAAAGAAACTCATTGCTTAGAATTCAGCTTACGATAACTACATTAATTTACAATATCAGCTTTCTTTACATTATATAGATTAGATTTTTAAGCAGTTTTAAGTGTTAAACTTTGGCAAGACAAGCTATTAAACAAAAAAATTTTGTGATGTATGAATTAAAACTAGCTTTTAATTTATATTTTAGTATAAGGTAATCATCGTTGTACTATACTAATTTTAGAATTTGCTATATGCAGGGTCAGGTTATAGCCTGACATCACTTTTATTAAGTAATGGCACTTTATTGACCCTCTGAACTATTTATTGAGAGATTCTTGGAGGCCTTTTTAAAGAAGGACCCTAGCTTACTTATCTTACGGCAAAGTCCGACCCTAGCTGTGAATGTAAATATAAAAATACTGTCCAGTAAACGTTATTGTTTTAGCAATAAATGTCCTTTCGCGCGTATGCTGACGCTAAAAATTTTCAAAAAACCTTTAATTAAAAATACGTTAATTGATAAAACGGTAAATGCTTTTTTCTGTTTATACGTTATCTGGAGTAACGCCCAAATATTTATTCGGTAACAGGTAGGAAACAAACGAGATCAAACTCAACTGTTTATTTAGTTTGGGTCACCGCTTGTGTTTTGTTCAATTAACCTACATTTTAGCAAATACAATAAGATCTTGCTTACTGATTGAAACAAATTCAAGCTGTATTTATACAGGTAGCAAATATTTTTGATTCAATGTCTTGGTCAAGAACAGGTTTTAATGAAATAAAATTACGCTCTTACAAAAATGATAAAAAAATGAGAGAAGTGAGCATCGTAGTATCCAAAATACTGAAAACATGGAAAATGTATAGTCAATATTATACTTTTAATTGTTATAAATAACCATGTTTTGTGGCAGTGATCTTATTCACATGCGTTGAAGTATGCGATCGCAACAGCTATTTCCAACTTTTTATGATGCTAAAACGTTTACGTATGTACGCATCTCATACAAAACCCACCAGCTCCAGAGAGAAGAGTGGCCGGTCAGTCTCCTCGGCCACGGCCAAGGTCGCAGGTCGTCTACGCGGTCACACGGCAGGTTATGTAACACAAGTTACCTTCCGGTACCCCACCACTGCCTACTATATTATATTAAATTCATTGATTCTCATTCCGTAACCAAGTATCTTTTACAATATAACTGTATACGCACTACTGCTTTGCGTAACAACGTTTTAAGTTTAATAAGGCTGCAGTGCTGATGTTCCTGCAAGAGTTTTATTAAGAAACAGTATTAAACAGTTTTTTTTAAAAATACAATTGTGATTTTATGTTCAGTACAAAAAGCGATAATTATAACTTAGCGATTGAAAGAAAACAAAATATACACCGACAAGTTCCAAAAATCTAATTTTTTGGTATTTCTACGTGATTATTATAAAAACTTTATCGAATAATCGGATTCAAGCATTTTTTTAAAAAATTGTTTACTTTGTTGTAAGACTAAAAATTTCGATTCTCTAAACTAAACAAAATTGTTATAACAAATCTTATCGTCATTCGCATTTTGAACAAAACGTGATTTTTATGCGGCAACCCATCCAACAAATACCTTATACATATTTACACGTAACAATCCAGCTAAATCACTGTAGGTATTGCTTTTCAATTTAAAAAATGACTGTAATTATAGTTTTAAAAATCGTAGAAAGTATGGCCGAATTCCACAAAGAAATTTTGTATTGCACAATTTGGCAATAGGAGTGTTTCAAACAATTAAATATTAGCAAACTTTTTACCTTTAATACTTACTATCGAAGGAATTTTTGTTCTGATGAAATGTCGCGACTGTCGTAAAACTAATTTAGAAAGATAAGAATGGAAACAACACAATTAGGTAACTAATATTTATCATCAAAATGAACACAATATTGAATTGATGAAATAATTTGAACGGGTGTCTTTTAGCACCAACCAGTGTTAAAAAATAATGGCTATTTGTCTTGTTGACAGCCCTAAACAAACCGATTATTTTAATATGAATTGCTGTAGTTGTATAAACTTTGTACCCCTTTCTACGTCAAACTATTATTTTAGCGTGTAAGGTTGCCGTTACTCACAACATTACTTCTTTATATTTATTTATATCTCGGCTTTTTTGCTAAATAAATAATTGGATATGAATCTGCAGTACTTATTGATTGCTACTAGTGTATTGATTTTGTGACTTTATCAGGTATACAAACAATTACGTTTTTGCATGAGCATCCAGTATTTTTTATTTTTTTTTGCATATATACAGTATTTTTAGACACAAAAAGTTGCAGAAATACATAATACCTAATAAAGTGTACTAGAAAGACAAGATAATGCAAGAACAGTTCCCTTAGTACAAGTTTTATTCGCTTCAATAAATTAACAGAGAAACTAATCCTTTCTTATATTTACTATAAACTTTTTTTAAAATTTCTACTAATGCTCTTATCTCGTGAATTGTGACGTTATCAAAAAAGTGTAAAAATATATTAGGCGTGAGTTGAGTAAAGTAGTCCTATTGATATATCCACATTAAGTTCAAACTACAAACGCAAAAACAACTTAAAACAAATAGGTTAAATTTTGATACAAACTAAATTTATCGTTCACAAAATTAATAATCTAAACAAGTAGTCAATTAATGTTGAAATGATAAAAATATTATTATATCAGGTTTAGTAATTCCACTTAAAAGTATTTTTAACCAAGTTAAATAAATACAGTAACTAGATAAATAGATAAGAATAAATACACGATCTGTCAAGATTAGAGAAAACCAAATAAAACCATATTGTTTCAAAATTACTTTAAATAAATTTTAATACAAAATACAATTATCACAACTTAAAAAAAAAAAAAAACATAATCGATTTACATTGTTATTTACTGTAAAACTTTTTTAACATCACATTTACAATTTTGAACAATGTGCATTATTTTTTTTTTAATCAAATGTCCCCTGCCTTTTAAAAAAGTCCAATGGTAAAAAGTCCTGAACCCTGTAACGTTACTTTTTTATTTATAATTATATGAAATTCGAGTTTAAGCATGGGGATCTCGCTTATTATAGTAGCTAGAGTATAGGTTTAAATTTGGCAAAGTTGCTAAATTTTGTGCTCAATAATAACCTGAAGAGAAATTGGAAGTATCTAAACGGTATCCGAGAAAATTAGGAAAAACCGGAAAATACAATTTTTGAAAATCGTTTATAACTCCTTTGAAGTATGAAATATTTCAAATGTGTTAAAGCATTGCCCAAGCAACTTTTTAAGCCGAAACGGATGGTGGTCACAAATTTTTCCTAGATCAATTCGTTTTTGTTTTATGACAACCAACTTTGTTTGTTTCTTATGGGCGCAAGTTTTGCTATTTACAGAATCTAATAGCATTTATTTTTTTGAATCCATTGATGTATCACACATAGTATTTTACTTCTTTATTCATTGTTCAATTTAAAAAAAGGATTTTAAACAAAAACCATTATAAATCAAGTAGGCCGGTCGTTGTAGTTTATGTTGTTTCCATGACAACCAATCAACAAACTAAAAGTTTTGAAAGCATACCGTTTGAGATACTTCCAATTTCTCTTCCGATTATTAATGAGCACCAAATTTAGCAACTTTGCCAAATTTAAACCTATACTCTAGCAGCTAGAGTATAATAGGTTTAGAGTCTAGCTACTATAATAAGCGAGATTCCCATGCTTAAACTCGAATTTCAATCACGCTGTATACCTATATTTTAAATACGTAATTAATTTAATACAGTATAAACATATTTATAGAATCATATATTTATATTTTTGTGGGTTAGCTGTTAAAAATTGTAGCTGCACGTTTCAAAATGTACGTCTGTTTGAATGATTACTGGAAATTTATAACAAGCAAATTTAGCTGCAGTTTGACAGAAAAACTTGAAGTTATTTCGACGAATTACCCACCCTCACAAAAACAACGGCTGCTTTTATCAATTTCTTGGCCCAGCCTAATTATTTTTGGAACAAAAAACCGCTAAATAACATCCTTCATCAAACACAGAAATTGCTTTCAAAAACATTCAACTGATTCTTAGAAACCTAAAGATGGATTCAGATTCAGCAAAGCTTGACAGTCGTTTTCTAACATTGATAGTCTTTGTTATTGAAACTTGAAATGAAATTTTACCAACATTTTGGACTGATTTACTTTGTTAAATATTTAATAAGTAATAAACTTCTTAATTCTGAAAAATTTATAAGCTACATAACTAATTAGCGCCGGTTAAGCAACACCTAATATAAAATAAAACACCCTGAGGATATTAAAAACGATGTCATTTTTATTCAAAATAGGTGAATAAATACACAATAAAAGTCAAAACCGTCTTGCATTAAAAAAATCTAAATGCCCATGACATTTACTTATAAAATACCACGTCTGCTTTAGTAGTCATACATTAAATTCCACAACTTTTTCCAAGTTCTCGTGGTCGGTGGGTAACTTGCATAAATGTTTTTAAATTCCAACATAAAAAAATTATTGACGACGCAGTCTCATCACGTGTTTACAAAATTTTCGGCGTTACAAGTGTAAAATGATTATGTAAATCCGTAATTATAATAAAGATTACAGATTGGCATAGACCGGCACGCACGAGGTACGCTAGATTGTGCAAGACCGGCAACATGTAGAAAGCCACGCGGTGCCGGCCGGAGTCATGCCTTTGCACACAAACCATATGGCTAATCTAATGCAGTCGGAGCGAGCGTACGTACTATGCTGGTACCGAAGCTACTTGTACGTTTCTGATTGGTCGCCACGACTGGCTATTTAACATTTACTACACAAATATGTTTTGATCATCTTCAAACTCCCAGAACTGGTCTTTTATACGCTTTTATCACGGATCATGACGTTTTCGCAGTAAAGTACCCATACAAAAAAAAAAAACAATTACCACAATATTTGCTTCGGACAAATATTCTACGGTTTCACAAGAATACAATTGTTCATTATCTTTTAAAATATTATCAAATAAGTAGCTTCTTAAAAAGTATCATATTTTTATTTAGGTTAAATTACAAATTCAAGGAAAAAATTAACACTAATGAAACGTAACCTACAAGATGATGATGGAATCTCAGATCTCGAGTGAAAGATCAATAAAGAAGTTACTTAACTAAACAATTAAAAGATTATTTTTTAATAAGACGCAAAAAAAAATTGTTGAGACTAAAGAAAAACTATGACTATTAAAAAAGTAAATGCTTTAGAAGAATTACGAAAATAGGGCTTTTTTCTTAATATAATAAATACAATCACCGTAAGGGAAAATACATTGGCTAACTTTTTTATTCTTCTTCATAAAAAATCATTTCATGTAATGTAAAAAAAAAATTTACAATATAATTCGTATAAAGAAAAATGATACACATTAGCTTATAGGTGGTTTTATTAAGTACAGTCTTTAAGATAATTTGACAAAATTACTACAACTGATAACGGTCCTAATAATCGCCCCACTTTTTGTCAGATAGGTATCTAGTTTCTAGGCAAGCATTTATTGCACAAGCTGTACATTAGGTTTAAAGGTTACTGCATTCAAATATTGTTGACTACAAATAAATATTTGCTTAGTCCTATTATTTTTTCTTTAATTTCATTCCAGAACTTCGTTAACTAAACAATTATTTTCTAGATAATAGTTTTATAAAAAAAACATAATTTCAGTACCTATCTGATGTTTGACAAGATGACTTAATTAAAGTAGATTAAAAAATAAATATTTCATTATCATTGTTCATTGCCAAGGTAAACAAAACAGAAATTAAAAGAATGGCACTAAAAGTTGCTTTGGGCTTGCATTTGTGCAAACATTTTTCTGCCTCAAAATTTTTGATCTCATTTATTTATATAAAAAAAATAATAAAAGACATTACTAGATAATCCCATTCTTAACATTCGTAAGTAACAACAAAAAGGTTAATAATTAAAAATACCGAAAGTAGTTCGCCTAATAAACTACTGATTATAATTCATTGTCATTACAGACCAGATAAACAAACACGCATTGTACATTTATCGCTAAATATTAACGGATGCAATATTTTTTAATTTTTATAGTTATAGATACGTATACCTATATAACTTAAAGTTCAACTATAGTCTGTAAGCGAGTGATAATTTTTCCGGTTTCAAGAACGATTTTGGTACCGGATGTAGTTTGAATTATCTAAATTTTTATCATTTGTATGGATCCGCTTTGTGAAAGATAACGTCCTATTTAAATTTCAAATGATCTAGTTCGATTAACGGCGTAATACCAACGGCAACTTTTCATTCATAAATTAACGCGTTACAAACTAAAATATACAACCCAGACGTTATTTAACAATTTTAGACTTTAGATGTATTATATACAGGGTGGACCAAATTCAAATGTTTAATGGGGTATCTCGGTTACCGTAATAATTTAAGAAAAGAACGCCTGTGTTATCAGATTTTTTATATCGCTTTCCATTTTGGCACTATAGAGGATAAATAGATTTCATAATTTTGAAAAATTTACTATAACTTCTTTATTTATTAAAATAGAACAAAATGTTACAAAGATCTTTTATTAACATTTCAATGTTAATTTAAAAACAAAATTTATTTTTTTTAGCGTCCTCGACCTTCGAGATATAAAGTAAACTTTAATTGTTTTAAATGGAAACATTAGTTAGCCATGATTTTATATGAGAGAGAGTTTTTTAGCCTTTCAAAAATATATGGTTTTATATAATTCTGCAAATTCTGTAGCAGCCGCTACGATTTTTAGCACTTACAATGTAAACGTTCAACATATTAAACTTTTCAAAGAGTTCAAATTTAGCCATGTTCACAATAACACAATAAAATGCAAAAGAACACACGAATTTGCTTAAAAGTTTAAAAACTTACTTGGATATGACGTTTACTTGTTTATTAATTGCAAACATCACTTGTTTACGAAACCATGACAAACTTTGATAGTAAAATTTTCTAAAAATTAGCCATTTCTCGGTTATTTTTTAAAAGCTGAAAAAATTCTCTTTCATATAAAATCATGGCCAATAGGGTTTCCATTTAAAAAATATATGTTTACTTATACATATCTCGAAATTCAAGGTCGCTAAAAAAAATTAAATTGGTTTTTAAATTAAACATAAAAATCTGCATAAAAAACCTTTATAACATTTTGTTTTATTTTAATAAATAAAGAAGTTATAGTGTATTTTGAAAAATGATGATTTTTCATTTTTCGTCTATAGTACCAAAATGGAAAGCTTCATAAAAAAAGCACAGGCGTTCTTTTCTCAAAAAAATAGCCCAAGAGACCGATATCAGATTTTCGCTAATTATTACGGTAACCGAGATACCCTGTAAAACATTCGAATTTTTTTTAGTGACAACGTCGCATAAAAACCTGGCGTATTTTATATCGATGCAAAGCTAAAATAAAGACGGTCAAAATATTAAATAAAAAATGGGGTGTCGTATTTGAAATATAAAAGTTGCTATTAGTTCCAGAGAGGTGACTCACCCTGTATATATGAAAATATTTTGATTGTGTTCGGAAGAAAAAACTGTATGAAATAGCGTTTGAATCAACTTTTTCTATCTCAAACCGACCGATCCCGCACTAATTACTCATCCTGTATAACAGCGCTCATCTACCAATAACATACAAAGTTACAAAAACAATTCATTATGGTATGTCACATTTTATCGTAATGTGATATAAAATAGGTGTGCACGTGTGGATATCTTTATCGTGTTTAAATTATTTGCGCTTTAGGCCGGCGACATACTTGCGGGTGACCCGTGCGGGCCGGTTCCCGCAAGTTTTGTAACTCACACGTTGTTATGGTCGGCGACATACTTGCGGTTGGGCCCGCAGCTGCCCGCTAATCTATCGCACTTGCAGCGTTCAAATCGCAAGTTGCGGTTTGCCCGTACGTAATGTGACTCATTGATACATATCGGTGTGTTCATACTTGCGGGTCAACCGCAATGTAAATTCAGTTGCCAAATCGATTAACTCCACTTTTTTCAATTATTTTTAGATTTTAGTGACAAAGCACTTGTTTGATGCTTAACTTATTATATTTAAAATAATACTAAATGACAAACAATGGTTTGGCCGTCAAATAATAATTTTTTTTATCCAGAAAAACAATTAATTCTGCGAAATACTAATTAATGCATTTAATACGTCGTCAGATAAATGCAAAAGGTACACACACCTGTAATATTTGATTCTACAATATTTATTTGAATTTTACTTTAATGAGAGCGTCTTAAATATAGTTAATTCTACCGAACCGCAACCGCAAGTATGTCGCCAACGAAAAAGTACAAGGTCAGATTTTTGCGGGTGACCCGCAGCGGGTCACCCGCAAGTATGTCGCCAGCCTTAGCAAGCACACACACATTTCAAAAATTGACGCTCTAAAATTATTTTAAAAACAGCTGTCAAATTAAACAAAATTGGAATGCTTTCTTTTAAAATTCTGTATCATACCACCAATTTGATAAGGAAAATCAAAAAACACCAATTGTTTTTGTTATATATAACAACGATAAAAATATACTCCTACTATTTTGTAAAGATATTCAACATCGTAACTTGAAAAATAATTTTAAAAAAGATAGCAGAGTACATCAAAATGAGGTCAATATTTAATCAACGCAGTGTCCTAACCAATTAAAAGTTTTCTATTTTAATAAACGGTCAAGTCAACTTAATCCGGTTTCATCAAATGTGTAGCAAGAGATACATTAAAAAAAACTCTTAAAAAAAGTACTCCTTATCGATTGATATTGGCATGAGAATTTCAACGGAACAAAAAAACTCATTACACGAAGTATAATACAATAAATTATCAGATTATTGTTATATTCATAATCAAGTTGGCATTTAACAAATAAAAAAGTTGGTTGTATGTTAAAATTACGATGGTCATTCATTTATGTACGTACTTAAATATATTTTCAAGTTATTTTAGATGAAGTTGTTCGTTTAATAGGAGCAACAACTTCTGATAATTAAATCGTGTGTAGGCAGATCTACCAACTCTCATGTTTATTGTTAAGAAAAGAGATGATTATGTGACTCATCCAAATTCAGGTTCATCGCGATTTAACGCCCTAGAGATACTTTAAAATTCTATATATAACACAAAAATAAACAAAAGGGGCCATTTAACTTTTTTCAATCATATTCTTCAAAAACATGGTTTGCCAATTTTTTTAAATTATAAAATAATGTTAATTTATCACTACTTTGAACATTCATTCATACAAATTTGACAAACATTTTATTCAACACACGTTAAGGAATATATATAAATATTTTTATACTAATCACCTAAACATTTTAATACCTGCATGAATTTATATCACTAGTAAACTAAAATTGACAATTTCTTTCACATCTAAGCACAAATGCGAAATGCACCTAAGTTAAGTAACAATAAAAAAAAAGAAAACAATACATCTTCTTTGTATGCCTACCACAATTAGTGTATATTATAGAAAAACATGCAAAAAATGCAAAAGTGACACTTTAAAGCAGATAACACTATTTTTGATTATAAACCCAATATACAACAGAAGCAAAAAATATTTTTAGTCTACACCGGTCTACCTGAAATTATAGTGCTATTATAATGATAACCCAACAGACAGGTCTGTCAACAAACACAACATAAAAACACAAATAAACGATCCCATAAACACAGAATTTAGCTGATAAGAAAAGAGCAAAATATTAAATAAAAATATTTAGAAATTTATAGACAATGCTTATTGCTTATAACTGTTAAGTTTAAACATTTAAAATGTTAACCATTGAAAATGTTAAACATTGAACGATAACATTCATGGGTACTGAAATTTTCTTACTTTTTTTTTTACATTACACCAAAACAAATTATCTTATAGAAAACCGGCCAAGACACTAAAATTCTAATTACAGTCTTGTGCAATTTTGTAATGTTTTTTTGGTTTAATGCGGTTCTATTAAAACATAACTTCTCATCAATAAAAGGTGCATATTTTAAACTCAAACACATTATTCTCGATTTAAGGTTTTGGCGTTCATTTTCGACGAGAACTTATTCTAAAATTTTAATAAAACATTGAAAACTAGACCTAAAACTTTACACAACTTTAATCAGCTTTAATAGTTTCCAAGATTTTGACGCACTTGTTAAAAAATCATAAACAATTGACACTAAAATTATTAATGATTCAATTATAATTATTAGGTTTTACATATGTAGTTTATAATAACAGTAGCTGTAAAATTAACAGCATGCATAAAACTATTTAGCATTGTACATACAGAATGTTTAGTAAATTATGTTTAAAGTTTCAACTTCACAATGGTTATTTTAGGCGATAGAGCTCTTTTTCAAATTAAGTTATCAGTGTACTATGAATTTTCTGAGAGTAAGAACTTCTCAGACAAATTTAATCGTGTGTTAATATAAATTATAAAACGTGATGCGAACATAATATTAAATAAACTTGCACAATATCCATAAATTCTCTCAACCACATGGGAAGCACAAAGAAATAAAATACCGCACCAAAAGTAATAGGAAAAAAACACTTTCTATTATAATTCCCTCCCCTCTGTACGAGCAATGGCAGCCCGCATGTTTCATATGATACTCTGCTGACTAATTATCGGTCTATTTTACCATTACATTTTTTTTTTATCTTGGCTTGCCATTCCGATCTCACCCATTAAGAAGATACAATATATAAACGGTTTTGACACAATGCATTCACCACAAGCGTTGACGTGTAGATGAAAACTTGAAAGCGGACCTGCATGCCGGTATTTTATTATTAGAGTATTATTAAAACCATTATCACGCGAACAAAATGAAATGTTTAACGCCAATTTATACATATAAAAATACACTAATAATATTCTGAGAATTTCTCCCTGAGAAAATTCCAGCCGACGAGATATACGAAAATGTCAAGTAATGTTAAAAAAGTTATATACCAAGTGTTACCCTAAATCCACATCTAGCGCGCTAAAACAGCTTAAGTTTTTAAAGACATGATTTAGCAATCAATAAACTGACTCTAATTTTTCTCTCTTAATATCTCATTAATCATGTATTTTAATGGCGCCACTGCTTCTGTGAATAAATGGTACCAACTTCATTTTGTGGATGCGTTTGTTCTGTGAAAATCATTTTTACTTTCGCCTTACGTAGTAGGACCGTTTCGCATGTTTAATTAGTCACAAAAATATTTCATTAAATTACAGTAACTGTTTCGAGAATTCTAAAAATGCTTTTATTACAATTCAACATATAATACTGTTAAAATTTCTATATAATCAATTTTGATTGGTTCCTTTTACTAGTACTTTTTAGGCTGGTTCATCGTTCCTTCCCAAATATCATAAATACAACCATCCGAGTAAGAAAAACGAAATGGAGATATTTTTTGGAAATAAAACTTAACAGGTTTAATATTTTTTCATGCTCTATAACACGTATTTTTTGAAAAATCACGTTACGTTTTCTAGTTTGGTCATTTAAGCGTGTACAATAATTTCAAAGGAACTAGACATGTACAAAAGTTTTGATACAATGTTTTTAAGCCAACTATCTTCTCATTAAAAATTCAAATTGCTTGTAAAAAAGGTAGAAGGACGACAATTACTCATATTTTACTCGAGACAAGTTAAAATGCTTTTGTTGGTCAAGGATTTACAAAGAAAAAGTATTATGTGTTTCGTTTTGGGGACACCGCACAATACAGACTTTTTAGTCGGCCGACAGTTTAGTCAGTTGACCGACTATTTTGTCGGCGAGTGTGCGGACTCCAATTACAGGCCTGTACTATTTCAACGTAGGCCGATAGTTGGCCGACTTTTTTGTCCAAAGGGAATCGGGTCTCTGATACGATTATTTAGTCGGCCAACTAAATAATCGGTAAGTCTGCGCGCGCTCTTATAAACACTCATGCCATTTGCGAAGACGACTAAACTGTCGGCTGACTAAAAAGGCTGTAGTGTGCGGTGTCCCTTAGTAATATAGAGATTTCAAAAAGCAAAGGCCAATAAACAAAACAGATTTATTTGTTAAAAAATAACGTTTAAAAACGGGACCGCACATCCGATTATCTTTATCTGCAATTTAAAATTAGAAAATATCTTAAATCCGCCTTTTATTACTTTGAACAAGGACACGACGCCATATCAGTGTGATTATTATGCATTTTGTGCTTTTTGATGCGTAAAAACTGTAATTGTAAATGTCAAAAATACCGCTGATATACTTACACAAGTACACAACAATTAAAACTTATCTATAGTACAAAAACTCAAGGTGTTACAAAAAGTTGGCCCTGGTGTAATTGTGAAGCATCTGAAATTACAGATTTTGAAAATCTTCGAATATAGACAGACACTTGGTTGGCACTTATATAGCAAGGTTCAAGTATAAATTGGTGGCTCCCCATAATTTTTTACCGAAACCAAGCAACAGCTTAGGTTTTATTGTAATTTAGAAGCTAAAAACGACGGTAAAAAAGAAGTATTATAAAATTAATAATTTAACCACATCTCTTTTACAAGTTTAAGATAATTACAAAACGTTAAAAGTTAAAATCAAATACACACTGTAACGAATTAACAAGCTTTTAAGAACTTTATTACCCCTTAAAACAATTCCATAATTTGTTTTTACAATCAATGCGCGTCATTAATCAAATAGTTAATATCAAAACTGTTGTTAAAAGATTTTAAAGCATGTAAACTCCAAACTATTTTTTAATGACCGTGAATTTAATAAAATGCAAATGTACCTCATTGGATATTGCATTTATTCTGAATATGTCATCTGCAAAATTTAATAACACATCTTCATAGTAGAATAAATATTAAATACCTCATATCTCATATAGCATATTAATTATATTGTACAAGAACAAACAATAAGAAATTGTGTAACCGAAACTATGAAATATATTTTATTTTAAATTTCTATAACTATAGGCAATTAACTGCAAAAGAATTTGTACAAAATTTCTTCTAATAGCCTATTATTAAACATCGTTAAACGACAATAATGAAGCATTATTACTATAGCCAATAACGATATTGAAACGAAAGTTAACAACATAGAAAGGCAACCAAAAACGTTGAAAAATGTTGTAAAAATTTGTTTCTTTAAGAACAATTTTGAATGCCCTATGGACGTTTTTAGTACAGAACAGATTAAACGACAGCGAAACAACAAACATAATTTAACGACTGCAATGTGCATAAGAAATAATGAACTATTAGGAAATATCCTGGTAAAATGAATAGGTACTGCAAATTGTGAATTATGAAACAACAGTACTTATAGTGTACACCTTGAAAAATTATCATTAACAAATGCAAAATAGCAGTTTTGAAACTATTGCTTATGTAACAAACTAACCAGAGTGTAATTAGTTAGGCGGCACTGAAAAACACTCAAGTCGGTACCTACTAAAATTAAATTGTTGGCGGAAATTGTACGAATTTAATAACCTCATAAAATGTAATGTGATGCAATGCGTCGAAAACTTGTTATATCAAAGATTTTTAGGCACTAAAAGCTGGGCATCAAATCACAAACAATTTGAAATAAAACAACCTTTTAATAACTTAAAATTCTCTCAAATCTAAGTAGCTCGTGATGAATAGTTGTGATCTACAGTTTACAGGAAAAATAAACATATTTAGACTGATAGTACGTAGTGTTTCCACCCATTCTTAGTAAATTGTTGTGATAACTTTAAGTTTGTTATCAAAATAGCGTGGTTTGCCCACCAACGATAGCAACAGGAGCTGATTTATTATCTGGTTCGGTTATGGGTGGGATGGTTGCAATGTTTCGAATAAATTTGATAAGACACTGAAGATCGATGCATTGTCATTTGCAATTTTCCAATTTTTTCATTGGCCTGTTTTGGTCGCTTATTGACCTCTCTTTTTTGTTCTACGAATATCAAAAATGTAGAAATCGAAACGGATATTATTTGTCAATGATCGGTGGAATGTTGATTACTTATGACAAACAAAACCATGTTACACCAGCACTTGCCCAAAATTTTGTTTTTGTGCATATGTAATGCTTTTATTTCAACTGGATGTAGAGTTTCAGAACTTATATTGCAATAAAAACGGCAAACAACATGTGCTGTGGAATCTCCAAATAAACAAACCCTATTTTATCTTTATTACTTACATATTTGGCAAACAAGTATTTAGCAAATTCTTCAAACTTTTCAACAATTACTTTTAAATGTTTTTTGATGAAATGATAACGAAGTTTCTCTGGTTTCTATTCACAAGTCAAATTTGAAGATTTTTGATTGACTTACCGGATCTAGTTCTGCATCCCAGAGTTCCTTGAGCTCATCAGCGGACCCAATGTCGTAAAATGCCTTGTCCATAGCGAATGTCTCCATGGTAACCAAATTGAGCGTTCTAGTTTTTCCGTAATCAGCACTTTTAATATTATTTAATACCTTTATCAAAAATATTTCAAGATACCCTTTATGAGTTTATCAAAAATACAAACGCGCAGACAGTTCAAGGCTATAACCGCGTTTTTAAAACTGTTCCAAAATTAAATGTTAATAAAATATGGGATATTTTTGATTGCATTTACGTAACAATTTTCTTTAAAAACTTTGGTCCATATGGATATTTTATGGAACACTACACCACTTACGTAGTACACAAAGTACGTGTATAAAACACACTATATAGATAAGCGTAAGTCTGAGCTAGATGCACTTTTTAAAAGCACTTTGGATCAGGGGTGTACACGCCCCTTTTCGATCGATAAATTTTTTCTGTGATAAACCTTTTATGTACGGCACTTGCTTCAATTTTTATTTAAGGAAAATTTGTACGCACAAAAATACACTAAAAAAATTACACTCTAAACGGGTTGATGTACCGGTACAATAACACCGACAACCTGTTGCAACCACGCCGTGTTATGAGCGAATGCGAACGAGAGTGTGAATGTACGCCGGCTACGCTGGACGCATGCGCATTAGTGCAACTGAACTACGAATTATCTAATTAATTGTTTATGCATTACTACTGCAAGTTTAAAATTTGGAGTCGACAGACAATTTACATGTTGTTCTGAAGGTGTGTCCAATCTCACTTTAACTAATTAATATAGAACGCCATGAACGTCATGGCTAAAAAGAACTCTTTTTTTTTTCCAGAAAAACACAAGTTATATTGTACCGCTGTAAATTTTTTTAGAAGTAAAGAATTTATAAAACGTGTAATTAAATGTAAGGAGAAAATTACTAATAAGTTTCTTATAATAGCGTTACACACTTAACAGATTTTTATTTACACCTCTTGCAAAGAATTTGATTATTATCTATTATAGATTATAGGAGTAGTTCATTGCATAATAAAACTGAGGCGTACTACCTTGACAGTAAATTTTAATGTTAGTTTTATTTAAGGTACAAATATTTCTTAATAAACCGACGCCAGTGGCGGACTGGGTCTAAAAATTTTGGTCGCGGGGAGACAAAGGGGGCCCACCCACAACTATAAGGTTTTTTTTTTATTGAAACTTATATTATATTTTTAAGCTACTAAGGGGTTATTAACATTTTAAAAATATTGTCTAATATTTAAGGGGGCCCACTTCATCAGAGAGACACAGGTCACAGGGCCCACTTACCATCGGACAGGCAGACACCCTAGCCAGTCCGATTAGGTTGAATAGCTGCGATTAATGTTTTCTGGTACTTACGATGATTAAATACCTACATGGAAATTTAAAAGCACCAACGTGATTTTTACTTTAAATAAGTTTTATGCATATATTTTTTTTTTTTAAAGCACAGTATAGAATGAATACTTTGTCGCTAAATAAATCGTGCATACATATCTAAAATTAATTTTAAAGATTTTTGCTGTTATTGATTAAAATGCATTATAGATCATTTGAAACTTGAGAAAATATATGTATAATCATAATTTGGTTTACGTAATTTTAAATCGCAAGTATAATGACAAACAAGGTCGAATATTTATTTATTTAAACCTAGAGTTGGCCTTGCTATAAACAAAAAAAACACTAGTAAAAATTAGTTTTTTGAGCTTTTTATATCTAAATCACACATTTTGTTAAATACAATCAATTCAAGTTATGAAGTTGTGCAACGGCAGCGGAAATTTTAAAAATTACACAAAAAATTGTATTTGTTCGCTGCAGTTGTTTGTGTTTATTGTCTATCATTACGTATAAGGCTTTAAAAAAATTCAATGATTACAGTTCCAGAAATGTATAATAATCGTACACGTCACCTTAGCCCTGAAATATTATATTTATCAATCCACCATTTTTAATGTATGTGATATGATGTTAAAAATGTTTGAATAATAAGCTTGTTGGAACTATAAATATGTACCTTTAAATTTCAAAAACGTGCAAATTATCATAGATAAACTAATGGTTTTCATATACCATACACCATCCCTGATACAAAATAGGAATAAACCATATTGCTAGTTATTATATGAGAAGTAATTTTTTTTTGATTTTTAGTACTTCCGTGGCGTAACATTAATTCAAAGTCATAATGTGTTTTACAATTTGAGGGTTATTATACAGGGTGTTTCGTAAAAAAAGTGAAAAAATTCGGAAGGTGAACCCTTATCGAAAATTAAGGGGGTCTTTTATATAGGTAAAATCTTTTCCTTAGACGTCTCCTTTCGGAGTTACTCCCCCCTAAAGGGGAGCGGTAAAATTAGGTTTTTATTTTATTTCTCAAATTTGGATATATGTAAGAGAACGATATTTCGTAGATATTTTATACTTATTAAAAGGTTTCCCATAGTAAAATTTTTAATCTTCCCCCACCTTCACAAGGGGATGAAAAGTGCGACCCCTGTTGGTTTTTTTATCAGAACATTTTGGTGGGTTAAAATTTTGCAATTTAAAATATTTTGTTAAAGCTTGATTTATTTAGAAACTTTTTTTATTCTTTAGTTTTTTTTGTAAAACCTACAGTTTCTGAGTAAAAAATAATATAAGTGAACATGCATCATTAAATATTCCAATATAAAACGATTCATTTTGGTGGTTACCATGGTTTGTTTATGTTCATATTAAGTAGAATTGACGGGAGTTTTAGCGTTGTCGCCGAGTAAACGTCAAAGTAAATCACATCCGTCAATTCTTCATACCATGCTAACCACCAAAATGAATCGTTTTATATTGGAATAAGTATTTAATGGTGCATGTTCACTTATATTATTTTTTACTCAAAAACTGTAGGTTTTACGAGAGAACTTAAGGAATAGAAAAAGTTTCTAAATAAATCAACCTTTCAAAAACAAATTTTTAAATTGCAAAGTTTCAACCCACCCAAAAGTTCTGGTAAAAAAAACAAAAGGGGTCGCACTTTTCAGCCCCCTGTGAAGGTGGGAGATGATTGAAAATATTACTTGGGAAAACTTGTAATAAGTATAAAACATCTACAAAATATCGTTCTCCTACGTTTATCCAAATTTGAGAAATAAAATAAAAACCTAATTTTACCGCTCCCCTTTAGGGGGGTGTAATTCCGAAAGAAGACGGCTAGCGAAAAAAATTATATAAAAGACCCACTTAATTTTCGATAAGAAATCACCTGAGAATTTTTTCGCATTTTGTTACGAAACGCCCTGTATAATTGAGTAATTAGGAGTGATATCTTTCTAAACTATTGTGTGCATATTACCTACATTTGCATAATAATATTAATCAATTTTACAACTTATAAAAGAAGATATTGTAAATGTTTGAATTATTACAGTGCAATATTTTAAATATAAATATATAAAAACTTTCATTAATAAATTACTATCCAAGAAAAATCGCTTATTAAAGATTTTTATGTCTTCGTCAGTAAATTATTTTCTTATTTACATATCTATAATTATAACTAGAAATTAATCTACCGAGTAAGAGCCGAGAGTTTCGAAACTGGTAGAGATTTTTTCAAAAGTTATTTTCAGATATAAGATAAGTGCTTTTTCAGTTAAACTGATAAACCTTAAATTAATTAGCTTTATTACTATAATGGCAAGATGCATGTTTGGTATTTATGTAACAATGTTTAATTCTTGCAATATAAGTATATTAGTTCTGTGGCGGTATGGCAGAAGTTGATATGTCACTTTTTCATGTTTTTGAGAAATCAAAGAAATAACTTTCAGTCGTTATTATAAAATCACTAAATGTGAGTATATAATCACAAGTAAGTTTAATAAATGGTTATATTCATACTTTGACATCTACCGGTTTTCAATCAAAATAATCTTTAATCTGGGGGTGGGGGGCGAGTATGACACCTACATAGTACCGTCGCGCGGGGTGACTTGAGCCATTTTTCCACAAAGTCTTTTACGTTTTTTTCATGTAATTATAAAACTTAAAAGGTTCTGTGTTTGAAAATTGGGGGAAAGGATACAAACTGCATACCCTATAGTTTGACAAAAGCTCAGAACTCATAAAAACTTGGATTTTTTAAAATTCAAGGGGTGGCTCAAGCCACATGATAATAAAGTGCATATTTGATGCTCTACTGCAAATTTAGCCCCCTACTGAGGCAAAATGAGCCACCCACAGTGTTTAAAAAAAAAACTGCCAATTTTTACCCATAGAATATCAAAAAATATACAGGGTGTCCCAGATTACATTTCCAGCATGGCGATCTCGCTTATTATAAGAGATACAGGTTTGTTTAAATTAGATGAATTATTCCTTAGTATGAGAGGAGCCACAATCAATTTTTAAAAGTTCAAAATTCCTCGTGCTTCAGATGTTATAGCAAAAAATATGAAAATGTCCAATTTCTTTTTTCTCTCATAACTTTCTTGTCTTAATTATTAGAACAATTTTATTGGTACTTTCTTAAGGTACTTTTTAATGGAGAATGTAACTGTTATTTTAGATTATTTTTAACACTTACCATTTTCGAGATATTACCCCTAACTTAATTTTTTCTCATGGGCCGCGAAGTTGGCTATGGAATAGTTGAATGTGCTTTTTTCTCTCTTTAAAATGAGATATTACTTGCTACATTTATTTTAATAAATAAGTCACAAAATGAAGAAAAATCGTATTTTACCCATCACTTATCAAGCTATCTATGAAAATAAAAACAAAAAACAACTAATTAAATGTCAAATGACAGTTACCATTTGTCTGCGGTATCATTTATTAGAATTGTTTAGTATTATTTTATTCTTGAGGCTTTCGCGGCCGTTATCCATAATACAATCTTGGTTTCCGGGTTTGGAACCGCGTCTTCTATATTTAGAAGTAGTTGACGTTTCGACCATTGTGTCTTGGTCTTTTTCAGTCGTTTTGAAAAAGACCAAGACACAATGGTCGAAACGTCAACTACTTCTAAATATAGAAGACGCGGTTCCAAACCCGGAAACCAAGATTGTATTATTGTTTAGTATTGTTGTGTAATTCGATGGTCTTTGTAGCAAATTTGTTATCATATAATTATGAGCACATTTACAACTAATTAAAAATTTTATATTTGAAATGTCACATTATTCGCAATAGAAACTGTGTAAAATAAATAATTCTAATTAATCATTGATTTGTTTTGGAATTTTGGTTGGTTTGTCGAAAAAAACATATACTTTTAAATTTATTTCCAAATTTTTGTAATTACGCATCCTTCGTTGTATTTTCTCGGGATATAGCTCTAAGTATATTCGCTCAGCTTCTACACAGTTTTGATGGCAAAGAATGTAGCATCTCAACATGGCAAATTTTTCACTATTTTTAAATGTTGCCATCATTATAACAATTACTACAAAGACTATCGAATTACACAACAATAATGTGAATTGCTAATAAATGATACCGCAGAAAAAACGGTAACTGTTATTTGACATTTAATTAGTTGTTTTTTGTTTTTATTTTCATAGATAGCTTGATAAGTGATGGGTAAAATACGATTTTTTTCATTTTGTGACTTAATTATAAAAATAAATGTAGCAAGTAATATCTCATTTTAAAGAGGAAAAAAACGCACATTTAACTATTCCATAGCCAACTTCGCGGCCCATAAGAAAAAATTAAGTTAGAGGTAATATCTCGAAAATGGTAAGTGTTAAAAATAATCTAAAATAACAGTTACATTCTCCATTAAAAAGTACCTTAAGAAAGTACCAATAAAATTGTTCTAATGATTAAGACAAAAAAGTTATGAGAGAAAAAAGAAATTGGACATTTTCATATTTTTTGCTATAACATCTGAAGCACGAGGAATTTTGAACTTTTAAAAATTGATTGTGGCTCCTCTCATACTAAGGAATAATTTATCTAATTTAAACAAACCTGTATCTCTTATAATAAGCGAGATCCACATGCTGGAAATGTAATCTGGGACACCCTGTATAAATCGCTGGTATTTTATTAAAAATTTGCATTTACAGAATAAGCAGACTTAGCATAAGTACAATCATATTAACAGGTGTTGCATGACGTAACGGCCAAACTTAAGGAGCATGTTCCTTGAGTCAATTTAAGCAAAAAAGGTTATATAAAGAACACATAGTCCAAAACTCGATGCTTATCGAATTATAGACCTTTAAAGTTTATAAAAAAAGGCAAATTTTAACATAAAAAAGTATGAAATACCGCTTTTATCTTCTAAAATATTGATTTAACAACAAAATGTTTTATATAAAAGATGCATGGCTATCTTTTCTGCGCCTTATGGTGTACTCGATTTTGTTTTGTTTTTTACGGTTTATTTGCTATGGCAACCAAGCTACTTATTTTAAATAGAACATTCTGCATATTATTACATTTTTAGATTCCTCTTTAAATGTACTTTATAAAATGTGAAAGGTCATATAGGCCTAAAATTAACCGTTTTCGAGTAATTAATTTTTTTCTCGAAAATTTTGAGCGATGAGTTCTTTCAAAAATTTTCAATATTTAAGAAATGTGTGGTGACAACCGAAATTCGTTTGGAAGTTATGCTTTCTATAACTGTGTAGGCCTACACGATTTGTATTATTTAAAATTTTGAAATATAATACAGGGCGATTGTTGCAACATCGCTCAAAATTTTAGGGAAAAAAATTAATTACTTGAAAACGGTTAATTTTAGGCCTATATGACTTTCCACATTTTATAAAGTACATTTAAAGACGAATCCAAAAATGTAATAATATACAGGGTGTTCTATTTAAAATAACTAGGTTGGTTGCCATAGCAAATAAACCGTAAAAAACAAAACAAAATCGAGTACACCATAAGGCGCAGAAAAGATAACCATGCATCTTTTATATAAAACATTTTATCGTTAAATCAATATTTTAGAAGATAAAAGCGGAATATCATACTTTTTCATGTTAAAATTTCCTTTTTTTTAATAAACTTTAAAGGTCTGTAACTCGATAACCATCGAGTTTTGGACTATGGTTTATATAACATTTTTTGCTTAAATTGACTCAAGGAACATGCTCCTTAAGTTTGGCCGTTACGTAAAGCAACACCCTGTATGTAGACATAACCAATACCAAATAAGTGACATATCATGTTTTGCCCACCTCGCTTTTTACAGATTAAAACATATCAATATTTGCCACTGCCCATAGTAATATTTTGGCTTATCGAATTGTGCCAACTTATGAAAACCCCTTTTAAGAAGACATTTCAACTGAAAACTAAAAAATGAAAATTTTGGTCATATCAACTTCTGCCATAACACCACTCAGTTAATGTTCATCTTAAATTGTAAACAAAAAAACTATCGTACAATTTTTTTAATTGAATGTATTTACAATTTCTGTACTGTCTTTTTTTGTGTTTTGTTATTAACTAACATATTTTTTAAGCATACTATTGATGTTTTGGAAAATTTAATTTCTGCCAATTTATCCGTCTAGTTTGTTTTATCAATCGACATATTGTTTGATACATTGGCTTAGCTTGAAAGTTTTAAGCCTGAGTAGCTTTATCCTTGGCGCGCCCTTGATTACAGCATTATATCGAAATAATATTTATGAGACATAGAACCAGCCGATAAGATAGTGACAATTGAACGGTACGGTTTCACAAGGTTCATTTTAATCTCTATCATCAAATTTGATTTTGGGTTACATGTTTACTCATATGTATTATCAAAACTCAACTATAAACGCTAATCTTACATTTGATTATACTACGTTTTCGAATATAGGTAAGTAAGAAAACGGGTACGTAAGGAAGTGTCTAATTAATTTCCTAACAATAAAAACTACCAAGTTAATATTTATGTATAACGATTTGTATTTTTCAACTCAAGCGGACTTTATTTATACAGATGAATAAGTGAAATGTACACGTCATCATATTAAAATAAGTTTGAAATTAAACAAATAGCGATCATTAATTTATCTATTAATTATTATCGATGTAATTTGTGAATTTGTGTCACAACTCACAAGCATAAAAATAAGATTAATAACATAACTTAGGGAAAAACAAAAAGATATATTTAGTAGAAAAAACAGACAACAACTAAAAACTTTATAAGTAGCAACAACCATACAACAGAGGCAATTAAAATGGCTAAAACATTCAAACGGTAAATAATGACATCAGTAAATTAATGAAACAAGGGAGGGGCAAAAAAATGAGAAGATTGAGAAGGATGTAGAAGGAAGAATTAAAGACAACGGCAGAGGAGTAGAAAGGGGAAAAATAAAAAATCTTGCAATAATTGGACTTACGTGAAAAAAATATAAAGCCACCCAGTATAGCTCAACTTAAAACAAAATTCTTATACCTACCTTCTACCTATGGGTAGAATAGTTCAGTGGCTGACTGAGAAAGATTGACACCCAGGGCAAACAACCCCCCAACACCTAGGGCGAGCCCCATTTTTTTGCTGAATAATTAAGAAACATTTCGCGGAACAGTACGACAAAATCAAAAACGTACGTAAAATGGGGAACGCAAAACAAATTATGATGTTTCTCCAGCTACTCTGGTACCCGAGGAAGGAGGGGGGGGCGCCCTCTTAATACGCCACTGAAACGGTTTGATTAAGTAAAGTTTTAACTTTTAAATACGCTAAACTAAATACTAATATTTAAAAAAAAACTCTACATAGGAACTATTTTTTGTTTTGAATAAATACTATTAAGAATGATTTCAGATATTGCAGGACCATTAATATCGTTGTGTAAAAATGTGAAAACTGCTTCTAAAGAATTCCATTCGAAATTTCCAAATATTTTTCCATTCCAACAACTTTTTGATCACGCCCCGTATCTTCAGCACAAACCTTTAGCGTGGCCATTTTTATTAATTTACAAAAATTTTGGTTTGTCTACAGAAAGATAAAGCGTTCCGTACTATAAAACGTATCTACATTATGTAATTACGTATAATATCAATCGGCGAATGACGTCAAACGATACACTTATCTGCCAAAACAATGTTGTAGCTATCGCAAAGCCATTGTAAAAACGCGGAAAAAATCGCCTCGAGCTGAACGAATGTTGGCTATTGCGACAGATTTTATAAGGAATTCGGTCGCGTATTTTGCGTAAATAAATAATTTAATGAAACACACCTTTAAATTACAAAAAAATCATATCATAATGTTAAAAAATGTAAACACTGAAATTTTTTGGTTTCTTGATTATACAATAGCTATTAAATCTATAAAAATCCAACTAAAAATTTTTAATATAGCGATGGTGCACATTTTTATTCTTGTGGACTTTGCAACGACGCGACGCCTCAACCGACGTAGCCGTAAACCATAACAACAATTTTTTTAATTCGTAATTCGTTTGTTTAAATTTTTATTTGCGGAATAATGTGAATCAACATGTCACAATGTCACTTAATTAACTGTGCCTAGCCTGAATTACAGCTACAAATTTGTAGTTGTTCGAGTTTTTGCAACTGATGTAATGGTATTTTTTGATGTTAGAAATTGGTGCTGGAACTAAATAAAGTATAATCCTAAATTATTAGTAGGACAGACAATAGTTTTAGAATTGCAAGGTTTGCTGCGAAAAGGAGATGGCGCCATTTGATAAATTTTTGGAAAACTAAAAAACAACGTTTTAAATTTTCAAATTTGAAGTTACATGACACATTTTTTTCCTCACTTATTGTATATAAATTTTCACATGAACAAACTCTTTTTACTTGAAAAAATATCTGTTCTAGATTACAGAGCCATGTTTTGAATGTTAGAGCTACCTCCTACTGTCCTTGCCACAAAATATATGATCAACCACTCTGTAAGCGAAAAATTTTGCACAAAATTCCATACTCCTGTTTTACTATTTCATTTACGAAACTGAACATTGAAATTTAGCATCTTTCAGTATAATCAAAATCAAAATATTATCTTTCGTTCGTCAAAAAGACACAAAGTATTAAAAAACGACGTTTAAGTATACAAAAAGAACAAAAAGTCTGTCAAAACGACCTACTTGAAGCAAGCAAAATACCACACGTCACTTTGAACAACATAAGCTGTCAACTATAAACTTCATGTCAACAAACCACATCAGTCATTTGTTGCAAATAGGCGGCAGCTCCAGGACTGCCCTTTTCTTGCCCAGGACGAGCAAGAAAGTCTGCTCCATTTGTAAAATAACTCGAGAAATAACGCTAGGAGCTAAGTGCTTCTTGCACCAATCGCAAGAGTTTTTGTTTTTGTACAAGATAGGATGTATAACTCAAAACACACAACCATTGGATCTACCTCCTTTTTGCAGCATACCAGACCTTTCAATTCTTTTAATCCAACGTCGAAGCTGTACAAAAATCATTATTATTTATTATTATAGGGTGTTTCACTTTTCCCTGGGACACTATTGCTATCTCCGTAAATAATGAAAATACAAGGTTGGTTAAATGGGACAAAAGTTTGCTATTTAGAAGTGTATTTTAAACAAGATCTTGTTTTGTTTAAAAATTCCATGGCTTGCGTGATATAACGAAAAAACCGAAATCGATTATAATTGTTAAATTTAAAATATGTTTTGTAAATTTTGTTTGCAACCTTGATTTTTATCTTAAGATTTTGCATTTTTTTAGGTTATTTCGCTTATTTTTGAAAATAGACATAAAATATGATATTGTAAAGAGAAAAAAATAATCTTTAAATTTAAGTCATCACCTACTACGACTGCCATTTAAAAAAAAAATTTTGTCGAATATCTCGCACGGTAATTTATAAATAAAAATCTGACTATCGACATCTTGTAGCAAACAAAATCTGCAAAACATTTTTCTTTTGGCGTTTTTGTGTATGCGCAACAATAGCCCAGATATTTAAGTTTAAAAATTTTGATCGATTTCGGTTTTTTCGTTATATCACGCAAGCCATGGAATTTTCAAACAAAACGAGATCTTGTTTAAAATACACGTTTAAATAACTAACTTTTGTCCCATTTAACCAACCCTGTATTTTCATTATTTACGGAGATAGCAATAGTGATAGTGTCCCATGGAAAAGTGAAGCACGCTGTATATAAATACTAAATTTAATGTAATAAATAAATCACCGAATAGGTTTTTTTTTTTTTTAAAATATCCCAACTAAAATGTAACGTATTTTATTTACTGTATTACGCTTACAGGATGTATCGTTTTGTATACTAAATATAAAAGATTGCGTTATAAATGTAACTACAATAATATTTTATTAAAGAAATATGTGGAATTGCAGTAACTCTAGTTTATCCAAGAAATATTACTCAAAACGCAACATTTTCAAGTAAAGCAATCTTAGATAGTCAAGTAAGCAAAATACTGATAATGCTCGGTCACTTAACAACAGCATTAAAAACCACTGGTAAAAACAATTTTTCAACCAGAATATAGCGTTAGCAATATTGTAATCGTAATTACGATTTGATGATGTTAGATTAAACCACCAGTTCGTGCAACTTTTTCGCTGTATTATGCAAAAAACGGAAAAACATCCGGCCATATATTATGAAACTATACCAACTTGCACTTTTATGGTAACAGTTTAGTACAAAAGCGTAGTAAATATTAAAACATAACGGAAAATATAGCATGCGATATAAAATTTTCTGAAGAGTTGTTTGCTCTTTATAATTGAAGTTTTTTAATATTGTAAATAAAAAAAGTTAAATTATGCTAACCTAAATTTTGCATCATGAAATTGCTGCAACTCAGGTAAAATTAACAAAAATTAGTCTAGTAAAAAAATACTTTATTTTTCGTAAAATAAACCAAAATATGGAACCATGGATTTTTTCATGCTTTTTGTTATAATTTTATGGCTTAACTATTGAAATTATAACAAAACCATTAATAAACGAAACTTAAAAAATATCTTAAAAATATGATTTACAGTTTAATTTTTTTAACAATTACGACATATATTTTACTCGCCGGTCCGTCCCTGCAGTAATTCGTCTTTAGTACAGGGTGTCCCACAAGGTATGCATTAGGTAAAATTTCTTGCCAAAATTCAAATCTACGCGAAAAAGTGCCCCAATAATCGAAAAATATTTTGAGTGTGAGTGCGCGTGTGAGTGTGAGTGTAACTAGTGTAAGCAAAAATTAAAAACTTGATGTGTTTTGGTTTTAATCAATAGCACAATTACTATTAATTTTTGTCAAGATTTTTTCATAGAACAGTTGCTCTTAAATCATAGATCATTTTGACCCATTTAACCAACTCTGTATCTCTTACAGATTGCGAGATTCCCATGCTGTACACTAAAACTGGGACACCCTGTACCTATATGAAGGGACAGATAATTTTTTTTTTGCTATAAAACGTTTTATCTAGGTCCTAGACATTCGATTTATGCAAAACTTAGCGAAGGCATACCTTGTGATTGTCATAAATCATAAATTATCTTCACATTCGTATATTGCATCAATGTAAGAACATTATTTTTGAAGGATCTACGTCGCAAATCAGAAAAAGTTAATAAATAAGGAAGCAATTTAAATCGCTTTTTTATTATAGAAGCTTATTTTTGTTCTAGGAAATTACCTTGAGACTGAGTGCAACTTTCTTCTGATCTTTTTAACTTCTTTGTAAATATTTATAATTTCATTTCACCTCAATTACCACCGTTGTACAAAATTCTGCTTTGCTTATTTATGCGCTGCGATTCTCATTAATAATGTTTTTATTATCATTAGACTAAACAATTTAATACATCATATAAATATCGCCATTTACTTGATAAACTAATTTAAATAATTCTTGTATCAATGGTCAGTACGTCATTAATTATTAACGTTCAGTAATTAATCTATATTTAATTATGTTTAAGTCGAAAACGTCCAGGGAATAAGAAAAATATTCGACGGTAAGTAAGGTTCACTGAAGTAAAGAATTTTTTGGTCATTATTTACAGTTAATTTTACATCGATAAAACCTGAAAGTCAGGTGGGACGGGACCAGTTCGAAATTCCTCAGGTAATAGTTGAAATGTCAAGAAATCAATCCCGCTTACTTGCTCACCGGAATTACAATTTGAATTTGAATTTCAAAATAATTGCTTATTTAAATTTATCGTTAAAAGTTTTTAAAATATTCAAGGTGAATGTTTTGCTTCTAATCGCACGTTCATATTATTTTATCACACTATAAAGCACGTGTAAAATGAAAAAAAAATATGGCTTTGCAGACTAGTTGAAATAGTTTTTTTGTGCGATCGTACTAGAAACAGCTGTTTGACGGACGCGTTAGCAACCATAAAGTACTGCATTACCGGCCCTATCCTTAGCAACGGCCGTAAAAGTTACTTTTCAGGCCGTTACCCTTAGCAACGGCCGTAAAAGTTACTTTTTCGGCCGTTGCTAAGAAGAGGGCCGGTAATGCAGTACATACGCCGTCATCTGTCAGTGACAGAGTGTCACGTAGTTTCTAACCTATAATTTTGAACATTACTAAAAATTTAAATTGTTTTTAATTCGATCGCACAAAAAATGTAATATGCACCTCGGCCAAAACGTACTTTTTCGGCCTTGCCTGTTTGCTGGCCGAGACGTAGTTACCGGCCCTATCCTTAGCAACGGCCGTAAAAGTTACTTTTCAGGTCGTTACCCTTAGCAACGGCCGAAAAAGTAACTTTTACGGCAGTTGCTAAGGAGAGGGCCGGTAATGCAGTACAAACGCCGTCATCTGTCAGTGACAGAGTGTCACGTAGTTTCTAACATTTAATTTTGAAAATTACTAAAAATTTAATTTTTTTTTAATTCGATCGCACAAAAAATGTAATATGCACCTCGGCCAAAACGTACTTTTTCGGCCTTGCCTGTTTGCTGGCCGAGACGTAGTCGAGGCCACAAACCAGACCCGGCCGAAAAAGTTACACTTTTTGGCCTTGATACATAAATAACTATTATTCGAAATCGAAAAGACAGGTGCAAGATTTTTTTTTTCAAGCGAAGAATGTATAATGGCAAAGTTTTAATTAGTCAACAACGGCAATTATACTATTTTTTACGACGAGACAACTTTTTTAGTAAAAAAATTCAACTATTTATGTTACATTAATTGCGCAATACAATGAGTATTACCAAGTTATATTTAAGGGTACTGGTTACCTGTACTTTTGCCTGGAAGTAGAGCTATTTTACAGTTTTATTTACCTACTACGCAATACCGCTTCTAATTTTAATTAAAAACGTAAAATTTACAAGAAAATAAACTTACAATTTTAACAAAAGTCTTTTCATATATCCTTAAATCACTGAAGTATATTATATGATTACAGAATCTATTTCTAGGGTCCTTAAATTAATACTTTTGGGCTCAAAATTCTACGAAACAATAACAATGGTCATTAGACCTGAAAATTATTATTTAAAATTTTGTGCTTTACTATTATAACTAGTCAATCGATCAACGTTCCTTTTAATATATAATAATTACATCACTGTTAATTTAAAGTGCGATACAGTTAACAATTTTATATACAGTGCTGCGAAAAAATATGAAAACATACAAATATCTAGAACCGACAAATATCTAAATATCTAGAATAGACAATAGACAAATATCTAGAACTATATAACCGTTATTATATGTTCCGGGTTCGATGAAGATATTGAGGTTGCAATACGACTTCCGGTTCAACCGGAAACGGACTCAAACTTTGAAGTTTTAGAGAACGCTCTGTATATTTTTATATCTATATAAGGTTATATGGGTCTTAAGTCAACCGTTTATTTGAATTTTACATTTTTATAAAAAATTTGAGCGGTACAGCACTTTCAAAAATTTTCAGCATTTAAAAACTTTGAAAATTAGAACATTCGTTTGAAATTGTCAATCTAGACTAGACAATAGATTAATAAACACTTTGCAATAGCCCAATAGCTACATTTTTAAAAGATTATACAGGGTGTTTTTTACGCTTGGTCAAACTTGTACAACTTTAAACATCGATCTCATTTTTCTTAAACATAACACCTTATTTTTTTTTACACATTCCTAAAGAAACTTTAATTGTCATTTAAAAACATGAAGCATGTTTTTTTAAACTAAAATTGATATTTTTCGAGATATCGCGATTTTGTTTTATATTCTTAATTATTACGGCAATGTAATATTTTCAAGTAGTCTATGAAGTTAGACAGCGGTAATTTTGGAACAATGGAAAGAAAAAAACAAGAAAACTATAATTTTCTTTTTTGCCTAGGTACGAGTTTTTTTACAACTTTTTTATAATAATGGTATTCTTTTACCATTCTTATAAATACTTATAAATAAAAGTGACAGAACATTTTATTGGTCTAATGATAACGAATTAAGGTTGTTGGAAATAAATTTAGAAGATATGTTAGGCGAATTGCCATTATTAACAATTCAAAATCATCAGTGGTTTCACTGGAGTTGGTCCTTACAACGTGAGAATATTTAGATGCACGCTTTCAAAAGTCATGGCTTGGGTACGTTTAATCCTGTTCATTGGCCTTCACGATCGTCATGTTTAATGCCTATGGATTACTTTTTGTAGGGCAATGTAAAAGATGTTGTTTATGCAACCCTAACGGAAAATATTGAACATCTTCGCCGTAAAATCAAAAATACATTCGACTCTATTTCGAGACAGACTATCCTAAAAGCAGTGGACGAAATGAATTTGAGGGCTAACCACTGCATGATACATAACATAACAGCGCGCACTTTATACAATTTAAATAATTATTTATCTGGTGTTTTAAATTTATTGTCATTTCATTATCATAAGACCAATAAAATGTTTTGTAACTTTTATTTATATCATAGTTTCAATTGTTTTTCAGAGCATTCTCGTTTTGTAAATAATTTATACAAATTTTCAAATTTCAACAAGTTTTTTAAAAAGAAAAGTTTATGTTGGTTACCAAATCTGAAAAGCTAATTTTTTTGTCTGTCTGATGGTGCAAAAATCTAATAGAGGGGCCATAGGAAATAAAAAAGTTGACTATCGCAACTTGAAATCTAGAAGGCTTAGAAATTTTTTGTTGACATCATCAAACCCAGGATGGTCAATAACATAAAGTTACCAAGTTTAAATTAAATAGCGTGAATGGTAGGAAAGATATTAATATTTTTCTAAAATCACGTTTTTCAGTTTTTTTGTAATAAATCAAAAACGAATCAAAATATCCAGGATTTCTTTTCAGATAAAAATGTGCAACTTTTCTCTAATTTAACCGACCTTGTATCTCTTACCGTTTTCAAGATAGCAATGGTGAGCATTGAAAAATGCACCACCCTGTATACCCGCGTACCCCCAGAAAAGGAGCTTTGCCAATAAATGCTATTCAGCACCGGATCGAGTTAAAAATTGTGAGACCAGGGACTTTTTTTTCAAATGAAAGGCTTGTCTAGCTTATAGTGTAAATCCGGCATTGGCTACCATTCTAATATATTTTTGTATGTGGCAATATATTTTTGTACTGTATATATTTTGGTACTATGGCAATATATTTCCTCAAATTTTAGCGCTGGTATAGTTAAGATAAAAAAATTGAGCACTTGTGAAATAAAAATCAATTTATACAAGTAAACATTTTGTTGCGTTATTAAACAAAAGGGCCTATTTCATTATTTTTAAATAAAGCTTATCTACTTCCAGACTCAAGGTTATTAGTGAGTGTAAATTTATCTAATCACCCATTTTGAAGTAATGTGCACTGGAAAATTGACTTCTACACTGTTAAGTAGGTAAATACTTATTTGTAATTACGATGGTGCGACGACTAGCCATGTTGTTGGCGTCGTCTGCTAATTGAAGGGACTAAATGGTCGCTGTACAAGATTTGGCTTTGTATTAAGTATTAAGGGCTAATGTAAGCTGCATTTAAATCCAAAATGCAGATTTTAAACATTTTTTACTCAAATACAGTCTGTCTATTTGATTCAAAATGATATGAGATAGGATGTTCTATCTTATATGATTCAAAACGATGACGCATTAAAAGATCACTTCAAAATGCTTATATTTTTGTAAAATATCCTTTTGTGCACCAAATATTGGCGGTAAATTAAAATAATCAAATCATTAAATGTGAAATTTTTGATTTCGTTGCATTTGTTCATAAAAAAAGATTACTATGTTGTATAATATTCTCATGAAAAAACAAAGCCTTGCACCACTGGGCTACAAATTTTTATTTTTGGTTATAGAAACCATGGTTAACTTTGCCATTACCAAGAAAACTAATTTTTTGACTTATCTATTGATATTTAAACTAAAAGCAAATACAATTATAAAAAATACCACAACTAGGAAGAGCATCTCAAGATTTAAATGTGTGAGAAAATAAATCTGCAGCTCCTTTCTTATATTTTTCATGAACAACTAACACTTAACTCTCGCCGTTGCGTTGTAGAGATCTTCATAGTGGTCTGAGTAAAACAGACAGGCAGTGTAGCGTATTAAAATTGGAAAAACATAAAGCCCGCATGATTTTTTTAAGGATCATACACCTGATCAAGGTTACCACTTACAGCACCTTGGGGTTTACTTAATGCTTAATGTTTACACATTATTTTTTATTGGTTATGATATGTATTATATAAATACGTCGATTTTATTTACTTCAAAGTATAAAGTGTTGAGTGTTGACTTATATTTAATGTATTTATACTTGGTCTAAAATTTTAAATAGTTTACAGTTTGTTTCGGTTGCTAGACGAGAAAAAAAAAATCAACAACAAATTTTGTTTTTACTCCATCGAATTTCTTTTACCTTTTAGCTAATTGTAAAGTAGATAGACGATAGTAAAATTAAAAACGGCAGAATTGGTTGCAAAACATTTGCCCAACCTGTTTGACTAGCCGCCGGATTTCCTGCGATTGAATGTCGATAATAATCACAAATCTGTGTTTAAAATTATATGCGAAGATAACAAAATATTAGATTAATAAATTAAGGTACTGTGTGGGCTGCATTACGTTCATTTTTAAATTTACTTCATATACGTTGTTTTCGTATGGCAAATTTATCCGCAAAACGCCTGTTTTAAAGCGGACACGCGTTAGTATACGAGTTTTTTTTTGCTTTGTAAGTTAAAAGCTTTAATTAAATAAATATTTAAAGCTCAATCTGATCGAAATAATTTTTAATCTAGTTTTTCGTTCATGTTTTCACCATACAGATTGATATTCATATAAACTATAAACGTTAATGAAATATTTTTTTGTTTTTTTATCCGATTTATTTTGCTTCGGTTGTTTCCACCGAAGTGGAGGGGGTGGAAACAAGGATAAGGTGGGCAAGGGTAGAGGGTAGGTGAAAGTACTGTCACAGCATTTTTGTCTATAGTAGATAGAGGAAACCACCTGAAACCCCTACAATGAGAGCCGGCCTCGAGATTCGAACCCACGACCTCCCGATTACTCGCCAGGTTGCTTATCAACCATCCACCGAGCTCGGTTTAATGTACTATTAAAATTTATTCAAAGTTTTAAACATGTGGAAATTAAGTGACTAAAGCACAGGATGCCTTAAAAAGATGATATGTACTTACGGTTACACCTTGAACTTAACGTGTCACCTCGTTCTTTATGTGCATCGTGCTCTAAATCTTTGTTTATTTTATTATTGCAAGACGCAGATGACTTTAAATAATTTAGATATCTAAGTTAATATTTTAAAACATATTTATCTAAATATATATTGACAATTTTTGTAACATTTTAGGATTAGGCAGCAAGCTCTAACAATAGCACATTGTGTATTAAGAGCGGAAAGTGGCACTTTCTGCTTTAAACACATACTATTTTTTATACGCCCGATATTGAAAGGCTGATTTATCACCAATTTATTTCGATATTTCGTACACTACTCTTGACAATCTGTGGGCGCTGTCAGTTGATTGGTTGTAATCAGAGAGTCGAACCGGAACCGAAACGAAAACTGAAATTAACCGGTATTTTCAACAGAACCGAAACCGGAACGAATAACTGCAAAATTTAAAAACCGAAACCGGAACCGGAACCGGAACGAAATTTTATTAACGGTTAATTTAGCAATTTAGGTTAGAACGAAAAAACATAATAACGGTTAATTGCAGTTACAGAAAGGTTCAATTTTTTTAAGCTTAACTATTCTACACGAAAGATCAGTTTTAAAAACTAAAAAAAGTATTTGAGATAAGTAATTTTGCAACCTCGACCATAAACAGTCCCTTACTTTTTTTTGTACAATTAAATTCTAAATAAACATCTAAAAATCATCTTCATAAAAATGTTTTCGATATTTACAGCAATAAAGGAGATATAACCCTTTATAAATATAACAAAAAACTGTTTTTCGCTAATAACTTAAAAACCGGAAATGACAAGATATTTTTGAAAACTGCTCTGGGTTTGCTAAAAAACTGCAGATTTTTGATAATTTAACCGTTTTTCAATCTTGAATATTAAGCGAGATACCCGTGTAATTTCATCGAATTTGGACCACCCTATGCAATACTCTTTAATATTTTTCGTTCCTTGCTGCATTTTTTAATGTTTTGCGTCCACATTTTTTGTTTTCAAAATATTTGAAACTTTGTGCAGGACATTTTATAATTTTCTTTCACCATTAACTCATCCTCTAAGTTTTTTAGCTACAATTTATTTCGTTCTTTTCGCCAAGCAGTTATCATCAGGCTAAAATTCTTTCCGGTTGCATTTGAGTGGAGAATCGAAAAAACGAAGTATGTTATTTATAATTGGGTGAACTTTTATTATTCTTATTTTTAAAAACCATTTTTTCATTATAAAGTTAAATTATTATTGCTTACTTAAAGTAACTATACAAATGAAATATGTTTTTGAATAATTTATTATATATTTTGTTTTCGTTTTTGTCAATAAACTTATTTAATCTTATTAAGTTCTAATATTTTTTCCAATTTTAGAATTGAAAACTATAAAATAGAAAGAAATATAATTAATGTTCAGGGTTAATGTTAACTTATTATTCGAGCCGGAGCCGAAATTGAACCGGAACCGAACCGAAACTGTACCAACATTTTCTGCCAAACCAAAACCGGAATCGGAACGTTAAACATTTTTACGGAACGTAACTGTAAACCGGAATGAAATAAATTTCGGTTCGACTTTCTGGTTGTAATACATCAGTTGTCAGTTGTAATACGATTGAAACTATTCACAATGATTAAGAAATAGAAATTATTTTTAATCTTTAAAAACCTTTTAAAAAATCACAATGAAACTTCTTTTGTTCACTATTTTTTGTAAGGTAATAAGTACATTTATCAAATATTGTGAAGTTTATTCATTTAATCTATCCATTCGTAGAAACTTACTTCCGCTCTAGAGCGGCAATGAAATTTTTCCGCTTGCTCATCGGCAAACAAGTTCTGCACGAGTTGACACAGGGGCGAAGCGACGGGGGGGGCAAGGGGAATATCGATGCCCCGGGCGCCAGTATTGAGGGGCGCCGCGAAGACCAAATATTTTTGCGTTTATTTTACTTATTTAAGGCCAAAAAAACTAAAATGCCATTATAATTTTAAAATTTATTCTCATTTTTATTACAGTGTATTTGAATAAATAACACAACATTATTTTACTTGAAACTCACAAACTACAATAAAAATACGGTTGAAGGGGGTGGGCGCAAAAAATAATATGCCCGGGCGCCATTTACCCTCGCTACGCCACTGAGTTGACAGTTAGAAAATTAGTCTTTGAATGGCGGGCGTATAAAAAAATAAAAGTGTTACACAGTCTCATAGAAAATTTAACTGTCCTTTAAAAACATGAAGCCTTTTTTATACACAAAATTGATTTTTCCGAAATATCACGATTGTATTGTTAATTATGAAGGCAACATAATATTTTTAAGTAGGCTATGAAGATAGACAGCGGTAATTTTCGAACAATTGAATGAAAAAAAGTTACAATTTTATATTTTTTCTACAAATTTTTCGCTTTTTTTTTAAACAACGAAGATGTAATTTTACCATTCCTACGTTTATATCGAGGTCTTTTAAAACTATTTATGAATTTATTCATTGTAAGATCAAATCGCCGCCATTTTCAGGCCACTTTCATATCAGCTTCAATAGCACCTATATGAAATATGAGATTTCTTTCAATAATTTAATTTTTAAATGAGATTTGAAGATAAAGTCGTATTATAAAAAAGATGCAATAAGAACAAAGCAACTAAAATTTTATGAAATGAAAACTTCATAATTTACATTTGCTATCATTAAAAAAAATAATAATGACCCATATTACAATGGTAGGTAGACAACCAGTGATACATAGCGTGTGTATAGAATATGTGAATTCATTTGAAACATATTTTGCTTTTACTTAGTTTGCTTATAATAAACTAATAAATAACGACGTAATAATAAACATCATATTATATTATATTCTTACAAGTTTTTCAAATACCGGGTATAAATGAAGTGTGGTACACCCCATTTTATTTCTTTAGTTTTGATTTTATATTTATGAAATTTTAGACATTTATGATATGTGCAGAAAATCGGGTTTTATGAGCACATGCACACAATTGTTTCACTTCCGGTTTCGCCGGAAATGACCCCAACTTTGTTATTTTAAATGGAACACCCTATATATTTTTACATTTTTGGAAAGAGGAAGCGATTTTGGATACAACTGCACTATTTTTGTTAATGTTTATAACCTCAAATAATTTTTAAATTAAACCAAAGTTTAATTTTTTATTTAGTGTGCCGTGACCTGCATAAATTGAATTTTATTATGTCAACAATTGTTCAAAAAACGTTTTTGTAGATTTTAAATGACGTTTAGGTTACTTTAATCGGCTTTGAAGGTTGCGGAATCGTTTTTTGACAAAAAGTCAACTTTTTTTAATGGAACTATGGTGGTACAAGCGGTTATTTTAATAGAGCATCTTCTAACGAATCTATTGATACCAATAACTTGTATTTTTATGAAAAGCTTGCTTCAAAAAGTTCAGATTATTGTAAAGATTTATTAAGAGATCCTGTTAATTGCAGTACACTGTGCATAATATTCGTTTCTGTACGCACAATATTTTTTATGCATCCTTTGATGACCCTAAAATCACTTTAGTTACCACCATCTATAATTAAAGAACAACAAAACAAATTATACGTGAACATGTTTGCTCGACGGCCTAATGTTCACTAGACATTGCAAAATAACAAAACAACTCATCACAATGAAAAATCTAGAAATCGATAAAAGCTTTTACCGATTCCTTGTAAATTTTTCCGACTTAGATCAGTAAAGATGTATTTTCCAACCCAAAAAATGACCAAAACCAGCTAATATTTTGGACAGATGGCGAAAAAATATTTTTTCACTTTGCTACGATAATGTTGGTATCGGAAATAAAAAATAAGAACCCCACCAAATGTATAAATATATTTATTATCGTAGACCATACAAAATAAGTTGATTACATGAAATAATATAAATTAAATGGCCATGATTTTAGCTTAGTTTTAGTGTATTTATATTGGAAATTCCTAATGTTTATGCAACAAAAATAATTTTAATAATAATAACAGGAATGTATACATAAAACGATACACTGAATAAAAATACTGCAAATATTTAAAAATATAGTTTACATTAGCTCTTACAACACAAATAAATGCAATGTTGCAAAATATTTCAAATATGTATTATTACTTCAGCAACAGTTGGTAAACAGCTAACACTTAAGTCAAAAACTGCAGTGCATATTCAGGTTGCTTAATTAAAGTCAACACTTAAATAACAATGATTCAATTATCATAATATAGAAATATACAATTATTTATAACACTTTAAAATGTTTAAAAAAGTAAAACAATTAAAATTCATATTTCTTTAAAAGCAAGGCTTTAACTAAGCAGATTTTACATCACAATAGCACTAGTTTTTAGTTATATTAGGCTGCATATTGCATTCCGTTCAAAACAAGAAACCAGAGAGATAAAAAAATAAATAATAGAAGCATTTTGTTCATCAAATTCATCCAAAACAAAAATTTGAACTAAATGATATTACTTTCATCTTACGTAAGATTATATTTTTAAAATTGGTTTAGAATGCCATTTTTAATTTAACAAGATTTGTTATTACACAACAAAATTACATAAGGTACGTAGTATGCAAATTGTAGCCTTTTCTTTTCTTGAAAAATTATTGTTATTAAAAATAGTACATTGTTACATATAAAAGTATTATTTATGATATCAACTATTTTATTAACTGCAGGGGACTATTAAAACAAAGCTGTAAAGTAAAACGATCTATTCAAAATATTTTGCTTTCATGCACAAATGATATAACAATCATAAATAATAAGTATAAAAGTTACTTAATAATTCCACAATAAAACACGTAGCAATTACAAAATAGCAATGAACACGTGTGAGGCATAAATAAAATATAAATTGTATATTATCAGACAATTAAATTGTGATTACTACAAAAATATTCAATATACTTTGGTATGAAGTATCAAGATTACTTAATTTAATTGAAATGTTGCAAAATTTAAAGTGCATAATAGCAGTAAAAATACATACACTAATTGCCGATATGCACTAAATAACTAGAAATAAAAACAATGTAAGAAATCCCAAATGCTAGCAATATGTGAAAATATAAACTAATAACAAAATAATTACATCGTATAAAAACTTCAACTTAATTTGTTTAAAAGACTTTATTCAAACAATACGAAATAACCTCTATGTCGCAGTTGTATTGGCACTAGCAGTTTAATAATTAAGGATTAATTTTAAATTCCAACTTTAAAATATCAAAATAATGATTAACAATAAAAAATACGCCATAAAGGAATTCAATAACGTAAGAATAACTTAATGTATATATGTGTATATCGGCCATATTTAATTTGCAATGTGAGGTGAATAATATTGTTATCTACTTAAATTGGTCAGTGGGTACCATTCAGTCATTTCTTGGGTTAAATCGAACTGACTAAGATCTAGTTCTACTCCTCCTAGGAATTCATTTTCTTGTAGAGGATCGTGGTTCCACACTGTTGCTTTTAATATTCTCCTTCTGACAATATCTAGTGCCATTCTATATTCCAACTGAAATTAAAATTATAGTCAATACCAAAACTTTTATATTGGCAGTAGGGACTGGGTAGTTATAAAAAATTCAAATTTTGTCACCGTTTACCTAATATTTATCACAATTTCTTATTCACTTTTGTTATTTTGTATAATTTTCTATAATAAATCACAAAATTTCAGAATTGTTTAGCTCCATTTACCTTGAAAATGACCAGTTTTACAAAGAAATGCAAGAGCTGGTTTTATGTAGTTTATAATGTTGAATTATATTCCTATAGTCAAATTGGTGAAAACATTAAGGATCTAAAAATAGCGATTATAAATAAAACCCCTGTTTTTTATAATATGCCATTGATCAAATGAAGTTAAAATACCGGGTGTAACTAAAATCAGGCTCACCCCTTTTTTTCTTTAGTTTTGATTATAGACAAATGAGATTTATGATTTTGGACAGGTGATATGTGCAAAAAACCGGTTTTCTGAAAATATACACTTTTGTTTCACTTCCGGTTTCGCCGGAAATGACACTAATGTTGTTGTTTCAAATGGAACACTGTATATTTTTGCATTTTTTGAAAGAGGTAGCAATTTTGAATAAAACTGCACCATTTTAGTTAATTCTTATAACCTCAAATAATTTTTGACCAAAAATTAAATTTTTTATTATGTGTGCTGTGACCTGCCTTATTTGAACTTTATTATGTGAAAAAGCATCCGAAAAAAGTTTTTGTTAATTTTAATTAACATTTGGGTTACATTAATCGGCTTTAAAGGTTGCAAAATTGTTTTTTTGACAAAGTCAAATTTTTTAAATGGATCAATAGTGGCTTATGCAGTTTTATCTAAATAGAGTATTTTCGGACAAATTCAAAAATGCCAATAACTCGGTATTTTCATTAGAAACAGGCATTAAAATTTGAAATTATTGTCATTTTTGGTAAGATACCCTAATAATCATAGTTGACTATGCTCAATAGCAACAAAACAATTGTTTTTTTCACGACGATCATTAAAAACTAACAATTAAATAATACCTCCTGTGAATACTTCTAGGAACAACAACAAAAAATAAATTGTCACATCCAAAGTTTTGTTGAATAAACATTTAAAACGTTTTGTGGTTTTATAAAGAAATCTTAATAAAAATACCAAGTTTGGTATTGGTATTGGTTAATTCGTCAGATAATATACCTTATTTAACACGTTAAGCCTGGCATGAAATTAACGCGATGTCTCACTTTTAGTGGCCAGTCGAACGGCAAGACGAAATGGTGTGTCTCACTACTTGAGTTCACTTGGACGGCGTTCCTATCGTTAGGTATCATACTATAATGCTTAATACATGGAATATGATACATAGCCGTCCGGGGGACCAACTTATGCTTTTGGGCCGAAATTTTTTCGGATAATTTGGTTTTTATACGACACTGAATGGAAAATTATATATGTATTCAGAAATAAATGATACAATAAAGTACAAAATAAAATGATACACATTTGTATAATAAACAAAATAAGTGAACCAAACCATAAGAAATCGGTTATTCATTTTAAACAAAAAAAAAAACAGTGCAAAAGCAGTTATGAATTATTTTTTTCCCCTTTGTTTACAGTGAAAAATCAGCTTACACAGTAATACTTTTCACAGACAGTACGAGAACATTTTCGCGTTGAGCCACGATTCTTCCCTATTCCTTTTTTTATTTTCTCATAACAAACAAAACAGTGGTCACTAGACGGTGAGACATAATTATGGTGTCTCAAACAGAATCTCAAAAAAATACTATAAGGAACATTATTTTTCAAAATCGCAACTATCATAACTCATATTAAAGCATACTAAAATTACAACAACAAAAAAAATTGTCCCAGGGACAAGAAATTTTGCATCTCACACCCGGGCTTAACGTGTTAAATAACTGCATGAGCCACTTAAGTTTCATTTAAAAAAATTGACTTATTGTCAAAAAACCTATTTTGCAAACTTTAAAGTTTAGTAATGTAACGCAAATGTCAATTAAAATTTACAAAAACGTTTTTCAGACACTTTTTGACAAAAAAATATTTAATTTATACAGGTCACAGCCAGGGCTGCAAAGTAAGTAAAAAAAAATCGACTCCGACTCCTGATAATTTTAGTAGGTCGACTACGACTCCGACAAAATATACAAAGACATTTTATGGTGTGTAATATAAAAAAGGAAAATAAATATAATGAAATTATTTAAAATTTAAGTTTAAATTTTGCGGCAAAGGACCACCTCGCAATTTTTTGTTGTACTCAGAGTCGGTACATTTTTTCCAACTTCTACTCCACTGACCAGAAATTCCTTCTAAACTCCGACTCCGACTTCACAGCCCTGGTCACAGCACACTTACTAACTTTAATGTTTGTCCCAAAATTATTTGAGTTTATAAAAATTAACTAAAATGATGCAGTTTTGTTCAAAATTAAAATTGCTTCCTCTTTCCAAAAATGCAAAAATATACATGGTGTTCCATTTGAAATAACAAGGTTAGGGCCATATCCGGCGAAACCGGAAGTGAAACAAAAGTGTATATATGATCAGCAAATCCGGTTTTTTGCACATATCACCTGTCTAAAATTTCATTAGCGTAAAATCAAAACTAAAGAAAAAAAGGGGATGAGCCTGATTTCAGTTACACCTGGTAATAGTATTTTCTGCTACTTAAGTGTCTTCCAAACTTCATTTTCCTATGTTAAACAGTACGTATAATACTCCGATTAATTAACAATTAATTATTATTATATCCCCTAGGGCAGTGGTTTATAACCGTTGAGTCCTAGAAGAGCCTCCCGAGGGTGCGAGACTGAGTTCTGCATATCGAGTTCTCCACTCTATACACAGCAACTCATCTGTACTGTCGTACTGTACTGCTTGCCGCAGATCGGCTGTTTTGCTAGAGTTGTGAAAACATATTTTGTGAATTACGTTAAAAACCACTGCCCTAGTAGGACTCCAAGTTTTCCAATAATGCATCTTTTGAGAGAAACTTTTTAAATTAAAATGAATCTAAAAGGCGCTCGTTATGAATCACCGTGTGTAAAGAACTATTTGCCCTAAACTAAATTTTACAATAATTAGCCTTTCACTATTTTCAAAGTAAACGCTTTTATAAATGATCGTCTTAATTTTTAATAACAGTGAATTATACTGTTTTAGACACTCCTAAAAAGCCCAACTTAAAATAAAAGTGGTAGATGTGTTTAATTTTAATATGTACAATGTTATCACACTATAAACTTACCATTTCCATAAAACTAGGATGGCAATTTCTTTTTACTATTTTGGTCTTACGTTTGGTAGTTTTTGAAGGATCTGGCTGTAAGTAAACTTTAACATACGTTGATGGTTCTTGAGCATTACCAACAAGAGGAAGACTGCGAGCATGGTGTACCATTACAGTAAATACTCCCCTATGAAACTGAATAGATAGTTTCAGTTGGCCCTTTAGTCGTCCCATTTCACTTCGTTCTTCAATTCTCCTATCTGTTACCAATTAAAAATGTGTGTATTTATACTAAACAAGATATACAGTGTGTCCAAAAGGAATGGAATATGCTATATATCTCAGTAAATATCTACATTAGGGAAAAATGTTTTGAATAAAAGTTGTTTGGTACTTAGTTTTCCACCATAAGATAAAATTAAATTTTGTTTTTCGAATAACAAAAGCGCAATGAAAAACAATTGAATTTTTTTAAATGACAAGGTACCCCTATATTATACTCATTTGATTGAGAATTTTTTCTTTTCTATGATGCAAAACTTTAGTACCCTTACTTAACGCTTTCGCTGCGGCTCTCGTTTGGAAAGTTCGTGCCTTCAGTGCGGCGTTTTACGGGTCTTATGGAGTTTGTGGGTTACGCTCGCGTATTAATACGGCTCCCGCACATGGGACACGAAAAATAAATGCGGATTATTACGGTTCCCGCACTGAAAGGGTTAAGCAACTTTTTGAGAGAAACACAAAAATTATTTTAATTGATTAGTATTTATTTCTAACAAAAACATCATAAGAACTAAAATTTTTTGACGAAATCTACAATAAGTGTTCAAATTGTGAACAATGATAAACTCGGTTTTTAAACCCGTTTATAACATTCCCAACCATTTCAGGTGTAATTTCTCTAAAACGATCTTTTAAATTTTTGTTATTCTCCGGCCTCTTAGCATAAACTTAATTTTTAAGGTGACCTCATAATGGAAAAGAGAAAACAATCTCTTGAGTATAATATAGGGGTACCTTGCCATTTAAAAAAATTCAATTGTTTTTCATTGCGCTTTTGTTATTCGAAAAAAAAAAATTAAATTTTGTCGTATGGTGGAAAACAGTACCAAACAACTTTTGTTCAAAACAGTTTTCTCTAAAGTGGATATTTACTGAGATATATAGCATATTCCATTCCTTTTGGACACACTGTATACTGCATAATGTAGAATTTGCCTCAGAAGTAAATACAAGTTGATATATTGAAAGTGCAGTGAGAAATAATTTTTTATCTTAGTAAAAGATTATAATTCACAGATTTTGTAAACATACACATACAAAATGCTAAACTAAAAAATAAATATTTACCTTTCGCTTTTTTATCGAATTGGTCAGCAAGTTGTTGGTCCCTTAGAAGAGGATGGAAAAATGTATACACTAGATCAGAATGGCAAATTTCATCAGCTGTTGCAAACAAAGACTTAACAAACAAACTTATGTCATAAAATCTCTTGGAAGCAACCTGTTTTATATTGGATCTACCCATTTGTAGCCCTGATGATAAACTAAAAATAAAAATATATTTAGTAAGTGTCTATATATTTTGCAAAATGACTGCACTAGTTAATTATGCTAAAGATATATTTTAAAAAAGAGTCAAAACGGTGGGTATGAAGCAGAGATGGAAAACGTAACGTTACGTTACCCAATAACATTATAATAACAATTCAATTATAATTTCTAATACAATAACGTAACGATATTTTGATACCGTTATAATAACCAATACCTAACGTTTTATTAAAAGTTATTTTGTATCGTTTTCGTTATTCTCTATAAATTAAATTTCAATATAGCGTTCTTATATTTTCAGAAGAAGATATATTTTGTTTGTATTTAAAAAATGAAAATAAAAAAAAATATCATAACGTAATTTTGTACGATTTTAAAAATTTACATTTTACAGACCCCAAAAATAATTTCAGAGCTACAAATAAAAATTATTTCTAAAACGTTATTTATCATTATTTATGTAACGTTACATAACGTTATATAACATACCAATTCATTTTTTTAATGTTATTTATAATGTTATGTAATGGAAACAAATAATAAATAACGTTATACAATAACGTTACGATTTAAAACGTTTTTCCATCTCTGGTATGAAGTGTCACTAAATATTTTCTTAGGACTCTACAATCCTTCAATAAAATTTAAAAAATTGCTTTCAATAATAAATTAGTCTGTTAATGAGTTCATAGATTCATAGATAATTGCAAAAAACTGTTTGAAAATTTTTCTGAGTGAATAAAATTAAAATTATTGAGAATATTGGTTTATAGCCTATTAAATTGTGCCTTCATATTTCTTATCACTCTACTTAAAACAAATATACTTGTAGAATTTATTCGATTTCTTGATGATAATAGCAAACCAAAATCAGATGATTTTCAATCAATATTTCATACTACCAGCTTAATTTAAAAATAATGTGCACATTGTTATCTTCATTGCTTTATCACTTTAGTAGAATGTTGTAATGGATCACATTGAATTATCTGATAAAGTACACCAATTTTTAGCTGTTAACTGATAATGTATAGTTCTATTGATTGCTGATTCAGACATGTTGTAAAATCATTTATCTAATATGTAACATTTTTAAAATCATACGTAAGTTATACAAAGGTTGGTAAGAACATAATCGCATAAATAAAACAGGAAAACTAAAATCGGTGTTATAGAATGGTGCTCAAATTAAAAAAGTTTAGGGCAAAACTAAGCTGGAAAGAAAAGAAACCAAAAAACAATGTAGCATCAACAGTTGTCTGTACAAGTTACAAAATACACGGGAATGAATTTGACACATTACGTATGTAATTTTAAACATTAAAATTCAAAAAAACTTTTTTTATTTCTTTAATTTTAGCATCTACATCTTCCTTCGTGCCAACTCCGGCACCTAGAACCTACCATAGTGAAGAAAACATCAGTAAAATTAAAGATGGTACAAATGTTAAACAAATTCCAGTGCCCAGGCCTAGATCATACTCAAAAAATGAAGGTAAACATTTTTAGTTTCTTTTAGGCAAAAAAATGAGTGAATTCAAAATGAACTATTTTTATTTATCACAATATATAGGTATAAAAGACAGCCTCTGTATTAAGATGTATCGTGCATTTTTTATACTCATTCACCTTGTATAGCAAAAGACAGATCTCAAACAAGTAAATAATAAAATGAATTTTTAAAAAATTGTTGTATTACAATAATTGTTGACAATGATCAACATTTGTATCTCATGGATAAACTGAACAAAGTAATTGGTTATTAAGAGATATTGCTGAGTGTCTGTCGCCTCTAATTATGACTTAACTAACTAAACTTCTTGTACAGAGGAAACTATTGTAACAGAAAAAACTACTGAAGAACTGTATTTTTTTGATTAACAAATGTAGCAATATTGGTGTTAGATTTCTTTATATATATTGTATTTCTAAATATATAAATAATTTTAGATATAAAACTACCTCAAATTACATCAAAATTTGCTCCTAATGAGGTAGTAAGGCATCGCAAACCTGTTGTTAAACAAACAACTGAAAATTTATTTCAAAAAAGTTTTCAACAATCGATAACAAATGGAGCTTTTAACAAATACGTAGATATATCAGATGTACCTCCAGCTGCATTAAAAAATGAAATGAAGACCCAAAACAAGCCAGACACACAAAGTAATGAACCTATTAATAGTGAAATTTTAAAAACCCACAAAAATGATATTGAACAACAAGAATTTGTAGTGTATGAAAACACAATAAAAACAGTAAAATTTGATAACTATAGTGATGATGATGATGACGACGATGATAATGATGATTATAGAAAATCAACATTAATACACATGACTGAAGGTCACGATTATGACGAAATATCAAATACAAAATTTTCAACTAACAAAGTGCAAGAACAAGAAGATTCAGACAGCGAAACAATACAAGAACAAGCTAGTTCCGATTTAGAATTCATTTTAAATAATGAATCGCAAAAACTAGAACTTCAAAACAAATCAGTACAAGAGCTACGGGGTTCTGATTTTAAGTTTGAAAAAATTAATGACTGGCAAAAACAAGAAAGCAAACATCAAGAAGTGCAAGAAAAACGTGATTCCGACTTTAAATTCATTAAAACTGATGAGCCTCAAAAACAAAAACAAAGTAGTTCAGACTTTAAATTTGTTCATTATAAGCAAAAAACTCAACCTGTGAATAAATCCGAAGACAGTTATGAAAATTATAAATTTGAGACACCAAAAATAACAACAAACATATACAGCAAGGATTATAGTAGTCAAGCAGCTAGTATATTCTTTGATGATGAGGAACCAGAACCGGCACCAAGAGTAAGAAATGTTAATCTTTTAACCGACAGTGATGAAGATTCAGTTTCAAGTGAGGCTAGCGCATAGGAGTACCATTTAATAAAATACGTTTAATATATTTAAGTTACTTATATATTCATTTTTATAGGAGTTACTAAAACAATTTTTGAGAATAAACCAATTTCAACAAAGACTTTTTTTCATCTACAAGTAAATTATCCAAAATTCATCAAGTGACACATTAAGCAATCCATAAAAACTCTAAGGTCTAGTTCATAGTGAGGCATTTCATTTCTCCACAATGCTCGCCGTACGGTGAGGTAAAAACAAACCCATACAAACTTATTGTTGCTTACATAGTGAAGCAGCACACCTCGATGCGATGCTCGCCACTAATCGAGATGCATCCTAGAAAACAAATTAGTTTGTTTTTCGAGATGCAGATGCTTGAAACTAGCTCTCTCATTGGTTGAATTTTATTAACACGTTGAGCACCGCCCCCGAAACAGCAAATGTGTCGCTGGGACCAAGCCATTTTTAATATACTTCAAGTTTTTTTTTAACTTCATGTTTTTTCTACTTCGTCGCACAATCTGCCCAACCCAAACACAAGTATACTTGTCTCTGGGACTGTACAACAGACCTGTATAGGAAAATCAATGCATATCGTGGCCACCGGTGGACAAGTGTAGTTTAAACTAAACCTTACGAGTGGTCACTGGTGGCCACGCGGCTCCTGAGTCAAGTCACAATATGGCCACCGGTGGCCCATGCGGCGCTCAACGTGTTAAGTGAATTCCAGTCAAGACAAATAGTTCGATATCTCTGTTATTAATAAAGATGCACAAAAAAGTTTAATACAAAAGCTAATTGTACTCATTAGCTACATTACTTGAGAATATTTTTAAGTATACAAAAGGTTTGTTTTTTTTCAAAATGTTAAATTTTTTAATATCCAAAGTCAACTGTTTACGTAAATAAATATTTAATGGATAATGTATAGTTGCTGACATATAATTAGCACCGTTTTGATGAGATGTTACACTATTTGGGCAATAGTGAGATGCGATGCTCCGCTGTAAAGCTAAGGCCGCACTGCGGGATTTTTGGCTGGAGGGTAGATGGTAGATACACGCCGTCGCCTGGCGACAATCCAGGCGCATTGTTTCACAACAAATTGTCGCCAGGCGACGGCGTGTATCTACCATCTACCCTCCAGCCAACCCTCCCGCAGTGCGGCTTTAGCTTAAGGGTATGGCAAGATGCGAGCATCGTAGCGAGCATGGCGGCGAGATGAATGCCTCACTATGAACTCGGTCTAAGATCATTTAATAGTAATTTACTACTCACATGCAGTCAACTATATTTACCATAAATATATATATATATTATTTATTGGCATTTACTGATTGTCCTATTACTTTACTCTAATTGTAGAATGACATTCACGTTTTATAAACAAAACAGAATAAGATATTGTTTTACAACAGAAGATGGCATTCAGTGTTCAATATACAGGGTCCTGCATTAGTACGTCGGGCTTTCATAGCGCCCCTCCCGTAGGAGATAGACAAAAAACTTAAACGCGTAAAATTATTGGCTTAAAAAGATCTACGTCGTAAAATTATTTTCAACTATACAGGGTGTTCCATTTTCGCGCTATAGCAAAAACAAACATTTTTTTAAATGGAACACCCTGTATATTTTTAGGTCTTCGGATGTAATTTTTTAACCTCTACATGAATGTTTTTTCATTTTTTAATTTTGTGGCAGTGTTGCCAACTTATTAATTTTTTTCCGAAAAATCTGACATAAGCAGGCTTAACTTTAAAAAATCGTAGCGACCTCGTTTCTTGAAGTGAAGAAATAAGTTTTAATAATAATGTTAGTCCAGTTAGGGAGCAACATTTTAAAAATAAAAATTTAACTTTATTGATACAGGGTGTTCACAAAAAAATGCCAAACTTTCTAAACTTCAAAGTGACATAACTCATTTTTTTCAAATGTAAACACCCTTGTTTTATTATGCTATTTGATAGCATTTTTTCTCCCCTTCAATTTTTATAAAGGGTGTCCTATGTCTAAACCCCGTAGTTGTTGAGATATTCAATACTTTTCAAAAAAGTTGCCATTTAATTGCATTTTTATGCACCGAAGTAGAAACAAGTGCCAAAATGTAAGCAAGTGTCAACTTAACATTTGAATAAGTTTAGAATTTAAGCGGATATTAATTACGTAATACAATTAATCGTTTTTATTCAGAAACTATGAAAAAGTAACTAATTGAAAATACATGAAAGATAAACGACTACAATATTCCATTTTTAGTAGAAGTGGACCCACCAGGTGGCCTGCCAGATCACCTGATTTGACTAAACTTGACTTTTTTTGTGGGGATACATGAAAGGCATTATTGTGTATAACGAACCACCGACAACAGCAATAAATTTGCAACAACGAATTGTTGACGTTTTTACAAGTATTTCACCTGAAATATTAAGAAGAGTGCAAAGATCTTTTAAGCAGAGAATAGATTTGTGCCTGGATGAAAATGGAAGACATTTCGAACATTTAATGTACTCGTTTCTCTTTTATGTATTTTCAATTTGTTACTTTTCATAGTTTCTGAATAAAAACGATTTATTGTATTACGTAATTAATATCCGCTTAAATTCTAAACTTATTTAAATGTTAAGTTGACACTTGCTTATACTTTGGCACTTGTTTCTACTTCGGTGCATAAAAAAGCAATTAAATGGCAACTTTTTTGAAAAGTATTGAATATATCAACAACTACGGGGTTTAGAGATAGGACACCCTTCATAAAAATTGAAGGGGAGAAAAAATGCTATCAAATAGCATAATAAAACAAGGGTGTTTATATTTGAAAAAAATGAGTTATGTCACTTTGAAGTTTAGAAAGTTTGGCATTTTTTTGTGAACACCCTGTATCAATAAAGTTAAATTTTTATTTTTAAAATGTTGCTCCCTAACTGGACTAACATTATTGTTAAAACTTATTTCTTCACTTCAAGAAACGAGGTCGCTACGATTTTTTAAAGTTAAGCCTGCTTATGTCAGATTTTTCGGAAAAAAATTAATAAGTTGGCAACACTGCCACAAAATCAAAAAATGAAAAGATATTCATGTAGAGGTTAAAAAATTACATCCGAAGACCTAAAAATATATAGGGTATTCCTATTAAAAAAATGTTTGTTTTTGCTATAGCGCGAAAATGGAACACCCTGTATAGTTGAAAATAATTTTACGACGTAGATCTTTTTAAACCAATAATTTTACGCGTTTAAGTTTTTTGTCTATCTCCTACGGGCGGGGCGCTATGAAAGCCCGACGTACTAATCCAGGACCCTGTATATGAATTAGGTATTATTCGCGGGTCATGATTTAACTATTTATTCCAGGAATCGATCCTGAACTTCAAGTTCCAGTCAGTCGATTTTAACCTTACAGGCATGTTTTGTTTTCAACTTGGTCATAAACAATCTCTTTAGAAGCTCCAGCCGCATATTTACTGAAATCGTCCCTAAACCCGAATTAAATATGTAAAAAATAATTTTATAATCCAAACCAAAGTCAAATCTAATTTTTCTCAATCGTACTGCATTTAAACCTGAACGGAACCCATTAATTTTGGATTTGTGTCTGTTGTTTTACCACCTCAAAATGGGTCTTCGGTAAGGGCTTGGTCGATTAGTCTATTTCAAGTAAATTAATTAAATCAAGAGAAATAAATGATCAAGCAATAGTTAATTGGAAGTTTACTAATCCTACATTTCAATGTGTTAGCACATGAAAACCACTCACTTTTAGAAAATATTTTTTTCTATTGTATAAAAATAAATAAACTCATGAAAGCAAATGACTTACCTATGTAACTTGGCAAGGGGAAAATGAAGACAAAGTTTTTGATGAAACTCATAAAATTCCTTATATGTGCGTAAAACATCCATGTATTGTCCTTGATTTTCTCTTTCGACACGTAAAATATACACATAATATTTATCTGGGTCATACCGTTTTCGATATCCTATTACACTTACGTGTATAAGACGACCGTCAGTTGCCATACTGCAAACAATTATTTAAGGTCAACACATTTTTTTTATAAACAAATTCGTTTACCTGTATGTTTTCGGAACAAATGACAATAACTGATTATCACCATGGTCACCAGTAAATTTTAATTGAGCAAGATTGTGCAGGAAAAAATTGACTTGAGTAAACCACGACTTTAACGAACTTTCAATTAAACGGGCAAAATATGCTGCTGCTTCAGGATTTGATTGACCTGGTAGAAGCGCCTTGTGTAAATTACTAACTGCTTCAGTCGTTACACCACATATACCAGATGATGCCATCTACAGGTAAAATATTTGTGAAATAAAATAAAATGCATGATAAACTTCAAGGCTCACGAGGGGCAACTTTTAAACCATAATAGATATGAGTTGGGTTAAATGAAACAAAAGTTAAATTTTTTTACGGAAACGTTAACAACACTTTTCCTACTTTTAAAAACATTTCCATGGTACACTGATGCAGAAATTAGACAATCTTTTAAATTGTAAATATCTCTATTGCAGTTGCCGACTAAAAAATGTTGTTAAAGAAGAATTGCAGATATTTTAATGCAGAATGAAATAGCAATATTCATTTGTTTAAATATCGCTTAAATTTTAAAACAAACGTCAAAGTTGTACTTTTTCAAATAAAATCCACATTTAGCATTCACACAAAAAAGGGTTTATTTTTGGCCTCTAAACAAAAAAAAATTAGTTTTTACATTAATGATATTTTTTTATATTTGCAATAGTGAACTGTCTTTTGTTTAATGGTACTTTAGTTTTTATAAGGTATTTTTGTCCAGCATGGCTCATGACGCTTCAAATTGCACGTTCTTATGGCATATTATGTGACTTATTTGACAGATGTCAAACGTCAAATATAAATGTGAATATCAACATAAACGTGCCTTTAAAGGTTTTGTTGAAATGGTTGTGCGACGTAAAAAGAGGGTTATCTAAAGCTTATTGAGCAAATATTTTGTATCACATATGACTCTTGAAAGTCCTATAAACGTAATTCCAAAAACAGCCGAACATGGTCTTTAAGTATGTGGATACATTAGTATGTGACGTCGGTTTTAAACAAATGCTTGGGCTTGAACAGTTAACGTGTTAAAAACTAAATATGTAAAGTCATAAAAATCCTAAACAAAAAAAACAAGCTTTTTCCCAATGTCCGGGCCAACTATGAATTCATTTAAAAATTAACACTTTGCTTTAATCTCAGAACTTAAGAGATGTTTAAACAAATGAATGTCACAGTTTTATTTTGCACAAAACAAGTCTTTTCATTCGACAACTCCAACAGGAATACTTCAAAATTAAACTAACTAATTTTGGTTTTTCAGCTATTTCTAGTATGCCATAGTATTTGAAAAAAAAATCATCACCAAATTGCCCTGTAAAACTAGGTAATTTTTGCTCCATTTAACTGACCTTACATCTACTACAGTTCAAAAGTCCTGAAGAACCCACTACACTCTTCATGATATATTATAAAAACTTACCAGAGTAAATAAATGTAAAAACAAATTTCCATTATTTCTGACAATGTTAAATGCCTGGCAGCATAAATCAACAAATTGATGGAACTTTTCTGAAGGTCTATCACCACCATTTATCACATAAGCCATGTCAGATGTCAAAACAAATGGAGTACGATCCCTGAAAATTGAAACATTAAATCACTAGTTTTTTGGTTATTTTACAATACTGTAGTAAAATTTACCTTTTAAAATTACCAAACATCTGAGCATCACCTAAAAACTTTCCAAAATCGATATGAAACAAATGACCTGAGTTTTTCAACATGATATTGTCATTGTGTCTATCACATACTCCCAAAACATACGTTACAACACAATATCCAGCACAAGAAGCTTAAACAAAAATGAAATTGTAATTTTTGTATACAGTAATATTTCACAAGTTAATTACCTGTAAAATTCTCAACAGCTCGAGAATATTCCAGCTCAGAAGGATTATGTTTTGCTAGCCATTCTGCAATTGGTTTATCTTTAAATGAACCGGTTAGACCGTGTTCAGTTTGAATTTTTCTTAAAGTTTCAGCTTTACTGACGAGTTCAATCATTCCTAAAATTAAATTTTGTTGCAAAAAAAAAGATTAAGACCCATTTGTGGTAAAAAGTTATATGTTTTTAAACAAAGGTTTGCTGGTTTGCTTATAAGGAATAAACCTGTTTTTGAAAACCAGCAAACCTTTGTTTAATTTAACCTAATCAAGCAACAGGAGAAACCAACGTTCAGTTATACAGTGTGGCTGGTTTTTCATTATCCAGCTTATATCTGCTGAAATATTAATGTTACCAAAAAAAGTTAAATGAGAAACTTATTAAACAAAAGCTGGTCTACAAAATGGTGCTAAAAATTTTGTTCCATAGCCTACCAGTTTATCGGAAAAATATCCAACTTTTGTTTTTTAAATAGAACACCCTGTATATTTTTACAGAATCACATTCTAAATCAATTTCTCTTCACAATGATATTATCATAAGTACCATTTTGCTTTTAAATTATGCTCAATATTTCAAAAAAAAAAGAGAATTATTATAGTCGGCTGTGGAAACAGCACAGCATATAAACGTTTTCATTATTTGTATAGTACATTTTTCTTAATTATAATTACACTTATTTCTGTCTGATTTGACAAGTGTTTCCTAATGTAAACAAATTTGACAGGTATTTGCAATAAACAAAACAATATCACAGCCGACTTTAATAATTCCTTTTTTGAAATATTGTGCGTAATTTAAAAGCAAAATGGTACTTATGATATATCATTGTAAAGAGAAATTGATTTAGAATGTGATTCTGTAAAAATATACAGGGTGTTCTATTTAAAAAACAAAAGTTGGATATTTTTCCTAAAAACTGGTAGGCTATGGAACAAAATTTTTAGCACAATTTTGTAGACCAGCTTTTGTTTAATAAATTTCTCATTTAACTTTTTTTGGTAACTTTAATATTTCAGCTGGACAATGAAAAATCAGCCACACTGTATACAGGGTTCTCGTTTTTCGCGGGCCGCTATGGGGATCTCATAAACTGTAAGAGTTACGACTTCGGTTAAATTGGGGCAAAGTTGTATATTCAGGTGCTTAATAATTCGATGCAAACAGAACTTATCTAGCTCTTTTAGTTTTTGAGATATAGGGAAAAAAGTGGATTTTTGTTTTTTTAAAACCATCAGGTACATTTTTTCTTATGGACGCTATATCTGGTTTTAACGCTAATTTATAGAGCATTTTTGTCTGAATTCGAGAATGTATAACACTTTTTTGAAACAATTATTGTTAAAAATGGCAAAAACAAATATTTTATTTAAAACAAATCCTAATCGGCATGGTAAATAATTGGGGCGTTGCTTGCATAAACAACACTTGTCAGTTTTTTTTCAAATCTGAGTACACTTTCAATGGATAATTGGCGCCATTTCTGACATCCCTTATGCAAAATAATTCCGTAATAACCCCAGTAATTCATAATATAAGCGCGGAAACTAATGATCCTCCAGCTCCTGATATTGATGCAGACGACAACAGCAGCCAAAGTAGCGATAATGAACAATTTCTAAAATTGACATGTGTTGTTTATGCAAACAACGCCTCAATTGTCTTTGTCCCTTTTTTCTTAGAAGCACGTAAGTAAACCGCATGAAATTACTATTAAAGGGATTTAATTAAAAAAATAGGTCTTAATAAATATGTTAGGAATGCATTAACATTGTTCACTTATTAGCAAATATTTTTAGAATATTTTTTTGGTTAAGTAATAAATTTCTGTAAATTGTGTATTTAATCCTTATTTGGCATACAATTATTTGTAACAAAAAATAACCAGTTATGCCTTTTATCTGCGTTAATGACTTCTAATAAGCAAAAAGCGTTAACAGATTTCTGGACATTTTTTGTAAACTATGAACACATATTATTTGATTACAAAAATTTTGTTACAAATAATTGTATGCCAAATAAGGATTAAATAAACATTTTCAGGGCCTATTACAGGGGGGGGTAGACGGGACTAATTCCCGGGGCCTGGTGTTGCCAAGGGGGCCCGTATTCGAGCTAATACACAATATTTTGTTTACAAATACTATTAAAATTAAATTTAAACCTTTCTAAGAGTAATGGGGGGCCCGTTGTCTATTGCTTCCCCGGGGCCCGAATTTTCTGTGAACGGCCCTGTACATTTTAGAGAAATTTATTACTTAATCAAAGAAAATATTCTAAAAATATTTGCTAATAAGTGAACAATGTTAATGCATTCCTAACATATTTATTAATATCTACTCTATTTTTTTAATTAAATCCCTTTAATAGTACCTAATTTCATGCGGTTTACTTACGTGCTTTCAAGGAATAAGGGACAAAGACAATTATTTACCATACCGATTAGGATTTGTTATAACACGTTAAGTGCCATGAGACGCGTTAGCTGTGTCTCAATAGTTTTGGCCCACTGGGCCGTGAGACGCGCTATTAATGTCTCATGCTGATCTGTAGTTGTGGCCTTTTGGAACGCCGTTAGTATCTCGCTTTACATTTGTGCATACGTACACTTCAAATAGACGGGCTGGGGAGCCAATATATGATTTCAGCCTTCATTTAGGTAGAATGGTTTGGATAAACTGAGGCTTTAAATTAATTTATTTATTGTAACTCTTGTTTCATTCTATGCAATGTGCATGTATTAAATAATGGAAAGTGATATGCTTATACAGTCGAACTTCCCTAAGTCGAATCACCATAGTTCACTAAAAAAATTCGAGATATGGAAAATTCGAGTTACAGAAATAACTACAAAATGAGTAAAATACGCGTTTATATGAATTTATTGACAGTAAATACATCTTCCAAAAAACGTTTATAACTCCAAAACAATTGACTTTAGGCACAAAGAACCTTTTATATTTGTGAAATAAAATTGAATTTAGAATCTAATAAAAATATTATATACTGGGTGTTGTATTTAAAGTAAAAAAGTTACATATCGGAGCGCAGAAACAAAACACTCGGAATAGAAAAAAATTGTTTTAGATTATGTAACTCGTGATCTCCAACAAATGTTATTATATTTTTTTAAATTTTAATAATTAAACCAGATATGAAGGAAATATGCGTAAGTGGATACCTTGTACATTAGCTCGGGCTGCAGTGATTGCAGCTCCAACACCCCCACTTCACATAAACTTGCCGTTTCGTATATGTTATACTAGCGGTGTCGGGGCTGCATTTTCTGCAGCCTGTGTATTAATTTTATAAATCACCGGTTACAAAATATAAACTATTGAGCGAAATTGAACTAGAAACGACAATAAAAGGTTTTAAGTTTAAATAAAGCCAAGTCTTAAAAAAAATGCATAATTTCATTTAAAGTCTGGAAGAATGCAGCCCCGCAGCCCCTATAGACGAGCCATGTCTGATATTTACTATATTGGTATGATTCGTTATTACTAATCAGTACTACCATTTTAAATGTAATAATTCCTGAAATTCTTTTTCTTTTAATGTATGAAGTTTAAGGTACAAATTGCATAAACAGAACTTGAATTCAGAGTTAACATAGCCAATATGTTTGTTTTATTTACTTGGTATTCAAGAGACAAAAAAACTAACATCTTTGCACTACTAATCGAAAGCATGAACTCCAAAGCTTATTTTTGTGTAAATATGACAACTTATTACTAATTTATGGATTTTCCTGGTTTTAAAATTATTTACAACAAAGTATCCTGCTTAAAGTGTCAATATGTTATACTACATTAGTAAATATCAAAATCATAATAAAATAATCTAAAATCTGTTCATTTTGCTGCAATGTTATTGTTACAATTAGTTATTTTATTCAAAACAGTATTAAACAATTTTTAGATGTAATGAAGTAGCATTGCCACATGAAAACATTAAAAAAATTTTATTATGAAGATTGGAACTTTTTCAAAAAATACAGGGTGGTCCACTTTTTTGTAGCAGGACTTTAACAGTCGATACAAAAACTCATTTTAAAGCTAATATTCTATATTAACATGGATCCATAAACGCTTTACTTTAAAGATACAGGGTGTTGAAATTTTCGAAAAAATATTGATAATTTTTAATAGTTTAATACCCAAAAGCAAGTTCGAGTTTGATTTTGAACAGGGCGGTACTAGTTTTTTTTATAAAATCCATTGAAACTGAACCTCCACAACTCCGTTGCTTGTGGGGCTTGACATTCTCACCGAATGTGATAAACGGTAAGGTGGTGCTGTATATCAAGTTTGGTTTAAATATATCTACTGGTTGGGGAAACAGTTAAAAATTATCGATATTTTTTCGAAAATTTCAACACCCTGTATCTTTAAAATGAAGCGTTTATAGATCCATGTTAATATGGAATATTCGCTTTAAAATAAGTTTTTGTATCGACTGTTAAAGTCCTGCTACAAAAAAGTGGACCACCCTGTATAAGTATAATAAAGTATTTTTATAGTAAATGAAGCTTTACAATGTGACTGCAAAATGTAAAAAGTTCATAAACAGTGAAAATTTACCTCGTTTTTTACCAGTCGGTACACACGAAAAAGTTACCATTTTAAGATCGAGCCCTTCTCGTAGCCACATTTTATCCATTATTCTCACAATTTGTAAAACAAGTTGATCTTGTTGTAAATCATCCCCGACCTAAAAGTTCATTTGTTATCTAACGTATCAAAGACATGATGATTAATAAGCATACCTTATAAATAGCAGGTATTGTTGAGCCATCATGTGCAAGAAAACTTATTTTAAGTGGGAGTGTATTTGAGGGAAAATACGAACACGATCCTATGCGTACACCACAAACTCTCAAAGTGGGTGAAAGCGGTAAACTGGTGGGATTTTCTTTGAGACTCTGATTGACTGCTTCAAGAGCATTGCACAATACATGTAACCTATGAGCTTCTTTTGTTTTTTGGACATTTTCTGCTATTTCATTAAGCTCCTACAATTTTGAAACCATTGTTAATACGTAACTGTTAAAATGTGTCGATGCTTATTACCTTGACTAGTAATTGTTGAGATAGGAAACACTTCCTAAGAGATTCACCACAAATAGCCAATAAAGCTCGGAGTAACAACATCATTTTCCGATTATATCTTGCCTCGCTAACATTGGACACATCTTTTTCGATTGTTTCACAAGTAAAATTCTGAAATAAATTTTTTGGTGAATATATTTCATCAACAGAAATGGTAAACACATGTTAACCGCAACTAACCTGGGGCATCGTTCCTGGCAAATTGTGACTCAACAACCAAAACAAGTGATGTGCAACTCTTGGAGATTTTAATGAACGTTCAAGCAAAAACTTAGCTAATGGAGATGTTTCATACAGTTCATGACGTAAAGCCACTACCAGCTGTGGTAAATAATCCACTAATTCATCACTGTTTATGTAACGAATCCATGTTATTGCTAATTTTCGAACTTCCATATCAGGAAACCTTCAAATATATTAAGGGTAGTACATAATACAAATGGAACATCACAATTTATGTGCAACTTACGTAGGTAAAAGTAATTGAATAGCTTGTACAGGTTGTAGTGGTTGCCAGTGTTTCAACATACCATGTAAATCAGGCAAGCATGACCAATCCCAACTGTGCGCCGCTAGCAAAACTTTTGGAAGTGCTGCTGGTATGTCATATAAATAATGACGTTTTTCCCACAAAACCTAAAAATCAATATAGCAATACTTAAAGAAGTTTACTACCGATTCTCCTGTTTATCATAATAAATTCTAATTTTAACTTGAGTCTGTTCTTTATTTCTAAAAATTTATTAACATTAAGGCTTGGATAACTGCCAAAGAAGCAAAAGTGTACCCTTGAAAATGACGATGTTATAAAAATATTTTACATATTTAATTTACAAAGTCACAGACCATTTGATTTAGATCATTATATAGGGATTTTTCTTAATGTACAAAAAGATTTGATTTAACGAGTTAATTTAATGTTATTAATAATAACTGAATCTAGGCTCTATTGTAACTTTCTGCTATTTTAAGTAAATTTTTATTCTTTATACATGAGATCTCCATAGTAGCCCAAATTAATATTATATAAAACAGGGATGAAATAACGTTTTAAATCGTTGCGTTATTGTATACCGTTTTTATTAACATTAATATTAAAAAAGTGAATCGTTACGTTTTATAACGGTAAGCAAAACACACACTTTTCTAGAAATGTCAAAGTAGACTTACGTCAAAATTGAGAAGAGCCAATGTATTATATTGTGTATATTAGCCAAAAAGCCGTTAAAATCGTAAGTATTATGTGATTGTAGAAAAAGTATGCTACATAACACGATGTAAGGCAATTACGCACTGGAAACAACTTTTCCACTCGTGCTAATACGCTTCTTACAACACTTGTTATGTAATATACTATTATAAAACGTTATTGGTTATTACAACGTTATTAAAATATCGTTACGTTATTGTATTAGAAATTATAGTTGAATCGTTATTATAACGTTATCGGGTATCGTTACATTACGTTGTTCATCCCTGACATAAAATAATATATCGATATAATTTTGATATTGACGACCTTTTTTTATAGCTTCGAACCCTTCATCAAAATATCGATATTTATGCTTATTTGAAAAACGATCCAGTTGTTAGAAATAGTCGTTGCAATTGTTTATTCACGAAACCAAGGCCTTCTGTGGTGAAACCTTAATTTTGCAAATTTTCATATTTTCTCTAAGTTAAACATACGGATGCTTTACATGGTTGAAAAGCATTTGTTATGGAGATTTGAAAAATGCAAAAATCCAATATGACGTCCATAAGAAAAACAAAAGTTAGGTATGACCGCGCGAAACATAGAGCTAGAATCTTTTTAATGTCATTTTTAAAATCCTTATTAGTTACTTATCTGATCCTGAAAATTTGGCGCACAAATCTTTTCAAATAAAGGTAATACGGAGGTTTTAAAAAAATTTACATTTTTCGTTTTCATGGTGGTACTACGTAATAGGATGAATTATTGAAAATGTAAAACTGGATTATTGTTACGCATGTAATTGCGCAACTTTTTCCCCATTTAACCGATTTTGTATTTCTAACTGTTTCCGAGATACCCATGTACTTCATTTTAAACTGGATTCCCTGTATATTTGAAATGAGAAAAAAAATAAGGAATTTAGATAGGTCATAGTCAACTATAGCTTCCATTTAAAAAAAGATAAGTTGGTGTCATAACTTTATAACGGCGAGCTTAAAAAAAAATTTTTTTAGTGTCCATGTTACAATCTTCGTTCCCGGGTTTGGAACCGCGTCTTCTTGATTTTTGTGACGTTTCGACCATTCTATGTTGGTCTTTATCAAACGACTGAATTGGTGGGTTTGTTGCAGGGTTTATATATCCGGCTGTGGAGGCGTAGTGTTCCGCCTGACGAGTTCGTTTCGCCTCAGCGATTTCTTGATGACCGGTTTCCAAATGCTTGGTAGTTGCAGGCCTGTGTCTCTGTTAAAGTTGTTGGGGTTCTTGGCAATTTCCATAATTCCCTAAATAGTCTAGGCCAGAAGTGGTTGGCGCGGGCCAGTAATTTTGTGTCGTCGAAAAGTATGGTATGCCCCATGTCCTGGGCATGTTCTGCTACGGCCGATTTTTCTATTTGTTTTCTTTTTGTTTGCCCTTCATGTTCTTTAAGGCGCGTTTGTATGCTTCTGCCAGTCTGTCCTATATACACTTTTCCACAGGAGCAGGGTATGCTATATATGCCCGGGTGATTCAATCCTGAGCCAGGCGTTCTTCTTAGTTTACTGGAGAGCGTCACTGGAGCGTTGAAGACTGTGTTGATGTTGTGTTTTTGGAGTATTTTCGATATTCTGTTGGTTACTCCTCCGATGTAGGGTAGATAAGTTGTAGCGATGTAGTCCTTCTTCGTTTTCTCCTTCGGCGTGGCACTTTTCTGTATGGCTCGAAGTATATGTCTTTGTTGATAACCGTTTTCCTGCAGAGCTCTTGTAAGCATGTTTAATTCTTCTTGGATGGTCTCTGGGGTACATATTTCTTTGGCTCTGTGGATTAACGTGTTGATCACTGATTGTTTTTGGGCCGGGTGGTGGTGTGATGCTGCGTTTAGATACCGATTGGTGTGGGTTGATTTGCGGTATACACTGTGGCCTAGTCTTCCGTTGGCTTCTCTTTTCACCAGTACGTCCAGGAAAGGTAAAGCTCCATTCTGCTCTTCCTCCATC